>CM073578.1:95771862-96971862 GCA_037074715.1 Magnolia kwangsiensis
GTGTTAAACTAAAATAGGAAAGACACTTTAAAAAAATGAGATTTCAGGTAGCTTATGCCATCCACGCTACACTATATACCCTGTAGCTTACGCTACCAGGGAATTACGCTACTTCCATACACTACTGAAAACACTATTAACTTCGAGTTAGATGGTGCCCGGTAGGGGCTGGGCTTCAGCCATCTGAAAGTCAGTCCAAGCCTGACCCAAAGATACAAGGCCCAACCACAAGCCTGGCCTAATCCAAAACAAGCCAAGTTCTTTTAAGAACCCAGCCCTAATTAGAAGTTTGTCAGGTCCAACCCCAGCGTTTTAAGCAATTCCTATATGCATAATAATCTAATCATATGTATTGCATATACATACAGCTCATATACATTATCATAAGCCCTTACCTTGCTGGGCCAGACAATCTGACAAATTAATAAACTGACAAAAGCCCCAAACAAGTACTAACCGGATTTAAAGTTTAGAGCAGGCAGAAGACACCATGGGCTGATCCAACTAGCGACAGGCTGGGCCCAAAGAGTGCAAACCCATTGACACCCTTAGTTTTCAAAAAATAATAACAGTAAAGTTTGAGAGATGCATGTCAGAAACTCTTCGGTGATATTCTTATATGCTGAATGCAAAATCTCTTGGGCATTTCATTAGCCTTCAAATCAAGGAAAAAGGAAGATAAATAGATGAAAAACTAAGAACAAGCAAGAAGAGTGACCAATAAACAATAGCAGAGAGGAATCCAGCCTTTAAAAACCTCAATGTCCACGTCACATACGCATTATTATAATTCCAAATCTAAGTTTTGTGAAGGTAGATGTGTGGGTTGTAAAAGACCTTATGAAAATCATTGTGGGCTGATCTATATTTGCTTTTGTTATTGGGCCCAATGGGCATGGTGTGCCATAAAGGCCGTTACGTAAAGGTAACGGTGGCAACCGTTACACGTTACAGGGTCATAACGGCCGTAACAGCCGTAATGGAAAAAAAAATGACATGTAATTGCCATTAACAGCACATTACGTCCCTTATAAAGGCCATAACAGCCCCATAATTGTCTGTTATGGGGCAAATATAAGTTTTCCATACTTTTTAATCAACATTACAGGGAAAATACATGTTATTCAGGATTTTTTTTTCAATAAACAAAAAGAGACTGCAACGGCCGTTACGAGGGCCATAACAGCCGTTACGACCCGTATTGTAAAGGTAACGGTAGTGGCCGTTACAGCCACTGTTACCATGACAGAACACCTTGCCAGTGGGCTGGCGTGTATATTCTCTTTTTAATAAAGCAAAGGCAGAATGCATAAACCCTAACACGTCCTCTCTCTCTCTCTCTCTCTCTCTCTCTCTCTCTCTCTCTCTCTCTCTCTCTCTCTCTCTCTCTCTCAAAGTGTGACTTCTTTTATTTATTGAAACACTACAAATGCATGATATAGACCACAATTTGGATGGTCCGGATTGATCTATGTACTCTATCTACGATATGGACCACAGTTTGGATGGTCCGGATTGATCTATGTACTCTATCTACGATATGGACCACAGTTTGGATGGTCCAGATTAGTTTAATGTAGTGTCATGTGTCATAGGTATAAGTCATCACCATTTTAAAATAGGTGTTAAACTAAAATAGGAAAGACACTTTAAAAAATGAGATTTCAGGTAGCTTATGCTATCCACACTACACTACACACCCTGTAGCTTACGCTACCAGGGAATTACACTACTTGCATACACTACTGAAAACACTATAAACTTCGAGTTAGATGGTGCCCGGTAGGGGCTAGGCTTCAGCCATCTGTAAGTCAGTCCAAGCCTGACCCAAAGATACAAGGCCCGACCACAAGCTTGCCCTAATCCAAAACAAGCCAAGTTCTTTTAGGCCAAAACCCAGCCCTAATTAGAAGTTTGTCAAGTCCAACCCCAGTGTTTTAAGCAATTCCTACATGCATAATAATTTGTTCATATGCATTGCATATACATACAGCTCATATACATTATCATAAGCCCTTACCTTGTTGGGCCAGACACAATCTGACAAATTAATAAACTGACAAAAGCCCAAAACAAGTACTAACCGGATTTAGAGTTTAGAACAGGCAGAAGACACCATGGGCTGATCCAACTAGCAACAGGCTGGGCCCAAAGAGTGCAAACCCATTGACACCCTTAGTTTTCAAAAAATAATAACAGTAAAGTTCGAGAGATGCATGTCAAAAACTCTTCAGTGATATTCTTATATGTTGAATGCAAAATCTCTTGGGCATTTCATTAGCCTTCAAATCAAGGAAAAAGGAAGATAAATAGACGAAAAACTAAGAACAAGCAAGACGAGTGACCAATAAACAATAGCAGAGAGGAATCCAGCCTTTAAAAACCTCAATGTCCAAGTCACATACGCATTATTATAATTCCAAATCTAAGTTTTGTGAAGGTAGAAGAATAAGGTAGATGTATGGGTTGTAAAAGACCCTATGAAAATCATAGTGGGCTGATCTATATTTGCTTTTGTTATTGGGCCCAGTGGGCATGGTGTGCTGTAAAGGCCGTTACGTAAAGGTAACAGTGGCAACCATTACATGTTATGGGGTCATAACGGGCGTAACAGCCATTATGGGAAAAAAATGACATGTAATTACCGTTAACAGCACATTACGTCCCTTATAAAGGCCATAACAGCCCCGTAATTGTCTGTTATGGGGCAAATATAAGTTTTCCATACTTTGTAATCAACATTATAAGGCAAATACATGTTATTCAGGATTTTTTTCAATAAAAAAAGAGACTACAACGGCCGTTACGAGGGCCATAACAGCCGTTACGACCCGTAAAGGTAACAGTAGTGGCCGTTACTGCCACCGTTACCGTGACAGAACACCTTGCCAGTGGGTTGGTGTGTATATTTTCTTTTTAATAAAGCAAAGGGAGAATGCATAAACCCTAACACGTCCCCCCCCCCCCCTCTCTCTCTCTCTCTCTCTCTCTCTCTCTCTCTCTTCCATGTTTTTCTTCTTCTTCTGATTGTATCTCAACATTCAACGCCCCTCACCTCTTCTTCCATCTACATGCTCTTTTACATGGTACCAAAGCATTGATCTTAACCAGGGAAGTTGCGATTCTCAAAACCGTTAGATCTTGCTTGTTTGAAGGGGAATCACAATCAATTGTTTTGATCTGGTAAACACAATCCGCTCTCTTCCCCTCTTTTTCTTTTTCTTTTTTTAAATTTGTAGTAGTAGTTGGGTTCTCTCAGTCAGCCACATGAAGCTGGAAAATTTTATGTGATTCTCATGTTGTTTTCAACCAGTTGGATTCATGATAGCGGACAATTGACCAACGCACCAAAAGCACCAAAACTGATGGGGAAGGACCAGTTTATCACTATACACAGGCTCTCCTATGCAAACCCAAGCGAGATCTCCTTGTGGGCAAACCCCGCTTCACACAAGTCCCTGAATCGCATGGTCCCACAGTGGGCCCCACCCCGCGGCCATTATGCATCTCACAGACCCCACCCAAGGGCCACCTCACCCCAACGTAGAGAAACGGTGCATCCTTAGAATCACACCGAAATGCCCTTACATCAATTCAGATCCGGTGTGAAAACCAGATCATGATTGTGTAGGATCAATGGGTCCATTGTGGTGTTGAAATCTTGATTGTCAAACAGGGATTAGATTAAATCTGCATATGAAGATTGTTGGACGCCATTGCTATCTTTCCAGTTCCATGTGTCAACAGCAGCGTTGAAACTTTTTTTCCAAAGAAAATGGTCCACACAACACTACTTCTTTGTTTGGGTTTTAGATGACGTTGATCAATTGTGTCCTCCCTGTGTTTTGATTAACATCGTTCAACACATCCTACACTTCTTGATTAATTGCATGATGGATTTGAAACAAGAGCCGAAAACTGACAATCAACATATCACATCAATGAAGCTAAGAGGAGTTGATAACTTGTTGCCCTAGGCCCAATCCATCAAAAGTTTTATACAATCAAAGAGGAAATTGAGACACTTAACCCATGACGGGCATAATGAAGAATCTGACACATACACTCAGTGGAAAGAGAATAATTGTCAAGTGATGAGTTGGCTCATCCATAGTATGGAAGAAACGTTGATCATAACATAAGTATGATAAAAGTGCTAAAGAGGTAAGAACACCTTAAAAGAATTGTACTCAAATAAGAAAAATATTCAGCGATTGTATGATATTTTCAAGGAGTTTTGGACGATGGGGCAGTGCAAGAACCTCCATGAACATGGTGCTAGGTTTCGTGGGTTTTTTTATGAGTGGAAACCACACCACCCATTCACTCAAGATTTTGCCCAACAATAGCACCAGAGATAAGAAATTGGCATCACTTTGTTCCTTGCCACAATTCGTCCATACTTGGAACCAGTCACAACCCAACTCCTTGAAAGTGAAAAGGTTCCATCATTGTCAGGTGTGTTTACCAAAGTGTAATGTGTTTCAGCCCCATCGACCTTATCTACTACATTACCATCTAATGACAATGCGGCCCTTACCTCTAATGTGAGCAACGATAATCGAGGACAGGCAACGTGGCGTACCGATCGTATAGGAGGAAGATGACAGAGACGTGCACATCTTCATGATTACACGAGTCACTCGAATGGATAGACGTGCTTTTGCATTTACCACCAAAAAAAAAAGAATTATCACACAATAGACAAATGTTGGGATTTTCTTCGGAAAACTAGTGTTGCTTAGGCCAATCAAGCCGGTCCTACATTTTGGGTTGTTGAATTATCTATTGTTGGAAGCACTCCTTCCAACACTAGTGATTCAGTGGTGATCTATCGTGCAAACCTCAAGAAACTTATTAGTAAAGGCATAGTTGCAAATTCTTCTTCTACCTCCCTCAAGCTATCTTGCAAATTCAAGTGATGCCCTAGTCACATCCCCTGGCTTCTCACCTTGGGTGATTGTCTCTGGGGACACTGATCACACGACATGTAACATTTCCCTTTTCTCATACATAAATGCATTAATTCCTTATTCTCCTAAATATCCAGCCGACGGTTCATTGTACATAGTTCTCAGCAGAGGGACTGACTCACCCAACACAAAGTTTGTTTTACCATCAATCCTTCATGTTCCAAAATTCCTTTAGGGCCTGTTTGGATCACTACTTACCCTGGTATTGTATTGGAAATAAGCAAATTATGACTTACCCATTACGCTGACAGCAAGCCGTATTTGTTACGATACGCCCATAAAGGCCGATACGTATAGGTAATGGCCATGACAGTTATGCGATACAGGGGTGAAAAGGGGCAGTTAGTTTTTTAAGACTGTATCAGCCGTTACGGTGGCCTTAAAGGCCGTTACAAGGCATAACGACTGTTACTCCCGTAACGGTCAAAAAATGATCACTTTTTTTCTATTTAAATTAACTTTTCTCATTCCAAAAACTCTCCTATATCATTTTACAACAAATTTCGACCACTCTTACTATAACTTTTAAGATTAAAACTGTGGATTGAAGTGATTTGAGCGAATAGAATCTCTGAGGACCTTTTTTTTCAAAAAAATTGAAAAATCAATATTTATGCCTTTTTCTTATTTTTAGTTCTAATGCTTGATTGTGATGTGTAAACATTAGACACATAATCATATTAAACAATTCACTAGACAACCCGATACAACACTCTCACCACAAAGTGAATTGTTACACAACATAAACATGTTTAAAACAAAAAATGAATACAAACTTGAAATATTTACATTATTCTTGATTTTCTAGATATTTTTTCAGAATTTTTCGGGCAAAAGAAAATTTTCAACTATTACGGGAGTCGTTATGCCCCCGTATCGGCCGTTATAGTCGATACCCGTATCGATAATGGTGGTGACTGTTATGGCCACCGTTACCGATATGGAATACCTTGTCTGACAGTGGTGGGCAGTGTATTTTGACTAACTAATGCATGTGTTTTGGGTTAAGATGTAAATTGCAATACTTTCTACTGATTTGACTAATCATGCGTTTAGAAGGGAGAGGTAATCAAGTCGGTGAGGCCTACATTAATGCATGGACAGCTTAGATATGTAAGGCATACATCAAGGTGGACACCACGGTCAAGGTGCCACCCAAATCACTTGTTATGGGGTACCAGCCAAGTCTCACTACAGTGAGATGTATTTCCCGTGGGATATCTTTGATTAAACTGACATAATGTCAAGGGAATTCCACGAGTTTGAATTTTCGTTTCCCTATTTTTGCCAAACAAGCTTAAGGCAAAATCAAGGATGAAATTTTCAATACTTTCTATGATGTAATCTAATCCAAACAGGCCCTTATGCTCCAAAATTCCCTCTTAGTCTGCTTCTATCAGTCAAATAACATACCCGAATGGCTCGATAACCTTTTGCCCCTCTTACTGTGTTTCAGACCTTCAGACAAAGGCGATGATCCGTGAGGGCTATGAGTTGTGTGGTCTATGCTACTTCGAACCGAGAAGCTTTGTAGTTGCTCTCAATGTGAGAGATACCACCCCATTATAGTGGCACACCCAATTAGCTCATCCATCTTTAGTCTTCAAGGAAACTAATTCCATCTTTGTTAAGTATGTCCTCAATAAATTGTGAAGCATGTCAGTTGGCTAAACATAGTAGATCCACTTATTTGCCTAGATTAAATAATCATAATTCTACTTCTTTTGGATTGGTACATTTAATGGTGTGGGGTCCTATGCGGGTCCCGGATTTGAATAATTTTTTATACTTCATTACATTTATTGATGAGTTCTCTCGTATGACATGGGTGTACATGATGCATAATAGATCAAATATGTTTAAGTATTTCCATGCAGAACTTAGAACTCATATTCAAAAAGAGAAAATTAGAACTCAATTTCAAAAAATAAAAATAAAAAATTTTCAATCTGATATTGCTCTTGAATACATGTCTAGTTCCATCTAAGAATACTTTGCATCTAGTGGAATAACTCATCAGACCTTTTGTCCCCATACAACCCAACAAAATGGGGTTGCGGAAAAGGGAAAACCAACATTTGTTAGAGGTGGCAAGATCTTTATTAACTCATATGAACATTCCCAAATGCTTATGGAGTTGGGCTATTCTTAGCTTATCACCTAATTGACAGGCAACCATCAACTATGCTTCATGGTCAAACTCCTTTTTTCTGTGTTGTTTGCTAGTGTGCCACCATTCCCATCACCAGCACGTGTTCAATTGCACTACCTTTTGTCCAAAAACTAGGTTTCAAATAAGATAAATTGGACACACGTGCCATTGTGTTTGGCCACTCTCGCACATAGAAGGGTTACAAGTGTTTCGATCCAATAACTAATCAGATTAACATTAGTGTTGAAGTAATATTTTTTTTTGGATATTGCCTATTTCTCTGCTCCTCCTAGTAATGGGGGGAGCCATTCCAAAATTCCTCGACCATCTGTTGTCTCTCTGCCTGTGCCCATTTCAAAGCCTCTTGCTGATAATCATGGAGCATCCAATTCATGTCCACCACGATCACCTCCATCTAAGGTCGCTAAGTCAACCATTGAAATTGATCTACCTATGGCCTTCGAAAAGGTACCTATTTTTGTACTTTACATCCCATTTCTAATTTTGTGTTTCACCACCTTTCGCACCCTTCCTACTACTCATATGCCATGACCTTGTCACATGAGGTGATCAATACTTCAAACCATGATGCACTAGTACACCTTGGTTGGCGAAGAGCCATGGAAGACAAGACATTTGCTATGCACCAAACTAGAACATGGACGTTGGTCTCATTACTTCCAAGAAAGTAGACAATCGGTTGTCAATGGGTATATACCATTAAATACCAACCCAATGGATCTATCGAACAACTTAATAAAGTGAGACTTGTCACAAAAGGGTATACTCGAATTGTTGGGCTAGATTATGAGACCTTGCACATCGCAAAACTATTTTGTGCAAGTTTTGATTACTATGGCAAATAACAGGTCATGGCTATTGTACTAGTTGGATGTAAAGAATGCTTTTCTCAATGGCGAATTAATAGAAGAGGTCTACAAGGAGCAACCTCCTGGGTTTATTGCTCAAGGGGAGAGTGGGAAAACATGCAAGCTCAACAGCCATCTACGGATTGAAGCAATCTCCCAGAGCCTGGTTCGAAAATTTTATTCACGTTTTGGTCGGCTTTGGTTTTCATAGGTGCGGAGTGGATCACTATGTTTTTGTGAAGCAAAACTCAAAGGGAATGGTAACCTAATTATTTATATTGACAATGTTATCACCATAGGAAGCAAAGACGTGGGCATATCAGAAGTCAAGCGTCATATCCAAGAACAATTTCAAACAAAGGAAGTTGGAAACCCAAGGTATTTCCTAGGGATTAAAGTGGCCCAATCAAGTACAAGGATTATTTTATCTCATTGGAAATATGCATTGGACTTGTTGGTAGAGACAAGGTTGATGGAGGTGCAAACCATGTGACATGCCAATGGACGATCTACTAAATTGTCTAATGATCAAGGTGAACTATTTGAAGATACCAAGAGGTATAGATGACTTGTGAGCAAACTTATCTACCTAACTGTCACTGGACCTCATATCTCCTTTGCAGTAAAAATGGTGAGAAAGTTTATGCATCAACCAAGAGTACAGCATTGGGATGTTGTCCTACGCATTGGCTGTTTCCTAAAAAGAGCTCAAGGACAAAAACTTATTTACAGATCATACAGACATCTCCAGGTCGAGTTGGATGCTAACGCTGATTGGGCAGGTTCAGTGACAGATGGGAAGTCCACCTCTAGGTATTACACACTTGTTGGAGGGAACTTGGTGACCTAAAAAAGTAAGAAACAAATTGTAGTTGCTAGGTCAAGTGCAGAGGTAGAATACCAAACTATGGGCCACACTGTATGCGAACTATTATGGGTCAAATCACTTCTCCAAGAACTCCAGTTGTTTGATGGGGAGATGATGGTCCTTTATTGTGATAACAAGGCAGCAAATCACACACGAGTCAATAACCCAATTTCCCATGAAAGAACGAAGCATATAGAAGTGGATTGTCATTTTATTAGGGAGAAGATAGCATCCAAGGAGATTAATACAGAACATGTACATTCCAAAGCTCAATTGGCAGACATTTTCACTAAGCCATTACCTCACACACATAGAGTTCTTTTAGTAGTACTAGTAGTAAGCTGGGTATGATAGATATATATGCACCAACTTAAGGGGAAGTAATAATCAGAGCTTCCATAACAATTGTGGGTCAAAGAAAGATGTATACAAAAGAGCAAGGCTTGATGTTATTAGTTGGGCATCATGCCTTGGGGAGTTTGGCCAAGAGGATTGGCCTTTTTTTTTGGCTTTAGCTGCTTGTTTTTTGGGTTTTTGTTGATGTCATTCTTTGAGCTTTTTGCTCCCATTGAATAAAATTTCGTTGCCCTTCCCAAAAAAGAAAAGTATGAAGTAGGTTGTCAATTTGAAAGGGCATCCTTAGATACTTTAAAGCAGTCACAAGTTTACCAGTTAATTAAAAGTAAGTGCTTCGGCAGATGCAACTGCAAATGAGGAGCTAGTGAAGATTCGAGAGACAAAGGTTGGTTGTGGCTTTTTGAAGCTTCCATATGCTGATCTAGATCTTCCTCTTGGGCAAGCCAAATATTGCTTCTTTTTTAGACTATTAAAAGAATTTAGAAGAAAGGAAGTGGAACCAAATGGTAAGGGATAGGAGGACCACTCTCATCAAAGCCTAACCTCCTGTATATTTCTTTCACATTTCAAGAGTTGGGGGGATTAGTTTCATCTCATCAACAAAGAGGTACATAAACCAATGCGTAGAATCTTTCAAATGAGAAATCAATTCTTTTGGTGAATCTCTCAGGCAAGTCAAGTGAGTAGCATATTGACAGTTCACTTGAGGATAAGAAAATTTGACATTGACAGTACGAGATGGTCTTTCTTTTTTCTTTTATTTTAATGATAACAAAGTGTTATTGAAGCTGAAAAACAAGAAGACTAGATATACACAGAGATGATGAACCATACACAAAAACAAATAAGGAAAGCTTCTAAGTAATCAATGATAAGAAACTTCCATAGGTTTTACAAAATAGATTAGTCATTTTATCGAACAATCTAAAAACTTAATTTTTCATCGCTTTGTGCCACTCGAGTGGAGCTTTGCTAAGCCCACATGCAGTACAGAACAGATCATGTAAACACCACACATGCCATCATGGTGCTTAAGAGGCCTAACTTAATCTAAGAAGTGTTAATTCGGTCCAGATAGACTTCATTCGACGAACACTGCCGCCCTTGGAATCAATAAGAAAACAATGTGCTGACGTTTCAAATCAGTGAATAAATTGAAACAAAAGAAGAGATGTTTCTTGCCAGCGCCTAAAGCACACTATGTTAATGGTCCACTTTAACAAATGAGAGTTTTTAGTGCAAGCCAGGCGAGTCCGAGTCCCACATTGACTTGCTAGACGAGTTTTGAGGCGAGTCTAAGCAAGTCTGGTTGTCCAGATTCACTGCTAGACTTCCAAAAGGCAGAGAGTAAAGAACGAACGGAGAAGGACGAAGAAGGAGAAAGGGGTGGTGGCTGCTAAGTTGACTCAGCAAGTCACCGAGTTCAGCCCATGTCAGGCCGTCTTGGGAGCAAATTGGGTTCCGCTAGCTGAGTAGTGGAACGAGTGTGGTCCAGCAACTGTTGCAGATCAACAAGTTCTAAGAAATCTCAATTTAGGTCCAAGTTGTGGCAAGCCAAGTCGCCACCGCCTTGTCACCGAGTTACTGCCGGGTTGACTCAATGAGTTTCTTGAGTCCAGCATTGATTGAGGTCTGGTTTGGATCTATTTAGTCCAAATACATAACAGCAGGTTCATGGAGTTTGTGTTCACATTGAGTTGTGGCTGAGTTGAGACTCGAGTTGGGTTAAATTGGGTTAAACTACAAAGGCGAGTTGATTCTAAGGTGCTTAGCACTTTAAATTGAGCTTAATTTAAGGTTATTTGATTTTCATTTCTAATTACTGTGGGAAATTAAAATTTCCCAAATTCCATGACTAGATCTATCTTGAGTCGAGTCCAAGTCAAGATCGGGGTTGCCTCTGAGTTGAGTTTGAGCCAAGTCAAGCGAGTTGAGGTAAGTTGATTTTAAAATTTTTAGGATTCTAATTCAGTCTAGATTTAGGTCATTTAGTTTTGTTGAAATGTATAAATCCCATGTTTTAATTCCTTCATTTGGGCCGAGTTGGAATCAAGTTGATTTGATTCAAGCCAAGTCAAGCGAGTTGCCTCTAAGAGTTTTATAATTCTAAATCAAGTTAGATTTGAAGATTAATTGATTTTAATTCTTATTTGAGTGGTAGGGAATTTGAATTCCCAAGCACATCATCTAGATCTACCATGTGCGAGTCCGTGTTGGACTGCAGTTGGGGGAGTCATGTTCAGTCGACCCAAGTAGTGGAGGTGAGTCGATCTCTAAAGCTTCTTTTATAATTATAAATTGAGCTTGAATTAGGTTGATTGATTTTAGAATCTTAATTGCAATATGGGATGTTGATTTCCCCAAATCTCATCTTTAGATCAAACCTCAAACGAATTGCATTTGGGCCGGTTTACACTTTTCGAACCCCATTTGAGTGAAATTTGATTTGAAGGTGAGGATTCCCTTCAAGCTTTCCGCCTATTTCCCTAGTCTAGTTATAGCTTTATTAGAAATTCTATCTTTTTCTTAATCGTAATGTTATTACCATGTAATTAGACTCTTGATTTGCTTAACCTACATGTTGCACAACTTTAGTATACTTAACCGCTTGTGATTAGATCTCTTGATTTGAGTAATTTATATTCTTAATTTTAATTCTAGCATGTTTGATTTCAATAAATGTTTAGATGGTTGCCACATGTTGTTTCTACTCCAGTATGTTTAATTTTATTAAACAATTAGATTGTTGCCACATGTTATTTCAACTCTAGTATGGGTAAATCCTTGATGCAAATGATGGCATTAGTGACTCTCCAAATGTATTATTTGCTAATGATGGGAAATGAAAGTGTTTCATGTTGAGAAGGGAGTTGATGTGGTGTATGAGTTGATTAATACACCTTGGGATGTGGTTTGAATTATTACATCAAAGACTTGATTGAAATATGACCCATGAAGAGGGTCTGTATGGAAATCACGTTTGAAAACTCTCTGTTGAATGGTTGTGAGAACATCTCTTTGGAAAAACCTTGAAGCTTAATTGGCCCATTGGTTATGGACTTAATACTATGATGGTTTATGATTGAACGTCACTTTGTGACATATTTGATGTATTCATGGCACCACTGAACTTATCAAATGACACAAATGTATGTCAATTGGGATGCCGGGTCATGATGCCGATGTATGTCCTTAGTAATGCCAAGTCATGATGCCGACGTATGTTCTTTGTGATGTCGGGTCATTGTCTAGCCGTTCACTCGCATCGTGGGTTTTCCCTTTTGTGGATGTCCATACTGAACTATGTTTACAATGATAATTAATTGATCATGGTTTGATGAGTTGAAGGGACACTAAGTGTAAAGGAGTTTTCCATAATTGGTTGTATGTATACTGAATTAATAAAGGCTTGGCTAATCATGAATTCATGGCACTTTTCATATCACTTGGAATGTCGGGTCATGATGCCGACATATGTCCTCATTGATGCCGGGACATGATGCTGATGTATGTTCCTTAGGTTGTCGGGTCATTGTATGTAGTAGATGATGCCAATGTATGTCTTTAATGATGTTAGGTCATCATACGGTAGTTCTTTTGTATCGTGACTTTACTCACACTGTCAGCTGGATGTGCATCCCCGAGCTAATGTGTATTCATGCATTAATCAAGATTCGCATAGTTATATAATTATTGTAATTGCTTTGTTTATTCTGAACACTATACTAGACAATGATGATGGATGTGTAAATCTTGGGGTAAGGGAGTTTTCAATGAGATGACTACTCATTCTTTTATGTGTATTCACATATGCACCAACAGACAATGAATGACTAGAGCAGCATGGCAATTTGCCTAAGCATTTGAGAGAGGAGCCAGTGGAGAAGACGCCGTATCAGAGTATAGCGAAGCTCTTCGAGCTCAATCAGAAGCTAGTTGCATTTCATTTTAGTAGGAAAATTTCAGGAACAATTTGGTTTGTCATAAGTCCCCAATTGGGAGGACAACTTGTGGATTATTGTGTTGTTGGAACTAAATTTCAAAGTTCAGTTTACTTTGCTTCTGTTTGATGCCTACTGTATAAATGTGAACGATGATTAAACACACAAAATGTAACTACGTTGTATTTTTTCCAAGCTAACACTCGGGATTTCGAAGCACGGGTACAGAAATTTGGGGCATTACGGTTGCTTTGTTCTTGTGAACATACAGTAAGTTGCCTTCAAACCTCATAAAAAGACACCCTAGACTTTTTAGTCTAGTCACTTCAATGCATGGGGCTGGCCCTCTCATGATCTCATCTTGGATAGTCTATGCAGCTTTCATCGATGATGCCTCAAATTCCACCTGCTTAGTTATTGAAATGAGGAACCAGAATCACATCTATTACAGTCCTCCTATGAAACGGTAACCTATTTAATAAATAGAAACCTTAAAGAATTGGCAAAATGAGGTTGACATTTAGGTACAAGAAATTGTACAAGTAACTCAAATTGCACTATTCGAAAAGTAGGCTCTTATTTAGATGGATCATAACAACAGCTTCAAATTATTCAATTTTCTAATTGGGCCTATTGGTGGGCATTCACGGACGGTTGAAATGAAAATTTTCAACGAACACCCATTGATCATAGGTTAGTGTCGTCCAATCAATCAGATTTTAGGATGACAACAAATCTACACTGGTTTCCACAGTTTCAGTCAGTTTGATTTAGCAAATCTGTGCCATGTGTACCATTTTTGAGCGCCTGTGTATCAACCATCACACATTGCCAGTGTGTCAAATAGATCCCCTTCAATAAAGGGTTTAAGTTCTTTGTCCAGACTTCAAACAATGAAGGTGAGTATCTGCTTTTTCCTAGTCTAATATCGGTCAAGGATGTCATGTCAGTTTTAATGTCCCTCCATTTTGAACTGTGCGCAGCAAAGCAATTGATGCAGGACATGAAATTTAAATATGATATGCGAGATTTCAGGCTTACGATCACATTAGTTCAGAAACAATTACACAAATTTCATATCCCACATGAAAGTCCAAACCATTCAATTAAGGGGAATCTATGTGGGTCCAAGCCTACACATGTTAGGGCTGGATCTGTTAAAATTATAAACCAAACGATGCTCAAAGATAAGCGGTAATCATCCACACATACACAGCAATCAGTCCCTAAGACAAGGGATTCACCAATTTCAATTCAAGAAACCCTAGGGTGAGAAAATGGGCAAATAAATTAAGGATAATGCAATCTAATGTTAGGGTTTATAAAAAACTAGTATGAGAGGGTAAAATAAGAAGAAAACCTGAACCGGAAGACAGTTCCCGTGTGCGGACAGCAACGATGGCCTAGACGCACGTGCATGTGATCATGGCTACACGTGTGCGGGGCCCACTATTCAGAAAAAAACCACCTTGGCCCTGGTCAACCAGGGATGGACTCAAAAACCCCCAAATCTCAGCTCGATCCGATGCACGATTTGTGCGTGATGCTCCACCGAAGTTTCAGCCCTCCTGCAAGGGCAGATTCTGAAAATCTGCTATAAAGAGAAAAACGGCTGCAACTATTGATAGATTTGCAGATGGAATGCTTGTAGGAGGAGAAATATGGATGGAAGGTGGGCGCAAATCAGGATAGATGTGGCTTCACACCCAATTAGGCTTCACAACTCGGAGAGTAAGAAAACGCAGAATTTTTATTAATCTTCAATGAATCAAAAGAGCTACAAGGGGTGTTTATTTATAGGAAAACTCTATACTCCAAAACTTGCGCCATGTGCACAACCTATTACTTGCCAATGAAGTAAACTAAAATAAAAATCAAACAAAGAAATTTAAAGCGTTCATGATGTTCTAAATAATAACAATAAGCACAACCTAAAATATGAAATCAATCCAACTAATGAGCCATGATCATGAGATCCCATTATGGACTTTTCTTAACTATCGGGCCCACTCTTTTGAACCAAACTTCATCTTCTAACTAGAAGGCCCTTCCTGGACATCGTCATCGATCTAGATCAATGGTGAGGCCCTCCTTCTTCTGCCGTACGTGCATAGGGGATTGCGTGCATGCACATGTGTGCATGATGTCCCCATCGATTCTCCCCGGCTACGAAGATTTCGCCACTGAAGAAATAAAACTCCTGAACTGCTCCAAGATGTCAAGATCAAGTCTCTAAAGCTCCTCCTCAGTGAGTCACATGCTGTCTAAAGTTGGGCATGACTTCCATTCAATCAAGTACTTCTGAAACCCGCCGTCCGACATTGAAACTATCTAATGGTCCAGGATATCCACCGTTTCCTCTCTAGGTGTGTGAAGGCTAGGTATGAGAGGTAGAGGCTAGGAAGAAAGGTCCGGAAGAGTAGGTAGGGGAGGTAGAGGCTGAAAAGATGGGTCAGGAAGGATAGGTATGGGAGGTAGAGGCTGAAAAAATGGGTCGAGAGGAGTAGGTATGAGACATGGGGGCTGAGAAAATGGGTCGGGAATGGTAAGTATGGGAGGTAGAGGCTGAAAAAATGAGTCAGGACGGGTAAGTATGGGATGTAGAGGCTGGGAAGATGGGTCGGGAGGGGGCCATGGATCAAGGAAAAAGTCTGGGGAATTGAGATGGTTAGGCGAAAGGCTGGACAATGCTTCAATGGTCTCTTGAAATGCAACTAGATCCTTCACATTGAATGTGGAACTAATTCCCATATAGGGTGGAAGATTTACCACGTACGCATTGAGACCATTTTGTTTTATAATTTTAAAGGGTTCAGCGCTACGCACGTGTAACTTACGAACGGTCCCCGGAGGATACCGCTCGAGCCTGATGCGGACCATCACAGAATCCCTTACATTGAATTCATTGAAACATTTATGTTGGTCTACAGAAAATTTGTAATGTTCATTACCAGTAATGATCTTATGCCTGATTTCTTTATGCCATGAATGAATGTGATGTGCAAAAGACTCTGCAGGCTCTGACGGCCTATGGGACAGCAGTATAGGGACAAGATCAATAGGTTTCTTAGGTTTATAACCAGTAATGACTTCATAAGGATTGAGACCTATGGACCTATCGACAGAACTATTAAATGCAAACTCGGCTGTAGTTAGTACGGTGTCTCACGTTCTAGTGTGCTCTATATCCCTCCTAGGGGGAGACTCATCCGATAGATCATTAGGAAAGACATCACGAAACTCATCCACTACTAGAATGGCCTCAGTGGGTAACTCTACACTAGCCTCTAGTGCACTCTCCAGCCGCAAGGCCGCACATGTTGTACTCTTCAAAATATTGGTCTTGATATCTCTCATGGGGTGGGCGCACGGGTGCACGCCCATAACTAATTACTTGGCCAACTCCATTCATTGGTCTATCCTCCTGGCCACTTGCCCGAGATTGGTCATCTTCCCTAATGGTGGGGTTTGTCCTGAGGGAGGCCTCTATTTGGTCAAGGCGTTGATTTATGCTTTGTTCCAAGCGCTTACCCCATGACTCGATCTGCTAGGACAGCTTGTTTAGTGACTCTAACAATTATTCCATGTTTAGTGTAGAGTACTAGCCAAAACCATGACCCGTACGTGTGGGCGTATAACTTGCTAACTCCGCTAAGGACTTTCTATGACGACAATATGGGACTAAATGATCCTATGAGACTCTATATGAGGGAAACTACGCAGTGCTACTAAAATCTGGCAATATAGTTGTCAAATTAAAGGAATAACAGAAAGTTACAGCAATGTAAATTGCTAACTTCTTGCTAACAAAAATTTCAGCAACTAATATCAAGGACTATGGACTCCTAAAAGCTACATGTGTTGAAACTGGATGCATGATGGACTTGAACAAACTAAAACCTAAATATGTGATGTATTCCCCTATAAGAACCCTAAGCTCTGATACCAAATTTAATGCAGGACATGAAATTTAAATATGATGTGCGAGATTTCAGGCTTAAGATCACGTTAGTTTACAAACAATTACACAAATTCCATATCCCACATGAAAGTCTAAACCATTCAATTAAGGGGAATCTATGTGGGTCCAAGCCTACACATGTTAAAGCTGAATCTGTTAAAATTATAAACCAAACGATGCTCAAAGATAAGCGGTAATCATCCACACATGCACAGCAATTAGTCCATAATCCAAGGGATTCACTAATTTCAATTCAAGGAACACTACGGTGAGAAAATAGGCAAATAAATTAAGGATAATGCAATCTAAGGTTAGGGTTTATGAAAAATTGGTATGAGAGGATAAAATAAGAAGAAAACCTAAACCAGAAGATAGTTTCCACGTACGGACAGCAACATTGGCCAAGACGCATGTGCGTGTAATCATGGCCGCACGTGTGTAGGGCCCACTATTCAAAAAAAGGCCACATTGGCCCTGATCGACCGGTGATGGACCCCAAAACCCTCAAATCTCAGCTCGATCCGATGCACGGTTTGTGCATGGTGCTCCGTCAAAGTTTCAGCCCTCCTGCAAGACCAGATTCTGAAAATCTGCTATAAAGAGAAAAACAGCTGCAAGTATTGATGGATTTGCAGATGGAATGCTTGTAGGAGGAGAAATATGAATGGAAGAAGGTGGGGGTGAATCGGGATAGATGTGGCTTCACACCACGGTAGTTAGCCCTTCGAAGAAGGAAGAGCTTCGCACCCAATTAAGCTTCACAACTCAGAGAGTAGGAAAACGCAAAATTTTTATTAATCTTCAATGAATCAAAAGAGCTACAAGGGGTGCCTATTTATAGGAAAACCCTATACCCCAAAACTCACACCATGTGCGCAACCTATTACTTGGTGATGAAGTAAACTAAAATAAAAACCAAACAAAGAAATATAAAGCATTCATAATATTCTAAATAATAACAATAAGCAAAACCTAAAATATCAATCCAACTAGTGGGCACAATCATGAAATCCCATGATGGACTTTCTTAACTATCGGGCCCACTCTTTTGAACCAAACTTCGTCTTCTAACTAGGAGGCCCTCCCTGAACGTCGTCATTGATCCAAATCGACAGTGGGGACCTCCTGGCGTACATGCATAGGGGACAGCGTGCATACGCGTGTGCATGTGATGTCCCCATCAACGATGGTGACAACTCTATTGAATAAATATATATATATATATATATATATATATATATATATATATATATATATATATATAATTTGAAAAAAAAAAGAAGTAAAGGATTGTGAAGAATGCAGAGATTCCCAACATAGAGATGAAGTCTACGAACGAATCAGCATCTTGAGACCAATCTTGATTCCTTCAACAAATTTGTGAGAGAATTTCAAGCTACTAATATATCTTTCTTTTATGTATAGCTGCAAGAAGATTGAAGGGAAGCTGCTACCAATCTGCATACAGGAATATAGAAGTGTCTATCTCAACATGTTAGTGCATGTTTCAAAATGTTAGCATGATTGGAAAGATTTTACTGCTAACAATAAATTTTATTAAAATCCAGGCAAAGGAGGCTAAAAGTTCAATTTAATACAGGAAAGATGATGAGGATTCCTCATCCCAAAAAGCAAGAATAACATATCAACCACTATGTTCCACAGCACATCCCTATTACAGCCCTCAAACTCCTTCAAGGACAGCACCAGATGAGCTACCTTCCTGTGGAAAAGCTATTGTAGCCTATCCAATTTTTTGTTAAAAATTCAATTATTTCCTTCCTTCCAAATCATCCACAAACCCACTAGCAAGCGTATTCCCCAAATCCAATGCCTCTTCCTGCCAGATGTCTCCCAATGCCACACTAGGAAGAGATCAGCAATCATCTGGGGCATGACCTAAGCAGTATTTTAACTAAGCAAAAAGCCCCTACAAGACAATAGCCACAAACTGACAATGAATTAAAATACTGTCAGCTTTTTTGTGTTTCTCAGGCAAAGAAGACAAGATTTATAATGATCATTACTGCATTCAGAAGCTGATCCACCATAAGGACTTCGTCAAACCCACAAACCAAGCAAAAGCTAGAACCCTAGGCCCCTTGATAGACCAAATCCTTGCTCAATCTTGGACCTCCATAGCGACTTTCCCAACAGCTCGATTCATAGTTACGAGTTCTTTTACCCCTGCTCACCCACATTAAGTCTGCAGAACTTTCTCATTCTACCAGGTGAAACTTATGCTTCTCTTCCATCCCCCTCTATAGAACTCTCTTTGAATTTGTTCCATTTTATTTACAATGTAGCTAGATACCCGGATAACTTCATGAAAGACACTGGAATATTTGCAAGGGGCAATATTTTGAACATCAAACTACCTCCTAGAGATAAAAATCTATACTTCCACACACTCGCAACTTCCCTTTTTTTTAAAAGGTCAAATTGACAACTTCCTTTCCAACCTCTCCATAACAAAATCCCAAAGATTCTCTGTTGGTTTTCCCACACACAACAGTAGGCCCACCCAAGTATTTAGAATTTAGAAGGAAGACTACACAAAGTTTAAATCTGGATCCTACAAGCTCCTAAATGATATTCGCTCCAATCCACATGCCAAGAATTTCACTTCTTTGGATGTTTATTTTCTGAACTGAGACTACCTGGAAGCATTTAATTTGTTTCCTTAAATTAATGACTTGCTCCTTTTTTTAAGGGTAATGTAAATATTATTAAAAAGGCATTAAGAAGAGGATAGAGAAAGGACGATGAAAAGTCATCCAGCTAATACAAAGAAGAAGGTTTCCCACAATGGCCCTGAAAAGCCACTAAAGGGCACCCCTGCAAAGGATTTATCCACCCTAGCCCATTCAATGGCCATCCCATTAGCCTCATAGAACACTTGGCTTGAGAACGATGCTTTATCTTGAAAAGTTCTGCATTGCATTGTAGCAAATCAACCATATGATGGACAAAAGAACTAGCTGCCATATCATCTTTTTCTCTCTCGTTGTTCCAGATTCATGCCATACAAATCATTAAGTTCCCAAAATTGTGCAGCATGATCCAATAGACCTCCAAAGGTGAAAAGAATGTCCCAAGCTTTCATGGAAAAGGGGCAATGAAGAAAGACGTGATCGATGTTTTCCTCATCATGAAGACATAAGATGCAAGCATTGGGAAATCATTTGTCTTTTCCTTAGATTGTCCAACACCTAAATATTGTTCTTTCTGGCTAACTATCCAAAAGCTACCAACCGGCTGGGGCCTAGGTATCTTCATCTCTAGCTAACCGGGCCCCTTTCCTACAACTATGGTTTCTGAAGTCTTAAGTAGAAGGAGCTAACTCTGAAGGATCCAAATCCCTTTCAGCATGTAAATTACCCTATCATGAAGAAGTCCGATCACCCTGATATGCTCAATGACTTCCTCATTCAAGAAGTCCCTTTTAAACTTAAGATTCCAAACCAATTGCTCCCCCGTTGCCGAAATACATAGCAGGGTGAAGACATCTCTCTCATTGGCCACTATACAATTGGGAAAAGGATACCTTGAGGGGTTCGTCATCACACCAATTGTCTTCCCAGAACCTTAGACAAGTTCCACCTCCCAACTCAAATCGGATCTCATCTTTGAAAGAATTTGCCACTCTACCTTCCAAATTCCTTAAGTATTGTATAAGGATGAAGCGGATGTGAACCATTGAACCCTTACTCTCCATATTTACATGTCTTCACTTTGTTTCGTAAGTTATACTTTTCTATCTCAAACCTTCACAACCATTTGGGAAGGAGAGAGGTTGAAAATCTTCAAAAATCTGATACCAGGACCCCCACACTCTTTTGGCTTGCAAATCTCAACCTAGCTGACTAAATGATAAATGAATTCCTTCTTTTTTTTCCTTTTGCACCTCTCCAAAGGAACTCTCTTTGCATTCTTTCCAACCTCTCCACTACACACGCAGGGCATTGGAAAAGGCAACCAACATAAAGTGGTAATAGCATTTTAGCAAGGGCTGCCTTTATCAAAAGGATTCAACCACAAAAGGGGAGGTGTTTGCTTTTCCATCCTGATAACTTGCACTACATTCTTTCAAGAACTGTCCCACAAACTCTTCCCTGGTTTCCCAATGCATAATGGAAGGCCAAGATAAGTAGACGGAGGCTTCCTTCTCTTGCATTCGAAGACTTGAGCATAATCATTAATCTCCTCTTCACTAATGCTAACTCCCATAAGTTTGATTTTATGGATGTTTATCTTTTGTCTTGAAACCGTTTCAAAGCATCGAATAATTTACAGAAACAATCTACATGTCTCCTATTTGCCCCACAAAATAAAAACATGTCGTTTGCATACAGATGGGTGATCTGGTAGAAGTTTGCATTTTCAACCATGAAACCTTGAATAAGTCTAGATTCCAATGCATTTCTAGCATTTTGTTGATAGCCTCTCCCACTGCAATAAATAGAAGAGGGCGAGTAGATCACCTTGTCTAAGACCCTGTGAACTTTTGGAGACCCATTTACAAGAACTGAGATGTATGTCGAACCCATGCACTCCACCCATCCTTGATCCTTGCCATTTTGTGTCGAAACCCAATCTGCCCAAAATATATTTGAAGAACTCCATGTCAATGTAGTCATAGGCCTTTCGAATACCAAGCTTGATATCACCCCAGATATTTAGCTCTACATATGAAATTGACGCATTTATGCACTATCGAGATTTGCCTACTAAATAGGAATGCCCCTTGTGCATTCAAGACGACCTCTCCAAGCAACTTTCTAACCTTTGTTGAAAGAAATTTATAAGGGCTACCAATTAGGCTAATCGGACGATGATCTACTAAGCTGTATGCCCCTTCCTTTTTTGGGAATAAGGATAAACGTTGCCACACTGTCTTTGGACAAATGACTTCTGGCATGGAACTCAATAATAAAAGCCATCAAAACTCCTTCGACAATATCACAAAAGATCTGAAAAGAAATGAGGCGGACACAAGCACATTCAAGGTATACCAACGAAAAAAGCGCCAACCACAAGTGTCGTCCTTGTGGATAGGCGACTATTGAGGAGCTGAAGATCTTTCACATGTGATTGGACATATAGAAGACCCCACTCAGGGAAGACACATGTGAAGGAAGATTGAAAAACGAAGATCGAGGGCCCGAACTTTCCCGTACTTATGTTATTTGCGCGTTTTTGCTTAGTTTAGGGTATTTTACTAATTTTACGTCTTTATTTGCTTATTCTAAAGATATTTTAGTAATTTTATGTCTTTATTTGCTTATTTAAGTAGGCTAAAGCCCTAAACTCGAATTTTTAACTATTGATTAATGAAAAATAAACCCTTTGGTTGCCTCCTTCCTCTCTTCTCTCTAACGGTGCTTATTCTCTTCCCTTGATCTTCTTCTTCTAATTTCTTCTTATGCCCCTCCAACTTCTTCAAGGTAATTATTTTCTTCTTTCTATTTTTCAGTTTTGGCTAATCCTTCTTTGATTAAAATCTTGAGAACCAATCTAAACCCTAAACCCCCAAATTCTCAAATCCCTAATCCGAGAAACTTTCTGGTTCTTCTGACTAATGATTTTCATTGATCGATTGGGTGTGACCATGCAAGATCGGGAGGTCTCATCCCTCGCCGGATCCAACCTAAGTAATAATTGAATTCCATATTCCATGGTTGTGATGATGGCCCGCTCCATTGCTTGTTTCCTTTATGATTTTCTCAGTTATGATGATTACTGCTAGAATTTTAGATCATTTATTCCTTTTATTTCCGCTGTTTAATTATGTTCATGAGCATGCATCATAATTAGGGCCGTCCTGCGTCAAATTTGGTATCAGAGACTAGGCTTGCATGGTTTTTGTCTAGATCGAGTTATCAAATTAGGGTTTTGATTTTTAGGTTTAATTTAGGAAAGTTCCAGATTTAGAAAGTTTTCAATTTTAGAAACTTTCCAATTTTAGAAAGTTCCTAATCTAGAAAATTTCCAGATTTGAGTTGTTTCCTGTTTCAACTTAATTGTGACAGTTCATAGTAGTTTTGCATTCATCGCATTCATTTTGAAAGTCATAACACCTAGCAGTCTAGTTGGGTAGAGTTTGGTTCAAGTCTTCATTGTATGCCCACGAGAAGAGGTAGAGGTTTCGGACTTCAACCTACCATGAATAACGAGCAGTTATCTGAGCAACTTGCTCAATTGATACAAAAGATAACCACCCTAGAAGCAAGTCAAAAGCGTGAATTTGCCCGCCTTGAGGACCAAATTACCACTACCATGACTAAGGTCGAGCAACTAGAGGCGTCCCAAAAAGAAAACCCCGCTGTAGGGAATGATGCGTACTCCCAAGTAGAAGGAATCATTGAAGAACGCGCTGCCACACGTGGTGGTAATGAGGATAGAGATCGTGGTAACGGTCGTGGTGTGGTGCGAGAGGCACGAGCCACATGTGATCATCAAGACCGCTATGATCCAGATGAGCGTGCAATGAAGAGTGTGAGAGTTGAGGCCCCGAGTTTTGATGGGCGCTTGGATCCCAAAGCATTCCTTGACTGGGTTGCTGACATAGACCACTACTTTGAGTGGTATGGCATGTCGGAAAACCGCCAAATGCAGTTTGCTAAGATGAAGCTTGTGGGTCAAGCCAAGCTCTTCTGGACCAACACCGAGCGTAGGATAGAGAGAGTTAGTAGGGCCCCTATCACACATTGGTATGAGATGAAAGAGAAGTTGAAGGAGGAGTACCTTCCTCTCTCATACCGTCAGAAGCTCCTTGACCAATGACAATCCTTACGCCAAGGGTCAATGTCTGTCACTGACTACATCGCTAAATTTGAAGAATATGTGATGCGATATGATATCCAAGAAGACCCTCTAGTAACGCTCTCGCGTTTCAAGATGGGCCTTCGTGTGGATCTTCAGCGCGAGCTTATGACTCGGCCCTTAACGGACTTGGATGAAGCATATCAAGTCGTGCAGGAGTTAGAGCAATATCTGAAGGCTCCTGTCGTTCGTCGTTTTGAGTCCCGAGACTCCAGTGCTAGATCTAGTTTTCAAGAAACTAGACCTAATATCGGTAGTCAACCTAGGGCACAGGCGACCATTCCTCCTAGGCCTAGGGAAGACAGGGGCAAAGGGGTTCTTGGTGCCGGTCCTAGTAACATGAGCCAAGTGAGGTGCTATGAGTGTAGCAATCTTGGCCACATATCTAATCAGTGTCCTACGAAGAGCCGTGGGAGAGCCTTAGTTATAGGCGAGTCCCACGAGGGTGGAGATGACCAGGGTGATTATGAAGTTGAAGAGTATCACCCTGAAGGAGGACTTACTGACGAAGAAGAATTGGATGGAGAAGCAACGCTCGCAGTAGTCAGACGTGTGCTAGCTCAGTCCAGAAGTAGTGCTGACTGGCGTCGAAGCACTATCTTCTACACTATTGCCAAGTGTGGTGAAAAGAATTGTAAGGTGATAGTGGACAGTGAAAGTTGTCAGAATGTGATTTCCACTAGCATCTTAGATCGCTTAAAACTGAAATCCACACCTCATCTAGACCCGTATAAGGTTTCTTGGGTTGACAAGACATCCCTACCTGTCACCCAGCAATGTCTAGTCCTCATCGAGTTTGGGTCATATAAAGAGTCTGTGGTGTGATGTTTTACCTATGGATGTGGGACATGTTATCCTAGGTATACCGTGGCCATTCGATAATGATGTCACGATCTTTGGCCGTTCGAATGCGTGTACTTTTATGTATAACGGTAAAAAGATCAAACTTAATCCCATGCCACCTGAGAATACACTATGGAAGAAGGATGAGAAGGCAAGTGAGCCTAGAGGAATGGGGAAATCCAAACCTAAGTCTCTACATATAATCAGCGCAAGAGAGTTTGAAAAAGAGGCTAAGGAGGATTCTATGGTGTATGCCCTTGTGGCTAGAGAGATTACACCTGAGGTTCAATTAGAGTTGTCCCGTGAGGTGACCTCGGTCCTGAAGGAATACAGTGATGTATTTCCTAAAGACTTACCAAATGAGTTGCCACCTATGAGGGACATACAGCATGCCATTGATCTTGTCCCAGGGTCTACTCTACCGAACCTTCCTCACTACAGGATGAACCCTGCAGAGCATGCAGAGTTGAAGAAGCAAGTTGATGAGCTTCTGCAAAAAGGTTTCATCCAAGAGAGTATGAGCCCGTGTGCCGTGCCTACATTGTTGACGCCAAAGAAAGACGGCACGTGGCGCATGTGTGTGGATAGCCGTGCCATAAACAAAATTACTATCAAGTATAGGTTCCCTATACCTAAACTTGATGATATGCTTGACATGATGGCCAGGTCCACTGTATTCTCTAAGATAGACCTCAAGAGTGGAAATCACCAAATCCGTATACGCCCAGGAGATGAGTGGAAGACGGCATTTAAGACGAAAGACGGGCTATATGAGTGGTTGGTCATGCCCTTCGGCTTGACTAACGCACCTAGTACTTTCATGTGGGTGATGACACAAGCTTTGAGGCCGTTCATGGAAAAAATCCTAGTGGTGTACTTTGATGATATTCTTATTTATAGTACCACTAAAGAATCACACCTTGAACATTTAAAGAAGGTCTGTAGTGTCCTTAGGGAGGAAAAGTTGTACGCTGATCTTAAGAAATGTGCATTCATGTATAGCCAAGTTGTGTTCTTAGGATTTATAGTGTCATCTGACGGGATGCGTGCAGACCCTAAAAAGGTCAGGGCCATAGTTGAGTGGCCAGAACTAAAGAACATTCATGAGGAGCGAAGCTTTCACGGCCTAGCTACTTTTTATCGTTGGTTCATTAGGGGTTTTAGCACGATCATGGCTCCCATTACTGAGTGCATGAAAAGGGGAGAGTTCGTGTGGTCTAAAGCCGCAGTCAAGGCTTTTAAAGAAATTAAGGGCAAGATGGTGGAAGCTCCTGTCATGCGTTTACCTGACTTTTCTAAAGTCTTTGAAGTAGCGTGTGATGCGTCTGGTGTCGGGATAGGTGGAGTGTTGAGTCAAGAAGGACACCAAGTGGCCTATTTTAGTGAGAAACTGAATGAGGCAAAACAAAAATATTCCACTTACGACAAAGAATTTTATGCGGTAGTGCAATCCCTATGACATTGGCGACACTATCTCCTACCACAAGAATTCGTTTTGTTTTCTGACCATGAGGCTTTGAGATAATTGCATTCTCAGAAGAAACTCAACCCAAGGCATGCCAAGTGGGTAGCATTTCTTCAGGAATATTCGTTTGTTTTGAAACACAAAGCCGGGGTTGAAAACAAACCAGCGGATGCCCTTAGTAGGAGAGTGGCGTTGCTCAACTCCTTGAGTATAGAGGTAGTCGGATTTGAGCAACTGAAAGATGAATACCTCATATGTCCTGATTTTGGGGGTACTTACGCATCGCTCTCTAGTGACCAGCATATTATGGGTGAATATCTTCTTAAAGATGGCATCCTTTTTAAGGGAGATAGACTTTGTATTCCCCGTATGTCCATTCGTGAATTCCTCATCTGCGAGCTTCATTCAGGAGGGATAGCTGGCCATTTTGGTCGTGATAAGACCATTGCCCTCGTGGAAGATCGTTTCTATTGGCCAAGTCTCAAGCGAAACGTAGCCAAAGTTTTAGGGCAGTGTCGAACATGTCAGCTGGCAAAGCAAAGAAAGCAAAATACCGGGTTGTACACGTCATTACCAGTGCCACATGCTCCGTGGCAGGACATTAGTATGGACTTTGTGCTTGGGCTTCCCAAGACTATAAAAAAGCACGATTTCGTTTTTATCGTTGTGGACCGTTTTTCTAAAATGGCGCATTTCCTCCCATGTTCGAAGACATCGGATGCATCTCATGTTGCTCCTCTCTTTTTCGATAGTGTGGTGCGTCTCCATGGGTTACCTAAAACCATAGTGTCTGATCGTGATGTTCGATTTACTAGCTATTTTTGGAAGACACTGTGGCACATTATGGGAACTCGTTTGCAATTTTCTACTGCTTACCACCCACAAACAGATGGTCAAACTGAAGTGGTAAACCGTAGCCTTGAAAATCTTTTACGTTGTCTAGTGGGTGAACATGTTAAGACTTGGGACCTAATTTTACCAACTGCTGAACTTGCTTATAATGGGTCAGTTAATAGATCTACAGGGTTGAGTCCTTTTGAAATTGTAAGTGGTTATAAGCCTAGAATGCCTATAGATCTCTTACCTATGGTTGTTACCCAAAGGTCTTCTGAGTCAGCTGATGCATTTGCACGCCATATTCATGATTTGCATACACATATTAGACAGCGGTTAAATAAGAGCAATGATGATTATAAAGTTTCAGCTGATTCTCATCATAGAGTGCAAGAATTTCAAGAAGGAGACTATAATGGTGCGAATAAGGCCAGAGCGATTCTCTCAAGGATCTACTAAAAAATTACAAGCGCGTAGTGCTGGCCCATTCAAGATATTACAAAAGGTTGGGTCCAACGCGTATCGGATTGACCTTCCACTTGCAATGAGCATTAATCCAACTTTTAATGTGGAAGATCTAGCCCGTGCCCATACTCTCATTGTTGATACATCGTCTTTTTCATGGCTTTTTTCTTAGTTTACTACCCAACCCCTTCCACCCCCTCCTCCACCCATTACCCATACAGAAGAAATTGAGAAAATCTTGGATGACGAGATAGTATCCACGAGAGATGGAGGTTTCCAAAGATATCTTGTCAAGTGGAAGAACAAACCATCGTCTGAATCTACGTGGCTGTCGAGCGACGCATTGCAAGGTATTGATCCAGATCTACTAGAGCGCTACAAAGTTTCAACTCGTCGGAGTCGAGTTGTTCTCACCCGAGGGGAATTGACGAGGACACAAGCGCATTCAAGGTATACCAACGAAGAAAGCGCCAACCACAAGTGTCGTCCTTGTGGATAGGCGACTATTGAGGAGCTGAAGACCTTTCACATGTGATTGGACATATAGAAGAACCCACTCAGGGAAGACACATGTGAAGGAAGATTGGAAAAGGAAGATCGAGCGCCCGAACTTTCCCGTACTTATGTTATTTGCGCATTTTTGCTTAGTTTAGGGTATTTTAGTAATTTTATGTCTTTATTTGCTTATTCTAGGAGTATTTTAGTAATTTTATGTCTTTATTTGCTTATTCTAGGGGTATTTTAGTAATTTTATGTCTTTATTTGCTTATTTAAGTGGGTTAAAGCCCTGAACTCGAATTTTTAACTATTGATTAATGAAAAGCAAACCCTTTGGTTGCCTCTTTCCTCTCTTCTCTCTAACGGTGCTTCTTCTCTTCCCTTTATCTTCTTCTTCTAATTTCTTCTTATGCCCCTCCAACTTCTTCAAGGTAATTATTTTCTTCTTTCTATTTTTCAGTTTTGGCTAATCCTTCTTCGATCAAAATCTTGAGAACCGATCTAAACCCTAAACCCCCAAATTCTCAAATCCCTAATCCGAGAAAATTTCTGGTTCTTCGGACTAGTGATCTTCATTGATCGATTGGGTGTGACCATGCAAGATCGGGAGGTCTCATCCCTCGCCGAATCCAACCTAAGTAATAATTGAATTCCATATTCCATGGTTGTGATGATGGCCCGCTCCATCGCATGTTTCCTTTATGTTTTCTCAATTATGATGATTACTACTAGAATTTTAGATCATTTATTCCTTTTATTTCCGCTGTTTAATTATGTTCATGAGCATGCATCATAATTAGGGCCGTCCTGCGTCAAGAAATCATAGGAAAACCGTCAGGGACCCAAGGCTTGATCCCTCCCCAGGGATTTTACGGCCTCAAGGACGTCCTCTTCCTTGATTGGTCTCTCCACCCAAGCCACTTCTGCTTCCTAATCTGATTGAACATAAGGTTATTCAGTTTTGGCCGGTTCTAGCTGCCCCCATTAAGAGATCTTTATATAATCCCACAAACTTCGGGGAAAAAAATCATTTTTTTCTTTCTAAACTCGTAACGCTCCACTGACAGGGTAATGACTTGCTACATGCTTGCACCACAAAACAAAAGAATAACATCCACACGATGAAGGTGAGATACCTAGCCACTAGCTTACTACACAATGAACCAACTAATAAGCCCTTCGAAACACCACTTGTCTAACATTCTACCAAGCAAGGTGTTTTGTAACAGTAACGATGACAGTAATGGCCACCACCGTTACCTTTACAATACAGGTCGTAACGGTTGTTACGTCCCACATAATGGCCGTTATGGTCTCTCTTTTTTATTAAAAAAAATCACAAAAAATTCTATATCCACCCCGTAATGTTGATTGAAAATTATAGAAAACTTGTATCTACCCCATAGTGTTTCAAATAGCGCCCGTAGCACAGCGGTAGCATACACTACATAGCGTAGCATGGCCGTAGCACTACAGTGTCCCAAATAGCGTAAATCCCCTGTAGCGTGCACTACAGGGGTCGTAGCGTACGCTACAACTACGTAGCGCGTAGCGTCCATAGCGTAAGCTACAATGTATTTTTTTTACTATTTTAATTTTTTTAATTATTTTTTCACGTTTTCTTTGTTTCTAATGTTGAGGAATGTGACACTTATATTGTACTTGATACTTATAACCTATGGGATTTTTATTTCTTTTCATAATTGTGACTTGTAGTTTTAATTAGACATTATTAATTAAAGTGGTTTTCTTAGGAAGTTGATGTGATAACTATTTGATTTGGCTTATATATGTGGATTGCCTTTTGATAAATGATAACTAATAACTTTTTGGAACATGCTTATAATTGATAAAATGAATCATCTTTTAGGCATTTTTATATTTTTTTCTTTTTTTTTCACTATTTATTATATTTGTCCTAATTTTAAATTAAAAAATAGAAATATCATGTAGCTTATGCTACACGCTCCGTATTTACGCTACACGCTATAGAGGGCTGAGCGCTACGCATCATGCTACCGCTATTTAAAACACTGCTGCCCCATAACAGACAATCACAGACCTATTATGGCCTTTATAGAGATGTAACATGTCGTTAACGGCAATTACAGGTTATTTTTTTCCATAATGGTTGTTACAACCGTTACGATCCCATAACGTGTAATGGTCACCACTGTTACCTTTATGTAACAGCCTTTATGGCCCTGTAACAGCCTTTACGGCACACCAGTACCAAGAAATTCCACCGCCACGACAAATAAGAGAGGGGATAAGGGATCTCCCTAAAGCAGCCCCCTTGAACTTCTAAAGAAGCCTTTAGGAGGTTCGTTTACACGGACTGAAGAAATGAGCTAAATGGAACCCACCCATTTTGCCATCCACTTTCTCCACCTTACCCCGAAACCCACCTTTCCCATCACATTTGATAGGTTCCTAGAAGAGGAGACAAGTTAGTTGCAATGGCCAATTGGGGAAGACTAGGTTTTTTTTTAAAGGTAAAGGGGTGGATGATGTTAAAACATCAATTTTAGAACTGGAAAGAGATCAAGGCATTAAAAAACGGTTCATAATGATCCTGATGGCCGTTGCAAAACAGTAACAGTGATACTCAGATAACAGTCCGTTATGAGGTTAATATGGTTTTTTATTTTTCAAAAAAACAAAATGCCATAACAGCCTATACCATAATGGTAATGTCGGTGGCCATTATTGCCACCGTTACCATTATTGAATACCTTGGGAGAGATAAAGCGTTGGTCCAAAGGTTTTTCCTCTTGCCTTTTATCAGATGTTCTAGGAGGAAGGTGAAAGATGATCTTCGCACCTTTACTTCATAATTCTATGACAGGGGATGATTGCCCAAAAGGTTGAGGGCTTCTTTGATAACATTGATCCCTAAGAAAGAGGCCAAGGGCATGAGAGACTTCAAGCCTGTTAGTCTGATTAAAGGTCCCTACAAAATTTTGGCAAAAGTTCTTGTAACCAGATTGATATCATATTCACGGATAATCTCCAAAACACGGGGATTTAATTGACAGCAAATAGGTAATGGATGGGGTGCTCATAGCAAATGAATGCATTGATTCAAGGTGCAAGGAGGGAAGATCGGACATTATTTGCGAACTTAGACAACGAAAAGGTGCAAGATCATGTTGGCTATGGTAATATAGTTCATGTGATCTCAGTTTGAAAAACACGGTTATCAACAAATGTATCTTCAGGCACATATAATAAAGTATCACATAGCATTTTCTTTATCCTGATAGATAAAGTCTTCCACAATTTCATAATGTCGTCATCACTAGTTTTTTTGGTTTAGATCTTCTCAAGCTTCTCAACAAACTTCGATATGCATCCATTGCACCTCCATCATGCAAATGAAATATGAATTAAACTATAATCCCTCATCATGCAAAAAGATATCCAAAACAAATACAGGGTGGTTCTCATCATGCAACATAATAACACAGCACAAAAATTATTATTTTCTAGGTTGAGCATATTATCAAGTCACTTTGATTAGGAATCTGGGAACATGGTTTGGACAAAGAAAAAGAAAACGCAATGGTAGACGAGAGCAGAGAACACGCACAATCTCAGTCGGTTTGTTTTGATTATACTCCATCTTTTTCGACTCCACAACCTTCTCTAATGTCTCTTGATCCCAATCCTCCATTGTTTCTAAACCAGACAACAACAATTATATACTAACAATAACAACAATAAAAACAACCACAACAACAATCGGTCATCAGCATTATTACCTTCATCACGTTTATCACTGTAAATGTCTATCTTTTCGCCTTTCCTCTGGACATTCAAATCATGCGAGAACTTGCACTTGAAACCTTTGGTACATTGCCCAGCTTTGAAGAATTCGCATAGTATGGACTTGGGATCAACACCTGAAAATACCCCAGGATCAAGAATAAATAAATAGATAAATAAAATTTGTGCTCTTTTACAAATTAAATTTGGAAACAGCCATTTATACCCCTTTTATGTACTTCTTGTTCTAGAATCATGCTCCAGTACTTCTCTAAAATAAAGATGTACTATTCTTTTGTGTACTAACAATCTAGCATGGAATCAACTGGTACCAGAAAAGGGGATGCCAATACTATTCTAATACCAATATTAGAAAAAAGGGGAGTATGCATCAAAAAGGAGTCGTAAATAGTGGCTCCCTATAAAGTACAGATAGTCAACCAAAAAAAAAAAAAACTCATCAAAGATTATCATATGCATACAAGTAAAAAAAAAAAAAAAAAAAACCCATCAAATAAAATCTCATAGAAGATAAACTCAAAATCCAAATACCCAACAAATAGAGAAGGAAAAAACAAAAGAAATCACTATATTCCTTATGGCACCAAAGAAGTGTCAGAACTATTCCAAATATGCTGTCTAAAAAATAGGGGAAAAGGGGTGTGTGCATAAAAAAGCAGGGGTCTAAAAAAATACACACATCCAACATTAAACCAATCAAATACAATCCATATGCATTGAGAAAACCCATCAAATAAAACCTCATAAAAAACGCACCCAAAATCCAAATCCATACAAGAAGAGATAGAAGAGATTAAGAGTGAGAGAGAGAGAGAGAGAGAGAGAGATACCAACTGGGACTTTGGGCTGACTTACGGCGATCTTGAACAAATCGCTCAACTCCTTCTCTCTTGCCTTCTCTTCTTCCTTCTTCTTCTGCCGAAGACAACCAAAACAGAATTAGAAGGGAAAATTTTTTATTTTATTTTTTAAAAAAAAAAGGGATGATCATGAGAAGGAAGAAAGAAAGAAAGAAAACCCAACCTTGGCGGCGGCTTTGGAAGCATCAGGTTTGGGTTGGACGGATTGATGGAGACTCTGGACGTATTTCTGGACATTCTTGCTCTTGTTCTTGTTTTTGAGCCCGAAAGTCTTGTCCTCCACCACCTTCTGCTTCTTCGCAAGATCTGCTTTCGACGCCTGCTGTTTCGGCGGCATTGTGGCTACCACAAAGATCGATGATGGTGATGATCTGAGATCAGTAGTACAAATGCATCAAAGATATAAAGCTGAAGCTCTACTCGGAGATCGGATTGGATGGATGGGATTTCTTTGGTTTTTTTACTGCTTTTGGGTTTTGGTAATGTAGAGGCGTCTGAGGAAGAGGCGATCGGAGATTTATGGGAGTGTGCTTTCTTTTGTTTTCTTTGCTTCTCCGATAGGGATTAGAACAGACAGCACCGCGCGTGTTAGCCGTACGCGCGCGTGTACAAAATCGTGGCCTTTTTTTCCGCTGAGTACATGGGAGGGTGCGGTTTGAGTGCGTGTTCACTCATTTGTGTGGCCCACCATAATGTATGTGTGACATCCGATCCGTCCACCATTTTTGCAAGCTTGTGTTAGGTTTGAACCCAGAATTGAGGATGACCCACAACTGCAGTGGGCGACACCAAAGAAAATAGTGGAATGTAGACGGCCACCGTTAGAATCTCTCGACGACCGCGGAAGTTTTGGTCTCGCTGTTATATCTGTTTTCCGTTCATCCGGTTTGAAGTCACCTTACGAACGGTTGGATGGCAAATAAACGTACGCGGATTGCGTCCTACCCGGCCTGTCTCTATATGGGAACGGGCAGGAGCTTTGAGTGGTCACCGTGATGTACGGGTCTTATCCACACCGTCCATACATTTGTTTGGTACCATTCTACAGTATAGAACCAAAAATAAGCCAGATCAGATGCTCAATTAGACTAGACAATGGGGATTAAACTCTTACCACTGAAAACTTTTTAGGGGCCACGGAAGTTTTGGATGGAGTTGATATTTGTGTTTTGTATGTAACTTTATGAATAGGTTGGATGGCAAATAAACATCACGGTGGGCCTAGAAAAGTTTGAACAGTGAGAATCATTATCACCACTGCTTCCTGTAGCGTGGTCCACTTGATCCTTGGATCTGCATCAGTTACAAGCTTATATCGTAAAATGATAGGAAAAAATGGATGGACGGTGCAGATAAGACCCATACGTCACGCTGGCCGCTCAAAGTTCCTACCCGTTCTCAGCTGTAGACTGTGGGTTCGGACGCAATCAGCGGTCCAAATAAAGATCATGTGACCCAGGAAGGTTTTCCAACACCAGCGTCTCTACGTACTTTCGGCCCACTCAAGCTTCTTTTCTTCCTCATCTTCAGCCATGGGCTCGTTCTAAGGGAAGGAAGCGGATTAAGTAGTGAGTATGAGCGTACTGAGTAAACTGGTAGTGAGTATGAGCGTACTGAGTAAACTGCGTGAGGTTCACCAAGATTTAAATATTATATCCCCTCGTTCGTCCATTTCATGAGATAATTGAGTCTTTGATCTAAAAAACAAGCATATCGGGCCACACCATAGGAAGTAGTGTGAATTGAACATCTACCGTTGAAAAATTTTTGGAGGGCTAATGAAGTTTTGGATCAAGTTTATATTTGTGTTTTCGCTGCTTCCATATTTGTATGGTCCTATGAATACGTCAAATAACAAATAAACATTACTTTGGAGCTCAAAATGGCTTCAACGGTGGAAATCGTTATTCCCACTCTTTCCTATGGTGTGATAAACTTTAGCTTGGGATATAACTAAATTTCAGGCTCGACCCTTTAAATGATTAGGCAAAACGGATGGAGAGCATGGGTGGTTGTCTGATGGAGAGCATGGATAAACCACGGACATTCAGAAGGACCGAAGAGCACGTCATGCAGGTGTTTCGAACAGAAACAAATGCATTTTTGTTTGGGGAAATTATTTTATTTAAATATCAACAGAAAGAGTATTTTGTAACGATCATCATATTTCATTTATACTGAGTTCATTTACATCCTCGTTACATCCTTTGATTCTAAGATAGATTATTTCGAGAAAGTAAAACATTAAATCTAGAATTCGGCAGCCTTTCAGCAGCTATTTTAATCATCTCCTAAGACTTAGGAGGAATGTCGATTTAATCGTCTTGGCTTCACTTTTGAGCTCATCCTTTAGGCAGAGGAGAGAGTTTGAAGTGGTGAAGAATGAACTTAAATGCTTTCAGTAAATTCGGTAGCATTCTATCCTTCCTCCAAGACAAATCATGCAGAACTTCTGCATACACGCATAACCTGTAAATGGATTGCGCGACCCCACGCAATAGAGTAGTGGCAGCGCGTCCAAGCACAAAGGAACAAAGGACCACGCGACCACGCGCAATGGAGATCCACGTTGCGCATCCAAGCGCAACCAGTAACTCGTCCTGCGTGACCTCGCGCAATTAGGAACTTGTCCTGCGCGACCCCGCGCAATAGCAGAAAGGCGACGCGCAACGTAGACCACACGCAAGGGAGGCCTTGCTTCTCACCTTTCGATGCTCTGTTCTTTCCAAAATCTTCAATCCGTCCAAATGAAGGGAGTGAAGGGGTATTTATAGGGTCACCACACGTGCTAAACCTCGAATTTCATGTCATGGCCCACCTTTGCATCTGATCTAGACCGTTCATCTCAGCCACCTAATCCTAACGGTGCAAGAACCCTTTGCGTGTATACGCGCAACAATTCTGAAATTTCGTGACCATGCGCAATGAAATCTTGTCCTAACGTCCCGCGTAACCAAGAGTTCCCCACGCGACCATGCGCAATGCTTCTGTAGCTATGCGACCACGCGCACCGCTTCTTTAGTTGCGCAACCACACGCAACGCTTCTTTAATTGCGCGACCACGCGCAATTAGAATCCATTACGGTACACGCGCAGCCAATCAGATCTTAATTTTATGCTTCAACAGATGCCCCCTTGATCCGTTCTTTGTTCTCATGAATCAAAGAGCCAGGATCAATCTTCACTAGGTTACGCGACCACGCGCAACTGCTTTACCTGCGCGACCAGGCGCAATACACTTTCATCGCAACCACGCGCAATGGCCCACTCGCCCTATAAATATTCGGATCAACCTCATTTATTCACTTCTCTCTGTTGCAGCGGAGCTCTGGCGATTTATTTCTCTGAGTAAGCCTTTGTGCAACCACGCGCAACGTGCAAAGGAGAAATCCCTTGTGCGTGCCCGCGCAGCCAATACCCCATTTTCAATCTTCCCTGTTGCGCATACACGCGCAAAGAAACTATGTTGCGCGTACCCGCGCAACGTCCTTGTCTGCACATTTTACGCGGTCCTTGTCTCTTTAAACTCAGCTTTATTCACTCGGGACTGACTTTCCCAATTTCTTCTTTTTTTCTTCAGGTTCTGATCTTCTCCAATTATGGCTCGCACTAAGAGGACCTTTATTGTTGTCAATCCTCCTACTGAACAGCCTTCTCATCAAGAACTTCCCAACACTAATGCCTATGTCACACCCCAAGCCACGGAACCTCCATCGTCCCCAGCTCAACCCCTACGTAAGCGCTTCAAGACAACTGTCAAGCGCCCTGCCTTCATAAAGGAGCCAGTGTTGCCAACCTTCGATTTCTCTCCCCGCATCAAGGCTTTACCATCTCCCATTCAAGGGGCCATTATCATGGGAGACCTTGAAAGGCCACCAACACACGGCCGAGACTATGATTGGGATGAGTTGCTAAAAATGACGGCACATTACCATACAAGCAGCAAAAGGCCATCTGTTAGAGAAGATACTCCTCCTCCCTCCAGATCGAAGAAGGTTCATAGAAACAGAGCGCGGGAATTTTAGGAGAAAATCAAAGAACATAACAGGAAGAAGCTCAACAATTCCTGGGAATTAGTCCGCTCTATCCAAAACATCATAGAATTTGACAACCTTTATAGACGGGGCATTGTCTCAATCCCCATCAAAATCCACCTCACCATTCTATGTTAATCTGCGAGCCCAGAGACTTTCTTACCTCAGAGAGACTGTCTTACTCAGAATCCTGGTCATTCAGATAACCGAAAATACTGGAAGGCATCCTATGACCCCCAAAACTAAGGCAACGGATTGGCAATGTGCACCCCATGATCTTCCTTGTGCCTTCTTATGACCTTCACAATTTGTACCCCTCTTTCTTTTATGAAACGCTTCAACAACGTTTCAGTTATCGCCGACTTATTTGGCTCCCGGAAGATTTCAGAACGAGAGGCTCTTTGACTCCTTGAAATTACTACCCGGAGTGGGCTGCTGCAGTCATGAAGAAACATGCAGACACTCTGTTGAAGACCGATGTTTTCTCTGCCATTGAAGCAACGTCGCAACATTTTTACAGGGAACATCCTATTCTGAAGGCTTTACTTAACTACTGGTGTCCTTCCACCAACTCTTTTCACTTTCCCAAAGGCGAAATGAGAGTCACTCTTTGGGACATTCACAGAATTTTTGGTTTACCAATAATAGGGAAAATCTTCGACAAATTCATCCCTACTAATGAGGAGTTTGCCTTCATCTCTTCTCCAGACCGTATACCTTCTATCTCAGAATCAACCACGAAACTTTTCAAGGAAATGTCTAAATTCCTGAATATTCATAAAATTCATCCCATGCAATGGTTGGCACATTTCAGCCGAGGTTTCAAGTAATTTTCTTTCTCCCCTTAATTCTTTTTTCATGACACGGTTTATTACGTATATATAATTTTGATTTCTCTTATTCATTTTCAGATTTGAGGGCAATCATTCTCGGGAACTTGAACGCCTTCGCAAGGGTATTTAGGGTCGTGCCGAATATTCTGTCTATGGCGAACTTGCAGCATTTTTGGCCTACTGGCTGAGCATAGTAGTTCTCCCAAGTTCGAAGTCAGCAGATGTCATTCGCCCTTCCTTGTTTGTGACAGCAGCTGCCATGGCTGAAGGAGTCAGGTATTCCCTTGCACCCCCCGTCCTCTGCTCAATCTATAGAGGCTTTGGAGAAATTATTTCTCATGTGAAGAGCCCTTCCGTTGGTTCCACCTCGACTTTCATGTCATGGCATTATTTCTTCGGCTGGCTCGGCGTTTATTTCCCATGGACTTACGATGTGTTAGAAAAAGCTTATATTCACCCTTCGAAACTTCCCCTCAGCTTTTTCCAAAAGAGATTTATGGTAAAGAGATCTTGCTACTGGGCAAAAGACATTATTTCCTCGGATGATAAGATAAATTACTTTCAATTCGGCTTGCCATGTTATACCAAAGATACAGAGAAGACGGACACTTCTCCACTTACTGTAGCGAAAAGGGGATTCTTTGTATCTATCAAATCGTGCAGTCTTTCATCGAGGGAAGGGATGAAATTCTGGCGAGAACCATATTACCCAAGCCGCTTCGCCCATCAATTTGATTTTGACCAAGCAGTACCAGAAGATTGCGGGCTAGTCACCAGGAGAATGCGGAGTTATGGCACCGGTCCATTTAACTGGGCCATGGTTTGGAAGCAACTGCTATGCCGAGCAAATTCTGCCTTCATTATTCCAGGTTGCGATCGCACCCCTAGAGCATCATACAATCACATGAGGTGGTGGGTACACCAAGCCCATTTGGCCAGGAAAAGCCAGCCAGTGGATAAGCTTGTGTGGCATCCTCCTCTCGAGCTTAAGGGTCGTGTCATTGAATCAGGAGTCGGTTTCATCTCGGAGACTAGCCATGCCCCCTCTACTGGTCATCGCTATGTCAAAATATCTGTAGACGAACCTATTCATGAGAAAAAACTTGACAACACCTTGGAAGGCTGGGTAACATATGGCGAGACCCGCGAATTTGAATCAGTTTCTCTTCATCAAAGAGGAAGGGTTACAACAGACATCTCCCTTCATCCAGAGGATGCTAGTATTCCCCAGGATGAACCGTCTCCACCCACTCCTCTCCAGCAACAGTGGACCACTCCTACTTCTAGGGTTACTCAATCTCCACGGCAGCCAATTTCTTCCCCCGTTACCAGGTCTCAGGTGCGTGCCCAAGCTTCCCCCCAAGAAAGGACTATCGATATCACTTCTCCGGCGGTAACTATCGCAACTACTCAACCAGAAGACCAACAACCTCCTTCCAAAGGAAAGCAAGTTGTTGTCGAAGAATCAAGCGAAGAAGATTTGAGTAGTGAAAGCTCAACTTCTTCATCTAGTGATACTGTCTCTGATGAAGATGACACGGAGAGCTATGAAATGTATAATTTTGATGTATTTTGTTGTTATACATGCTTTCACATTTGCAAGTTGTACTAGTGACTTGTGATATTTCAAATGACATTTTGATTGGCATATTATGGTGCAATAGACTTCCTTTTACTTCATTTTCATCATACTGTATCTTTTTTTCACACACACACACACACACACACACACACACACACACACACACACACACATATATATATATATTGTTAGTAAGGGTCTCCTAGATGATCCTCATCTTAATTGGCGGTACTATATTTCAGTTTAGTTAGTCATACACAGTTTAAGCTCTTGAGTAGTGGAGCATACTTAGTTTAAGCTCTTGAGTAATGGAGCTGGGTCTCACGTGATGGCCTCTATAACTCTCTAGAGTTCACTAGGCTTCTCACTGCTTAAGGAGTTCACAAACCGCGATCCATCAGAGGGGCCCATTGAATCTACCGGGGCGGTGAACTCGGTTGGTTTCATGCACAGGGTTGGCCACGGTAACTCTCTAGAGTTCACAGAGCTCGCAAGGCTACCTTTGGTACCAAATCCATGGTTACCAGTCCATCAATGAGTAGGTTTAAGCCCTTCCTCATGAGTTAATACTGAAATCGAACCACAAATCTGGGGGGTCTTATGCATGATTGGCCTATCTAAAGCTCGCACTGCAGCCCTCATTTTCTTCATCCGCAAGGTCGAGCCCATTCACGGGAGGCACTTTCCTCCGTTCCCCGTGACACTGCCGAAAAGCTGTACAGACGGCATGAGGGTTACGCATGACTGACCGTTGGAGACTTTTTAGTCACTGGCTTCGTCAGCTGCCCGCATGGGTATGCATACGATGGCCTTCACGGGCTTTTTAGGGCCACTGGCTTCTCGCTGCTGCCCGAATGTCGATCTTGATAGGTCTTATGCATGGCTAGCCCTTCTAAAGCTTAATCCTTTTGGTCCTTATAAGCTTAATCCCTTTTTAGAGCTTTTAGCTCTTTTAGAGCTTGATCCTTTTAGTTTTCAGCTCTTTTCATTTTAGAATTTTGCCTTTCTTTAGGATTTGGACCCTTTTAAGGATTTTGGCTAGACTGCCTTAAAATGTCTTGATAGATTATAGAGGGCAGTAGGTATAATCGTTATCGTCGCAACCATCCCTGAGTGCGATCATTGTCGTCGCGAGAATAATAGCCATCTCTGACTGAAATTGATATGTCATCATCTTTGCTAACATCTTCAAAAATATTCATCTATGCTTGTTAGTAATATATCGGCTTGGTGATGATATCGATTTCGACAGAGTTCTGCAGAGCTCGCTTGATGATGACGATTTTTCTTTGCAATACTGATTGAATATAGTCTTGATATGCTCGCGAATTTCTTCTTTTATTCATTCAGTGATACATAGAAATGATCTTGTCCATTCTTGCCCCCTTTTGACGCAGAATCATTATGCCGATAATATTCTGGACCAAAATCAACAGCGTTGCTAGGGACGATATCTTTTGATGAAGCGAGCATTGACCAGTATACTGATACCTTATCCATCTTGGTTTACTACCCTGTATGCTCCATTGGAGTATACTTCGCTTATTATATATGGTCCATCCCATTTAGGCTCGAATTTGCCCCTTGTTCTATGAGTGATCACTATCGGTCTTTTCAACATAAGCACCGTGTCCTCTTTCTTGAAAGAACGGTATTTAACCCATCTATCAAAAGCAGCTAATATCCTTTCCTGATATGATTGCAACCGCTGCTGGGCGGCTAAGCATTTCTTATCAAGCAAGTCCAACTCTTTCAACCTTATCTTTGCATTCTCATCCTCTGTTATGAACTGATACACTGCCACTCTGAGCGATGTTACCCATGTTTCAATCGGGATGACTGCCTCAACGCCATAGACCAGTGAATACAGTGTTGCTCGTGTTGTTGTGCAATGAGTAGTTCTGTATACTCATAATGCTTCTTGCAATTTATCATCCCAATCACGTTTGTTCCCTATCACTGTCTTTTTCAGTATCTTAACTATCGTTTTATTAAACGCCTCTGCTAATCCATTGGCCGGTGGATAGTAAGGAGTCAAAAATGAATGCCGAATGCTGAATTTCTGACATAACTTTTCTATGCCTCTATTTTTAAAGGAGGTGCCATTTTCTGTAATGATTTTCTTTAGAATACCATGCCAGTATATTATGGTGTGGCGAATGAAATTAACCACGTTTGTTTCCTTAACATTACGCAAACTGACTGCTTCAGTCCATTTGGAGAAATAATCGGTTGCCGCCAGAATATACTACTTTCCTTTGGATGAAGGCGGGTTTATAGGACCAATTACGTCAAGTCCCCAAGCAGAGAAGGGCCAAAAAGTAACGGACTAGTGTAAGTCTTCCGGGGGAATGTGTATAACATCTCCATGAATTTGGCATTCATGACATCGCTTCGCGTAATCTATCGCATCTTTGAACATGGTGGGCCAATAATAACCCATTCGATGTATTCTGTGGAATTGATTTCTGCCTGGTTGATGTGCTCCACATTCACCAGAATGCGCTTCCCGTAATATTCGGTCTACTTCTTGTTTATCTAAACAACGTAACAACATCCCATTATACAATTTTCTGTACAACACTTCGCTGCATATGATGAACCTGTTTTACCGCTACCTGATCTATTGTTTCTGTACCTGATCTTCCGGCAAGATATTATACTTGAGGTAATCAACGAAAGGTTGACGCCAATCATTCGTTGTTATTTCTAAACATGACATCGGGAATGTCTCAATGATTTATTCAATGACCTCTGAAGACGGGAAAAATCTTCTTTCTTTTATAGTTATTTGGAGAGGGCTCCGATTAGGACAAGACAGAGCTGTTTCCAAACTAGCTAACGCATCTGCCTTTACGTTTTCAGACCACGGGATGTGTTTGATTTCTTCATGACCAAACTGTTCTAGCAGCTGTTGCGCTTTCCTGTAATAGGGTAGGAGTTCTTGTTTTCGCACCTCAAATTTCATTGTCAACTGATTTATAATCAGCTTGGAATCCCCGAAGATATGTAAAATCTTTATCCCCATCTGTTGAGCCATTTTCATCCCAATAATGAGGGCTTTGTATTCAGCTTCATTATTCGTACACACGATGCCTAATGTGAAAGAATATGGTAACAAGTCTCCTTGAGGAGTAATGAATATCACCCCTGCCCCCGCTCTTGATGCTCGTGCAGCACCGTCGAAATACATTTGCCATGAACCTTGCGACTCGGCCAACATAACCTGTTCATCTGAAAAATCATCAACGACAGCCTCGCACTCTGTAACGGGGTGCGCTGCAAGAAAATCCGTCACTGCTTGTCCTTTCACGGCTTTGGCTGGTTCATAAGTAATAGTGTATTCTGAAAGCAACAATATCCATTTGGATAGCCTCCCTGACAACATCGGTCTCGTCATTAAAAACTTGATCAAATCTGCTCTTGAGATCAAGGTTATATCATGGGAGAGACAATAATGTCTCAGCTTTTGGACTGCGAATAATAGCGCTAGACACTCCTTCTCAATTGGAGAATAATTGCATTCGGCCCCCATCAATATTCGACTAAGATAATAGAGAGGGGCCTCTTTCCCGGCTTCATTTATTTGAGCCAACAGAGCACCTAAGGAATTCTCAGCTGCAGATATGTATAAAATAAGAGGTTTTCCTCTTATCAGAGCTATGAGTACCGGTGGCTGTTTCAACAATTCTTTTATCGAGTCAAACGCATTCTGATAAGCTTGGTCCCATACAAACTATGCATTCTTCTTCATCAAATGAGAGAACGGTTGGCACCTTCCTACTAGGTTTGAGAAGAAACGGTGAATATATGCCAATTTTTCTTGCAAACTTTTCAATTCTTTTATTGTTGTCAGTGGTGGCATATTTTGAATGGATTTAATTTTCTCAGGATTGATTTCGATACCCCTGTGCCGTATAACAAAACCGAGGAATTTTCCTAAAGATACTCCAAAAGCGCATTTAGCTGGATTCATTTTCAATTGCTTCTTTCTTAGTCGACGAAAAACTGCTGCCAAATGTTCGTGATGCTCTTGATAGTCCTCTGATCTGACCACTAAGTCATCGACGTAGCACTCAACATGTTTGTGCATCATGTCTTAAAAAATATTTTGCATTGCTCTCTGATATGTTGCCCAAGCATTTTTGAGACCGAACGACATGACTTTATAGCAATAAATTCCAAGCAGCGTTCTAAATGCCGTCACTTCTTCGTCTTCAGGTGCCATTCTAATCTGATTGTATCCTGCGTAGCCCTCCATAAAGGACATAATGGCATACTGAGTTGTGCTATCAATCAACAGTTCTATTATGGGAAGAGGAAAATCATCTTTTGGATAAGCCTCATTCAAATCTCTGAAGTCAATGCACACTCTGACTTGTCCGTTTTTCTTTTTTACGGGGACAATGTTTGATATTCACTTGGGGTACTTAACTTCTCTGATAAATCCCACTTTGATCAGCTTGCTGACTTCTTCTTCGATCAGTGAGATTAAGTTCGGATGAAATCGCCTTTGTGCCTGTTTAACCAGCCTTTTCTCCTTGGAAACATTTAATCGGTGCATCGCTACTGAAGGTTCTAAGCCTGGCATTTCGGCATATGTCCATGCGAAAACATCTTTATTTTCTTTTAACAACTGGAAATATTTCTCAGATTCTTATTCAGAGAGACCGCCACTGACGAATGTATTCCGAGGTTCTTCTTCTGTACCCAAGTTTATCTTTCGCAGACTGTCTATCATCGGCTGCCCCCATCTTCCATCTGCTTCAGAGCCGCTTCAGGATATTTGACCATCTTGGAATCCTTTTCTGATGCTTATGCTGCCGTAATCATATTTACTGACGATTCTGCCCCCAATCCTTAGAATTTTCTTCGCTTCTCTTGATCGACCCCGAGAGGGATCTGAATACCCTTCCCATGATTTAGTCCCATGGGTTCTTCACAGTCAAAACCCATGCTTCTCATGATTTTCTTGCTCACTGAGCTATATCTTTCAAGACTTTTTAGAGTCAACTTACCGCAATGTACGTTATTCCACTTCCTCTTTTACTCTTGTTTCTACTGCGATGTAGAATTCTATCGGCTCGGGGTGTCTTGCACTGGCTTTGACTTAAAACCTTCCTGGGGCTATTGGGAACGGTTTACACCTTTCAATGCTAGGCAGCGGTACTGTATAATTAGACTACAAAATTTTTAATTGCTCCGGTGACAATAAGGTTAACGGTGGCTGTCCTGGTTGTCTCAAATGCTTTGGTACAAAATAGAATTTCTTCTTTGTGTCTGTAGTTTTGGAGGATTCAGCCCTTTCTCCTCTGACATCATTCGCTTGAACGTCTTTCAAAACTATATTCTTATCATTTCCCGCTTCTTCAGCAAACCCCTTATAGTAACTGACGTCTGTAAAGAAAGACTCTGCTTCTGTATATGGCATCGCATCAGCGATTACTTTATACTATCTCCCATCTTTACAGTATTTGAAGCATTGATGCAAGGTGGAAGGTACGATGTTATACTGATGTATCCATGGTCTTCCCAGGAGAAGGTTGTACGTTGTCACGGCGTTTATAATGTGGCATACAACATCAGTAATGAATTCTCCGATTTCTAGTACCACTGTAATCTTTCCAAGCGCCCATTGCTCGTCTTGATTAAAGCCTTGTATCATCATTCCGCTAGGGCGCAGATTGGAGCGGCGATAGCCCAACTTGCACAACATCGAAAGTGGTAGGAGATTCATTGCAGATCCATTGTCTATCATAATCCGTTTAACCTTCTTCTCACCAATATGACATTCTATCATTAGTGGCCTATTATGCTCCGTCTCGCAGATTAAATCCTCATCGGAGAATGAAATGACTGGTAGGCTATTTACTTGTTTGCCATGCGCTTCGCGTCTCATTTCTGTCAGCAAAGTGTTCCTAACATCATGGTCAGATAGTTCTTGGAACAAACTCTGTCAAGATTCTTCTAACAGCTTGAGTGCATCATAGATGCTTAACCGCGCCGGTATACCCTTCAAGTGATTGACTACATCGTAAGTCACTTTCGTTGTTTCACCTCTTTTTTTATTTTCATTATCACTGATCTGTCTTTCAACAGCTCTTTTTCTTATGACCTCTGCCTTCTGCTTCATAAGGCTCGTCGTCTTCTTTCCTGATCGTAGCGTAATTACTGCTACCTTCTTTGTCACCTTGTGGTTTTCTTTTCCTACTCCATCCCGGGCGGTGAGCACATTTACTGTGCCGGTCACTATCCCACCCTCGTCTATCAATCGTTGTATTATACATTTTAATGTATAGCAATTCTCCGTCGGATGCCCCACCAAGTGATGGTAACGACAAAAAGCTCTTTCTCTGGTCTTTGGCATGTCTTCGCGATGCTTGGGTTCTGGTAATTCTAATGTGCCGACTTTTAGTAGCTGTTTCATCATAGGGATGACATCTTCCTTATCGAAATCGAACCCCTCATGGAAATTAAGCATTCGAGGTCATTTCCCATTATATTTATTCCTTGATTGGCTCCATCCTTCCCTTCGTTCTAACCTCCTTTCTCTTAAATCCCTTGCATTTTTACTCTTACTATCACAATCAACAGTATTCACATTCATCCGGCTGGATGCCTTTCTGGCTATCTCGTGGTGAAACACTGGCATTTTACGAGTCATTAATTCCAAAACATGGGCTTTAGTAGCTAGGTCACGGAACGTCCTGATATCCGCACTGGTTAGTCCGAACACGATTCCTGTTTTCATAGAATTCAGACACATTCTGACCTGTTCCTTTTCCTCTGGTAACTGTCTACACGAAGCACCCAGTATTTTCCATCTATCTATAAACTTCGCTACTGGTTCTCCTTCTCTCTACCGTATGGAGGCCAATTCTATGATACTAACATTGCGTTCTGAAGAGAAAAAGTTCGACATAAAGGCGTCCTGCATTTTCTCCCACGTTCCTATCAACCCCGGGACCAGGTTGGAATACCACTGAAATGCTTTGTGCGTCAGTGACGATCTAAACAACCTTAAGCAATACTATGGAATCGTGGAGAAATTTCCCATGCTGGTGATGAAGTGCATCAGATGTTCTTCCAGTGATCCTTCTCTATTAAACTTCTGAAAATCTGGATGTTTAAAGTTGGTTAGGAACGGAACATCCTCTACCTCCCTCGGGTATGGTGTTCGGTATCGGAAGCGGCCAATACTTTCACGTTCTCTCTCCACTCTCACTGCTTCTTCGACGACCTGCCTTATATCATCTTGTGTTATAGTTCTCGTGGCTGGAATAGATCCTCGCGATCCTACCTCTAGCGGATGAGAGCCTTCAGGCTGGTTCCCCTGTCCATTCGTTGTACCCATCATTGGTGGGGGTACCATCTGGGCTACGTTGTGTGCAAGGGCTGTCAGGGCTTCCCTAAGGTGTCCACATTCTTCCATCAATACCCTTGGGGTTGCTGTCATCTCGTTGATACGATCTTCCATGGTTGGCATATTGTTCTGGTTTGTTTCAATCACGTGTACTGTGGCTTCCCCACTTTTAGAAGAGACTGTAGCTAGAGTAAGGTGAGAATATGGTGGTGCAACAGGACTCACGGAGAGAGGGGAAGATGGAGTCTCGTTCGACTTGGCCACACTCCTAGTGCTATCGATCGATTGGGGCGGTGCAGACGTTGGTGAATTTATATGTGGGGACGTGGATGCCAATGAACTTGTCATTACAGCTTTGCCTTTCTGCTCTTTCATCCATCTAGTCCTCGGGGTGACTAAAGCTAGAAAGTCACGCGAGGCCAACTGTGGTACCGTCCGACCGGGGTATATCTCGGGAGGGGCAAGATCGGGATACTTTCTAGCCGCATTGCGAGTGACCAACCCTCTAACCTTTGGCGAAGTTAGATTTATCCGAGAGTTTCTTGCATTTCACACCCTCGTCTTATGAGACACCACGACAGTCCAGCCATTATCGCTGTCCATCGATTGGGAAGAAGCAGACACAACCCCATCTGTTGTTCGGGTCATACCGTTCTTGTTCGCGAAAAGTGGGGTTGTACGCGCGGTGGCTTGGTTCGGCACATACTCTATCAGAAAACCAGTTGAAATGAAATGGAAGCTCACCTCTCTTGCGAGAATCGCTATTTGATTGTAGCTTGCAATTTGAATCCGAATACCTTTCGATATAAAACAGATTTATGATTAGTATTTAAAGAAAAAGGTGACCTACCCTAGAGATGAAGGGGAGGATGTTCCCACTGAGAGTCGCCATTTTGGCATCAGAAATACGCTAAACTATGACGAAGGTTCTATAACTATCTCAATGTTAATATCAAATAAGATATTCCCCAGCAGATTTGCCATTTTGTTTCAAACATAAACAAATGCATTTTTGTTTAGGAAAATTATCTTATTTAAATATTAACAGAAAGAGTATTTTGGAACGATCATCATATTTCATTTATACTGAGTTCATTTACATCCTCGTTACATCCCTTGATTCTAAGATAGATCATTTTGAGAAAGTAAAACATTAAATCTAGAATTCGACAGCCTTTCGGCAGCTATTTTAATCATCTCCTAAGACTTAGGAGGAATGTCGATTTAATCGTCTTGGCTTCACTTTTGAGCTCATCCTTTAGGCAGAGGAGAGAGTTTAAAGTGGTGAAGAATGAACTTGAATACTTTTAGTAAATTCGGTAGCATTCTATCCTTCCTCCAAGACAAATCATGCAGAACTTCTGCGTACACGCGCAACCTGTAAATGGGTTGCATGACCCCGCTCAATAGAGTAGTGGCAGCGCGTCCACGGGCAAAGGAATAAAGGATAGCATGACCTCGCGCAATGGAGATCCACGTTGCACGTCCAAGCGCAACCAGTAACTCGTCCTGTGCGACCCCGCGTAATTAGGAACTTGTCCTGCACGACCCCGCGCAATAGCAGAAAGGCGACGTGCAACGTAGACCACGCGCAAGGGAGGCCTTACTTCTCACCTTTCGATGCTCTGCTCTTTCCAAAATCTTCAATCCGTCCAAATGAAGGGAGTGAAGGGGTATTTATAGGGTCACCACACGTGCTAAACCTCGAATTTCATGCCATGGCCCACCTTTGCATCTAATCTAGACCGTTCATCTCAGCCACCTAATCCTAACCGTGTAAGAACCCTTTGCGCGTATACGCGCAACGATTCTGGAGTTGCGTGACCACGCGCGATGAAATCTCGTCCTAACATCCCACGTAACCAAGAGTTCCCCACGCGACCACGCGCAACACTTCTGTAGCTATGCGACCACGCGCAACGCTTCTATAGTTGCACAACCACGCACAATTAGAATCCGTTGCGCGTACACGGGCAGCCAATCAGATGTTAATTTTATGCTTCAACAGCAGGTTGAGCTTGCATCGTTGGGTGCCGTTGGTCTTTAACCGTACAGTTTTCCTGTGTTTGTGTGGCTCAATTAATGTATGCTCATGATGGGACTGTCGATGATGTGGGGTTTATCAGTGACTTTTAAGATTGAGGAGCAATGGCAATGGAAGGTGGGCCTCACATCATGGGAAGTGGATTGGCCGGTGGGTACGTGTCATGCGAAGACAAGCGCAGAGGCTTCTCAAGCTCCGTGTTGTGCGAACGGTTCAAAGGAGATCAAAGTTACATGGGCCTCATCATGACGTATTTATTATATCTACACCACTTATCAATTTCAAGAGATCATTTTAGATCATGAACCCAAAAATAAGTAATTTTCAAGGCTCAAGTGGACCACACCACAGATAGCTATGGAGACGATGATCCTTTCCATTAAAACATTCTTAGGGCCCACGGTAACCTTTACTATCCATCCAATCTGTTCATAACGTCACATAGACTTGAATGAAGAGATATATATATATATATATATTGATTCAAAATTTACGTTAACCAAAAAGGGTTTCAACAGGAGGTGTTCAATTCTCCGCTGCTTCTTACAGTATGGTTCACTTGATTTTGGGATTTGTCTTATTTTCAGGATAAATACTTAAGACTAGATCACCAAGTGGACGGACGGTCTGGATATAACTCATACCTCATGAAAGGACCCACAAAACTTGATGACGTCTACACACCAGCTAGGGTGAACCAGCCAATCTGCCTCCCACATCATGTATGGTATGGTATGGTGCAGATTAATGATTAAACCTTATTTATCGTTAATACATACCGTACATTGTACTAACAATTAATTGAATAGATAGAGATATATCAAAATACTTTTTAACAGGGATGGCCCATCAGAAATGATCCCACTTGATGAGCAGTCCACGTCAGTAGGCCACTGTATTACAATCGATATAGACCATCTACTTTCCTAACTAGTGATCGGATAGCTAGGATTATCCAATCAAAGCATTCTTTTATTACGAAAGAAATCCTCAAATAAAGTTCAGCCCCAAGTGTTGGACAACCGAAACCAATATCTTCTCTGTTATAATTAACATGGATCATTTGGACACTAATTAAATGTTGGGATCATCACATCCAAGTACCCTTTTGAGAGGGATGCACAATCACAGGCAAGCCCCACATGATGAACCGTCCAGGTCATTAATAAAAATTCATTAATGTTGATCAAAGACGAGCCTAATACACAATTCATGTAGAGGAGACCATGATAATAACCAAGTGTACTTAGTAGACATAATGCTATCACATGGTACATATATCATGTTATTTTAATCCTATATGAACATGAGTTAAAGAGAGAATAATTCAATCGATTGTTCTTGAGAACTCTAGATTGAACGCATTGGTCATGAATTAAGGGAGAGTTATGGTCCCCATATATATATATATATATATATATATATATATATATATATATATATATATGCTTCCAGGAAGTGAAAATTTTGCTGTTACATATCGAATCTATTATATATTAACGGAAACGATTGCTCCTGGAATTGCTTATGAAGACAGGGTGAAAGGATTAACAACTTTATTTATGGCAAACCTTAACCATAATATAGTTGTTCCCAAAAGGATAAAATGAGATGAAGTACATCTTTCAAAATGGCATATAGAAGATGCTCAAGAAAAGGTTCCAAAAGAATCTTCTGAACCAGACCTTATCCAAATAAATAATGATGGTTCAGTTGATAATCTCTTTTCTAAATACTCTCAAGAACCCTGTTCTTCCCAAACATTGCCAAATCTAAAACCAAATATTCCAAAAACTATACCAACTCATGTCTTTGATAGCCCTCGCTATCAAAGACAAGGGAAAGATTATAATCCTTCAGAAAGTGATTTTCTTTCTCATCCTCAGGTTAACATGATCACTGTTACCTACAAAAATCAAAAGTTTGTTATAGATATTGAGTATTTAAAATAAGATTTTCAAAAACATCCATTGTCTAAATGGTATTTCCAAAATGTCCCTAAAGAAACTAAAAATGATCTTAAAGAAAAATGGTATAACCATATGAACCAAAATCAACAAACCATTCCCTTTTTCACTTGGTTTAAAACCTATAGTGAAAAGCAGCCAAATACTCCAAAAGAAATTTTAATGCTTCATAATCTTACGCGCAAATGGGAATCCCAAGATGGAAACCAAATAAGCCAAGCATTCCCTTCATTCCAACCTATTAAAGTTTCTGGTACTACTGCCTCACCAATAAAACTTTCTGAAAAAATGAATGCAGAAAGACCAGTTACTCTAAAAGACCTTGCTCACCTAGTTGAACAAAATAACTATACGAATACTTTTCTCCATACTCTTGGAGAACAAATTACTTTACAAAAGACATCATTCTCTCTAGCCTCTTCATCTTACTCAAGTGCTCAAAGAAAGACTTCTGCTTTCTTTTTACCAAAAGAACCTGCAAAAGCTGCATTCCCAAATCCAAACAAGGATCGCTCAGAGTTTATTGCAGAGTTAGCAAAAGAACCTAACAAAGCAAAAAATCCTTCTGTTAATTTTCTATCCAAAGAAGAAGACTCTGACATGGAAAAAAGTTTCCAAAATCTTCAGCTCTCTAAATCAGATTCAACTGAACCCGATTCTGACTCAGATTCTGAAATTGAAAAGGTAAAAGATCAATTTCTTAACCAAAAACCACTCCCTCAAATCCAAAGCATAGTCAAACCAACCAAACATTATTTCCAAAGACCTGCACTTGTTGATCTTCAAATTGAAGACCAACAAACCTTTTCGCGCCTTCATTTTGATGGAAACCATCTTTATGAATGGAATCTTGATGGAATGACAGAGTACCAAATTTTGCAACTTTGCAATCAAATGCTTATTTACCAAAGTGCTTGTTTGGTAAACCAGCATTCTATTGCCAGTATAGCTAACGCCATAACACAAGGCTTTTCTGGTCAGCTATACGGGTGGTGGTCTGATTATCTCTCTCCAAACCAGCGTGATGAAATACTCACTGCTATCAAATTAGATGCCCGAGGAAATCTAATCTTAGATGATCAAGGACGAGAAATTGGTGACCAAGTCACTGTTCTTCTTGTTGACATCATCCAACATTTCGTAGGATCTATTGATGACATTTATGAGAAAAACAAAGAACAGTTAATGAATCTCAGATGTCGTACCCTTCCAGAATTTCGTTGGTACAAAGATGTTTTTCTCTCTAAACTCTACAAAATTACTTCTTGTAATGATGTCATTTGGAAAGAAAAATTCATTTTAGGCCTTCCTCCCCTTTTTGTTGAAAAGGTTAAAGCTAAATTAAAAGATTCAAATTTCAGCATTCTGAACTATAACCGTTATACTTTTAGTGAATTAATTTAAGTAATTTTCCAAGTTTGTTTAGGTATTTGTACCGAAATGAAACTCTAAAAACAATTAAAAAGAAAACAATCCAATGGTAGAAAAGAATTGGAAAATTTTTGCTACCAATTTGGATATGATCCAATTGTTTCTCCTTCCAAAAGAAAACATCCCAAATTCCATTCAAAGTTAAACAACTCACAAAAATTTATAAAAAGAAGAACCAGATATACTTCTTAAAAAACCTTTTCCAAACCAAAACCTTGTTATTCAAAAAAGAAAACTTCTTCCTCTTCTGCCAAATGTTATAAATGTGGCCTCCCTGGTCATTATGCAAATCGCTGTTTCAAAAACACTCCTAAAAGAAGGGTTCGAGAGATTGCTGTTGAGCAACAATCTTCTTCTGACTCTTCCAAAGAAAATCCAAACTGTAAATGCAAATTTTCCTCTGAAGAAGAAGAATCTGATCGTTCTTCTACCTCCAAATCTAATGTACTGATGATTACCACCAAAGAACAATTAATCCTTGAACTCATAAATGAAGTTTAAGATCCAAACGAAAAAACCAAATATTTAACCAAAGAACTTGAAAATGCTTTACAACAAGAATCTCCAAAAGAAGTTTTTAAAGAAAAGGAAAAATATTTTTCTTTCAAAAAACCTGTTACTATTACTTCTATGCAAGATGTTTATCAACGTCTTAAGCATAGTCCTCCATCTTAGGTTACATTGCAAGATTTCTATAGAGAAGTTAATCTTCTTAAAAAAGAAGTCTCTACTCTTAAAAGAGAAGTTGAACTTTTACAACTAACCAATTCTAATCCTGAGATAAATGGCCAAATTAACGAATATCTTACCCCAGATACTGTTAGCGCTCTAACTACCTATAAATTCCAAAAATGGTTTACTCCCATAACTCTTGCAACTCCAAATTTCCAAAAGGAAGTCATAGCCTTGATTGATTCAGGGGCAGATTTAAATTGTCTTAGAAAAGGATTGATTCCTACCCATCTTTGTGAAAAGACTAATACCACCATTTATACTGCTAATAGTCAAGAATCTCACATTGAATATAAATTTTCAAATGTTCATGTTTGTAAAAACGAAGAGTGTATACCCCTCTCTTTCATAATTGTCAAAAACCTACAACATAACGCTATTCTTGGTACTCCCTTTATTCTAAAGATTTAGCCTTTTACTACCACCAGTAAAGGCATCCAAACTAATATCAACTCTACCAATATCTTGTTTGAATTTTTCAAACCACCTCAAACTGGTTTACTTTCAGAAGTCATAAATTGTGTTTATTATAAAGAAACCCAAATCAACTTCCTGAGAAAAGAAATTTCTCATCTCCAAATCCAAAAACAACTTTAACAACGGTTAAAAAAATTTCAAAAAATTCTTGAAAAACTCTGTTCCGAAATCCCAAATGCCTTTTGGAATAGAAAAACTCATTTACTCTCTTTACCGTATGTAGAAGACTTTAATGAGAGCCAAATTCCTACGAAAGCTCGTCCATCCCAAATGAACTCCAGACTTCTTCACCTTTGTGATGAAGAAATCAAATCTCTTCTCCAAAAAGGACTTATTCGTCCTTCCAAATCTCAATAGAGTTGTGCAGCCTTTTATGTCGAAAAGGCTACTGAACTTGAGAGAGGAGTTCCTCGGCTTGTAATTAATTATAAGCCCCTAAATCAAGTTTTAAAAACCATTCGATACCCAATTCCAAATAAAAAAGATTTATTAAATAGATTACATAAAGCAAATCTATTTTCTAAATTTGATCTTAAATCTGGGTTCTGGAAAATTTAGATTCATCCAAAAGACCAATATAAAATAGCCTTTACAGTTCCCTTCGGAAATTTAGAATGGACTGTAATGCCTTTTGGACTAAAAAATGCTCCTTCAGAATTCTAAAAAATTATGAATGATATCTTTCATCCTTTTAAAGATTTCATTCTCACATATATAGATGATATCCTTATCTATTCCCAAAATATAAATCAACATTGGAAACATTTAGAAATTTTTAAATCAGTTATTGAAAGAAATGGTCTTGTTCTTTCCTTAAGAAAGATTAAGCTCTTTTAAACTGAAATTCAATTTCTAGGTTTCAAAATTTACCAAAATACAATAAAACCAATCCAAAGAGTCATAGATTTTACAGATAAGTTCCCTGGCAAAATTACTGACAAAAAATAGCTCCAAAGATTTCTCGGATGTTTAAACTACATTTTCGAATTCTATAAAGATTTAGCCAAAGACAGAGCTCCTTTACAAAATCTTTTAACCAAAAACCTAAAATCTCTTTGGTCTGAAGGCCATACAAAGCTTTTCAAAATATTAAAGCCAAAGTAAGACATCTTCCTTGTCTCAACCTCTCTAATCCTGATTTTCCAAAAATCATCGAAATCGATGCCTCTGATATAGGTTATGGAGGTATTCTTTTACAAAACACTCCTAAAAAGAGCAACTTGTTCATTTTACCTCAGGTACTTGGAACCCTACTCAACAAAATTATTCTACTATCAAAAAAGAAATTTTGTCTATGGTTTCTTGTATCTAAAAATTCCAAAGTGATATTTTGAATCAAAAATTTATTTTACGTGTAGATTGCCAAGCCGCCAAAGAAGTTTTAAAGAAAGATGTAAAAAACCTAGCTTCAAAACAGATTTTTGTAAGATGGCAAGCTATATTATCTATTTTTATTTTAATATCGAATTTATTCCAGGAAAAAAGAATTCTTTGCCTAATTTCCTCTCTCGCGAATTCTTACAGGGAAAGCAAAACAGAGAATCCAAAAATGCCTTTAAAAGCCAAAAACAAAGGAAAAGAAAAAATGGAGATCAAAATCTTGAATACGTTCTTTCCCCTTCTCCAAACTCCAAAACTCCAAACTCCAGAAAAGAAACATCCAAACCCTCCAATTCAACCAAAATTGCAACTACAAAACCCTCCAAAGCCATCAAATTTTCAACCAAATATGGAAGATTACCAACCCAAAGAAAAACATAGGGTTTTAACCCTAGACCCTGAACTTGCCAAATTATCAAAAGACCTTCTGATCCAAAAACTCTTTCTTCCTCAAAATCATTTCCATCCAAAACATCCAAATCTCTCTAAAAAATTTTACGAAGCCATTTTGGTCCAAACCAATAGTGCGATCTTTGAACACCGTACTAACTAAAACCAAATAGAAATTTTCTTCTCTAAAATGAAAATACTGCATATTATTCCTCAAAATGAATGGGGCACATCCCTATCTCAATTTCAAAGTATCAAAAGTCCAGATGAAAAATCCCATCCTTTTTCATACTGGGATTACATGGTAGCATGGAAATATGCTCTCCTTTTCTAAAATTCTGATAATGACCATTCATGGTTTTTGAATTTTTTCAGACCATATACCAAAAATATCCCCTTTTGATTTTATACTCAATGATGGGTTATATTTGGTGACCAAGTATCAATCTTGCCAAATGATTTGCTTTCGCATTATTCCAAACTGGAGAAAATGCAAAATCCTGAATATCCAGGACATTTTCTCATGCAATATTTTGCTAAATATGGACTTCCTTGGATCCTCTGATAGAAGTATGAGGTTTTACTCTCTGAATATCAAAATGCCAAAGTTCTATTTCAATCTACCTACATCAAATGGTGGAATAAATTTGATTGCTCTATTGTTCTTGAAGTAACAAAGAAGCAAGATGCATCCAAAAAAGAATTGTCAAAATCCTTTAAAGAAGTCATCACTGCTCCAAAGCTTGATGAAAATGCCAAACTTAAACAAGAATTAGTAGAACTCAAATCTACTTTTATTGCTCTTCAAGATCAAGTGTCCAGCCGTCATGATTCTATGTATGTTGAATTAGAAGAATCGTCTACAGCAGCTCTTGATCCAGACTCTAATCCACATGACCAAGAAGTGTTCTTCTAGAAGAGTCTTTACTAAAATTCAAGCCAAAATTCAGCAAGATGCCAAATGCAAGCCAAATGCAAGCACTGACAGAAGCCAAATTCAAGCTAAAGTCTCCAAAATATCTCCGCTAAAAGTCAAAGACAAGTCATCAAAAAATTCCAAAAAGTCTATTGTAGCAAATCTACTGTAGCACTTTTTACTATTGACTTTTACTGTAATAAACAGTAAAACTGCATAGTTCCAAAATAGTTTCCAAACCGGGTACTGTTCGCCCACGGATTTTACCCACCGTTTTCAATGTATAGTTTTGTAATAGTGGTTGTAAAATCTCTATATAAAGAGATCCTTTCATATGTTTTAGACAGAGTTTGCGTAGCGAATTCAAGCTTAGTCTCAGAGAGTGCTTAATTAGCAAGCAAGTTTCTTCTTTCTTTTTGTTTCTGTAAAACTATTTGCAAGACCGATCCTGAAGTAGTTGGTATCAATGATATCACGACCATCACAGGTTCTTGTTTATTTGTTTGGATATGTGAATTCGATCACATGGAAAGCAAGATATGAAGAAATTTTGATCACATGGAAAAAAAGATATTAAGAAATGTACCTGTGTCAACCATATATTCTAGTCGATGATGCTCCCCAGAGGAGTCAATGTATAACGCGATCCCCTTCCGCTCCTCACCCAAAAAATTATGGGGCTTTTGATGTAGAGTGGGTTGCGGACACTTTCATGGTAAAGATGGATCAGAGAAGGCCTTATTAGAGGTAGAAATGATCTAGACCATTAGAACCTTAAAACAATTGTATCTTAAAAATTGGGATGAATTTTTTGACATATTATATGTGATTTTAGGTGGGAGAATCTACTTAAGCCAACCAACCCTGCCATGCTGGGTTGCCCGTGCCAAATTTGTGAGATTCCATCAGATCGATGGTTAAAAGTCTCATTTAATTTCATTTTTACTATAAATAGTGATTTTTAGTTTGAGTATAACTTTTGATTATTTGAGTTGTAGAAGTCATGCATAGCATGAAAAGGGCTTAAGAAAAGTTACGAGAAAAATGTGATTGGGCCAAATTGGACACTATTTGTGGTCGAAAACCTTGAAATCTAGTAAAATAGAGGTCACCTATAAATAGTAAGTTTACTATTTATAATAAGTCACGTTTTTAGGGTGTTTGAGTTGGAGTCTAAGTCTAAAACTCCATCTTAAGTTTGAATTCCTTATTTAAATAGTTGTAATTTTATTTTTTTTATAATAAATCAAGTTATTTTGAATTTATAAGGAATTATTCCTACTTTTATCCCTCATGGATTCGAAAAAGCTCTGTGAGGAGTCTAGAGAGCTTTGTGGATTCAGAGTAGTTATCCCTTGAGGAAGACAGCGATCGACCTCATCATGTCCCTCATTGTGCCAACTGATATCAGAGTGAGAACTCCTATTGAGTGATGACAACTAATGATGAATGGATCAAAATCTTGTGGATGATGATTCAGGAATTCATTATCTATTAGAAAAAATTGAAGCTTTCCACCCAGAGATTCAATTGACTATGTAAAGGCTATAGGCAACCTTCGACCATATTGCAGATGCGCTAATTCTATCCTGACCCCAAGGCGATGCTCAGTCGATCGTGATCACTGTACTGCATAACCCTGTTTTCTATATAATGCTTCTGAAGGTAAATCGTAGGGTTATCCCAAATGAATCGAGCTCCAGCAACAAGGACGTTGGTGGTGTCATTGTACGACAATCAATCTATGGAGATGATTGACTAGATCATGTTGAAAGAAACTATATAGGTAAGATCGAAATTCCTAGTTTTAATGGCTTATTATATATAGAAGACTTCCTCGATTAGTTAGCTAAAGTAAAGTGGTATTTTGATTACACAATGTGCTGAAAGAAAAGAAAATGAAGTTGGCTGTGTTCAAATTGAAATCCAATGTTCATGCATGGTGGGAGCACTTACATCTCTCACATGCCCGACAGAACAAAGCGCCCATCTAATCAAGGTCGTGGATGAGACACCTTCTTCTACTAGGATTTCTCACCAGTAATTATGAGCATATGTTGCTCTAATAATACCAAAATTATTGACAGGTAAATCAGACTGTCACAAATTACGATAAAGAATTCTGATGGTTAGCAACACATGACAAGTTGTTAGAGACCAAATCATAGAATGTAGCATGGTTCATTGGTGGTTTATGACCGACAATTCAGGATCAAGTACATATGCACCCAGTTGGGACTGTGGATGAAGCTGTTCAGTTGGTAGGTAGGGCAGAAATGTAGCTTGTAAGAGTCACTACTCAACCTTGTCCTTCGACTCAGGCCCCCATTATAGGTCCTCACATAGGATTCAACACTAATCAAAGGAAAGGAACCAATAGAAGGGCATCCTCATGCTTCTACAACCACAAACCGTGACACAAGGAGCAATCCATTTAGGCCTCAACGTGCAATGCCTACAATAATAAGCCCAATCAGGATTCTAAATCCTTATAGTAAACCAAGTCTAGACAATTGTTACCGTTGTGGCTAACTAGGCCACTTATCAAACACCTACCATCAACGCCTCACGGCCCACTTGACCATTAATGAAGGGGGCGCTGAAGGTGAGGCATTGGAAAAAGACCTTAGATTTGATGAGGATAAACAAGCCTTTAAGGGCTTGTTTGGGCGGTGGGATTAGAAGGGATTATGTGGGATGGGATTCAAAAAACATAATTATTACCCAAGGCAGGGATTGTCCCTGTTGCCATGGGATAAGATTAATGTCATGCTTTGTTGGTAATATGGTAGTATATTGAATGGATATACCCATCATCATTTGAAATTAATGAGAATAACATACATGTGTTATATCTAAACCGTTCATTTATTTTGTAACCTCATTTTATGGCATGGGCCTAAAAATGAGGTAGATCCAATACTTATATGGCCCCAAAGAAGTTTTCAACTGTAAGTACTCAATCCCCATTGCTTTCTATGGTGGGGTCCACTTGAGCTTTAGATTTACCCGATTTTTCGGCCCATGCTCTAAAATAATCTTGAAAAATGGGTGGACCATGTGGATATAGCCCACACATTATGATAGGACCTACACAACTTGTTAACATTGAGTGAAATTGACACGGACCCAATGCAATTCCAAGCTTTTCCATTCTTCCCAAACATGGAGTGGAATTGGCATAGGACCGGACGAATCCCATCCCACCTAATCCCTTCTAATCCCAATGCCCAAACACGCCCTAAAGAATGACATGGTAACGAAGAATGGTCGGTCGAGGATCATGACAATGCATTGGTCGTAAGAAAATCATTGTACACTCAAAGGAAAGAGGTGCACCCGTAGTGGCACAATATATTCCTAACGCGGCGTACCGTTAATGACAAGGTCTGTGATGTAATTATAAACAATGTAGTAGCGACAACATTGTCTCGAAGGTGATGGTGGATAGGTTATAACTACCTACGATAAAACATCGTTCTCCTTACTCGGTTGGGTGAATAAAGAAAAGGTGAATGAGATTAAAGTAACTAAACAATACACTATCTCATTTTCGTTTGGTACTCTATGATGTGAACAACATGAAAACATGTTATATGTTGTTCGGTCAACCATGGGAATCAAATTGTGATAGGACCCACCAAGGGTGAGACAATATCTATATCCTTATCAAGGATGGTCACAAGACGATCCTTGCCTTTATGGTACCAGAGAATCACCATGAAGTTTCTAAAGTGGATGAGAGCTCCCTCCTAACCATTCAGGATTTCGTAGAGGAATCCAAGAAAACGGGTGAGATGTACACCATAGTGGTAAAGGGTGAAGAATCAAAGCTCTTAAACATTTCTCTATGTTTAAGGTCATTGTTGAACAAATTAAAAAAATATAGCCTGAAGAGTTACCTGATGGATTGCCCCCCATACGAGCCATCTAACATCACATAAAACTCATTCGTGGGGCTGGCTTGTCCCAACCGCCCTCAATATCAAATGACTCTGAAAAAGCAAGTTACATTAGGGGCAGGTGGAGGAATTGATCTGTAAGGGTCTTCTAAGAGAGAGCATGAGACCATGCATCATGCCAGCTTTTTTAACATCGAAGAAAGATGGGAGCTGGCACATGGATCATTTGATATGATAAAGCTGACACTAAAGTTCAATCTGATCATACTTTAATGTCAATTCATATATGATAATATCTAGGAAAACTGCGATATATTGGATCTTATTTGATTTTGTGCTAACTCCTACCTAGAGATATGGAAGTTCTCTCAGTGCCTCAAAAGTTTGACGCCTTATTTTGAAAATAATTTATGATTTTAAAGTTGCCCCACTCTGGGGAGTGATACTCTGTGGAGGTTTTTATTGCAAGATGATTTTGAAATGTATCTAGCTTACTAGTTGTCTCCACTGGGGATGCCTATGAGACTTCAATGAAACTGAATTTTATTGGAAATATGTGAGGGGCTATTGTATATGTTGGTGGGGATTATGGACTTTTAGGATTTTGTATTTTATTGCTTGGATTATGGTTGTCGCAATCGAGACTGAGATATATTAGGGATGGTTTATTTGATGCTAGTCTGCTTAGTGGTTGTGATGAAGATCTTAATTCATCAGGGATGATTGATCATGTAACAACCCCAGTTTTGACAATTAGTCATATTCATTTTTAGAAACACACAACCTTTATTGAAAAAAGAAAATAGTGAATTCTTAGATATAATGTAATATGAATATCCTCATTCTCATTCATGATAGAAGTACCAAATTTCGGGGATGAAATTTTCTTTAAGGAGGATAGATTGTAACACCCCATACTTTTCAGTATTTGGGTGTTACCATTAAATCAAATCTAGCATGAACGCATAATAAAATGCATGTAACTTATAACTTACACCACACTTGATTACTCATGATTCACCCTTGGATGGCCCTTTATGTCTCAACGTAGGATTACATCAACACTAACGAGTCGTCCCATGGTCCAAATCCAGTCGTTGAGGCATGTGACATCGCACCTAAACACTTCGAGAACAACCTATAAACTCAACCGTGCAACCATCTAACCATCAAGGATAGTTTTTGTCCACCGATCAAACCATCTATTAGTTCATATTATGATGGACCATCACATCCTTAAATAAACTTATTTTCCATATTTCAATCACTTTGATAGACAAATCAAACCTCCCGCTATGGATGTTGAACCCGATATCATCTAACCGGGTGTTACAATGCACATTTTATCGTCATTTATGTAAGTAAAACATCTTATTCCAAATAAATTGCAAAACCAAATTTCCATATGATAAGGATCCTCAAATGTATGTAATTAAACTTTCATCATAAAATTCATAGCCCAAATCATTAGGTCCACCTATTGTTTAGGCTAACATCACTAAATGTAGGAAGCCAACAATGAACATCTTAACTAAATTATCTAATCATTAAATCCACGACTAACTATCCTCAAACAAGCCCAAAAGCTTTATGTTTCAGTGTGGATCTGATTTGGAATATATTTTATCGTTAGGTTATAAAGAAACACCGGTAGACGCTCAAATCAGGGAGTTTTGACCCACCTAAGCCTTAGATCTACCTCATCCTTTGGGATGGATCCTAAATCCAGCTGACAAAGTGAATGAACAAAGCGAATTTGTCATGACCATCTTTATGGGCCCCACCATTGATGCACATGCACATGGAGTACATGCACTCGCTGTGCACCGGACCAGGGAGCTCAGTCAACAAGGGCTAACCCGATAACTCCTGAAAAAGAAAAAACTCTCTCTCTTTTCTCTCGCATTTCACACCAAGCTTCTGTTTAAACGGACATCATCTGTTTTGGCTTGTCGTGGCCTATGATTAAGGACCTTTAGGATGATTCAAACCATCTATCAGATGTAGATGGCGATTTCGACCACAAACCTATGTTCAGACGCATTAAGATGCATGCGTGAGCATATAATTTCTAGCAAAAATGGAGCTGTACACGCGGTCATTCCCAAAAAATGGGAACTTTTCAAATTTCCCCTTTCCATGCTGGCAAACCACGTGTGTCTGCCTCCGAAAATCTCAGCCCTTCATTAGTAAAAATCCTAGCCACCCATTTTAGGGCTCTTTTGGCTGTGGTTTAAGTTTTCCTTTCGCCGCATGTTGCACTTAGACCCATTAGGAAAACTGATAACCATCTACCATAGTGTTTAATTGTAATGCCCTAAAAATTGGGGGTCAAGCAAGAGCTCAACTCCCGAGTTCCAACGCATCATGCAACATAGATAATGATGATTAAATGTTGACTGTATTAGTGTAGGAAACATGAATGGGATTATAGCAAAACAACATATCATACTCCAGAGACAGTTAATGTATGCAAGCAGAAGACTGAGGAATATAGATAAGCATAGGTAAAACGTATAGACCATTACCGATTTCCAAAGTATGAATATATTTTCAAGTCCTATAAATATAATAGAGCAAAGGTTAACATGTTATCAATTCAGTCAAGCAGTAATGATAAAGTAATACAATCAAACATCCCTGAGTACTTTGGTTAATGTAAGAATGGTATGTATAAATGATGCATGCCCTGGCCTGTACTCCCTCTCCGATCTTCATCTCACGGTTGAGAATGTCAGTCACTTCCTCAGTGTACTACCCAACGCCAAACGACACATACAGTGCGGTGCTTGAACATGATTACCAAGTTCTTATTAATCCCTTTCATACAACAAGATTAAGAAACTAAGGTACCTCCCTTGTATCATTTCCCAAACAATGATCCATTATAGGGTCGTCAGTCCTAGTAAATCTCGTACGATGTTACGGTTCTAGGTCACTACAAAGGACTCTTTACCTCGATGCAGGCCTAGCTTATACTCTAGTTGCTATGATAAGGTATATCGCCTGAGCACAGGCTTAGAATATTCCTGAGGTCACTACTAATGGCTCTTCGCCACGTCGTAGGTCGACAGCCCGAATACAGTGTCCCATACCACCGTATTCAGCTCACGGGTCTGGATTGCTCACTGGTCACTACGGGTGGGCTCGTCGCCCCAGCGTAGGCCGACAGCTCGACCACGGTGTCCCATACCACCATGTTTGGTTCATGAGTCTTAGGGGATCGAGGTACCATGGTTAACGGAGTTTCCACTGCTGAGTTTGGTACCTTAAGTTCAAGCAGTAGTGTCCAAACAGGGTGAACATACATAGGGCCAATTGGGTTATTTGACGAGCTCGACTAGTACGAGGGCACGTTGAGTTGATCGACATGAAATGAGTAAGCACTCCGTGTGGCCTAACCACTGCCGATAACCTAAGTATGACTTGGATCCATCGATTACGCCTTGCATGGTGAAACAACTTTAACCACTAATTCAAGGCCTATTACCGATTGCCTGGACTATACCATAGCCCCAACCACATTCATTTACGACAAGTAATCATATGAGATTGTGAAAGCAGGAGTGAGTAAATAGTTCAATTCCTATAATCATTTAAGCATGTTAAGAAATACAACGTAAACATGATCATACATATGCATTCCATAAATACACAGACACTACGATCTACCATATATGGAGGAAATCATACACATAGTGGAGGTAGTTGAGAATCATATCTCAACACGCTTACTAAGTACGATTTACCAACTACTAACTCGTTTAGACATTTTTACAAACACTTAGCTTACACATTCCAACATATATAACATATGTTGGTTATAATATGTATTAGGGCAAATCCTTTCATCAAGGAGTTGCCGTCTACACCACAATCATATACCCACAATAGTTAATCATGGCGAGCACGAATACACATTCTATACTCATTCAGACATTTTCACTAACACTTAGGCTTTACAATATAACATACACAACGTATATTGGCATAACATGTATTAGTGTGAATCCTTTCGCCAAGAAATTATTACACATACAACTAGCATATATACACGGCCATTTATCATGGCAAACACAATTTTAAATTCCATACGTATATGATCATTTCTACAGACACATGGAATACTCTAAACTCAACATAGTTTATATATATATATATCTGAAAAGCGAAACAAACGTCGCATTTAGCATGTGAAACGGTACCCACGTCAGTTATAAATCATTAGCCAACATTGAAAGCCTTGAAAACCATAACCTAAACGTATATAGTCCACACCTTTCACCTATAAACGCGTAACGAATTCGTTTTAGACACTTAATCTTTGTCAAGCGTTGATTGATAACCTATAACATGATTTAGGTTAGCTATTTCATAACTTACACTTTCTAAAACTCTAAAACAGATTAGGGTTAGGTTTTTTTACCTAAGAATGAGATCGGTATTACCTATAAAATGATACAGGAGGGGTGGTAAAGCACGTGGATTAGCGGGGATCGAATCCCAGGAGTAACTCCAACTCTTACTCACTCTCTCTTTCCTTCTCTTTCTTCTCTTCTCTCTCCTAGGGTTTTAGGAAATTCGTATGGGGTGAGAGAGTGAGGGTTTTAAGACCTTTTATAGGCTCAGAACTGATAGGAATGGCCGCAAGGCCAAGGTATACTTAGGTTATAGCCAAATAGGGCCCGTTCCGATCCAACGGAGTATTATGGAGGCCCCTTTACTGAATACGGTCGGACTTAAGCTCCCTGACCATGGATCTAGGTTAGGCTAAGTTTTCAGTCTGAACGGATTTACAGATCGCCAGTGGTGGACCAGTTTCAGTTCGACGGTCACCGGTATTAGATCAAGGCCACAAGTACACTAGTATGTGTAACACCTCGAATTTTTACCAACCTGGGATTAGACGTCCTTAGGCAATGGGTCAACCAAAATACCTTGGTAACCTCTCAGAACCCAATTCCAAAGCCAAAGAAATCACTTAGGATTAATTCCTATAGAAATTAAGCGTAAGTTAGCTAGCGCTACGCTGGAGTAGCTGTGAAATTGTCCCTGATCGCTTTAAATACGTTCTGCAAGACCCAAAACTTGTAGAATCATTGATGCTACGTTACCCTAAAATTCAGGATCAAACTCTAAACCGGTTTATTCTTGGGAACCCTTTGAAACTTTGGATTGGATCTAGACCACGCGTCGAAAGTCCGATATCTACCATCTTAGACCGTTATGACCGCTTGGCTGGACTTGACAATCATTTCGAAAATCAAGGCCAACCGACGTTTAGAGCCTATTTCATTGAGCCTAGAGTGAAGAGAGTGAGAAAAGGGTTAGATTTGGAAATTTTAATTCAAATCTGGCACGTGATTTGGTGTGTTATTATTAAGCGTTCTGACCGTCAGAATTCAGCCAAATTATACCCTCGGATCAGGAAAAATTTCTCTTACATATTATGAGACTTGTAGACCTGATCTAGGTGCGATGACCGCTGAACTGAAACAGGACCGCCACGTGCGATCTGCGAACTCTGCCGGACTGAAAACTGGGTGTGAGCAGGATCCAGTATCCATGAGCTTAAGTCCGACCGCATTCGGCCAGGGGACCTCCAGAAATGCTCTTTTGGATCGAAACAGTCCAAATTTGGTTATACCTCAAGTGAACCTTATTCCCAAGCCTAATTTGGAAAGGTTTTAGCTTATAAAAGGGCTTTAAACCCTCACTTATCTCATCCATCCAAATTTGCTAGAAACCCTAGCTAGAGAGAGAGAAAAAAAGTGAGAGATTGTGAGAGAGTGTGGGAGAGATCTTCCTGCCACTTGCTACAGTTACTACACGTGCCTAAGCATCGCATTCAAATCACTTTGCCGGTGATTCCAACGCATTTCTAAGTAAGGAAAACCCTCAACACTTGCTGATTTAAGGTTCTATCAATTCCAATAGCGAAGTAGCTTATACATCTTGTGTATTAGGTCGCCTGTTCGACGTAGACGAAGCGTATACGCTCCGTTCGGAACGATACACATCTAGGGTAAAAAGGTGCGGATCTTAGACGCTTTGATTGACTGATTTCAAAGCTTTCAATGTCGTTTAATAGTAGATTATCGATGGCAACGCCGTTTGACATGTAGAACATACTGTCCGTTTTCTGTTTCGTAAACGTACCGTAATTATGAGATTTAGGGTATTTTAGGCATTTATAGAAAATACTGTATACGTCTGTATTTTGCTGAAATGCTTGACATGTAAATTTATCGTGTTATGATATCATATATGCATGTATAATTTGTTTGGCGAAGAGATCGCCCTAATGCGCTCTTTGGGTCGACATACGCTATGTAGACTAAAGTGTGTAGACTAAGTGTTTGTATAAATGTTTGTATTAGTATGTATTGGGTAAATGGTATTGTGAATTAGTTTTGAGATCGAATTCTCAATCAATATGCTGATATATATGATTTTCACCATGTCGCCTATATGAATTAATTTCATTATATGTATGGAATACATGTGCTGGTTGATTTACTTACATGGTATGTTATAACATGTTGTCAACATACTTGTATTTCATTTTTGTTACTCACATATGATTACTGATGTTGTGAAAAAATGCTTGGGGTTATGACCTAGTCCAGACAGTCGGTAATGGATCGAATTCATGGTTGGTTTATATGTAACACAAAGGACGCGTCGATGAACGCGAGTCGTGGTTCGGGTTGGCGGCAGTGGTTCGGCCACACGAAGTGTTTCATGCACTTCATGTCGTTTAGTTTGAGATGCGCTCGTACTAGTCGAGCCCGTCAAGTAACCCTACTGGCCATTGTATGTTCACCATGTATGAGTCATAACTGCTTGAACCTAGGGTACTGAACTTACTATTGAAAACCCTGTTAACCATGGTATCTTGATCCATAAAGACTCATGAGCCGGGCATGGTGGTATGGGACACTATGGTCGAGCTGTCAGCCTACGCTGGGGCCACAAACCTCCCCGTAGTGACCAGTGAGCACCCTACTCTGAGCAGAATATGGTGGTATAGGACACTATATTCTTACTGTTGGCCTACACTGATTGGTGACGAGCCCTTTGTAGTGACCTTGAGTTTATCCTGACACCGTATGGGGGCGACGAGTCCTGATGCAGTCTTAAGGATAATTAGGCCTGTATTGATAAGGTGATGGGGGAGCGGTGCAACGAGTGTGAGCAACAGCCCTGACAGGCCTTGCAGCGACCTACAAATGTAACATCATATGTGATTTCTAGGAGTGACGACCCTAGACAGGATCTGTGTTGGGATTGATATAAGGGAAGTACCTCAGTTTCCCAATCCTGCTGTATGAAAAGGACTAATAACAACTTGGTAATCATATCCATATCGCATTGCATGTGCCTGGAAGATGTGGAGCACTGAGCGGTATGCAAGCATGCCACGGACGCAGATGGTGCCGTATGATGGTGATGCTTGCGAAGTAGAGCCGGACTTGATGATGATGAGGAGGATCCCTCCTATATGCAGGTTCTAATTGACGGGGTTATAGGGTTACTGATTAGATGCCAATATACTTGGTATTTTGCCTTTTTCTTACACACCCATGTATATTTTTTTATCATTTTTGGAGTATACATGTATGTATTTAACCTGGTAACATGTTCACACTCTGGAGACCCACAACAGTTCATATACTTTATATATCTATTACATTCTTCCGCTTGCTAATTTAACTGCCTCTAGAGTATGATATGCTGTTTTGGTCTAATCCCACTCATGTTTTCTGCACTAATATGAACAACATTCATCCATCATTGAAAATGTTGTATAAATGATGTTCTGGAACTCGGGAGTGGAGTTTTTGCTCGACTCCCAATTTTCAGGATGTTACAGTTGGTATCAGATCATGATTTGGATTATACTGGGCCTGGGTTATGGGCACGCGACGTACGCTGTCACTCCTTTGACTTAGGTGGGCGCGAGAAGGATCTAGAAACACTTATAGGATCGCATTTTTGCCAATAGGCGAAGTCTACTCATATCGATCGTTTGATTGAGTTCGAAACGTATCTAGGGTCACGTGAAGCGACCTAAGTAGCACCTAGGTTGTAAATAGGTGGGTTTGAGATGATTCTAGAAAAATTTCAAACCTGGAAAATGCATGTTTTTAGGTCGTGGGGCAACCACAACCATTACACTCAATCGCTAGGGCTTAAAAACCCCGTTTCACCCAATTCCTTTAGAATCCTTCCTCTCACCACCCCATTTCTCAATTATTTATCAGTTTTTTCATGTTAGGAATTAATCCTAATGTGAAAATGATATAAAATCATACTTAGGCAAAATTTTACAATGAATAGTAAAAATATGTGAAAATTGGCCTTTTGACCATTCTAATTTTGAAATCTTTCATAACAGATGGGTTAGTTGGATGGAATAGCTCCTCCTACCCCAAAATCATATGTTACATGATGTATAAGTTCATTCTGGTTTATAGACTGGACATGGAACACCTAAAAAGGAGTTTTGGACCTCTCTAGGCCAAACCACAATGAACTAGGGTGGGGCCCATATATATCTGGAGTCCCTAGGGCAGGGGGGACCTGACCCATATGGCCGGAGTGGCCGGATTGCCACTTGGCCGGCGATGGGATCGCCGACCGATGGGCCCCACTTGATCTGGAATTTGGTCGCATGCCCTAAATGGGGTAGGGCACCCCTCCCATATGCGGTCCATCCCTCAAAAACTCCTGGAAACCATACTCCCTTCACAAAAAACTCCCCCGCGCTCTCCCTTTTGCATTTTCTTGCTGCCACCTCTCAAAACTCGCCCCAAACCACTCCCAATCCCTTCTTTTGCTAAAAACGATGCCTGTCCATCCCTCCATTACTGTTTGCAACCCCCTTCCTTTCCAATCTCGTCGGTTGAAGCTCCTACAACCCCCAAAATGTGGCTGAAATTGGGTGGAGTTCTATTCCCTCTTATTATTCTCTTTTCTCTTTGAGAATCCAGCCCTTGGGAGCTTGATTCACCCTTCTACAGGGCCTAGATTTGTTTCAGCCCATCAGGGTAGCCATTTCTCCCCATTTTTCCTCCTTTTCCATGGCTTTGTAGAGACTATTTTAGCCTTTTTCTCCCTTCCACAATCCTCCCTCTCATGTCCCTGTTATTTGAACCTTTACACTCTTTTTGGTCTCAATTGTGCAAACCTCAAATCCCATGTAGGCCGTTGTCCTGTAGATTGTTTGATTACCATGTTAGGAATTTTTGTGTTTCATTGTTATTGGGTCTAATGAAGTCGTAGGTAGAAAATGTGTTTGTGTTAGTGGTTTGGGCTTAGCATAGCCGAATGCATTCCTGTCATAATCCATGTGGAACTTTATTTCATGTATTGTGACAAATTTTGTTGAATGGAGTGCATAATCCCAACATGGGATTAGGAATTCAGTTCCATTTAATACAACTTAATGCTACTGGCCATATAGGCCCTTAGCGTTTTGGACCTAGAGTTAAGTACTCTTAGATTTAAAAGATCTGACGATATAAGAAATCCAATTCCATTTAGATAATCTTGACCCTAAGCGATAGAACGATTCCCTGTATTTGTAATGGTATGAAACCATTTAGCGTATAAGCTTAGGCTGTAGATTACAGACTAGTCTATTAGTTACCTTAAGTAGTCTAAAGCCTGTATATGCTAAGGAATAATAGGTTAGATTTGGTTAGAATGAGACTCCCTTCCTTGGGTAGATCCTCATAACATTCATAAGCGCCTTTAGTAAGTCTCAGGAGGCTTATTTACCTTAGAACCATTCATTTTCAGGGAAAACTTCTACATCCCTAAGATTGAACTTAGAATGAACCAACACACCCCTTAGAATTGCCTTCCCTAAGGGTTTATTACATTCGGGAACACGGAGCAAAGGAACTGCACGTAAGCGATGTATTCGCGGTTTGAATCGACTTCTAAATCCTAGTAGTTACCAATGAATCTAATGCTCTGATCAAGCAGAAGATCGGCATCGACTCGGATTAAGAATTGATACAACAAATTTTCTGTCCAAGCTAGACAGAAAGTCTATGTATTCGGCTTAGATCTACTGCACAACTTTTCTCCCGTGTTGGCCCGACCACCTATAACCAAAAGTTATAACTTTTCCTTTGGGAAGTGTTGAGGACATATGGCCATTAGAGATTAGATATCCTGCCGGCAAGCTTACACCTGTCCCTGAAATCAACCACAACACCTATCATTTCAGTTCTTTTCTATATCCATAGATACCAATGCCATAGAACACATCATTAACAAAGGAAGACCAATGTAGTGAAAAGTTGTTTCTCATTTCATGTCAAGGATAGGTCCTAAGTTACACCTCGTTCCGATATGCAGATCGATACATAGATTCTTGAACCTTAAGTAGAACTAAGTTTTAAGGGGGGTAGAACATTTTGAGTTCAATCTAGTTCGGTCAGCCAATGCAACCGTTAGATCAGAGTGGCGCAGCGGAAGCATGGTTAGCCTCTTCCCCACTAGCCCAGGATCGAAACAGTTAATTTAGGTTATACGTAAGGTTAGGTCATTAAATAGGATTTGAACCTTCCTTAGAACGTCAATACAAAAGTCTCTTTAAGTACTCATTACCCTTAGCCAATTTCGGGGACGAAATTTTATTTTAAGGGGGGTATATTGTAACACCCCGAATTTTTTCCAACTTGGGATTAGACGTCCTTAGGCAATGGGTCAACCAAAACACCTTGGTAACCTCTCAGAACCCAATTCTAAAGCCAAAGAAATCACTTAGGATTAATTCCTTTAGAAATTAAGCGTAATTTAGCTAGCGCTACGCTGGAGTAGCTGTAAAATTGTCCCTGATCGTTTTAAATATATTCTGCAAGACCTAAAATTTGTAGAATCACTGATGTTACGTTACCCTAAAATTTAGGATCAAACTCTAAACCGGTTTGTTCTCGGGAACCCTTTGAAACTTTATATTGGATCTAGACCGCGCGTCGAAAGTCCGATATCTACCATCTTAGACCGTTATGACCGTTTGGCTGGACTTGACAATCGTTTCAAAAATCAAGGCCAACTGACGTTCAGAGCCTATTTCATTGAGCCTGGAGTGAAGAGAGTGAGAAAAGGGTTAGAATTGGAAATTTTAATTCAAATCTGACAGGTGACTTGACACGTTATTATTAAGCGTCTGACCGTCAGAATTCAGCCAAATTACACCCTCGGATCAAGAAAAATTTTTCTTTCATATCATGAGACTTGTAGACCTGATCTAGGTGCGATGACTGTTGAACTGAAACAGGACCGCCATGTGCGATCTGCGAACTCTGCCAAACTAAAAACTGGGTGTGAGTAGGATCCAGTATCCATGAGCTTAAGTCCGGCCGCATTCGGCCAGGGGACCTCCAGAAATGCTCTTTTGGATCGAAATAGTCCAAATTTGGTTATACCTCAAGTGAACCTTATTCCCAAGCCTAATTTGGGAAGGTTTTAGCTTATAAAAGGGCTTTAAACCCTCACTTATCTCACCCATCCGAATTTACTAGAAACCCTAGCTAGAGAGAGAGAGAAAAAGTGAGAGATTATGAGAGAGTGTGGGAGAGATCTTCCCGCCACTTGCTGCAGCTGCTACACGTGCCTAAGCATCGCATTCAAATCACTTTGCCGGTGATTCCAACGCATTTTTAGGTAAGGAAAACCCTCAATACTTGCTGATTTAAGGTTCCGTCAATGCCAATAGCGAAGTAGCTTATACATCTTGTGTATTAGGTCGCCTGTTCGCCGTAGACGAAGCGTATACGCTCTGTTCGGAACGATACACATCTAGAGTAAAAAGGTACGGATCTTAGACGCTTTGATTGACTGATTTCAAAGCTTTCAATGTCGTTTAATAGTAGATTATTGACGGAAACACCGTTTGACATGTAGAACATGTTGTCCGTTTTCCGTTTCGTAAACGTACCGTAATTATGAGATTTAGGGTATTTTAGGCATTTATAGAAAATACTGTATACGTCCGTATTTTACTGAAATGCTTGACATGTAAATTTATCGTGTTATGATATCATATATGCGTGTATAATTTGTTTGGCGAAGAGATTCGCCCTAATGCGCTCTTTGGGTCGACATACGCTATGTAGACTAAAGTGTGTAGACTAAGTGTTTGTATAAATGTTTGTATTAGTATGTATTGGGTAAATGGTGTTGTGAATTAGTTTTGAGATCGAATTCTCAATCAATATGCTAATATATATGATTTCCACCATGTTGCCTATATGAATTGATTTCATTAAATGTATGGAATACATGTGTTGGTTGATTTACTTACATGGTATGTTATAACACGTTGTCAACATGCTTGTATTGTTGTATTTCATTTCTGTTACTCACATATGATTACTTATGTTGTGCAAAAATGCTTGGGGCTATGACCTAGTTCAGACAGTCGGTAATGAATCAAATTCGTGGTTGGTTTCTATGTACCACAAAGGATGCGTCGATGAACGCGAGTCGTGTTTTGGGTTGGCGGCAGTGGTTCGGCCACACAAAGTGTTTCATGCACTTCATGTCATTCAGTTTGAGATGCGCTCGTACTAGTCGAGCCCGTCAAGTAACCCTACTGGCCATTGTATGTTCACCATGTATGAGTCATAACTGCTTGAACATAGGGTACTGAATTTACCATTGGAAACCCTGTTAACCATGGTACCTTGATCCATAAAGACTCATGAGCCGGGCATGGTGGTATGGGACACCGTGGTCGAACTGTAGGCCTACGCTGGGGCCACAAACCTCCCCGTAGTGACCAGTGAGTACCCTACTCTGAGCAGATTATGGTGGTATGGGACACTATATTCTTACTGTCGGCCTACACTAATTGGTGACGAGCCCTTTGTAGTGACCTTGGGTTTATCCTGACACCGCATGGGGGCGACGAGTCTTGATGTAGTCTTAAGGATAATTAGTCCTGTATTGATAAGGTGATGGGTGTGCGGTGCAACGAGTGCGAGCAACAGCCCTGACAGCCCTTGCAGCGACCTACAAATGTTACATCGTATGTGATTTCTAGGAGTGACGACCCTAGACAGGATCTGTGTTGGGATTGATATAAGGGAAGTACCTTAGTTTTCCAATCCTGCTGTATGAAAAGGACTAATAACAACTTGGTAATCATATCCACATCGCATTGCATGTGCCTGAAAGATGTGGAGCATTGAGCAGTACGCAAGCATACCGCGGACACAGATGGTGCCGTATGATGGCGATGCTTGCGAAGCAGAGCCGGACTTGATGTTGATGAGGAGGATCCCTCCTATATGCAGGTTCTGATTGACGGGGTTACAGGTTACTGATTAGATGCCAATATACTTGGTATTTCGCCTTTTTCTTACACACCCATGTATATTTTTTTTTTATCATTTTTGGAGTATACATGTATATGTTTAACCTGGTAACATGTTCATACTCTGGAGACCCACAACAGTTCATATACTTTATATATCTATTACATTCTTTCGCTTGCTAATTTAACTGTCTCTGGAGTATGATATGTTGTTTTGGTCTAATCCCACTCATGTTTTCTGCACTAATATGAACAACATTCATCCATCATTGAAAATGTTACATAAATGATGTTCTGGAACTCGGGAGTGGAGTTTTTGCTCGACCCCCGATTTTTGGGATGTTACAGTATGTGTGGGACATTTTCCCTAATCGAGGGTGTATTTGGGTCAGGTTCTGATGGTCTGAATCCTTATATTTGGCACGCAAGTGACACGACTCAGATTACTTAAATTTAGATTTTGTTTCTAAGAAATTCACGTTTCTCACACACTTCGCTCCAGGCTTAAATAAATAGTCCCTGAATACCTTTTGGACTTGATTTCTGAGATGGTTGTCAAGTCTAACTAGGCGGTCATAATCGTATAGTTTCATCTCTATCGGAATTTTGACGTGCGGTCCAGGTGCAATACAGAGTTTCACTGTGCTCCTGAGAACAACTGGGTTTAGAGATTGATCCTAAGTTTTATGATAGTGTAGCGCTAACGATTTCACAAGTTTTGGGTCTTGTAGATTGTATTTAAAGTGATTAGTGCTAATTTCACGGGGAATCTAGTTTAGCGCTAGTTAATTCTCGCTTAATTTCTAAAGGATTTAGTCCTTAGTGATTTCTGCCTGCTGTGGTACTCGAGTCTTTGTATGGATTTTATAATCTACCCCCCTTAAAGAAAAATTTAATCTTCGAAATTAGTACCTCTTCGTACTTCTCAAGAATCTGAGGGTAGTTCTTTTTGACCTCGGCTTCTGTCTCCCAAGTAGCCTCTTCCTCTCTATGATGCGTCCACAGTACCTTTACAAGTGGGATAATCGTACTACGCAATACTTGCTCCTTCCTATCCAGGATACGCGTCGGTCGTAGTATATATGTAGCATCCTCACTCAACTGTACCTGCTCCCAACTGATAATGTGTGAAGGATCAGGAATGTATTTCTTCAACATAGATACATGAAATACATTGTGCACGCCTACGAGTGGTGTAGGCAAAGCAAGGCGATATGCTACCGCCCCCACTCGGTCCAGTATCTGGAATGGGCCAATGAATCTCGGAGTGAGTTTCCTTTTTTTGCCAAACCGAAGGACTCCCTTCATGGGGAAAACCTTCAGAAACACATGATCTCCAACCTCGAATTCCAACTGCCGTCGTCTCGTATCAGCGTAGATCTTCTATCTGCTCTGTGCTGTTAGAAGTCGACATCTGATAACATCGGTCTTCTTTGAGGTCGCCTGAACTAACTCTGGGCCAATTAGACTCTTCTCACTAACCTCTGCCTAGCAATGCGATGCTCGACAGGGACGCCCATATAAGGCCTCATAGGGAGCCATGCCAATACTCACTAATGTGATATATACTCTGCTATGTGGGCCTTCATGTTGTCCCACCAATACGACCTTTTCATGTCGCGATACATCTTCATACTGCCAGGATGCATTGCCATCCTTGAACTGTGAGCAGCCTTTAGAACTTCTTTCCTCAAGTCAGGAAGGTTCAGGATGCATAGGCGGCCACGGTAACGTAGGCCCCCATCCACACCAACTCTTCACTTTGAGTCATCATCTGCACTAACCCGCTCTCTCATCTTCACTAATAGCTCATCGTATACCTGAGTCATAATAATCTTGTCGTCAATGAGGGGTTGTACTCGAATATGTGCGATGCCCTCATATGGCTCCTCTACCGTGAGTTTCTGCTCAAAGTCTCGCACAAACTCTACCATGTCCCATTCTGCTATCATCAGCGGAGCTGCAAACTCTATGGTCTTCTTGCGGTTCAATGCATCTGCCACAAGTTCGCCTTGTCCGGATGATAGAAAATCTCGAACTTGAAGTCCTTCAAGGTTTTCATCCATCTTCACTGCCTCATATTCAGGTCCCGCTAAGTGAATATGTATCTGAGGCTCTTATGGTCACAAAAGAACTCAAACTCCTCTCTGCAGAGGTAATGTCTCCAGAGATTTAGTGTGAAGATGACGGCTGCCAACTCTAGGTCGTGTGTAGGGTAATTCTCCTCATGCTTCCTCAACTGTCTTGAGGCATAAGCTATCACCCTATCCTTCTGCATAAGGACACAACCCAGACCAACGTGAGACGTGTCGGTGTATATAGTATAGTTGACCCCTTGCTCTAGCAATACTAGCACAAGAATGGACGTCAACTTGTCCTTTAGCTCTTGAAAAGCTGCTTTCGCCTTCTCATTCCAGGCAAACTTCAAATTCTTCCGTGTCAACTGAGATACGGTCTGGAAATCTTGGAGAAGTCCTGAATGAATCGTCGATAATAACCTTTCAGGCCAAGAAAGCTCCTAACGTTAGTAACCGAACCGGGATGCTCCCAGTCTTGAACTACGGTTAACTTAGCGAGGTCAACTACTATCCCTTCCTTGGACGCCACATGTCCTAGGAACTTGACTTCCTCTTTCTAGAAGTCGCACTTCTTATACTGTGTGAACAATTGGTTCTTCCTGAGAGTGTCGAAGACTGCTTGCAGGTGCTCCTCATGATCTTCCCAACTCGTGGAGTATATTAGAATGTCATCTATAAATACGATGACGAATCGGAAAAGAAATGGCCTAAACACTCTGTTCATCAAGTCTATGAACACGGTTGGTGCATTTGTGAGCCCATACGACATCACAAGGAACTCGTAATGCCCGAAGCTGGTTCTAAATGCTGTCTTTTGCACGTCCTCTTCCCTGACGCGCAACTGGTGATACCCTGAATGTAAGTCTATCTTTAAAAAGTACTGTACCCCCTTCAACTAATCAAATAGATCATCAATCCTGGGTAAGGGATACTTGTTCTTCACTGTCATCTGGTTCAGCCTGCGATAATCAACACACAATTTCAGAGACCTGTCCTTCTTCCTTACAAACAGCACTGGTGCTCCCCAAGGAGACACACTAGGGCGAATGAAACCCTTCTCTAACAGACCATCGATTTACTTCCTCAGTTCCTCCATCTCACATGGAGGCATACGGTAAGTCAGTAATGAAATAGGTGTCACACCAGGCGTAAGATTAATAGTAAAATCGATCTCATGCCGAGGAGGCAAACCAGGGATCGTTGCAAACACATCCTTAAAATCTTGGACTACCAGTGCATCCACAAGCGTCAGACTATCAATACCCTCCAATAAGGAAGCGTAACAACTCAACTGGAAAGGTTGATTGACCTGAACAGGAAAAGTAAAGGTCATGCCCTCAAGTCTATAGGTTGTCACCACCCTAGTCTTGCAATCAATCTCTGCTCGCATTTCCGTGAGCCAGTCCATATCGAAAATAATGTCGTAATGAAATAGGGGGACGACGATTAGGTCGACTAAGACCACCCTGCTCCCTAAGTCTATCAAATAGCCCTCGCAAATCCTGGTAACATTGGAAAAAGTCCCTATGGCAGTGATGACCCTCACTCCCTTCATAGGAGCAGTGTCCAACCCCAGTCGCTTGACTGCCGTGCATGATATCATAGAGGTAGTGGACCCGGTGTCTACCAATAAGAAGACTGAAGTATCTTGGATCTGTGCCATGACCTCAAAAGCCAATGACGCTGCATCTACTGTCTCAGATGCCTCAGCTGTAAGTGCATGCACCCGAGCCTGCTGTAGATGGTTTGGTTGTTGTACTATAGGCCGTTGTGGTGGCCTGAAGCGAGGAATAGGTGGCCTGAAGGATGGGTGTGCTGGAGCTAACTGTAGAGGCGGAGTTGTAATCGCCTGAGGAAGCTGGTGGTTGATCCTCTGAGGTAGCGATAACCCACTGTCCCTTATCCTGGTGAAACAGTTTATCTTCTTGTGGCCAGGCTTCTTGTAGTAGGTACACCACACATCTGGTAGCCTCACCGGGGCAGGTGAAGCCATAAGCCTCGGCGATGAGTATGCACGTGGCCTCTTACCGAGGAATGGTTTTCTCGGAAGATTGGGTCATGGCTTGGGAGCCATAGGTGCTCGTATACGGGACAACTTGTCCCCATCCTGCTCAGCTCGCAGGGACATTCCCACTAGCTTAGCATAGGTAGATATGCTAGCGCAACACATCTTTGAATGGATCTCGGGTCATAGACCCTCAGAAAATCATCGCATCCGCATCGGATGATCACCTAGTATCAATGGAGCATACTTTCCTAGCTCCATGAATTTATTTTCATACTCCGCCACTGTCATGCCTCCCTGTCAAAGGTGGAGGAACTCACTCTCCTTCTCATAGAGGTACGTGAGAGAGAAATATTTCTCATGGAAGCGGGTCTCAAATGCGGCCCATGACCAATCATGTCCTTCTACAACAGTGCGGAGAGTACTGTCCCACCACAAACTGGCCTCCTTCTCAAACATGAAGGTGACCAACTCCACCTGCTCTACCTCAGTGCAGTGCAGCGGCTTTAGCATCTTAGAGATGCGGTCAAGTCAATACTCAGCCTCCTTGGGTCGATGAGTACCCATGAATGTAGGAGGCCGCAAGTGCTGAAATCGCTCAAATGTGCCGCTGGCACTCGAGTTCCTAGCAGGGTGCATAGGTGATGCAGGTGGCATCACCCCCATCATCTGAGCAAAGATACTAGCCATAGAAGTCAAGAACTATTGCTGCTGCTGCTGTTGCTGTTGCTGTATCTACTACTACTGTATTAACAACATCATCTGCTCTAACCTATCAGGAGGCGGAGCAGACTGTGGCATGTGAGGCATCGAGGTATATGCATGGTTCAACTTAGGGACCGATGGTGTAACTGGTGGTGCCACAGGTGGTGCAGTAGATGACGGCCCATTGGTAGGGCCAGCGGCCAGCTGAAAATCCAGCAGAGTGTCAGTGTGAGACGGGCTCGCGCTGGGGTCCATATGACTATTGCTTAGGGGAGGTGCCCCAGTAGATGAATCACCAAAGTGAGACGTGCCGAACTCCGTACGGCCTTAGGTGACATTCCCTATATACAACATAGTGTGCAACCCAGGTCAGACTCAACATACCCACAAACTCATTTACGCAGCATTCACACATAGATTTAAGAAACTTCATGCATTTCATTTAACAAAATCGTCACAATACATGAGACACAGCGTTACATGAACCATGATAAAAAATGCATGTAAGCTAATACAACCAAGACTCCAAACATCAAAACATTCTACCAACTACTACATTACTGAGCCCATCGAGGTCATACAAAATAAGAAGGAAGAAACACACAAAGTAAAAAGGACGACTACAGGTATGTCTAGTCGTCGAAATTTGGCGATGGTGGAGGTGCACTCTTGTCTTGTACACAACATAAGATGGCCCTCAGAGTGCGAGACACCTTTTTAAATTTTCATTTCATAAAGGCCTTAGTCTCCTTAACTTTGGTGTGAACCTACATGATCTCTCGTGGCAGGGCATCTTGGTCCTCTTCCAGTTGAGCCAAGCGGGCTTCTCTGGCAGCCAGATCACTATCGTGCACTCACGTAGCAGCAGGAGGAGAACCTTCCTCAGTGTCCTGGGCCTCCTCTTCTTCTTCCTGCTCTTCCTCTATCTCATCACCATTTCCCTCTTCACTCTCTTCCTCTCGATCAATACTTTCCTCCCCCTCACTTTCAGACTCCTCCCCATACTCGTCGAGTCGGGCTTGACGCATCGTTTATGAACATGATCGGCGCAACATCATCCATGTTAAGTCTATAGCCGACCTCTCGAGCAATCTTACATACCAGCCGACCAAATGGGAGCGAGACGTCGTTCCTGACAGAACGCATAGTCTGGATTATCTGTAGTAGGGCGAACGTGGCAGGCACAACTTGTTCTCATGTCCAACCTTGTACAAGAAGTCTACCATCAAACGAGTGCATTTAGTATGGTTTTCCCACTGTGGATACACATTATACGTGAAAATGTGGTGAAGTAAACAGAAATCATCTGTCAACTTTGTCATTGGGAGGTAATTGCCTCATGTCCAGGGAACTGGTCGGCCACAAAGGTATCGCGTATGGCGATCTCTTTCTTGCACACTCTTAAAAAAATTCTCATTAGCGTGTATCTCATCACGTGGAATTCTCATAATTCAGGCTACCACATCCACATTGATTTGGTGCTCCCGCCTTCCTACAGAAACTATGAATTAGAGAGGTTCCAGCGATGCATCTCGGATATGGGCATAGAAAGCACGAACCATATTCTCACATGCGCGAGACTTGCCTTTAAACATGGGACCCCACCCAGCATCCACCAAGAGGTCCATAATCGGGTGTAGTCCGAACAGCTTCTCATCTATGCGAGCTTCAAGTACAACCCTACGGCCACCAACCGGACCATATTTGAAGCCTATCGGTAGCACTCTCTTAAGTGGGATTTAGGGATCTAGGTCCCACTTTGACCTATGCTCTTGGGCGGTGCTTGGGCTAGCTTCGGCACTCGCTCTCCTCCTTGGACGGGTTGGGTGACTAGGCCTGGCTTCATTCGAGGGCGCTCTCCACTTTTTCATAAGAGAAAGTATTGAGGAGAGTGAGAAAATGGCTGTCATAAACTCAAAGAGGGCCATTGGAGTGGAAGAAAAAGGGAAAACAAAATGGATTGGTGGATTTGGAAATAGATGAGACACAACTCTAGCTTTTTTTGTGTATTCAAAAGGGACAATGAAGGGAATGAAAGGTGAGGTTTAGCAAAAAAATGGTGGAGAGGCACAAGTCTAGAAGAAAAATGAGAAAATGGGAGAATGGAGGGAAGATTTGAGAGGAGAAAATGGGTTTTTGGGGACAAAGGAAACCTTGGAGTGGGGGAGGAAGGGAAAATAGGGCAAACCAAACTATTATAGGGGTCCCCACGTGATTTGGTGGGCCCCACATATATTTAGGGGTCGGCCCTACGCCGGTTCAGTGTGGCCTGACAGGCTCGGCCGAACCCCACCGCGGTAGGCGTGGTGCCGCCGCGGTCCTCTACACTCGGCGTGGTGCCACCGCGGTGGGGCGGTGGCCACCCCTCTCTCAGGGTGCCGATGGTATACAGGGTCCATTGTGGGTCCCCCCTAATTGCGCCGATTTGGCCCCGACACCATTTTGAGTCGTTTCGTGCTCCCATTTGCGTATATTCACGTATTTACGATTTGTTGAGTGTGAGACCTGTGAGAATTTCATCTAAACCTGTCGATTGGCGAGCAAGAATGGTGATAAGATCATTTCACGCGATTGGGAAAGCCTATAGATCCGATTTCTACTATCTGTTTCGGGCGTTTTCGCCGTTTGGCGAAATTCTAAGTCTGTTTCTAACTTTTCTCACTCCCTCCTAAGTCAAAGTACATCAGTGTCCATTGTGTGACCATAACCCAGGTTTATTTTAATCTAAATCATGCTCTGATACCAACTTGTAATGCCCTAAAAATCGGAGGTCGAGCAGGAGTTCAACTCCCGAGTTCCAACGCATCACTTATGCAACATAGATAATAATGATTAAATATTGACTGTATTAGTGCAGGAAACATGAATGGGATTATACCAAAACAACATATCATACTCCAGAGAGTTAATGTATGTAAGCGGAAGACTGAGGAATATAGATAAGCATAGGTAAAACGTATGGACCATTGCCGATTTTCATAGTATGAATACATTTCCAGGTCCTATAAATACAAGTGTTATTTCAAAATAGAAAATGTCAAAAGTGGTAGTCCTCTACAAAGCATGAACCCCGAAGCCCCGTTGATTCAGAATGGTCTACGTGAACCCGCCTGAACATTGCATATACGAGAATGCCTCCTCATCATCCTCGAAGTCTGGCTCTGTCTCGCAGGTATCACCATCACCTGTATCTAAGACAGAGTCTGGTTGGTGTTTAAAACACCATCCCAGAACATGGGAGTGAGTGATCAACTCAGTGTAGCGATACAATAAAGGTTAACATGTTATCAATTCAGTCAAGCAGTAATGATAAAGCAATACAAACAAACGTCCGTAAATACTCTGGTTAATGCAAGAATGGTATGTATTAATGATTCATGACCTCGCCTGCACTCCCTCTGCGATCTTCATCTCACGGTCGCACATGTTAGTCACTTCCTCAGTGCACTACCCAACGCCAAATGGCACATGCAGTGCGGTCCATGAACATGATTACCAAGTTCTTATTAATCTCTTTCATATAACAGGATTGGGAAACTAAGGTACCTCCCTTATATCATTTCTCAAACAATGATCTATTCTTGGGTCGTCAGTCCTAATAAATCTCATACGATGTTACGGTTCTAGGTCGCTATAAAGGGCTCATCACCTCGATGCAGGCCTATCTTATACTCTAGTTATTGTGATAGGGTATGTCGCGTGAGCACAGGCTCAGAATATTCCCGAGGTCACTACTAATGGCTCGTCACTACGTCGTAGGCCGACAACCTGAATACAGTGTCCCATACCACCATATTCGGCTCACGAGTCTGGATTGCTCACTGGTTACTACGAGTGGGCTTGTCGCCCCAGCGTAGGCCGACAGCTCAACCACAGTATCCCATACCACTATGCTCGGCTCATGAGTCTTAAGGGATCGAGGTACCTTGGTTAACGTGGTTTTCACTTGTGAGTTTAATACCTTAGGTTCAAGTAGTAGCGTCTAAACAGGGTAGGTTATTTGACAAGCTCGACTAGTACGAGCGCACATTAAGTTGATCGACATGAAATGCGTAAGCACTCCATATGGCCTAACCACTACTGACAACCCAAGTATGACTCGGATCCATCGATTACGCCTTGCATGGTGAAACAACCTCAGCCACCAATTCAAGGCCTGTTACCGATTGCCTGGACTATACCATAGCTCCAACCACATTCATTTACGACAAGTAATCATATGAGATAGTGAAAGCAGTAGTGAGTAAATAGTTCAATTCCTATAATCATTTAAGCATGTTAAGAAATATAACGTAAACATGAATTCATACATATGCATTCCATAAATACACAGACACTTCGATGTACCGTATATGGAGGAAATCATACACATAGTGGAGGTAGTTGAGAATCATATGTCAACACGCTTACTAAGTACAATTTACCAACTACTAACTCATTCAGATATTTTTACAAACACTTAGCTTACACATTCCAACATATATAACACATGTTGGTTATAACACGTATTAGGGCAAATCCTTTTGTCAAGGAGTTGTCGTCTACACCACAATCATATACCCACAATAGTTAATCATGGCGAGCAGGAATACACGTTCTATACTCATTCAGACATTTTCACTAACAGCTAGGCTTCACAATATAACATACACAACATATATTGGCATAACATGTATTAGGGCGAATCCTTTTGCCCAGAAATTATTACACATACAACTAGCATATATATACGACCATTTATTATGGCAAATGCAATTTCAAATTCCATATGTATATGATCATTTCTACAGACACATGGAATACTCTAAACTCAACATAGTTCATATATATCTGGAAAGCGAAACAAATGTCGCATTTGACATGTGAAACGGCACCTACGTCAGTTATAAATCATTAACCGACATTGAAAGCCTTGAAAATCATAACCTAAACGTATATTGTCCACACCTTTCACCTATAAACGCGTAACGGATTCGTTTTAGACACCTAATCTTTGTCAAGCATTGATTGACAACCTATAGCATGATTTAGGTTAGGTATTTCATAACTTACACTTTCTAAAACCCTAAAACAGATTAGGGTTAGGTTTTCTTACCTAAGAACGGGATCGGTATTGCCTGTAAAATGATACAAGAGGGGTGGTAAAGCACGTGGATTAGCGGGGATCGAATCCCACGAGTAACTTCAACTCTTGCTCACACACTCTCTCTTTTCTTCTCTTTCTTCTATTCTCTCTCCTAAGGTTTTAGGGAATTCGTATGGGGTGAGAGAGTGAGGGTTTTAAGACCTTATATAGGCCCAGAACTGATGGGAATGGCCGCAGGGCCCAGGTATACTTAGGTTATAGCCAAATAGTGCCCGTTCCGATCTAATGGGCACTTATGGATTCCCCTTTGCTGAATGCGGTCGGATTTAAGCTCCCTAACTATGGATCTAGGTCAGGCTAAGTTTTCAGTCTGATCGAATTTACAGATCGCCCGTGGTGGACTAGTTTCAGTTCGACAGTCACCGGTGTCTGATCAGGGCCACAAGTACACTGGTATGTGTGGGACATTTTCCCTAATTGAGGGTGTATTTGGGTCAGGTTCTGACGGTCTGAATCCTTATATTTGGCCGACAAATGACATGACTCAGATTACTTAAATTTGAATTTTATTTCTAAGAAATTCATGTTTCTCACATACTTCTCTCCAGGCTTAAGTAAATAGTCCCGGGATACCTTCTGGACTTGATTTTCGAGATGGTTGTCAAGTCTAACTAGGTGATCATAATCGTATAGTTTCGTCACTATCGGACTTTCGACGTGCGGTCCAGGTCCGATACGGAGTTTTACTGTGCTCCCGAGAGCAACTGGGTTTAGAGATTAATCCTGAGTTTTAGGATAGTGTAGCATTTAGGATTTCACAAGTTTTGGGTCTTGCATATCGTATTTAAAGTGATTAATGCTAATTTCATTGGGAATCTAGTTTAGCGCTAGTTAATTCTCGCTTAATTTCTAAAGGATTTGGTCCTTAGTGATTTCTGCTTACGGTGGTACTCGAGTTTTTGTACGAATTTTTCCGGGACGTTAAACTAATGATCTAATCCGGACCAACCGTAAGCCCCAGGTCATAGGATCTGCCTTACGATTGGACTCTTCCATGATCATGACCATCATCTTCACCATCCATCCAAAAACCCACCTCCCTTAAGTGGATCCCATACTCTGATCAGGGATGTTCATTCGGTGGGCTAGGGTGTCAGAAGTCCACCTATGATCTTAAATTTCTGCCATGCAAGCAAATTCAGAGCTACCACCTCAAGATCTCATGGTTTGGATTCGTTAATCCACAACTAATCTCCAATTAGTTACGTCCGAATCTTCCAGAAAAGGATTAATAGAGCCTATTTAATGTAGCCTTTTAGGGCTTTTGTAACGCCTTAAAATCGGGGGTCGAGCAGAAGCTGAGCTCTCGAGTTCTAACGCATCACTTATGCGACATAGATAATGATGATTAAATGTTGTATGTATTAGCTCATTAAACATGGATGAGATTACACTAAATCAACATATCATACTACAGAGACAATTAGATTACGCAAGCGAAAGACTGTGATAGATATATAAAGCATATAAGTGGTAAGTCCCCAGAGTATCAACATGTAGCCAGGTTAAATAATTACATGTATAGTTCTAAAATATATAAAATGATAAAGTGTAATGTCTTCTAATCCATATCCCTGTAGCCCCAGTGACGCAACTCCAGATTTACATAGACCCGCCAGAGAGTTGCAGATAGGAGAACTCCTCCTTGTCGTCATATAAGGCCGAATCCAACTCGTAAGCCTCGCCATCATCTGAAACTATAATAGAGTCTGGTTGGTGTTTTAAAACACCATCCCAGAGTGGGAGTGAGTGATCAACTCAGTGGAGCTATAAGGCAAAGGTAAACATATTATCAATTCAGTCAAGTAGTAATGATAAAATAATACAACAAGAATTCTTAAGTACTCTAATTAATACAAGGATGGTATATATTAATGATGTATGCCCTTGCTTGCACTCCCTCTGTGACATCATCTCACTGTCGCGCATGCAACACTCTCGCTGTACTCAACTCCAACGCCAAAGGCACATGCTGTGCATGTGCGTGATTAGCCAAGTTCTTAATTAGACTTATTCATACAGTAGGTTCGAGTAGCTATGATACCTCCCTTTATATCATTGACCCAAACATTGATCCATCTAGGATCATCAATCCTAGTTAATCATATATGATAGGCAAGTTCGCGAGTTTACACTATAGGTTGCTACAGGAGGCTCGTCACCTCAGCGTAGGATTAATTCACACTCGCGGTCACTATGAGAGGCTCGTCACCCGATCATAGGCCTATTTTATACTCGAGGTTACTACGGGAAAGGCTCGTCACCTTAGTGTAGGCCGATAGCTCGAATAGTGTCCCATACTATTGTATTCGGCTCATAAGTTTGGTTTGCTTAATGGACACTACGGGGAGGCTCGTTACCCCAACGTAGGCCGACAGCTCGACCACGGTGTCCCATACCACCATGTTTGGCTCATGAGTCTTGGCGGATTAAGGTATCAAGGTTAAAGCGGGTTTTACATTGGTAAGTGGTACCTTAGATTTAAGCAGTAACATCCATACATGGTGAACAAACATTGGGCCAATCAAGTTACTTGACAAGCTCGACTGGTAGAGCGTACATTGAATTGATCGACATGGAGCGAATACGTACTCCTTGTGGCCTAACCACTATCGATAATCACCGTACAACTCAAATTCATTGAACTTGCCCGTGGTGGCGAAACTGATTCAGCCACTTGATCGGAAGTCGTTATCGATTGCCTGGACTATGCAGTAGTCCCAATCATATTCAAACATAATAGGCATTCATCTATGATAGTCAAACAACATATGACAAATAATTCAAATATAAATCTCATTTGAGCATTTTAACAAACACATAGCACACATATTGTCATACATAGACATTTCATCCATAAAGCATGTAGTAGTAAGATAGGTTATATGAAGGAAACTGTAACTATAGATAAAGTAATTAGATTTCTATCTCAACACCCTTATTAAATACATTTTAACAAATATTCTCTCATTCAGGCATTTTATCAAACACTTAGACTACACATATCGACATACATGTAATAAATTAGTTATAACATATATTATAACAAATCCTTTCATAAAGGAGTTACCACAGATACAACAATCATGTATTCTCAATCAATAGTAATGGCAAGAATAAATTATAATTCCATATTCATTCAAACATTTCAACAAACACATAGAATGCATTTAAAATTAACATAGTTCATATATATGTGCAATACACGAAAAATATCGCATCTAAGCACATATGATGGTAATCAAGTTAGTCATAAATTATTAACTGACATTGAAAGTCTTGAAAACCATAGCCTAAATGTTTATAGTCCACACCTTTTGTCGATACACTCGTATCGAGCTCAGTTTGAACACTACGTCTTTGTCTACGGCACAACGACTACTTATAACATAAAATAGGTTAGCTATTTCACTGATCTACCTATTTGGATACCTAAAACATATTAGAGTTAGGATTTCTTACCCAAGAATGGAGTCAAAATCGTTGGTGTAGCGATACAAGTAGGATGATTCGGCACGTGGAGCGAGGGGATCAAATCCCAGCAATGATCTCTCACACACACTCTCTCTCTCTCTCTCTCTCTCTTTTCCTCGCTCTTTCCTTCTCTTTTTCTCTCTTCTCTCTCTTAGGGTTTGGAAATTCATATGGAATGAGAGGGGTGGTTTAAGTCCTTATATAGGCCCAGAACTGGTGTAAATGGCCCCAGGGCCATGGTATACTTAGGTTATAGCCAAAGAGTGGCTATTTCGGTCCAATGGAGCTCATTTGGAGGCCTATTTTTTACATACAGTCTGGGAAAAGTTTCCTGACATTGGATCTAGGCCAGGTTAAGATTTCAGTCCAATTGAATTTGTGGATCGACCATGAGGACCTGTTTTTAACGACTATCGTCACTTGATCAAGGCCACAAGTACACTAACCTGTATAAGAAAATTTTCCTGATCTGAGGGTGTATTTGGGTTAGAATCTGATGGTCTAAAACTTTAGATTTGACCTACAAGCGAACGGCCCAAATCACTTAAGTTTGAGTCTATTTTCTAAAGATATTCGCGTTTCTCACACACTTTGCTCCGGCCTCAAGTCATGCATTTCGGGATACTATTTAGACTTGATTTTTGAGATGGTTTTCAAGCCCATTAAGGCGGTCATAATCGTATAGTTTCACAGTAATCGAATTTTTGATGTGCGGTCCAGGTCTGATATGGAGTTTCAATGAGCTCTCGAGAGTAACTGGGTTTTGAGATTTATTCTAGGTTTTCAGGTAATGTTAGATTATCGATTCTAATGGTTTTGGGTCTTGCAGTTTCTATAAAAAGTGATTTAAGGGAATCTACCGATTAATTCGGTTTAGTACTTAATTATTTTTTGTCTAATTTCTAAAGAATTTGATCCTTAGTGATTTCTTCCTGAGGTGGTACTCGGATCTTTGTACGGATTTTTTCGAGACGTTACAGCTTCCTTGCTAAAAATAGAAAGCAAAAAGAAAGGAAGGAATGTTGTTACCGATGCCACCGCAAGTCGAGTTGACTCAGTTCGAGTCGTGATGAATGCGGGCTGAGTCCAAACTCATTTGGATGTGCAGAGAGTCAAGGAGAGAGAGAGAGAGGGAGAGAAGAGAAGTAAATAGAAGGGAAGAGGAAGAAGAAGAAAGAAGAAAGTGAGGTGAATTAAGGGCTGTTACCAAGTCATTGGGTTGGGTCTGGCTGAGTTTTACTAAGTTCGTTACTGGAAGTCTTCCAGGAGAAAGAAAGGAGATGGAAAGGGAAGTGGAAGAAGAAGAAAGAAAAAGAAGAAAGGAGGGAGAGAGGGTTAGAGATGGAATGAGATCAAGTCGAGTCCTCCACCGAGCTGCTGAGTCTGGTTGGCTTTCATCTAAGCTGATCGAGTTCGGCTTAAGTTGAGTTCTAGATTTAGTCCCAAGCTGAGTCAGGGCCCATTAGTTGAAGAAGTGCCGGAAGGAGGAGCTCATCAGAGTTAATTTCTCCTATCTCTTGTGAGTGGGGCTGAAACCGAACCCATTTAGCTACGCTGAGTCAACTTAGTCGAGTTTGACTCAGTTGTCTACCAAGTTGAGCCGGTCTTGGCTTAGTTTTAGAACCTTCTTGTTCCAGCAGACCTGACTTCAGGTTATGTTCAGTCCAACTACTGTAGTAGATTTAGTTATTTTTTAAACAACCTCGAATTGGAATCGAGTTGGATCGAAACGTGGACGAGTTTAGATTAACATTTGAGGTGAATTGTTTTCTTTTATTTCTTAAAGTTTTAAAAGCTACATAGACCAAAATTTAACTCCCTAATCTATACCATTTAACCTTACCTTAAAATTGGGACCAAATTGAATTTGAGGTAAGGCAACGTCTCTTACTTGTGACAATTTAAGTTTACTTCAGTTTGGGATCAATTAGCGGTTAATTGACACATAAGAGATCAAACTCCCCAGCCTTAAATTTGGATATAGATTATGATTTTAAAACCTTAGTTTAGATCCTCGTTGAGTAAAAGGTGTGATGTTGTGATCTGACTGTACAAATCTTGTAAATTAGGATGGAATCTAGCTCTAAGGTGATACATGATTCTACTGACCAGAGAAGTGGATCTGATATTGGAAAGGTGAGGATCACCCTTCAAGCTTTTCTACGTCATGATAGTTAGCTTAGTTCATTTAGTTTTTTGATTACTTAATATAGTCCAATGTGGAAATAATGATGAATGTTAGTTCCATTTGAGTAATCCTTTATAAATGCAACATGTTTAGATTTAAATTCAAGTAATTTAAAATGCTATTGATTTCTAACCTCCCTATTCTGATTTAAGATACTCACTTTATATGTGTAAGTGCTAATGACATTGTATGTAGCTTGTTCTACCATTTGTGCTTACTTGATGGTATTTTAAGGAAATCCTCAAACTAGTGGCCACCTATATAATAGATTAAATAAATTTACGTCATGGGCTTATCACCTTGCGGATCATTTATGCCTATGTAAATTTTAGGAAATAATCCTTTCTTATCATACCATTAAATAGAATATTTGGCTCTTACGACTTTTATGAAATAATTGCCCCATGTGGCTTTAATGGATTATCTTCATATAACTTTGCGATGGTAAGTTCCACTTGTTGGACTACGATTAGCCACTAATTGATGAGGTTACCTTCAAACATCTTTTTTGTTAGAGTCTTATGAGCTGGGGATGGTGGAATGGGATACTATGCTTGAGTTGTCAGCATATGCTAGGTGACAAACCCCTCATAGTGACCTTTGAGCTTCCTTAAAATTGTTGTTTGAAATTAAAATAATAATGGTTGGGTTAACCATACATCTTCATGGCATATGGACTTTACCGAGTGGTCGATACAAGACGTGGATTTTTCTTGGGTCACTATGGGTTGTATCGTAGAGTATTTTACCTGGTGATCCCAAGTTTTTGTTGCATGCATTCGACTACCATAGGTTGTCCTTTTCGCATGGACATTGATTTGTATAAGTTTTTGGGTAGCCACTTGAAATTTCAGTTATGTATATTTGGACTCCCTCTTATGCTTGATTTGTTTCTATTTCATTAAATTTTTGACTCTGATAAAGAAAAAATATATGTGAAATTTGAGCCACCGTTAAAGGTTAACACTTAGGTTTTTGGAAACCAAGTAGTGTACTTGGGTTTTAGGAACCGGGGTGTTACAGATCGGTTCCATCGTCTCATAAGGTAATCAGGCTTGATTTGTTTTTGGGCAGATCTGGATCGTTGGTTGTGATCAACTCCAACTTTTATTATGGACGGCACGTGTCTGCCCATCAATGGTGGTGAGGATTCCAATTTGTGACTAATTGGGTCCGTCATTCCACAAGTTTGCGGTCAAGATTCTAATTCATGATCAATCAGATCCATCTAGTGTTTTACGATCAAGATTCTGATACACGATCAATCAAATCCATCATCCCACGATTGGTGATCAAGATTTCGATCCATGATCTATCGGATCCATCGTCCCATTATTTGTGGTCAATATTCTGATCCATGATCGATTGGATATGTCGTCCCGCAGTTGTGTGGTCTAGATTCTGATCCATGATCAATTATGTCATTCCACAGTTTTGTGGTCAAGATTCCAATCTAAAATTGGATCCATCGTCTTGCAGTTTACGATCAATATCTCAATCCACGATCGATCGAGTCCATCATCCTGCAGTTTTATCTCTTGGAGGAAATGTTTTTCTATTTTTGAAATATGATTCGGTCCATTGGATCACGAGTTGACGGTCGCGATAGATGCCAATTTTTATTGGAAATGTTTTGGTAATTTTTTAAAAGGATATAGTCCATCATATTACAAATTGGTTGTTGTAATCGATACTGGTTTTTATTGGAATATTTTTTAAGATTTTGAGAAGGATTTAGTCCATTAGATCTTGAATTGGCGATTGTGATCAATGCTAGTTTCTATTCGAAGTGTTTTTGAGATTTTGAAAATGATTCAGGCCATTAAATTGTGAATTAATGGTAGCGATTGTTGCTGATCTTTATTGGGATTTTTGTGAAGTTTTTTAAAATGATCTAGTCCATTAGATCGCGAATTGACTGCCGCTATTGATGCTGGTTTTTATTAGGTATATTTTAAATACTTTGAAAGATGATCTAATCCATCAGATTATAAATTAATGGTCATGATCGATGTTAGTTTTTATTGGGAATGTTTTAAAGATTTTGAAAGATGATCTAGTGCATCAGATCTTGAATTGACGGCCGCGATCGATGCGGGTTCTTATTTGGATATGTTTAGTGATTTTCGAAAGTGATCCAATCTATCCAATTGCCAATCAACAGTCACGGTCAACTCTGCTTTTTTTTTATTATAATATGTTTTAAAGTTTTTTTTTAAAAGGATCAAGTTCATCAGATCGCGAATTGATGGTCGAAATTAATGTTGGTTTTTATTGGGAAAATTTTGTGATTTTGAAAGATGATCCAATCCATCAGATCACGAGTTGACAGATGCAACCATTGTTAGTTTTTGTTGGAATTTTGTAAAGTTTTTAAAAATGATCCGGTCCATTGGATCGTGAATCGATGGTCGCTATTGATGCCATTTTTTATTGGAAAATTTTCAAAAAAATTTAAAAGTGATCCAGTCCATTAGATCACGAATTGACGGTCACGATTGATGATGGTTTTTATTGGGAATGTTTTTAAAGATTTTGAAAATGATCCAGTCCATTGAATCATGAATTGACGGTCGCAATCGGTGTTGGTATTTATTGGAAATATTTTTGTAAAATTTTTTAAAGTGATCCAGTCCATTGGATCGTGAATTGATGGTCACGATCGATGCTAGTTTTTATTAATTTTTTTTAAAGATTTTAAAAATGATCCAGTCCATCGGATCGCGAATTAATGGTTGCGATCGATGCTGCTTTTTATTGAATAATGTCTTTGTGAAATTTCTTAAGTGATCCACTCCATTAGATTGTGAATTGACCACAATGATTGATGCTGGTTTTTATTAGAAAAGGAAAACTTACCTTGTTGTGTTTAGATTCTTACATTCTCTTGATTGACACGATGATTTTATGGGTCGTTGCATGCTAATTGTCTATTTTCATGCATTGGCTTGTTCCAACAAGTGAGATTACTTTGTGGTCGATGAGCTTTAGTACCTGTGAGTAGAAAGCACTTTTACTAAGAGGATTAAAGTATTGGATCGGGGGGATGGATACTTATCTTTTGGGGATTCTAATGAGGACTGAGTGTTTATTGCTTGGTTTTTGGATTTATTAGGTCATCCATATGCGCCTTTTTATATGGTACAAAAATAATGGAAAGCTTTGATTTTATTTTGTTAAGCAAAGGAAAGACATATACATGTAAAGAAAACATATGATGAAATGAAAAGAAAGCTTTTAAAATTTTGTACCTTTTGTTGTTTGTGTATGTGTAATTTATACTTGTTGTACTCGTAGATGTAAGAATCGGAATATTGACTCAAATGAATGTAATAATCAATTTTCTAATTATTCACAAAAGGGTCTTGATTCCTTTAAGACAGTGTGGAATGGTATCGTGCGCCTATGATTTGGGAAAAGCTTAAAAGAATTTTTGACTCGTGACTACCCTCCTTGCATCTGTTGAATAGTCATGTTGCCTTAGATCTTCCGTGTACCTTTTTTGTACTTTTTTTAAAAATCTTACAAATATTGCCCGAAGCGCCCTTTCAGGTTTTTGTTACGACCGTCTTGCTCATCATTTTTTCTCGTCGTTCCCTTTTAGGTTTTCACTACATCCTGAGTATTTGATCTTACATACCCCTTGGTAGCTTTGCTATTTTTTACCCTTTGTGCCCTTTCGAGTTTTCACTAAGTTCAGTGTATATCCACTATTTTTACTCAAAATGCCCTTTCTAGTTTTCACCTCGCCCATTTTTCTTAGGTATGCATTTCTTTTCTATTTTCTTTTCCTTTAATTTCTGCAGCGAAGGAGGGATTAGGCTTCCATCCTTTATTGGCCGACTAGTAGATCTTTCTTCCTTATCTTGAGCACGATAACAAAGTTGTTGACTCAAGCTGAGATAATCCTGAGGGCATGTGAGTGGGGATAAGCTTCTTGGGTTGGATTTTTTTTTTTCCTTTTTTCTCTTTTTTCTTTCCTTTTTTTTCTTTCTTGGACCACGTGCTATTATTTTGTCTCTATTTCTTTTTCACCTTTTCTTTTTTCTTTTAACTATCTTGGACTATGCACTCTTATTTTGTCATTACTTCTTCTTTTTCTCATTTTTGTTTTTTGACCCTTCTTATTGAAGCACCTATTTGGGGATGGGAGGGAGTGGTTCTTAGGATAACCAACTTTGGTCAGTTGAGTTCAGCTTTGCTACCGTAAATCTTAACATGGTTAGATAAGCTTACCTGTTATCAACGTTGATGGACTCTGAAAGATCCTTGCCCTAAGTTGGTGAGTCGAAGGGCACCTTACGGAAGAACTCTTCTAATCTTTGAGCCATCTCATGTGAACTCTGAACTTGCCCCTTCAGTTTAATAAATGCAGCGGTACTTGTTGTAAACCCAATCTTACTTTTCTTTCCTTGGCTTCACTTTTCATGAGATTTTAACTTGAACTTATATAGGATTGCTTCCATTTCGTAGGTTAGCTTATAAAGAATTTCACCAGTAGTTGTGTGTATGGATGTCTAACTGCCCCAAAATGCATACGAAAGCAACCCCATGTCTTCTAATTTTTTTGAGGAACTCGTCCATTTTTGGATTCAAGAAGGGCATCCTATTATCGATGATGATGACGTGTGGGATCCTGTAGCGGCTGATAATGTTGTTCTTCACTAGTGTCATCGTGTGAGATACATGATGCTACCTCCATTTACTTTTTACGAAGTAATTAATCATCAAGAACTCATGACCGTTAAATGTTGTCAGGCTGACTTTTCCATGGATGTCGACGTCCTGCATAGAGGATGGGTGGAGCATTGTCAAGTTATAGATCTTCGAAGAACACACATGGATCTGGTGTGCGCACTTCTGACACTTGATGTACTTTCTAACGTGGAATACAAGAATGGTCTTCTTAGCTTTTACTTGATAGGCTTTATTGATAAGTTTTCGATGAAACCAGATTAGTCTTCATAGGATGTGAGATTGAGCAGTCATGACTTTAAGAATTCGATCATTTTTTACTTATTTTTTGAGGACAAGGATTCATAATGTGCACTTAAGAGTTTCAGGAGATCATAGGTTTGCAATTTAGAAATTTTCAGGATGACATTAACTTTTGATTTTGAACTTTTTGATGAGACCCCTTTAGTTCGAGAGTTGATTCGTCATGTTCCATGTCATCAGCTTTGTCCTAACTATTGAGTTCTAGGTCCAACTTATATAAGTTGACTTCATACTCAAGTTCTTTGATAGACAAACTTGGCACTTTATTGCTTGAGAATTTTGAAAGTATTTATTGATTTTTAAGGTTTTAAAAAATTTTGATTTTTGAAAATTTGCAAATATCTGTTTTTTTTTAAAATATTTGGTGTTTTGGATTTTTAAAATCTTTTAACTTATATATATATATATATATTATAAAATTGATTAGAAGGGACCCTAAGCAAGACAACATTATGAACTAGGCGTTGCTTGATTTGACTTGGGGAGCCACGCCTTATATCAGCTTTTATTGTGTTGCCATGGGGATTACAAACCTATTACTGTCATGCACTCCCTCCCCTCAGGAGGCAGGGCCAAAGGGATCAGAAGGTGGGGCCCCATCATCATCCCTAAACATCAGGATGAGTCTGGTGTTGAGCTCTAAGTCGGTGTTAGCCGTGATTTCTCTTGGTTCATCCTTAATGGATTAGAGCTCCTCGGGTTCTTCCATCTCAGGTGGGACCAGGATTGTGCTCTATTCAGTTGGGAGCAATTCTTGCCCCTTGCTTGAGTCCTTTGTATTAATGGATTGGATTGTTATGTATGTGAAGGGATTTCCCTCCTTTTGACGAGCTTATCTTCTTCTGGTGCTCCCATGTTTTGGTTTCTTGCCTGAAGAAGGATGATAACCTAGTCTTCTCCCATTCACATTCTCTCGATCCTCAATGTTTCGATCAAGTCTTGATATTCGAGCTGCTAGTAGAAGATTTGGTGCTCATTAAGAAGGAAGATGTAGTTTGATCCAATGGGACATATAAGAGGGAAGTAATTCCTAAGCTCGAACTCAAGACTATGGTATGGTATGGGATGTCCGCATTGGAGCATTGTACATCTATGGTTGAGAGGACATGCTCATTACTCATTCTATCTCTCATTGTTGTGGCTAGATAGTGCGGACTTTTGTCCCTGGTTGTCAACTGATAATATTGGTGCAGATGATGGTGTGAGCGGCGTGGGCAAGGCATACCCATATTTGACTGATGCTAAGATGGACAAGTTGTGCCCCTGGCTAATTGTTGAAGTGGGGAAGTTTTCTGCTTGATTTACTGATGTTGAGACCGATAGGGTGTGCGCTCGGTTAATTGTTGGAGTGGGGAGGTTATCTCCTTGATTGATTGTTGTTGAGATAAGCAGGGTGTGCCCTCGTTTGATTGCTGGAGCTGGGAGGTTATCCCATTGATTGATTGATGCTAAGACAGGAAGGACATTGTCACGCCCTAAACTCAAAAATTGGGCTCACAAAATTCTCGATCGTCGAATCTGGCGCCGATAGCCTCCATAGTACCCCATTTTTGGCTCCCAGCACCCATATGCCAGGTTCCGATCCTGAGATCTTATAAAGAGGATTTTTAACATGAATTTGATTCATAATAAGCATAACCATAAGCATAATCCACAATAATAACCACAAGAACCATCACCACATTTCCACTATGGTAAAAAACTTTAAGGGATAATGTATATAAAGGGAAATACAATGATAATAAAGCCAAAACTCTGGAAGCTCTGTAACACGCTCCTGCTCCTGAACAGCTATTTCCTAGCGTCACCTGCACGCAACAGTTGTATACAAGCTTATAGAAAGTTTGGAGGGTGGTGAAAGTGTGTGCATATGGTAGAAATGCAAGTTTACAATATCAGAGTAATGTGGAAATGCCGGTAAGTCCATGAATGTCATCAGCCGTATCAAGGCTATGCGATGCAAGACATAAATGATATCGGCTATACCAAGGCCATATGATGCAAGGCCTACATAGTCAATATCATGAATAAAATACAACTCAAGTATACCAATCTGTACCATATATCAGTCCGGTTCCTCTGCATAATCACCTGGGTTTAATACACTCTGCACCACGTCATCGCCGACTTGGGTATAGTACACTCTGCACCACGTCATCACCCACTGGATGCGCAACCGTGCAAATGGAGGAGACCTCACTATCCGCCTACTAATATCGGCCCGGCTTATCGATAGCGGACTCATTTACGAGCTAGTCAAACTTAGCCTAGTATTGTCCCGTATTATCGGGTGGATAAGGCCACACCCTTTCCAACCGACCACGACATAGTGAGAGATGAGAACTAATGGTATATGACCCTTGTGGGCTCATGTATCCACTCGGTCTCGACGTTGGAGTCATCCTCTGGTATCATCAGGTTTAAAGATTTTCACCTAGGGACATCTATGGCGCCCCGATGCTAGAACAATATTTACAGTGTCCAATCCTACCATCCATGATATGCCTGTGGAGGTACGACCCTGATGTCACTAGGGCATACAGTAATCACATCACATAATGTAAGATGCATGAGTCACACAGTCTAATCATGCATCAATCGTGTGCTCATGTGGGACAACTCTGCCTATTAGATAGTCTCATGAATAACCTACCTAATGACATATGCAATGATCAAACCACATCTCATCACAAGCATACAGATGATGCGTATGGCATGTATCATGATACTATGTTATCACATTCTCACAATCAGTATTGATAATCGGCATTGATAATCGGCATCGATAATTAGCCTATAAGTAAGGCAGGGTCCATAGATGGACTCCAAGATTAGAACAATCCTACTAACGACCGATGGGGACCCAACATTAAGGGTTACCCCAATATGAATAGATGGGTCATGCACATATCAATGGGGCCCAATAATTAAGGTCAACCCATTTAGAGATGAATGAGAATAGGCCTAATAAGGGCTTAAGGGAAGGTCGTAATGTGGACATTTAACCACTATTTCCCATCAATGTGGATATGTTACCAACATCGCTCCTAAGGAGTGGTCCACATAGAACCTAACATATAGTGGGCCCATGGCCTCACACAAGGGTCCAACATGCATCACGATGGGCCTCATTCAAAGGTCACAAATACATCGCAATGGGACTCGCCAAATGAGCCGTATATACATCATGTTAGGCCTCACACAGGGGTCACATACACATCACATCGGGCCTCAGACGTGGGCCACAATTACATCACAATGGGCCTCAAAACACATCATAGTGGGCCTCAAAACATGCCATAATGGACCTCATATTTAGGCCTCAAATACATAATAAAGGGCCTCTTATATGGGCCTAACATACATCATATTAAGTGGGGCCCACACATCAATTAGAGGTCATTTTAAAGCATTTTAAAAAATAAATCCCATCAAAAGATCATCTGGACCATACCACAAATAATGATGGAGATGATGATTTTCACCATTTAAATTCGCCGGGCCCACCATTTTATTTTTCATCCAACCTAATCATAAGGTCACAAAGACTTGGATTAAGAGGAAAAATAAATTTCATATTAATTCAAACTTCCATGAGCCCAAAAAGGGTTTCAGTAGTGGACATTCACTCTACATTGTTTTCTGCAGTGTAGTCCACTTGATCATCAGATCTACTTCATTTTTCTATCCCAAGCCTTAAGATGAGCTTGCTAAATGGATGGATGGTTTGGATGGAACACATCCATCAGAGGGACCCACAAAACTTGCTACCGTCAATCTAGCACCTATTCAGCTGGTGGATGGACAATCTGGATGTTGCACATACATTAGAGGGTCCCACATGGTGGGACGGTGTGAATAAAACATTTGCATCAAGGTGGGTGCCACAGAATTTACCAACGTCAATACATCAACAATATAGCTGGTGTGAGATGTACACTATCCAGTCTTCTTCCACTCCACGATGGGTGGTTCCCACATAGGGCCCACCATAATATAATATATTATATTATATACTAGTAATAATTTATTTATTTATTTATTTATTATTATTATTATTTTTAAGAGGACAACAACATCTAGGCCCTAGATGGCCTGAATATTGCATCATAGTGGGGTCCATGACCATGTCCAGATGGACGGACGGCGTGGATGAGACTCCTACATTAAGTGGCCCTACACGACACCTCTAGCAATGGACGGTGTTGATGAACAACATGGGTAAAACACATATATCATGTGTGGGCCCCACAGACCATATTACGTCAATACATCAGCTATATGGCTGATGTGAGGTATACTAGCCAATCAGCTTCCTCATTAGGTGGGTCCCACATAGGGCCCACCATATTATATTATTATATATATTTTTTATTTCTTGCAGCTCCAGCGTCCAGTCCCAGGACGCTGGATGGATGACCTGGTTAAAATGCATGCATCACGGTGACCCCACGTCTAGTGGGCCACACATTTGGATCAAGCTGATTCTTATGTTTCCCTTCATTTGGGGCCTACAAAAAGGTAGCAGCAAGGTGACCTCACGATCGAATGGCCAGGATCATCTTGCATCATGGTGGGCCACAAGGCATCACAAAGAGAGAGAGAGAGAGAGAGAGAGAGAGAGAGAGAGAGAGAGAGAGAGAGAGAGAGAGAGAGAGAGAGAGAGAGAGAGAGAGAAACGTGAAGGGGAGGGACCCCGTCACTATTAGGCCCCCCCTTATATAATGCATACATCAAGTGGGTCCCACAATAAGTAGGCCCTTAAAATAAAAATCAATGGTGAATCACCCACCTGTTGGCCTTCTTCTTGGTCCCTTAAACTCCTAAGATCCTTGGCTATGATCTTGATGAAGGATGATGAAGATTGGACGTTGGATGCTCTCCTTAGGAGCTTGAGAGTGAAGAGAGAAATAAGAGAGAGAGAGAGAGAGAGAGAGAGAGAGAGAGAGAGAGAGAGAGAGAGAGAGAGAGAGAGAGAGAGAGAGAGAGAGAGAAGTGATGGGATAAAAGAGATGGAGTGATGGGTGGAGTGATGGAGTTGTAAGAAAGGGATGGGTGGAGAGAGAGAGAGAGTTGACTTAGGGAAAGAGGGGATGGGTTGCTTGTACTTGTGATAAGGTGTATACTAAATTGATTGATGGGATAGGTTGTAGAGATTCTCTCAGAATTCACACATGCGACATTTTCCTCGAAATAAATGCGGGCCCACATCTTCTAGCCTGGGTATCGCATCGACGCGAGAGACGCGGTGTTAAAACCGTGGCTACGTCACGGTCGCTAAGATACAAGTTTTGAGTCGAGCCGATATAGATCTTCAGGATGTGACTTAGGGTCGGGCACAAATGCTGATTACACTTTGACCGAGGGGACTGCGGAAGCCTATGGAACAGTACAGACTATGATATGGGCCTTATAGGCATGCCGCTGACTGATTGCTGGAGCGAGGAGGCTATCCCTTAATTGATTGAGGGTATGAAGACTGGACTGATTGGAGATGTCCCTTATATATTTAGTAGCATAAAGATTGGACTGACTGGAGATGCCCCCAGTAGGGTGAGGGTGTAATGCCCTAGTTTTCATAACCTGAGTTTAGTACTCATTTTCTGAAAACCTGAGTGTTAACTTTTAAAGATAACCAAATTTAATACTCATTTTCTGAAAACCTGAGTGTTAACTTTTAAAGATAATCTAAATTTCACAGACACACACACACACACACACACACACACACTCATAGTTTCTTTTTCAAAGTTAGTAGTTCTGGGAAGAGAAATAAATCAAACATAAAGGAAAGTCTGCATATAGATTCAAGATACATGAGCAGCTGCCCATATGGCTTATACAAACCAACGTCTCAATACTAACAAATACAAGAAATAAACAATTTATTATATAAAGGGCATAAAATGCAGCCAGGCTTAAGTTGCCAAATCACACACTTTCTCTTGGGTAGATACAGCCATGCATTCCTGATATTTGTACCATGCTCCTCATCAATCTGAACATAAGTATCATTTAAACCACCTATGCAATTATATATTCAAATAATGAGTGGCCATCTTAGTGTGAATTATCCTTAAGATTACATACTACTGTAATAGTTAAGTATAGTCAAATAAGAAAATATACAAAATAATCCATGATGCAATATTATGTCATTTACAAGACATCCTGTACCATTATATTTTATAAAATTTAGTACCTCAAAGCCTAAAGGCGCCTTCGCATCAGGGATGGGACAACAGTCCCTAAACTTAGTGGGTGGGAGATCCACCCCACACTGCTTCTGCAGTTTTCTCTCCATCTCTCGCAGTTGGTTAATTTCGGAGGGACCATATGTGAGAGGTTTTTTCCATTGCCAAGCTTGCCTTGTATCCTTCTCGTAATAGTTGACCTTGTTGACTACTACTTGGATGAGGTTGGACCTGGTGGTTGCTCCTGTTATAAGGAGTTTGTTAAATTAGGACTAAAAAAGGAGGCTGCGAAGAAATTTTGGTTGCAAGAGATGATTGAAATTGACTATAATTCCTATAAAGGAGAGAATTTTGCAATTGACTGAGAGTCTGGGGTGTGAAATGATGGAACTAACTCTCGTTCATGGGAGGATATTAGAAGGAATGCGCTGAGGTAGATGGTTGTGCTAGATGGATGTATCCATTGGGAGGGTATCAGAAGTCCTGCACGAACCTTGACTACTGCGGTTGTTGTGTTGGGCCAACTTGGGTGCAAGATATTGAAATTTATGCTAGTGTAAGTTGGAGAATCATTTCTTGCATGATCTTTGTATTTTGGACCACCTCCTAAATGCAAGAGACTAGCATTGATCTTACTGAATGTGGTTGTGGGTGAATGCCTTCATGTATATCAAGAGCGGAGAAAGGAAGAGCTACTTCTTCATGGTTGGCCAAGGTTGTTCAGGATATGGTTCAGATTATGCTGCAATAAGGGAGTTTTTTTTAGGATGCCTGGCTCGTAGAGGTATAATTTTTTAGTTTTGTGGTATGAATGTCGATGTGGATGCAAATGTAAATGTGCGAGAACTGGTATTCCTTAAGAATTCGTTAGATCTTGTTTTTTTAAGTCAGGTCATGACTAGAATGACTAGTTCTTCCATAATAGAGTCATCATTCTGTAGATGCTGGAGGGTGGATTTCTCGGGGGATGGGAGATCAATTCTCTCTTCCACCGGTTACCTCGCTTGAGGGCTTTCGTTTGGGGGTAAAAGGGTGTTATATTTGACCAAAGTCACCACTAACTAATTATTGTGATCATATATTCGGTTAGACCTTCTAGAAATTCTTTAGATTGAGAATTCGAAGATGACTCATGAGTTGATGTTATAAAGATTATAAGAGACCACGATTACAGAGAGGGAAGGTGTTAAGCACCCACTCTGCCCGTACAGACATACGCTCTTTACTTCATCAGATTTGAGTAATTTCTGAGGAATATGACTAGTTCTCCTATGTGTAAAATGTAATGTGATGCAATGACAATGGTGATTGATTGAACAAAATTTCTGCTGGGTAGGATCCGAATATATCTGCAAGCCATAGAGCATATGTTCAAAATGATTGAGTACAAGGTGCAAATTAGGTAAAAATGTGATGTATGGGATGCTTGATGCTTATGATAAAACAATGACCAAGTGGCTAAGGTTTTTGGTGGACCAGTTCTGATTATATCGGTAAGCTATAGAGCATACGCTCACCAATCATATATGAGAAAATGATGGGATGTAATGTAATACTAATGCATATGATAAAATGATGACTAACTGACTAAGATTTCTAATGGACCTACTCCGATTATATCGGCAAGCCTCAGAGCATACGCCCACCAGTTAGAAGTAAGAAAATGATGAAATGTAATATGATGATGATGTATATGAGGCGCAAGGGAGTTGAGAAGGGAATGAATGTTGCACGATGTTAATGCTCTAATTTGATGAAATTGATTGAAGCTTGAATGGTTGGATGAACAGTAGCATCGTAAGGTTAGATCGAGTGACTCAAATTTGAACTTAGATGACTCATGAGGCTTGGACTCTCGTTGGGCTAGGTTAGACCAGGGTTAGGCTCTCTCTCTCTCTCTCTCACTCTTACTCTCTTTGGTGGAGGGATATAAGAAAAAATGGGAGTAGATCCCTTTATGGACGTCTTGAATGTAATGGGTTTTCTTGATTTAATGGATGCTTGAAATGAAAAGGGGAGGGGGCTATTTATAACCTTCAAACCCAATTTTCTAGTAATTATTGGTAATCCTATGGGTAAACGGTAGTTGAAGGGTTAAGATTGGAGATTGCCACATGACATCATCTCATGGATTGGATGAGGTAGTAAAAGAGTAATTTTAGGCAAGGAGACATGCATCAGAGTAAATACATTTCAACCACACACTCAGGGGCTGAAAAAGATTGATTCCACATGTTTGAGGTTTGCCACCCCAAAGAGGAGTGCCACATGGCCGGTGGTAACTAGCTTGTCACCAGTCCTTACTTGGATTCCTTGCTTTGGCAAGTAGCATTCTCTAAGAGTGTGGAGGCTCTACTGTGAAGGTTACTGCTTTGAGGTTTTGCGTATCTCTCTGATTGGGCTTGCTTTTGGCTTTGGTTCGGGCTTGGTTTTAGGGCTTAACTAGGTGAGTTGATTGGGTTATTGGATTGGGTAGGCTGACCAGGTGAGTTGACTTAATGAGTTGACTAGGTGAGTTAACTCATCGAGTTGACTCAAGATTCTAGGATTTTAGGTTACTAGGGTTTAGGCCGACTGGGTTTACTTGGTTGAATCGGCTAATTGGGTTGAGTTTAGGGTTTCTAGGGTTTAGGCTTACAGGGTTAGGGTTTAAGATTGGGGTTTGGTTGACCATTCATCAGTTCAAAATCAATCAGCATATCAGCCTGGGGTGGGGTATCTACATACCCCTCGGGGCTAATTTTTATCACTTTTTTCTTTCTTTATTATTTTTTATGCCCTTATTATTCTCAAGAGGATGCAAATTTCCCGCGAAAGCCTTTCGCAGGAGGTTCCTGCACAAGGATGCTGTGTGGGGCCCACCGAAATGTTTTTGAGAAATCCACCCTGTCCATCTGTTTTATGAGATCGGTTTAGGATGTTCGACCAAAAATGAGGTGTATCCAATACTCATGTGGGCCATGTAAGAGGAAAATGTGGGCATTCAGTGAGCACCGTTGAAGTGTTTTTATGGCCATAAAAGTTTTGTATTAAGCTATAATTTTGGTGTTTTCACTTCATCCCATTGGGAATGACCTTGTAAAAGGTTTAGATATCATATAAACTTCAAGATGGAGCCTAGTAAGGTTTCGATGGTAGAAATTTCATTCCCCAATTTCCCTCTTGTTTGACCTACTTAGTGTTTTATCCACCTCATTTTTGGTAGAACGTACTAAAACAAGCTAAAACAATGGATGGACAGAATGGATTTATAACATACGTTTCAGTGGACCCCACCCAGCATCCTTGTGCAGGAACTTCCTGCGAAAAACTTTTGCAGGAAATCCGCATCCTTCTCAAGAGCATGGGCCATATACATACATACATACATACATAAATACATACATACATGCATACATACATACATACATACATAGATATATATATATCTATATATATATATATATATATATATATATATATATATATATATATATATATATATAACGCCCCGAATTCCGGGGGTCAAGTAATTGCTCGACTCCTGAGATTCCGGATGTCATTTATGCTTTTCAGAAGCAGGGTTCTTAAATACTTCTTAATTGCTATTTAAACATTCATAGAATTATACCAAACGGTGTAACAGACTCCAGAATAAATACAATTAAAGCAAATAAATTAACTAAACGTATATGGTATGACTATCCAGAGTATGGGTTCGCTACTGGGCCTAATTTACAGTTCCAAAAATAAAAAAAAGTGGCAACATGATGTCCAACTAAACCTAAATGCTTAATGTTCCCTGTCGAGTAGTTTACCACCTACATCAGTCCATCCAATAGCTGGAAGTAGGACAACTCCTCTTTTAGGTCCATGTATGCCTCCTCCAATGCTTCGACCTTAGCAGTCTCTACATCTACATTAGCGTCTGATTGATATTTTAAAATATCGTCCTAGAGTGGGAGTGAGTGATTGACTCAATGGTTCTACTAATTATGAGTTATGCATGTTATCAAGTCTATTAGTACATGAAATGATAAAGCAATATAAACACCAATTTTCTAAGTACTCTTATTAATGCACATAATGGGATTTATGGAATGATGTATGCTCTTACAATCCAATACTCCCTCAACACAGGACTTTGACGCTAGATTCACAGATGTTAACACTCCCTCGACATGCGAACTTAACCCCTGATCCGCCACAACCAAATTTAATGCAATGCAGTGGATGGTTATATTAGCCGAGCGGTTAATTAATCCTATTCATCCAACAAATTAGGAAGCTAGAGTACCTCCATTTTGGTCATCTGTCTGATCTGAATCACTAGGCATGGGATGGCCGTAGCGGTTTGTTGAGTATCAAATATTGCATATTTTTTCTCATTTATATCTTGATTTTATGAACATGATACTGCTTAATGTTATATTTTATACATGTTTGTGTTGCAAGGTGAATTCAAGAGCTTAGATTGAAAAGAATCCTAAAAGCATGAATTTAATGCTCAAGAATCACCAAAGACAAGGATAGATCTTATGATACCAAGAATGGAGAATTCTTGTGCCAAAGATTTTAGGAAACCAAAAACAAAGGATGAAGAAAAGACTGGCAAAAGCACAAGTTAAACAGAAGAAAAATCGCATAAAACAGTCCAACAAGAAATCAAGATTTTCAAGTTTAATTTGGTCTGACCTAAGCCAACTTTTGTTCGACCGAAGCCAACTCGATCCCACCGAAGCTAATTTTGGTCCCACCTTAGTACTCTGCACGTAAATTTCAAATGTGATTTTGGTGCGACCGAAGCGTAACTTTTTTGATAAATGTGAGGCGGTTTCAAGGTCAGTTTGTGAAAATTTCAAGTCGGTGCGCAAGAAGATGTTTCACAACTATAAATCGGAGTCATTAGGATGTTCCTAGGAATCATCTAAGGTTCAAGAAGTGAAGCTGTCGCTCGAGAGTTTTCTTCTTCTTCCTTAGTTGGTCTTTTTATTTTTTTTAAAGAGTTCTTAGTTCAATCATGTCTATGGTTGGCTAAACCTCTTAGCTAAGGGTAAGAGGTGAAGCTTGTAGCGTGATTAGGATGTTTACTTTTCTTTGATTCATGTTTTTTTTGAACTTCATTGATTTCTAATTGATTTTCAAGAATATTTTTTATTTTCAATGGTTTATTGTGATTGCAATTATAATTGAGTCTGTAATATCTTTGAATATCTTCTTTTCCTATTTGAAATTGTGGGATTGGTAAATCCTATTATTCACCATTGTCCCTTGGGCATGGTTGGGTGATGGTGAATCCCTTACAAACTCCACAATTCTATTGAGTCTAGTTCAATGAGAAGTTCAAAGATTCGATCATCTCTTTTCTCCAACTAGATAAGATAGGACTCCGATTCTAGTTGGATCTCTTGAATCAAACAAGGTAGCTTCCTAATTACTATAAGTGGATCCTTGGCACCCTAGTTCCCACCTTTTAATTAATAGTTTAACCTTATTCACAATTATTCCTTTAAATTCATATTTCTACTTTAGAATCTTCTTCTAATTCTAGTTCTAGTTAAATTCAGAATACGTATAAGTTTAGTACTTGTGGATTCGACCTCGATCTCATCGAGTTATTACTTTATCGTGACCCTATACTTGGGGTTGTGAACAAGTTTTTGGCACCATTACCAATGACTATGGTTGTATTTTTCTGAGATTAATTAGTATTAGAATTAGTTTAAGATTAGGGTTAATTTAGGTTAGCAGTTGTTAATTTATGTTAGAATTTGTATTATTTTTTGAAAATTTCTAATTTAGGGGTTTTAGGATTTTTTAGTTTTCAGATTTAGTTTTTAGGATTCATCTTTAATTACTTTCTTTCCTTCTTTTTTCTTCTTCTAACATTGCTAACATAGTTTTGTTTTTATAGGATCTTCAATTCTAGTTATTCTGTTCTTGTAATTTCTTCCCTCTCCTTGCTTTCGATACTTGTCGTAGGTACTAGAAAATAGAATTAAAATTTGGTGTGGTTCATGCCCACGCGGGTAAGGAACTGTACTCTGAGACCTTTGAGAGAAGGAGGTTTGGTTGAAAAATTCATTGACAAGTTAGAAAATCCTCAAATATTTTTGAAATATCATCTAAGAGAATGGCTCAAGAACATCGGGTTGATGAGGATTCTGTGCATCGCACACCACCTATTAGGACGGTGCGTGATGAGAATGAAGTGCATCAGGTTCCACCGTTTCGAACTTTATGAGATTATTTATAACTGGTGAGAATAAGTTCACCTTCCTGCATAATTCTCCCAATTAATATTGGAAACGTGAACCTCAAACCTGAGATAATTCAATTGCTTCCTAAGTTTCATGGACTTGAGTCAGAAAATCCATATATGCATATTAAAGAATTTGAAAAGATTTCCATAATCATACATTTTAATGATGTTCCTTCTGACACAATTAGCCTTAAATTATTTCCGTTCTTTCTAAAAGAAAAGGCCAAATCATTGTTTTATTCATTAAGGCCTAGATCCATTGACACATAGGCAAAAATGAGTTAGGAATTCCTTAAAAAGTTCTTCTCGGTTCATAAAACCAATGCTCTTAGATGGGAAATAATGAACTTCTCTCAGAAAAATAATGAGACATTCTTTGAATGTTGGGAACGGTTCAAGGACTTGCTTCTCGCTTGCCCACATCATGGTTACGAAACTTGGTGAACAATTGATCTTTTCTATGACGAACTTAGTCCGAACATGCGCCAATTTGTACAGATGATGTGTAATGGTGTGTTTCTGGATAAGAAACCAGAAGATGCAAGGGATTACTTTGACATGCTAGCTGAAGACGCTTAATCATGGGACACATCAAACCAAGCTGGCCATCTCAATGAAGTACAAAGAAAAGTAGGAGTACATGTTGTAACATCCCGAAAATTTGGGGGTCGAGCAAAAACCCAACTCCCGAGTTCCAAAATGTTATTTATACAACATAGATATGTATGATTGAATGTTGTCTGTGATAACATATTAAACATGAGTGAGATTAAGCTAGAACAACATATCATACTCCAGAGACAGTTAGATTAACAAGCGAAAGACTGTGATAGTATGTATAACATATATAAACTGTTGTATGTCTCCAAAGTGTGAACATGTTACCAGGTTATATACATAGATGTATACTCCAAAAGTAGACAAAACGAATATACATGAGTGCGCTAAAAATATAAAATGACAAGTGTCAAAGCATCTAATCAACCTTCCTGTAATCCCGTCGATCAGAACACGCATAAAGGAGGGATCCTCCTCATCATCATCAAGTCCGGCTCCGCCTCGCAGGCCGCGCCATCATCTGCAATCACAAAAGGGTCTGGTGGGTGTTCGAAAACACCATCCCGTAACGTAGGAGTGAGTAGCTAACTCAGTGGAATAATAGAGCAAGGATTAACATGTTCTCAAATCAATCATGCGATAATAGTAAAGCAGTAAATCTAACAATCCTAAAACTGTTGTTAATGCAATATGACATGACGTGATGTATGCCCTCACCGATGATCTCCCTCATACGGCACCATTTACGACCGCGGCATGCAATCGACCCTCAAGTGTTCCACATCTTCCAGGCACATGTAATGGTATGGTGATATGATTTTGGAGTTATTATTAGTCCATTCAAACAGCAGGATTGGGAAACTAAGGTACCTCCCTTATATCAATCCCAACACAGATCCTGTCTAGGGTCGTCACTCCTAGAAATCTCATACGATGTATATTTTGTAGGTCGCTGCAAGGGCTGCCAGGGCTGTTGCTCGCACTCGTTGCACCGCTCCCCCATCACCTTATCAATACCGGCCTACTGTACTCTACTGCTACTGAAGGGTCGTCGCCTCCCGTAGACTCAGAATACGCTTGCGGTCACTACAAAGGACTCGTCACCTGATCAGTGTAGGCCGACAGCAAGAATATAGTGTCCCATACCACCATAATCTTCTCACGAGACTAGGTGCTCACTGGTCACTACGGGGAGGTTTGTGGACCCAGCGTAGGCCGACAGCTCGACCACGGTGTCCCATACCAGCATGCCCGACTCATGAGTCTTCGTGGATCAAGGTACCATGGTTAACAGGGTTTACAATGGTAAGTTCAGTACCCTAGGTTCAAGCAGTTATGACTCATACAGGGTGAACATACAATGGCCAGTCGGGTTACTTGACGGGCTCGACTAGCACGATCGCATCTTAAGTTGAACGACATGAAGTGCGTAAAATACTTCATGTGGCCTAACCACTGCCGCTAACTCCAAAACACGACTCGCGTTCATCGACGCGTCATTCGTGGCGAAGATAAGCTAACCACGAATTCGCTCGGTTACCGACTGCCTGGACTAAGTATAGTCCCAAACATGTGGAATCACATCGACAAAGCATGTGAAAGTATTGGAAATAAAATACAACCATATGAGCATGTTAACACATGTTGTAACATACAACTTAAGCAAATCACCTGATACATGCCTTTCATACATATAATGAATTTATGCATATCGCCAACATGTAGAAAATCATTTCCATCAGCAAATTAATTGAGAATTCAATCTCAAACTAAATCATAATGAAATCACCAAGCACATGATATAACATACAACTTACGTGAATCATCAAGCACATGCATTTCATGCATATAATGAAATCATGCATATAGTCAACATGTAGGAAATCATTTACGTCAGCATATTAATTGAAAAATCCATCTCAAACTAATTCATAACGTCATTTAATTCAATACATACTAATACAAACATTTATACAAACACTTACACTACACACTTAAGTCTACATATAGTATGTCGACCCGAAGTGCGCATTTAGGCGAATCTCTTCGCCAAACTAATTATGCACGTATTTCTAATATTCTAATGCGACAACAAATCATGTCAATCACATCAGCAAAATATGCATGAAAACAGTACTTCCTACAAATGACTAAAATGCCCTAAATCTCATATTCTTCGCCGGTTTACGAAACAGGAAACGGACAGCATGTTGTACATGTCAAACGGCAATGCCGTCGATAATCTACTATTAAACGACATTGAAAGCTTTGGAAATAGTCAATCAAAGTGTCTAAAATTCGCACCTTGTCTCTTATGGATGTGTAAATTCGAACGGAGCGTATACGCTTCGTCTACGACGATTAGAGAACCTAATACACAAGTTCTATTAGCTACTTCGCTAGGAAACGAAAGGAACCTCAAATCAGCAACTTCTAGGGTATTTTCTTACCTGAAAATGTAGAGGAATCGCCGGGAAAGTGATCGGAGTGCGTTGCCTAAGCACGTACAACACGTGGCACAAGCAGCAGGAAATTCTCTCCCACCTTCTCTCACAAACTCTCACCTTTTCTCTCTCCCAATCTAGGGATTTTTGCAAATTCGGATGGGAGAGAGGAGTGAGGGTTTCAACCCCTTTTATAAGCCCAAACATGCCCGAAATAGGCTCCGGTACAAAGTTCACTTAGTGCATATCTAAATCGGGGCTGTTTCGGTCCAAAAGATGCTTTCTGGTGGTCCCCTGACCGAATGCGATCGGACTTAAGCTCACACGTACCAGATCTAGTACGTATTAAGTTTTCAGTCCGGCTGGGTCCGCAGATCGCACGTGGCGGACCAGTTTCAGTTCAGCGGTCACCGCACGTAGATCAGGGCTGAAAGTCTCATGATATAAAATAGAAATTTCTCCTGATCCGAGGGTGTAATCTGGCTGAATTCTGACGGCCAGAACGCTCAATACTGACGCGTCAAGTCGTGTGCCAGATTTGAATTTAAAATTCCAATTCTGTCCCTATTCGCACTCTCTTCGGTCCGGGCTCAATGAAATGGCCTGTAATTATCGGTTTTACTTGATTTTCGAAATGAGTGTCAAGTCCAGCTAGGTGGTTCTAATGGTCTAAGATAGGAGGTATCGGACTTTCGACGCGCGGTCTAGACCAGAGAACAAACCTGCTTAGAGTTTGGTCCGAGGTTATAGAGTATTATAGAGTCATTGGTTCTACTCGATTTGGGTCTTGTAGAACGTATTTAAAGTGATCAGGGACTATTTTCCAGCTACTCCAGCGTTGCGCTAGCTAACTTATGCTTAATTTCTAAAGGAATTAATCCTAAGTGGTTTCTTTGGCTATGGAATTGGGTTCTGAACGACTTTTCAGGTGTTTTAATTGACCCACTGCCTAAGGACGTCAAATCCCAGATTAGCCAAAATCCGGGGTATTACACATGTACTCAAGGAGGAGGATGATATAAATGTGCAGTTGGCAACTCTCTCATGAAAATTTGAGGACCTGAAATCTAGGAAGGAATCAACTCAGCCCAAAGAAGTTGTCAAAACTGTATGTGGAATTTGTGAGAGCGATAAACACCCAATCCAAGATTGTCTTACAATCTGAACTTTTCAAGAGGTGTTTCACGCTCAAGCAGAAAATACAAACGCATATCAACGACTACTTAGTGCACCAAATTCTGACATGCACATTCCTGATGAGTGGAATCTTAATTGGAGAAATGAACCAACTGCAAACGTAACTAATTATCCATAAGGGCCATCTAGTGGACTTCCACCAAGGAGAACCCTTGAAGATATATTAGATGCATTTAGGTAGTAGCAACTACAGGCTATAAATGAACTTAGAACTTCGGTTGCAAGACTTGAGACAACTGAATGTTAGGGAGACTAGGATCTTTCCGGCCCAACTGTAACCTAACCCAAAAGGAAACTCTTCAACTCAGTATTTGGAACATGTTAAAACATCACCACCTTGAAAAGTGGAAACAAAATAAACAAAGTGTCACACCCCAAACTTGGAAACCGGGCTCATAAAATTCTCGATCCCCGAATCTGGCATCGACAGCCTCCGTAGAACCCCATTCTCGACTCTTAGCGCCCATTTACAAGGTTCCGATCCTAGGATGCTACGAGGAGGATTTTCAACGTCAGTTTGATTCGTAATAAGCATAACCAAAGACATAACCCACAAACAACAACCAAGAACTCCATTACATTTCTACTATGATCAAAAAATTTACAAGTACAATGAGCATAAAGGGGAAATACAATGATGATGAACAAAAACTCCAAAACGATCTACTAAGCGCTCCTGCCTCAACCCTGCTGCGAGCCAACGTCACCTGCATGTAACGGTCGTGCATAAGCTTATAGAAAGCGTAGAGGGTGGTGAGAGTGTGCGCAATATAGTAATGATCATGCAATATCAGAGTAATGCAGAATATGCAGATGGATCCATAAATATCATGAGTCGTACCAAGGCTATACGATGTAAGATGCAAGTCAAGCATACAATCCTCATCCAAGTTCACATATTAATATAGCTCAAATCTGAGATATCATCGGGGTCTAGTACACTCTAAACCAGATCACCGCCCCATCGCGCGCAATAAGGTAAGTGGAAGAGACTTCACTATCCGCCTGCCAATATCGGGCTCGGCTCGTCGATAGCGGACCCATTTCTCGAGCTGTCAAACTTATCCTAGCTTTGCCCCCTACTCTCGGGCAGGTAAAGCCGCCCCCCTTCCAACCGACCACGACATAGTGGAGAGCGCAACCATTTGGTAATCGACATTCAACGTTCATCTACCCACTCGGTCTAGACGTTGGAGCAACCTCTTGGTACCATAAGGGTTTAGGAACTTTCACTTAGGGATATCTATAGTACCCTATGTAGAACGAAATTTCTAGTATCCAATCCTGCCAACCACAATGCCTCTATGAAGGCTACGACCCTGATGTCGCTAGGGCGTACAGTAACCATATCACACAATGCGAGATGCATGAATCACACTATCCAATCATGCAGCAAATCCTTGCATGTAATGTGCACTCATGTAGGTCAACACGGCCTAATCGGGAGCCCATAAATAACCTATCCGAAGGCATATGCTATGATCAGTCACCTCTCATATCAAGCATACATATGATGCGTATGATCATGAGTCATGGAACTATACTAAATATGTAATAAAGTAATGAAATATCCTTACAACGTAGGTGGCCTAGACGGTCGACACACAACAAGTACTGCCTATCAATGGGCCCTAGGGAGAGTCGTAATGTGGACATCCAACCAACATTATACTCGCAATGTGGACGTAAACCAACATTGCTTCCAAGGCACGATCGCCGTAAACATCGTTACATAATCCTTATTGGGATCACACATTGTAATGGACTTTAGGTACGTCCCATTGGGCCTTAAATGCATCAAATGGGCCATATCATATGGGCCTTTTATTCATCAAATGGGCCACATAAATGGTCCGCACCAATGGGCCTTATGTGCATTGCAATGGGTCATAACGCGTGGGCCTTATATTGCATTCAATGGGCCTAATCTCATGGGTCTTATATGTAATAAATGGGACACACCAATTGGGCCCCATATGTACATCAAATGGGCCCAATCCCATGGACCTAACATAATGTTTATTTTCCATCCAAACTGGGGCCCAACATGATGTTTAATTCCATCCAAACTGTTCATGTAGTCACATGGGCCTAGGCCCACTGCAATATTTATTTATCATCCAGCGTGTGGGCCAGAGGGCCCACTATAATATTTATTTGCCATCCAACCAATGGGGACTCACCGTAATGTTTATTTACCATACAACGTATGTATAAGGTCACGTGGACCTAAGGGTGGGGCTGGTCCCACCGTCCAGAGGTGGATGGTGCAGACATAACACATAATCATGGTGGGTCCCACCGTCCAGGGGTGGACGGTGTGGAAAGACCACAATCAGGGTGGGCTCCACCGTCCCATGTTACGGACGGTGGAATTACAACACATGCATCACTGTGGGCTCCATGTGGGGCCCACCATCATGTTTAAATGCCATCCAAACCGTTGATAAGGTCACTTGGACCGAGATCAGTAGGAAAAATAAATTTCATCTTGATCCAAAACTCCCACGGCCCAGAAAAAGGTTTTTAATGGTAGAGGTTCATTCCCACTATTTCGTGTGCTGTGGGCCACCTGAGTTTTGGATTCGGTTGAAACTTGGAGGGGGCCCACCTGAGGAGGGGACCCACCTCATGAACGGCTTGGATTTCACATATACAACATGGTGGGGCCCATGGCAGCAGCCATAGTTTGTTGCCCGCCCGCCCGCTGCACGTAGCAGCGTGCTGCTGTTGCTGCGGTGTCAGAGGCAGAGGCACTGCCTCTTGTATTTTAAAAAAAAAAACTTGAAAAACCCATTTTTCAGGGGTTTTTGGCATCTAGGGCCCGCAACAAGTAGATCCACCCCGTCCATTGGCTTCCCTGGCTCGTAATAGATCCAACGAGTTTAATATAGGGTATTTTTTTGTTTAGAAAATAAAATAAAATAAAATAAAAGATCTTTTGAATGGTAAGGATGCAATCTCCAACGCTATGGCCCACCAGATCTTCCAACCAACCTCATCACTTGGCTCAACGCCTAAAATGACCCAAGGAAGGAGATGGATGACATGGATTGAATACATACAACAAGGTGGGGCCTACACAATGGTCCACCCCCAAAGCTTTGAACCAAGCTTATATTTGTGTTTTCCTTCTACAGAGACGTTCAGCGTCCCAGACGCTGGACGGTTTGAACATTAAAGAAAAATACATTGAGGTGGGCCCTGATTAGGTGGGCCACCTCATGGAGAACAGTGTGGATACATCACACACAAAGTGGGCCACACTTGATGATTTGGATAGAATATAAGCCTCATGGTGGGGTCCATTCAAATAGGCCACACAACCCTATTATAATCTCATAAAATAATAAATAAAATAAAATAAATGAAATAAAAAGGGAGAGAGAGAGATGGAGAGTGGGACACGTGAGTGATGGAGGGCTCCGCTACTATGAGCCCTCCCTTGAAAAAATCATACATCAAAAGAATCTTCCTACACATGGGACCACCAAAATTGAAAATCAACAGTGGGGAGCCTTTCCCCACCAATATGGATGGTCTAGATGACCTTCCTAATGCAATGAAATAAACATCATGATGGAGTCCATGGAGAATGGCCCCATCATGAAATGATCATGATGATCTTAGTGGACCATCGGCCACATCTTAGGGTCCCAAGTGAGATCCAAACCATTGATCGGTTGGCCTCATTTGGCCCATCTTAAAAATATGAAAACCAACTCTTATCAAGCACCCACCGTTCGATTTTCTTGCTCCTATGGGTTCCTAAGTACCTTAACTTTGATTCCAATGGAGGAGATGAGATATGGATGGTTGAGATGGGAGATGAAGGGGGTAGGAAAGGTGGACCACACTTGGAGTTTTGGAAGAGAGGGAGAGACTCATACGTATGAGATTTTGGTTGCTTGGGAATGGTTTGAAAAAAAATGAGAAATAGAGTAGTAAAGAGAGAGAGTGATGGGTGATGGATGTGGTGGTGATGGGTGTGTAAGATGCTTTTTAACTTTTGTGACCTTTTGTGTAAGAGAAGCATGACTTGTGTAAGAAACTTTTGACTTTGTGGCCTTTTGTGAAAAAAGGTGAAAGGTGATGTGTACTTGACATGTGATGTGATGGGATTGATTGATTGATGGGATTGATGTGATATCTCGTAGAGATTCTCTTGGGTTTCGTAACGCGTGGCGTTTTCCTCGCACCGAACGTCAGACCACATCTCCTGACCAGGGTATCACCTCGGCGTGCGAGTTGCGGCATCAGAACCGCAGCGACAATGCGGTCGCTATGGTAAAGATCTTGGGTTGAGTCGACTCGGGTTGGCGGCATACGAATCAGGGTCGCATGTAAATATCGATTTAGGGTCAAAGGTTGCCGAAATTCGACTAGTAAGACGGCGGAAGTCTACGGAACGGTACGGACTAAGATATGGGTCTTACACAAAGAGATTCCAAGGAAGGTTGAGAAACCTAAGGAGTCCAAAAATTCAAAGGATGGTGGTGAATCAAACAATGCTCCATATAACAAAGAGCCATTGCAGGGATACAAACCCGTAGCCCCATTTTCCCAACGTCTAATCACACTAAAAAGTCTAAGTGAGAATCAAAATATTCTAGAAGTTTTTTAGTAAGTCAAGATCAACACCCCCTTGTTGGATGAAATTAAACAATTCCCTTCTTACACCAAATTCTTGAAAGATATGTGTGAGGCAAAGCAGAAGCTGAACGTACATAAGAAAGCATTTTTGACTCAATAGGTGAGCTCCATAATCAATCAAAACACTCCCCCAAAATATAAGGATCCTGGAACTCTTGCGATCTCATGTGTGATCAGAAACTTCACAGTTGATAACACACTTCTAGACTTTAGGGCAAGTGTTAATCTAATACCATATTTGGTATATAAACTATTAGGCCTCAGTGAGTTGAAACCCACCAAACAACATTACAACTAGCCGATCGCTCAACTAAAATATCGAGAGGAATGATAGAAGATGTGTTGGTCCAAGTTGATAGATTCTACTACCCGGTAGATTTCATCGTCCTGGACACACACTTGGCTTCGAATATGGGCACTCTTATTTTGATCACATTTGAGAATATGACAGTGAAATTTAATGTGTTTCATTTGCACAAGCCACAAGAGGATGAGGACTTGACCTATGAGATGAACTTGATAGATACATTTAAAAATGATGAGTCTCTTTTAGCTGAAACTCTTGAATCTCTAGATGTTTTCCTAACACACTTTGCGGATTCAGATGATCATATTGGCCAGGAAGTTGATAATGCTCCTTCTACTTACACTAAATTCTTACCATTAAAGTGGAGGAGATGCATTTTAAATCGGAGCTTACGACTTCGGATTTAAAGGGGACCACGTCGAACAAATTTTTTATTATTCAATTATTTATGGTCTCTCATTCACCTCAGCCTACTAATATTGAGAAATTATCTTCTGTAGGTGAATTTTATATTCTCTGAAAACTTTCAAATTCTGAGTGCTAACATGTTGCTAAGGTTCTTAAATTTCTCTGGACATTCATGCTCCTGGACATTCAAGCCTTTTGCGAAAAAGGATTTTGGATGATCTTGTTGTGAAACGTACTAAGAAATTTATTTAGATATTGGTTAGAGGAGGAACCTTGCCACACGAATGAGTAGTTTTCCATGCTTTCCTAATTTAAGATTAGTTTATTGCTTTCATAAAATTTAGGACTAGGATAGTTTTCTTTCATTTGTTTAGTCGTTGTGCTTATCCATCTTCACATTGAGATCTTTGGAATAATGTAAATTCTCCTTCTTAAGGTATTATCTTTCCATCACTACTCCATTTCTTTTCGTTGTCTTTTGTGGATTACATGATTTTATCTTTTACATTGAGGACAATGTAGATTTTAGGTTGGGGGTGTGATTTAGGTAAACCAATCAGTAATTTCTTAGGTTTGAGTAAAAATTGTGGAAATTTTGAAAAATTTTCAAGATATTAGCCTGTTTGGAAAATGATAATTTGTGTACTTAAGAATGTTTTGAGTATGACGATAAGATAGAAATCGAATTCTGAATTGTTAGATTTTGATCAACTAAGTAAACTATCACCTAAGTTCTTACACTTAATTGATTAAGAGAAAGTTTGAATATCATGTTAATCTAAATCACAAGACACGTTTAATTTACTTTCTGTGAATAATGCTAGAATTTCTAAGGGTAAGTTAGCATGTGCACCATTGAAAGATATTGAGAATATGATTCTGGAGAATTCTATTTACCTTAAAAAGATGAAAAGAAGTAGTTTAAAAAAAGGAGATCGACAAAAAGGTCATGTATGGTGAAAAGAGTGGAAAAGAATGAAAGAATGAAAAATCTTTACAAAAATGAAAATGAAAAGACCGAATGAATACAAGTGACCATCGATATAAATTCAAAAACTGGAAAAAGAGGGAAAAAGGGATGAGTTTGTAATCAACACTTGAGTTTTCAATTAATTTGGATATGATAAACATGGTTAACACAATGAAATAATAATATTCTTATTGGAAGTAAAGTGATTTTCACTAAGCACATTGAAAGACTTGATATATGAAATTATGCTCTTAAGTAATTGATAAAGAATCTATTTGATTGATGGCGTAAGTCATTCAACTCTAGGTTTTCAAAATCCCACTTTCTCTTCTTAATTCTATTCATTTAATCTTGATTGCACAAAAGATTGTTTTCTAAAAAAGGTATGATCATTGAGAATTAAGGATTACTTTACGCATGTTTTGCCCGTGACTAGCAAAATGTTGGCTGGGGAGTGTGTTAAGTGTCAAATATTGCATATTTTCTCCATTTATATCTTAGTTTTATGAACATGATACTGCTTAATGTTATATTTTATACATGTTTGTGTTGCAAGGTGAATTCAAAAACTTGGATTGAAAAGAATGTTAAAAGCATGAATTTAACGCTCAAGAATCACTAAAGCTAAGGATGGATCTTATGAGACCAAGAACGGAGAATTTTCATGCCAAACATCCAATGAAATTAAGTCCAAAGGATGGAGAAAAGACTGACAAAAGCATAAGTTAAACAGAAGAAAAATTTGACAATTTAGTTGCATCTAAGCCAACTTCGGTTCAACCGAAATCGCATAAAACAGTCCAGCAAGAAATCAAGATTTTCAAGCTAAATTTGGTCTAACCTAAGCCAACTTCTGTCTGACTGAAGCTAACTTCGGTCCCATCGAAGCCAATTTTAGTCCCACCTAAGTACTCCGCACATCAATTTCAGATGCAATTTTGGTGTGACTGAAGGCAACTTTGGTGCGACCGAAGTGTAACTCTTTTCGTAAATGTGAGACAGTTTTCAGGTTGGTTTGTGAAAATTTCAAGTCGGTGCGTAAGAAGGTGTTTTCCAACTATAAATAGGAGTCCTTAGGATGTTCCTAGGCATCATTTAAGGTTCAAGAAGTGGAGTTGTCAATCGAGAGTTTTCTTCTTCTTCCTTAGTTGGTCCTTTTGTTTTGTTTAAGAGTTCTTAGTTTAATCATGTCTGTGGTTGGCTAAACCTCTTAGCTAGGGGTAAGAGGTGAAGCTTGTAGCGTGATTGAGATGTTTACTTTGTTTTGATTCATGTTTATTTTGAACCTCATTGATTTCTAATTGATTTTAAGGAATATTTTCAGTTTTCAATGGTTTGTTGTGATTGCAATTACAATTGAGTCTGTAATAGCTTTGAATATCTTCTTTTCCTATTTGAAATTGTCGGATTGATAAATCCTATTGTTCACCATTGTCCCTTGGGCATAGTTGGGTGACAAAATTCCTTCCAAACTCTACAATTCTATTGAGTTTAGATTAATGAGAAGTTTAGAGATTCGATCATCTCTTTTCTCCAACTAGATAAGATAGGACTCCGATTCCAGTTGGATCTCTTGAATTAAGCAAGGTAGCTTCCCAATTGCTACGAGTGGATCCTTAGCACCCTACTTGCCACCTTTCAATTAATAGTTTGACCTTATTCACAATTACTCCTTTAAATTTAGATTTCTGCTTTAGAATCTTCTTTTAATTCTATTTTTAGTTAAATTCAGAATATGTACAAGTTTAATCCTTGTGGATTAGACCTCAGTCTCACCGAGTTATTACTACATCACTACCCTACACTTAGAATTGTGAACACGGTCTCATGCCTGTTTTCCTTAATCCATCTGGGTTCGTCACTCTTAGTTGAATGCATACGAAAGGCAAGTTGTAAGAGTGATGCTCATGGTCACAACTAGGAGGCTCGTCACCCCAACGTAGGTCGACAACATTGACACGATATCCTGTACCACCATGCCTGGCTCACGAGACTTAAGGATTATAACCCTAATGGTTGTAGGTAGACTTTCACAATTGGTATGGGGGTATTTTAGATTTAAATAGTTGTGACCATATATGGTGAACATATATAAGATTAGTCGGTTATTAGATGAATTCGGTTTATACGGGAGAAAATCGATGCAACCGGCATGGGGTGTAAACACCTCGTGTAGTCTAACCACTATCGATCGTCTGTGTTCGACTAGGATTAATCGAATGTGTCTGAGATAGCTAACCTAATTCGGCTAACCCGTATTCTTAAATTTGCCGACTAACTGTTCACAACCCCAAGTGTAGGGTCGCGATGTACTAATAATCTCAGTAGGACAGAGGTCGAATCTATAGGGACTGTACGTTGTATGTAATTTGAAACTAATCAGAACTAGAACTAGAAGAAGATGTAATCTAAACCAGGAAAATTAAGAGAGTAATGGTGAATAGATTAATTTAAAACAAATAAATTTAAAGGTGGTAACTAGGGTGCCAAGAATTCACTTTTAGAGATCAGGGAGATCTATGCTTAGTTCACGAATACAACTAGAATCAGAGTCCTATCTTCATCTAGTTGGAAGATATTTCATTTAAAATCAATCCAAACTTCCTTTGATCTAGTTTTTAATAGCAGATAAGTATGAGAAATAGAATTGATTCCATTACAAAACCATGCCCACAAGACAAAGCAAGCAACAGAACTTAACCAATCCACATCCAATCTAAGGAAGTTATGAATGTTAGGAAGGATTCCATCATCCAACCATGCTCAGGAGACGATAGTGAACAAAAACGTTCCTAAATTTACAAACCTTATAATAAAAAGAACACACTCAAAGCTATCGCAGATCTATTATAATTTAAGTCACAACAAACCATTAAAAACTATGAATATTCCATATAATCAAACTATAATCAAAGAGAGTTCAAGTAACATGAATCAAAGTCGTAGAAAACTACCCAACACACTACATGCTTCACCTCTTAGCCCTAGCTAAGAGGTTTATCTCATCATAGACATGATGATCTAAATCTCATAAAAACATTAAAGGAAAAGAAGAAAAATAAGAATAAGAAGAGAAACTCTTGTTGTGCCATCCACTCTCTCTCTCTCTCTCTCTCTCTCTCTCTCTCTCTCTCTCTCTTGTTCCATGTCTCTAGATCCACGCCTCCACAGCTGCTCACGATCCTTGGATGGTCTTCTCTCCACGCTTTCTCTCTCTTCTTATAGGCATTGAAAGGTCAGCTGGAGAGAGTCAATGGTGTGCGTAGACTTTACAAGCAACGAGTTTAGAAAATTCCTTGCACAACAACTAGTTTTAGCACAAACGGAGATCTCGTTGTGAAATTTATTCCGGTTAGGCTTCTTGGCCTTGGTCAGTTGTCCCATGGGAGGAGTTTGGACGATCATGATCATTGTTCTGATCCTAACCACAGTTGCAGAATGGCCTAGGACGACTAGGTTTTACGGACACGTGACTTGCTATGAAAAGCAGCTTATAGTGATGCTTGGTGGGGCCCATGATTGATGACCTTCTTAGAAATCCACTCCATCCATCATCTTTGTAAGGTCATACCCAGCTATGGCATCAAATATGGGTCAAATCTGAGTCTTAGGTGGGCCATAACACATTTGACAATCGGACCATACTAACGCTCTAACGTGTCTGTTGAGGCAACGTAACATTGATACATATTGGTCATGACATCAGGTGGGGTCCATTGTGATGTTTGATGAGCAATGCACTCCATTCACCGTATTTGTCCCACTATGTTAGGACACAGGGTAAAAGATGAGGAAGTTTCATAAATCAGGTGGGCTAGACCGTCTAAATAAGTGGAAATTGACACTCACTATTAAATCTATTGTTGAATAGTGGCATGCACAGTTCTAGCTTTATTTACAGAATTGTCATCAATTTCTCAATCACCTTCCGACATCAGTTATGTTAAAGTACACCATCCAAACGCCTTGAAATTTAGAAAATATCCATCGTTTTTTGTGCTTTTTGGATCTCGATCTGCCAAGGATGTCCAAGATGTTCTTTTAAATGGCTGACAAACTTTGTGCTTCAGGACTGAGGTTACACATGTTTGGTTGAAACATTACCCGGTGGTTTGGACATATAACCTAAGATCTTCAAAATGCCTGGATTATCCTAATATTCTGATGGCCTGTTTGGGAGATCCACATACGATGGAGGTACACCCACATCGTCCAATTATTTTCTCATCCAATTATAGGGGTCGAGTCCAAAATTGAGGGATATCCAAAGATCAAGTGGGCCCTAGATCAGTGATTTAGTGGCTGATTTATCTGTTGGGCCACTTGCATAAGGATCCAATGGTTGAAATTCGACGTGTATGGTTAATTTAGGGTCCTCAAGCCAGATATAAAGTTTTGAACCGAATGGATGGTGAGAACCTTGTGATCTTACATTCTGGACAATTTTTAGACCTCTTTAACGTGAATTACTTGATTTTCTTGAATATCTGGCATGTGAATTCTTTGATCTCGGTCCTCTATGCTCCGTCCCTTGCCTTGGTAATTTCTGAGCATTAAATCCATATTTTTAATACCCTTTTTCAGTCTAACCTCCTAAATTCACCTTGTAACAAAAACACGATTAAAATAGGACGTTAAGCATTATCATGTATGTAAAACTAGGCAATAACAGAGTCTAATATGCAATATTTGACCCTTAACACACTAACCTGATTACTCTCGTAGTCATATTTAGTAGTCCAATCAAATCATCTAGCAACAAAGATCATGAGATTCAAATACGACCATCAAATTCAGTAATATACTCATTCATGCATTTATTGAACTTACATATATCAAAAAGCTAGAATTTACAATTCATGGACTAAAATTGAAATACACATAGGCTATCATGCAAATTTCAAATTTACAAGCACAAATCATTATATGAAACATAAGAATCGATAAACGACAACTTAAAAAAATAATGGTTCTCACCTCTCGTTAATTAGTCCAACTCAGACTCAATTATAGGGTTATGTTTCCAAGGAAAACTCGCTGACCACCTACACGAGCATACGGGCTTGTATGGGTTGGATGGAAATTGATTAGAAGAACTGTGCCAAAGGGCGGAATCCACGATCTTACCTCAAGTCGTTGCCGGAGAAGTTCCAACAGCGAAAGCAACTATAATTAGATTGTGGGTTGAAGAGGAGAGGGGCAACTTCTTCTAGTAGCCACACCCTCACTCTTTCTCCTCCTTCTCTTCTCTCTTCCCTTTCTCCCAAGCATAGGGATGCAAATTCGGTTGGGGAGAAAGAGGTGAAATTAAGGAGCTATTTTTAGCATCAGTTTGAGCATCAATGGCCTTAGTGCCACTTTGTTTATCATACCTACCATAAGGGAGGTAATCTCTAACTAATGGGACCCCAGGAGGGCCTGTGGGATCATCTACACTATGGGTTAGGTGCCCCATTAAGGGATCTATGCTAGGACACAACCTCGGCATGATCGGACACGCGGATCGGCCGCGCGGATCCTGAATCAAATCAATGGTCAGTGATGTTTGATTGAGGTCGTGGCTATACGAATATGTGCAGGAAAATATTCTTACCCAACATCCTAAGTTTGGTTGTAAACCAACAGTCTGAAAGTCATAACTTCGCGAAAGAGCGTACAACCCAATTCACTTAAAATTTTAGGTTCCTTTCTATGGCATTCACACATCTTATGCACCCAATCTTCGGCTCAAGTTGAGAGATTTTAGTCACTATCCTAGCTCGGAACCCCCGATGGACGTCGAGCCGGTAAGACAAAGATTATCTTATAATTTCGAGACCAATAGACTCCTAATGCATGGTCTAGCTCCCTTACGGTGGATTGGGGTACTCCCAGGAAAAGTAGATCCCTAGAATTTCTTTCGGGTCTCGATTAGTATTAGGGCTATTCACAGTTGCAACCATAAATGGCTGTCCGACCCTACTTACCCCAACTCTATATACCACTGCACACTTTTCCATTTTTACTAGTTTGTTATGGTCCTCGGTTGGTTCCGCTCATGGAAGAAATTCGAGCTTTAATATAGATTTTTCAAAGACATTACATACATACATACATACATACATACATACATATATATATATATATATATCTTTTAAAAAATACTTTTTGTACCCTGAAGGAGTTTTGGGGGAAGTATGGAATTTCTCATTATCATCACTCACCCCAGGCTACTTTCGCAATCATGTCTGCTGCTAATGATATACTTGATATGGTAGGCATTGTCTGGCTCTGAAAAGTCTACACCATTCAACTTGGTAAAGCGGGAAGCTCCTCTTGAAAGAACTTCTTTGACAATTTGCACACTACCCCAAATGTGTTTGAATTTGCCCCAAGATTGTGCAAGTGAGAGGGCAGGACTCTTTTTTTTTTTTTTACCATCGTACCCCTCTGTTTTGAAGCTTTTGGTTCAAACTTGCTCATCGAGAGCTCTTGCGATTCTTCTTTAGCAACTCAAGGAGTGACATGACACTTGTGCGTGGTTTTGTTTGCCTTATGTAGTCGATTGTAACAAGCTCGTGCCCACATTTTTTTTTTGAAGAAGTCCTTTGACTTTTGGTATATGAAGGGTGTCTCATTTTCATGGTGATGACTTGTAGTGTTCCGTGATGGCTGACGACATTGCTTTTTTGAGATGTTACTATGGTGGCGTGAGATGCTACTCTCACCCATTTAGTGAAGTAACCGACTATGGCAAGGATGCACTCACGATCATTAAATACTTTCAGGCTCACTGTATCCAATGATGTCGTATCTCACTTTGAAAATGGTCAAGATGTTGATGGGTTGTAAAGCTTATACGTGAGCGCATGGATGTGATTTGCGTGCTCCTGGCATTTGAAGCATTTTATTTTTTTTTAACATGCTGGTAATAGTCTGACTCCATAGACATCCATCCACATATCGCATACTTCTTTGTGGACTTCATAGATGATTTTTACTGCCTCTGTTTCATCCACCTACAATAACAAGACCTGGTTGAAAGATTTGTTTGTACAAAATATCACCACGAAACGTAAGTTGGTCTGACAGACAATTACCTCTGCATATTATCTCTGGGAGTGTTTGGGTTTCTTGATATCAATTGATGTTGGCATATTAAGGGCGACTATCATGTGGCAATTTGACTTGTAGGCAGAAAGTTGGGCCCTAGTTGAGTTTAGGTGTGAGGAAAGTTAAAGATTGACAATCACGATTCCGAGAATCCACTCTTCCTTTGCTTATTTCTCAAGGGTAGGAATTTTCCAACATGCACTTCCGTCGAAATTTTAAATGCCCACAGATTTGTGATTTTAGAATCTTGAAGAATGACATACGCTTTTGAATCAACCTTTTTTAGGAGGTCATCTAGTTCAGGAGTTGGATCGTCATTTCCCGTAAAATTCTTCAACTCCCTCCAAACCCATGAGTTTAAAGTTTGCTTCTTGATTGAAATCACAAAAGTTGACTTTGAATTCATGGGAATTGTCACACAGGCTTAGCACTTTATTGCTAAAAATTTTGAAGGTTTTTTATTTTTATTTTTGGGTTGTCTCTTATCGTATTATGAAAATTTTTCTATGTTTTGTGGCTTTTGAAAATTTTTATGGACCCTAAGTAAGACAACACTACAATTCAAGGGCTACCTTTATTGCAACCGATGTCTTGATTGGATCGATCAACTTATTCTTCCATCATGGGAAAAATGAATTGATTGATATAATGTGCTCCCTCTCCTCAGAGGCAGGGCTAAAGATTGCAGTAGGTGGACCTTTACCATTGTGCCCAAGTGTCATGATGGATCTTACATTGGGCTCCAAATTAGTGCAGATGTGGTCGTGTTTTGGTACTCCCTGAGGCATTGAAGCTCCTCGAGTATTTGTAGATTGGATGGGATGTGGATGGTGGTCCAGTCAATGAGGGGAAACATTTTCCCCTCATCTAAGCCCTCAATGATCGGTTCATGCAATTAGTCCTTTAGGGCATAGATTGGTTGGTCATTGGGATAGGCGATTCATGCACTAATGTGTTTAATTGATGGGCATGTGAATGAATCATTTTCCTCCCATTGGCCTCGCTCTTTTATTGGAACTTGTTGCACTATCCTTGAATTTGAAGTAGGTTGATATCCTGATCTGTTCGTGATTGGATTTTCTCAAACAATGATGTCTTAGGTCGAGTCTCGGTATTCGAGCTGATAATGAAAATTTTGGTGCTTGGTAGGAGAAAAGACAGTTTGATTCGATATGACATGAAGATGTAATGCAATTTACAGTCTTAGGTTTAAAACTGTTGTTTGGAGTATCCTTTTCGGATTGTTGTATGTTTATGATCAAGGATTGGGAGTTCGGAGGCTAAGGTCCATGAGAGATGAAGGCTAATGGGTCGAAGTGACTTAGTGGGCTCTTTCCTTGGAGGATCACATGCTCGTTGCATGTCGGGGGACCCTAGGAGGGAGCCTGACTCTAAGCTTGGAAGAAAGCTGGTTGGTTAGCATGGTGTTCTAACTCGGTCGAGATATGTGGCAGGAAATTTTACTCGATTGTCCTTTCTTGATGGACCGGCAATTGGCTAGACCACTTTGGATTGTAGTAGGGATAGGTGGTGAATGATGGTGTCTGATTGGAAACTTGATTGCAAGTTGAATAAGATGTCTTTCCTTGAAGGACCAATGACTGATTGGTCCACAACTGGTTAGAGCTAAAGGAGGGTGAAATGCTGGCTCTAGGGCATTTCTTTAAAGGACTGATGGAGCGTCGGTCCATGAATAACTAGGAGTTGGGTTGTAAGAAGGCTCAATGGCTTTTCCCTAGAGAACCAAGATTAGAGGGGGAGCTGAGTAGGATGGTGCCCCTGCAAGATAAGAAGTGTGAACTCTGGACGGGAGTCCTTAACATGGATGAACTAGGTTAGATGGGGATGAGACCTTTCCTAAACATGATTGACGGTAAGGATGCTCAATGTGTTGGGACTGACTTGATGATATGACAGGGGATTCTGGAGTATGTTGTTAGTAGCTATATCCAAGGTTACGATCATTATTTTTTTATTTTTCAATCAAATTTTGGATTGCATGTTTTAATATAAAATTGTAATTTGTTATGTGCTCCCTGGACTAATGGAATGCATAATATTAATTTTCGTTATAGTGTGGCAATAGTGGGTTTAGTGAGAGCCTAGGTTGTAGTCGGGCAAGAAGTTGACTTTGAACTAACATGGCTATAGTGGGGCAAGAAGTTTCCTTTGAACTAACATGGCTATAGTGGGGCAAGAAGTTTCCTTTTTACTAACATGGCTAGTATGTTACTGTAAGGTTGAGTTAATGGAGTGAAATGCCTAGGTTCCTGAACCATACTCATTTACCGATTCTGATTGGAGTGTTGTAGGTTCCATCTTTGTGGTTGTTGCTGTTATTGTTGTCCCTACTAAGGGGTGAATGGATAAGGGACGAGGATATTATCATCATCACACTTGTATTTAGTAGGCTCCTAATCGGTAGGCTCTTCATCCACTTGATCCCTCTTTTATGGAGTGGTCTGATGTGGCAAGGGGACATTATCCAAACCCTTATTCCGGTTTCAACTTATTCCCCGGTGCGGATTAGTTAAATAAAGTTAGCATATGGATATAAGACAAGGTATCCAGATATACTTGGGTTTGCCGAGTGGACAATCATGGAGATTTGTTCTTTCTTGTTGATGGATGTTTTCATTTTGTCAGCCTCGGCTTGCCATTGTCTAACATAAACTGATAAAGACTCGTTATTCATTTGTCTTAAAGCAGTAAGATCCGCCCTTCCGAATATTACGTTAAAATTGTACGCAAAGTGATCAATGAATGCTTTGGACAGGTCTTCTCAAGTCCTGACTTTGTGATAAATAATCCATGTGTGCCAACTAAGCACGTTACTCCTTAAAGATTTTTTGGAACAATTGGATCAAGATTCCATCATCCTCTGCCACGACATTGAGTTCATCACAAAATGTTTTCATGTGGGCTACTGGGCATCCCACATTATTGTATCTTTCAAATTTCAGCACCTTGAAGTTTTGAGGTACCATGGTGTCCAGGAAATGGCAAAGATCCCTAAATTTGGTGCACAGGAGATCCAACCCATGTTATTTTTGGAGTTCATTTTTCATAACCCTAAGTTGCTCCTTGTAATGTTCCTGGAGTCGATTAATTTAAACCTCATGGTTAGTTTGTTCAATCCCCATTGCTTTTAGTGGTGTGGTCCAATTGAGCTTTGGATGTGACTCATTTTCGAACTCATGCTTTAGAATGATATGAAAAAAAAATGATGAATGGTGTGAATCTACTGCAAAAATCATAGTGGGCCTAGACAAGCTCTACACATTAAAAGTTATATTGTGTGGTATATAATCCATTCGGAGTAGAGAAAATCAGTGTGTTTTGTGAGCTCTGATATTTGCATTGGCGTATACCAATGAGAAATGAGGGATGCAGTTTCCTGCTAAAGTGTTTGACAAAAAGTTGCAGTGTTACAATGCTAGGTGGGGCTCATCATGATGTTTGTGAGAAATCCACCCATCCATCCATTTTGCAAGCTCATTTTAGGGTATGCAACCAAAAATGAGGCAGATCCAAATCTTAAGTGGGCCACACAAGAGAAAATAATGATCATTGAACATGTGCCATTAAAAATTTTCCAGGACCCACAGTGATGTTTATTTGTCATCCAACCTATTCATAAGGTCACATGGATCTGGATGAACGGAAAACATAAATTTCGGCTTGATCCAAAACTTTTACAGCCCCCAAGAAGTGATAATTGTAGGCGTTCAATCACCATTGTTTTGTAGGGTAGGATCCACATGCGATTTAGATCTAACTCATTTTTTGGGCTGAAAGCTTAAAATAAGTGAGCAAGATGCATAGATGTTGTTAATCACACAAGTAGATAAAGGTAGGCCCCATTAAATCTTCTACTCACCCACCCTTAATAGCATGTATAAGTGTATAAAAAAAGGAAGTAAGGGGAAATACATGTTTTTCATAGTTAATGATGTTTTTCCAACCCTTAGTGACCGACAGAGTCCAAGAGGCAGACGTATTTATAAAGCATAAACTTGTTAATTTAAATATTTAAAAATCGGACGATTATAAGCTAATGGCCCTAAGGGTGGGTGATTATATAGAAAAATATATCTCTCTTTTTCTATTAGTACGACCCTTTTACCATTTTAGAGGTATAAACTTGGAACCGGGATCCTCTATTTTCTGGTCAACAAGGATTTCCTGTTATCCTAATGATTCGGTGTCCAAAGCTTTTTTTATTATTATTTTTATTTTTGAAGTGAGTGGTGATGTGGACCAATGAAGATTATGATAATAGAAAATTCCTGTTGACCAGTTAACAGAGGATCCAGACGATCCAGACTCATAAACTTAGGGGATGGGAACATTATATAGGCAAATCCAATGCGCAAGTGCATCACACAGTACGATCATTAATATTGAACTCTCTGGCTGAAAAAGTCATGGGACCCATCCTGATGTTACTGAGCCAACTGATCTACCATTTTTAGCCACATGAATTTAAGTGGTGGGCACAAAATCAGCCAAATCTAACACTCAAGCGGATCACATGGTTGGAAACGGTTGGGGTTGAACACCGATGGTTCAACTCTCTAGTTGAAAATATTATGATGTTTTTGAGGAATCTAACCTGCCCCCTTTTAGCCACATAAATTCAGAGTGCAAGCCCAAATATCAAGTACATCTAACACTCAAGTAGGTGCCACGGCACCAAACATTTGGTATTGAACAACCAGGGACGAAACATTCATGGGGCAGTCGTGGGCCCATGTAAGTTTTGGACAGGTACTATATTTGGGTTTTTAGTGAATCCTAATCTTATGATCTGTTTGGATGGCATATAAACAGAATACTGGACCCCATAAGGTTTTAATATGGTAGGTATTTTTCCTATTTCTTCCCTCGTGGCCCACTTGAGTTATGGATTGATTAGTTTTTTCAAAAACATGACGATGGCCCTGGGTAGGTTTTAACTGTGTTGTCATTATGCCCGCTGTTTACGTGGTGGGGTACACTTAAACTTTGGATCAGCCTCTTTTTGTGGCTGGCGCCCTAAAATGAGCTGTCAAAATGAATGGACAGACCGGATAAAACAACATACATGGCGTGGGCCGCATAGAGTCGTGACACACGTCCTAATGACAACCACTCCATTCACATTACTACATGCATGAAATTATACTTTAAATTGTGGGTATTGAAACCACCGTGGAAAGACTTGTGGAGCTCACCATGATTTTTGTGATCATCCACCCTGTGCACTAGTTTTCCTAAATTATTTTAGAAAGTGGGCTAAAAAATGAAACGGATAAAGAATTTAAATGAGCCACATTACTTGAAACAGTTGGTATCAGTTGCTCACAGTTGAAACAACATTTCTCTCCATCGGAGCACAAAAATACATCAGTTTGAATAAGGTTGGCCTGTTGCAAGACCGTATATCAAAGGAAATACTATCGGAACAAGTAGGTTGGGGAGACTACCTCGGACGAAAAGAAAAGTGTACTGCAGGATTGCGCGACAAGGGTGCAATGCACAATCGCGTAACAACATCATGTTTTTTTTTGTTTTTATTTTTTATTTTTTTTATTTTAAATTCTTTATTTTTACACACGCACACACACCACCACGCACACACACCGTGGTGGGATTTCACCCCCTACGGATACTTGAACCCTTGACCGGGTGTTGAAACTCCAGAGAGTCTACAACCCGTGCAAGAGCAAGGATCCGCGTAACATCATTATGTGTCGCGAAGTTGAGATTCGCATGTTTGGAGGGCAATAAATACCCCCCTCTGATCCTCTCTTTTGATTCATTCATAGGAGAGGTTGGAGAAATTTGAGATCTTCTTCAAGAGCTTCAAAGCAATCTTCAGGTATTACGCAGTGTGGTAAGGAAGCAACATGGAGGAAGAAAGAGAAGCCTCGATTATAGGGCCAAGGCTTGTTGCGTGACCGTGCGATAGTCACATTTACACAAATGTTTGAGATGTTCTTCTGCGAGACCTAAAATCTCCCATGAACTAGTTTTTCATGCATATACATTGAGTACGTATACCAGCAACGAACAATGGTTTTAAACCCGTACAACTCCTCTATCATTGTGAAGGATGCTTTACAAGCCGAAATACTGCCGAAATAATCATAGAACTACTTTACTTTCTTTTCGTTACATTTATGAAATGTACTTTGTTTTAAAATTAAAAGAAACACGAGGAATGTAATACAAATTCAAAATTAATAAAATATGTGATCAAACCCAAAATCTCTAGTTCTAGACAATGAAGAGATTTCTAATGACTTCAGACGAGCAGGTGCTACTAGTCGAACTGCCTAGTTCATGGCAGATGTACCTCGAAAGTGCCTCTTGAATGTCAGGGGCAGGTGCTAGAGTAATATTTATTAGTCCTTAGGACAATCTAGCAATGCATTTAACACATGAGATGAAAATGTTGAGTACAACGTGCACAAATATCAAGGCTGAGTATAATACCCTCGTTACGGGGTTGGAAATAACACATGAGATGAAAATATGAGTTTTGCAGTTTTTTAGGGACTCCAAGCTAGTAATAAATTAGCTAATGACAGAATTCGAAATAAAAAAGCCAAAATTGTTACCCTTTTGTCGACGAGTGCATCAATTGTTGGAGGGGTTTCTTAATGTTGAAATTAAACATATACCGTGATATGAGAATGCGAAAGCAGATGCATTAACCAGTTTGGACGCGGCTCTTTCCTGTCATGATAGGAGTCCTATCCGGATAATGTTTGAAGAACAAAGATTTCTACAATTGCCTGAACTCATAAGCGAGATTGCCAAAGCATAACTAGTGTATTCTTTAGAAGTCACGGTTGATGATTGGCGGTAGCCCTTCATTGATTATCTTAAATATGGAATTCTACCAGAAGAATAGTCACTGAAACTATAAATTAAACAGAAGTCGAAAAGATTTGTCATGCACAATGAAGTATTATATAGAAAATCCTATAATGAGATTTGTTGTGATGTTTAAATATAAATGAAGCCGAATATGTGCTACAAGAAGCCTACTTGGGAGCATGCAGGCCCATTAAGCAGGTTAAAATCTATTTCATCGAATACATCACATGGGGTACCTTTATGCTTAAAGATACAATGGTCTACGCTAAACGATGTCATGAATGGCAAGTATACGATGATGTTATTATTACCGTCCCTTTATTACCGTCCCTTTACGTCCCTTTTTGCCAAATACATGGTGATGTTATTATTACCGACCCTTTATTACCCCTTCGCATGTATCCTCTTTCCAAATATTTAGCATAAAGTTCGCCTGACCTTGTAACGGGGCATTGCTTTCCGAGATGTAGAAGGAAAGAGTTCACGTGGAGTAGATCCACCCCATCTATCATGTGGGCCACCTTGTGTTTGTACATCGACTTACAAGTAAGGTAGATTCAACACTAGATTGGGCTAAACCATGGTAAGTAGTTAAGATAGAAAGTCCCACCATTAAAATTAACCAACTTGTGTTTGGCTAACTGACTTGTATATTTGGTTGTTGTGGTGTTTAAAAAAAGTAATGCTTGTGGGTCAACCTATTAGATGGATTGGATATCATTTTTAAGCAAAAGGTTGGATCATACGTACCGGCTGGACACAAAACGGTACTCCAACCCGACCAACTTGGACTTTTTTTTTTTTATTGGAAAAACTTGGAGTTTTTTTTTTATTGGAAAAAAGAATTTCACCATACGCTCTATTTATTTATTTATTGATTTTTTTAATGAGACTCACCTTGATGTGTATGTGTGATCCACTCCATCCATTAGATGTGTAATATTATGTTGGGTACAGCAGACAAAAATCAAGCCCACCCGTGATTTAAAACTACCACCGTGGTGGGTTGACCCGAACGGGCCACTCTTTTTCAAAGTTCGTTTAAATCACTTATCTGCTGGCATTACGAGGGTTAATTACCAATATAACCCCACTTCTCTTCCAAGCATTATGAGCCTTAATTATCATATTAAATTACGCCAAGCAGTAGTGTTTTGGGAAAAGGAACCACACGGACTCCCACCTCTGATTTTTATGGGCCCACTCTGACATGTATGTAAGATCCACTCCGGCCATTACATGTGTAATCCAGTGATAAACCTAGAGCCAATAAATCAGGCTAACCGGTGATTCATATGGGCCACACCAATGGGAACAATTAGGAGGGAGACATTCATCCTTGATTTTTACAGGGCATATCATGATGAAACTCTGAAATCCATTCTATCCATTAGATGTCACACCAAAAGTAAGCTTTTGGGTCCCAAAAATCAGGCCCATATATGATCCATGTGAGCCACACCATGGGAAATAGTTTAGTGAGTTAACCTTTTCACGTACACTGTTTCCACTAGTGTGGTTGATCTGAACTATGGATGAGGATGAGAATTGAGACCTTGATCTAACATGGGGTGACATACCTGATGGTTGGGGTTGATTTTTCACTAACACAGCGATGGGGCCCACCCAAGCCGTGGCCCCTTTTCCATGCCAAAATAAAATTAGTTTGCGGTGGGAAGCATTTACTTGCATTAATTAAGAGGTACTTGTTTCATTAAATGCATTGCTAGTTGGACGAAAACGTGCACAAATATTGAGGCTGAGTATAATACCCTCGTTACGGGGTTGAAAATAACACATGAGATGAAAATCTGAGTTTTGCAGTTTTTTAGGGACTCCAAGCTGATAATAAATTAGGTAATGACAGAATTCAAAATAAGAAAGTTAAAATTGTTATCCTTTTGCCGACGAGTGCATCAATTGTTGGAGGGATTTCATAATGTTGAAATTAAACATATACCGTGATATGAGAATACGAAAGCAGATGCATTAAGCAGTTTGGATGCGGCTCTTTCCTGTCATGATAGGAGTCCTATCCGGATAATGTTTGAAGAACAAAGATTTCTGCAATCGCCTGAACTCATAAGCAAGATTGCCAAAGCATAACTAGTGTATTCTTTAGAAGTCACGGTTGATGATTGGCGGTAGCCCTTCATTGATTATCTTAAATATGGAATTCTACCAGAAGAATAGTCACTAAAACTATAAATTAAACAGAGGTCTAAAAGATTTGTCATGCACAATGAAGTATTATATAGAAAATCCTATAATGAGATTTGTTGCGATGTTTAAATACAGATGAAGCCGAATATGTGCTACAAGAAGCCTACTCGGGAGTGTGCAGGGCCCATTAAGCAGGTTGAAATCTATTTCATCGAATACATCACATGGGGTATTACCGTCCCTTTATGCTTAAAGATACAATAGTCTACGCTAAACGATGTCATGAATGACAAGTACACGGTGATGTTATTATACATGTGCCACTCAAAGATCTACATCAGTTAGTGACTTCGTGGCCTTTTGCGATTTGGGGGATGGATGTCATCGACCTTATTAATCCACCATCCTCAAAGGGACGTCAATATATTCTAGCAGCAATGAATTATTTCTTCAAATGGACAGAAGCAAATGCCCTGCGCAATGTCAAAGAGAAGGATGTCACTAATTTTATTCGCCATACGATTATATACCGACACGGAATTCTGAAAAGAATTATCACTAATAACGACACTCCCTTAAAAATAGAATCATGGAGAAGCTATGTCAAAATTTTAGCATCCAGCATTCTTTCTCGACACCCTATTATCCACCAACCAATGGATTAACAGAAGCCTTTAATAAGACGAAACAAGAATTTTAAATGCAATATTGCAGATGACTCTATAATATGGTAGCCAGGTATCTTAAATGTATTATCATGTAAGTCCCTCCTCTAACGAAGTAAGGATGAAGAATGATTATAAAGGAATAAGCTTACAAGCATGAGCCCACTATTTTTCAAGAAAATATAACCTTTGAAGTCTTCTATTATATATAAAAAAGATATACTCATCAGTCTTCTGAAACAATAATAGGTGACAAGACGATAATTGACAATAGTAATAATATTGAGAAGTGAAATGACAATCGCAGCCGAAATATGGTCGGAATATTATTATGGTTAGAACCGGGCTCACAAAATTCTCGGCCGCCGAATTTGATGCCGACAGCCTTCGTAGTACCCCATTCTCAACTCCTAGCTCGCATACGCCAGGTTCCGATCCTAAGATCGTACAAGGAGAATTTTTAGGGTGGTTATATTATTATTATTATTATTAAGCGTGCTGAAACTACTGAAACTAAGAATTTAAAAAGGAACATCATCACATACATGAAATTAATCAATACATCCAAGAAGCAGACTTGTTCCTTCAAAGGAAGGTTGCCTAATATATTTACATAGACCATTTCATCATCATAAATAAAATAGTATATTTAGCTTGATAGCAATGAATGAGACTATTAAAAAATTCCATCAGCTCTTATGTGCAACCTGCGACTGAATTCAACTTGAAAATTTTCAAGTATTTTAGTATGAGCAAAAACCCAGCTTAATGAGTCTACGACATGCCGGGAGTAAAACACGGCTCGTCAGGGTGCTCCCTGAAAAACATATAAAACAACCATCAACATGTTATTATAAACAAGCATGTAATCACAAATAAGCATGTTATCACATGTGAGCTGTTATTAAAGGTGAGAATGTTATTACAGATAGGAATGTTATCAAGGATAAACATGTTATCACAACTAAGCATATTGTCTTAGATGAATGTGTCACGCCCCAAACCCGGAAATCAGGTTCACAAAATTCTCGATTACTGAATCCGGTGCTGACAGCTTTTGTAATATTCCATTCTTGGCTCCTAGCGCGCATATGCCAAATTCCGATCCTGGGATCTTACAAGGAGAATTTTTCAATGTACATTTAATTCGTAATAAGCATAACCACAAGTTTACACAAATCACAAAGGTAACATCATCATCACATATTCACTAATATAAACATTTGGATACAATGCTGAAAGGGAAATACATATATCAAAATCAAAGCTCCAGAAGATGGTTGCACTCTCTAAGCTTAATGCTGCTGCAACCTAACGCCACCTGTATGCATCTATCGTGCATAAGCTTATAAAAAGCTTAGATGGTGGTATAAGTGTGTGCATAAGGTAAGTGCCAAGTATTTAATACAATACCATAATCATACAATATCAGAATTACTGGTAAGATTATGAATCATATGATATCAGGGTAAGCGGAAATACTGATAAGTCCATGAGTCATACAATATCAAAGTACGCTATACAGATCAGCTACGTAAATGAGGAGTCATAGAGAGATAAATATCAGATGCTAAGATAGAATGCAATATGCAAATCGTGCTAAGTCTGTCTAGGCCATATAAGTGCAGAAACATAGCAACCCAAAATGTCATATGCCATGAACGTAATGCAATATGCGATGCGAATAAAATGACCAAGCTGGAGTGTGAGGTCAGGATGATAGTACATAGTATCGTAGACTATGGGGTCCATCACAAGAGACTTCTATCCAAACCAGTCCCATATCTAAATTTGGATAGCCAGACTCAATGTGGTAGACTCCTGATCTCAGGTTAGTCACGTGCCCTAACTAAAATCCTTATCATTGCAAAAGTACATAATAATTAGTTGCGCATTACCAATCCGAGTGGATAGTGAATGAATGGATGAATGAGTAAGATGCTGAGTATATAACTCCCGCTCAATAAGTTCACATATCAGTACTGTACATCTTTGGAATTATCATTGGGGTCTAGTACACTCCAAACCAGATTGTCGCCCCATCGCGTGTAACTAAGTGAGTGAAAGAGACCTCACTATTCACCTGATCAGTAGTCAGCCATTACCTACCCATTTATAAGCTGGTCAAACTCAGCCTAGTTTTTCTCACTACGAATTGGGCGGATAAGGCCACACTCCCTTCCAACCAACCATGACACAGTGGGAGACACTACCTACTGGTATTCGGCACTCGCGCGCTCATGTAATCCACTTGGTCTAGATGTTGGATCGTCTCCTGGCCACGAAAGTTTAGGGATTTTCACCCGAGGACATTTGTGGAGCCCATATGCTATAATAGATTTTCAGTATCCCATCTAACCATCTACGATATACCTGTGGACGCTACGACCCTAATCACGTTAGGACATACAATAGTCATATCCTAAAATGCGAGATGCATGAGTCATACCATTCAGTCATGCATAAAACCTGCGCGTATCGCACGCTCATGTGGACAACTCCTCCTATCAGGGAGTCCCATAAGAATCTGCCCAATGACATGTGCTATGATCATTCACTCCTCATATCAAATATACATATGATGCGCATGGGCATGGATCGTGAAGCTATACTAAGCATGTTATAAGATGATAGTGTACTCTCCTCTTATCAAGGATGGGCTTAGACAGCCTACTCATAACAAGACTGAGACTCACAATGGGCTTAAGAGAAGGTGACAATGTGGACATCTAACCATTATTGCCCATCAATGTTGTCACGCCCCAAACTCGGAAACCGAGCTCACAAAATTCTCGATCACCGAATCCGACGCCGACAGCCTCCGTAGAACCCCATTCTTGGCTCCTAGCTCCCATTCGCCAGGTTCCAATCCTGGGATGCTACGAGGAGGATTTTCAATGTCAGTTTGATTCGTAATAAGCATAACCAATGGCATAACCCACAAACAACAACCAAGAACTCCATTATATTTTCACTATGATTAAAAACTTTACAAGTATAATGAGCATAAAGGGAAATACAATGGTAAAGAATAAAACTCTAAAACGATCTGCAACGTACTCCTGCCTCAGTACTGCTGTGATCCAACGTCACCTGCATGCAACGGTCTCGTGCATAAGCTTACAAAAAGCTTAGAGGGTGGTGAAAGTGTGTGCACAAGGTAGTAATATGAACATGCAATGTCAGAATAATGCGGAATATGCAGATGGAACCATAATATCATGAGCCGTACCAAGGCTTATGCGATGCAAGACATGAATGGTATCGGCCATCCTAAGGCCATGCGATGTGCAATGCAACTCAAGCATACAGATCCTCATCTATGTCCACACATCAATACAACTCAAAATAGGGGATATCATCGGGGTTTAGTTCACTCTAAACCAGATTGCCGCCACATCGCGCGCAATAAGATAAGTGGAAGAGACCACACTATCTGTCTGCCAATATCGGATGCGACTCGTCGATAGCGGACCCATTCCTCGAGCTGGTCAAACTCAGCCTAGCATTGCCCCTTACTCTCGGGCGGGTAAGGCCGTACCCCCTTCCAACTGACCACGATACAGTAGAGAGCGTAACCGTCTGATAATCGGCACTCAACGCTCATCTACCCACTCGGTCTAGACGTTGGAGCAACCTCTTGGTACCATAAGGGTTTAGGGACTTTTACCCAAGGATATCTATAGTACCCCATGTAGAATAAGATTTTCGGTATCCAATCCTGCCAACCACGATACATCTGTGGAAGTTACGACCCCGATGTCGCTAGGGCGTACAATATCCATGTCATACAAATGTGATATGCATGATTCACGCTATCCAGTCATGCATCAAATCCTGCGCATATCGTGTGCTCATGTAGGGCAACACCGCCTAACCGGAAGCCCATAAACAACCTGCCCGAAGGCAAATGCTATGATCAGACAACTCTCACGTCAAGCATACATACGATGTGTATGATCATGAGTCATGGAACTGTACTAAATATGTTATAATAAAATGAACTATCATACAATGCAGATGGACGTGGACGGCCTATACACAATAAGTACGGGCCAGTAATGGGCCCTAAGGAGAGTCGTAATGTGAACATCCAACCAACATTACACTCGTAATGTGGACGTCAAACCAACATTGCTCCCAAGGCACGATCTTTGTAAACATCAGTACTTAGTCTGTAATGGATTTACACATTGCAATGGACTGTAATTTGTTCCCATTGGACCTTACATATAAATCAAATGGGCCATATCTTATGGGCCTTTTATTCATCAGATGGGCCACATAGATGGGCCACATCAATGGGTCTTAAGTGCATTGCAATGGGTCAAAACCCGTGGGCCTAGGATTGCATCAAATGAGCTTAGTCTCATGAGTCTAATATGTGACCAATGGGTCACACCAATTGGGTCCCACATGTACATCAAATGGACATTAACCCATAGGCATTATATGAGTTCAATGGGCCTAAACCCCTAGGCCTTATGGTACATTAAATGGGCCTAAACCCGTACGCCTTGTATGCATATCAAAGTGGGCCTAAACCCCTAGGCCTTACATATATCAAATGGCCTACTTCCATGGGCCTTAAAATTTTAACAATAGGGTCCAATTACATGAGCATTGAAGTACTAGTCCCATGAACTTGCAACACATCAAATGGGCCTACGCTCTTAGGCCTTAAATGAATCCAATGGGCCTAGCCCATAAGCATTTCATAAACCAAATGGGCCTAGCCATAGGCCTTTTGAAATTCAAATGGGCCTAGCCCATAGGCCTTAGCTAAATCAAAGGGATGGATGGTCTGGATGCGTCGCATGCGTCAAGGGTGGGTCCCACTGTCCAGTGGAAGTGCGGATATAGTACATACATCACACAGGGCCCCACCGTCCGCTGGACGGTGGAGGCACACATGCAAGGTGGGTGTCATCGTCCGCCTGGACGGTGGCCATTGAAACACATACAACATTGTGGGTCCCATGTGGGGCCCACTGCACTTCCCAGATGCCATCCAACCCGTTCATTAGGTCACTCGGACCTGGATGAAGGGAAAACATAAATTTCAGCTTAATCCAATACTTCTGTGGGCCCCAAAAACTTTTCAATGATAGAATTCAATTCACACTGTTTCACGTGGTGTGGGCTACCTGAGTTTTGGATCTGGCCGAAATTTGGAGGGGGCCCACCTGAGGAGGGGACCCGCCTCATGAACGGCGTAGATAAGACATATACATCATGTGGGGCCCATGGCAACAGCCGTGGGTGGCTGCACGGCAGCCCGCCCGCCCGCCCGCTGCAGCTCCTGCTGCAGCGTCAGAGGCTTAGCCTCTTTACAATATTTTAACAAAAAAAAATAAAAACCCTTATTTTTGGGTTTTTTTGCATTTGAGACCCATATCCAACAAATCCACCTCGTCCATTGGCTTCAGAGGCCCAAGACCGATCCAATGAGTCTAGAGTTTGAATTTTTTTGATGAAAGAAAATGAAATAAAATAAGAAAAAGGATCCTTGAATGGTAATGATGCGTTCTTCGACACCATGACCCACCAGGTCTTCCAATCAGCCCCAAACTTCTACCCAATGGCTAAAATGCTGTAGGTAAGAGGATGGATGGCTTGGATTGTTTAAATACATCACGGTGGGGCTTAAGCAAGTGGACCACCCAAAGACTCTTTTCTTCTTTCCCTTTTCTCTTTTTCTTTTGAAACGTCCATCGTCTTTTGCTTTCTTTTTTTTAAAAAAAAGATTGTGGTGGGCCCTGATGAAGTGGGCCACCACTGATGGGTGATGAGTGTACAACGCATATGGTGGGCCCCACTTGAATAAATCTTGAAAAAAAATAATGTCAAGGTGGGATCCATTCGAGTGGGCCACACAATCCTATTGCATAAAAATAAAATAAAATAAAATAAAAGAAATAGAAGAGAGAGAGACATGGAGAGTGGGACACGCCTTGTGATGGAGGGCTCCACCACTATGAGCCCCCCCTTGAATGAAATCATACAATAAATGGATCCCTTTGAACATGGGATCATCAAAAATGCAAATCAACGGTGGAGATCCATTCCCCACCGATATGGACGGTCTAGATGACCTTTCTAAATAAAATAAACATCATGATGGGGTCCATGGAGAATGGCCCCATCATGGAATGATCATGATGATCCAAGTGGTCCATTGGCCACATATTAGGGTCCCAAGTGAGATCCACACCATGGATCGGTGGGCCTCACTTGGCCCATCATAAAAATAAGAAAAACTATCCTATAGAGGCACCCACCGTCCGATCTTCTTGCTCCTAGGAGTTCCTTGGCACCTTAGCTTGGATTTCAATGGTTAAGATGAAGAATGGAGGGTTGAGATGGGAGATGATGGGGTAGGAAGGTGGGCCACTTGGAGCTTAGGAGAGTTTGAAAAACTCCATACGTATGGGGCTTGAAATTTTGCTAGGAGATTTGAAATGAGAAAGAGAGAAAGAGAGAGAGTTGTAAAGGGAGAGAGAGAGAGTGATGGATGGATGTGGTGAGTGATGGTTGTGTAAGAAAGTATTGACTTTTGAGGCTTTTGTGTAAGAGAGGTATGGGTGGTGAAGACTTTTGTGGCTTTTTGTGTAAGAGAGGTATGGGTGGTGAAGACTTTTGTGGTTACTTGGGAAAAGAGAATAAAGTGATGTGTACTTGACATGTGATGGCTTGATGGATTGATTAATTGATGGGATTGATGTGATTGATGTGACACATCGTAGAGATTCCTTTAGATTTCGCAACGCGCGGCATTTTCTTGCACCAAACGTTGGCCCACATCTCTTGACCAAGGTATCGCCTCGGCGCCCAAGTCGCGGCATCGAAACTGCAACGACAGCACGGTCGCTATGGTATTGGTCTTGGGTTGAGTTGACTCGGGTTTTCGACACATGAATCAGGGTCGCGCGTCGATATCGGTTAAGGGTCGAAGGTTGCCGAAATTCGACCGGTAAGACCGCGGAAGTCTACGAAAAGGTACGGACCAAGATACGGGTCTTACAAATGTGGACATTTAACCAACATCGCTCCTAAGCAGTGACCCACATAAACATCATTACATGCATTATAGTGAAATTACACATTACATTGATTTGCACATTCATCGCATATGGGCCACAAATACATCACAATGGGCCATAAACATTATCACATATACACCACATCGGGCCTCGCCATACGGGCCACAAATACATCACAATGGGCCGGAAATACATCACAATGGGCCTCATCATATGGGTTAAAAATACATCACAATGGGCCTTACCAAATGGGCCAAAAATACATCAAATGAGCCTCATCATATGAGCCAGAGATACATCATAATGGGCCTCATCATATTGGTCGAAAATACATCACAATGGGCCATGTCCCACAGCTTAATACACACCACAATGGGCCTTACCAAATGGGCTAAATACATAACAAGTGGGTCGCATCCACGGGCCTAATATACATCACATCGGGCCTCATTATATGGGCCGCAATTGCATCAAAGTGGGCCTTAATGGACGGGCCACAAATACATCAAGATGGGCGTTATGGATGGGCGGCACCAATGGGCCTTAAGTGAAAGCTTGAATTATACCAAAAATTATTTCAATAGTTACAGGTGTAACATGTGTATCACTATACACTATCATTTTATGAGGGACATTGTGAGACCCATATCCTAGCTCGTACCATTCCGTATGCCTTCACGGCACTCTCAGTCGAATTTCGGTGACCCGCGATCTATTATCTGCGTTTGCATGCGACCTGAGTCATGTCTCGTATATTAGAATCGGCTCAACTTGAGAGTTGTATCATTGTGACCGCGCTGTCATCGTGGTTCCAACACTGCTTCTCGTGCTCCAAGCCAATTCCTGGGCAAGGATATGTGGGCCCGCATTCAGTTTGAGGAAAATGTCACGCGTTGCAATCTTGAGAGAATCCATCACATCAATCCCATCAATCCCATCAATCAAAGTACACATCACACTCCATCACTCACCCATCCCCAAGTACAACCACGCCTCCCCTAAAGTCAACTCTCTCTTACACAAGTACACATTACTCACACCCATCACACCCATCCCTTTCTCTCTCATCTCTTTTTCTCCAAGTAATCCCTCCATGGAGAAACCCACGTCCATGGCTCCCTATGAGAGAGCTAGTGTGGCCCACCTTCCTATCTCCCATCTCCACCATCCAATGATCATCTCTACCGTTGAAATTGTCTCTTTGGGAGTCTATCACGCATTGGAGGAAGAATGAAGAAGAAATCTCGAGGTAGGTGATTTTCTTTTGTGTAGATCTTGACCTTTGGATCATAGTGGGTGCTTCTTTCTCCCTCTTTCTCTTTCATTATTTTGGTGTTATGATGTGGCCGTGTGGTCCACCCGGACGTACCCCACCTTGATGTATGTCTTATCCAACCGTCTAAACCATGTGGGTCCTACCTAAATGAGGATGAGAAAAACATTAATATCAGATTGATCAAGTGGACCACGTCCACATGGGACCCAACTATGGTCCCCACACGTGGGACCCACCTTAATGATATATATACCCACGCCGTCCGTCCAGCATCCCTGGACGCTAGATGTGTAGTGGAGTGCGAACAGACAGTGGGTGTATTAATAAAAAAAAAACTTAATGTTAAGGCTTTTGGGTGGGCCACTCATACAGGCCCTACCTCCACTCCATCCATTCTATTCCTCAACTCATTTTAGGCGTTGAGCCAAAAAATGGAGCCAATCCGAATTTCTGGTGGGCCATAGCATAGCAAACAGTGTTTTCTACCGTTGAAATCTACTTGATGTTTCTACACACCAAAATACCTCAAATATTAGACTTAATGGGTCTGTCTTGAGCCATGGAATCTAACGGCTGGGTCGGATTCCCCTGATGCGGGCCCCACCTGTGAAAGACCTTAAGAAAACATTTTTTTCCAAAAAAAATAAAATAAACAACACCTATATGCAGCAGGACACTGCTACTGCCTGAAGACGCGCAGAAAGCGTCCTTCGCTGCTATGGATGGATGGGCAGGGACCCACGATCCCTGCCGTGGCCCCCACCATGATGTGTGTTGATCATCAATGATGTGCATTTGGTAGGTCCCCTTTGGGATAGTGGGCCCCCTAAAAATCAGCTGTATGAGAGGCTCAGATGGCCCACATCACAACAAATAGTAGGATAAAATGTCTGCCATTGAAATCCTTTGGGGTTGTCACAGACGATTTGGATCATTATGAAATTTATTTTTCCTTTTTATCTGAGTCCCTGTGACCTTATGTGCAGTTGGGATGGAAAATAAACGTTGTGGTGGACCCCACGTGGGACCCACCTGATGTATGAGGAAAACCCCCATCGACCATCTATTCTTCACTTGTGTCAGCAAGTTCCGTGGATCCTACCTTGATGTGGGTGTTTTGCACTCACCGTCCATCCATTTTGAATCATGGGCCCACCTCACACCTGTGATACATGTGGGTAAGTAAGACCCACATTGATGTATTTATCATATTTGCACCGTCCAGATCTCCTGGACGGTGGCAACCCACCTTATATGTATGTTTACACTGTCCAGGGACAAGGGATATACATATATGTATATGCACGTGAGTGGTGGGCCCCATGTGGGTACCACGATGTATTTGTTATATCCAATCTGTCTGTTCATATAACCCACCTTTGATATATTTTGATCTAGACCGTCTGCCTGTTTTGCCAGCAGGTGGGACCCACCCTGCACATTGTACAAGTGTGATGTGTGGGCTATACCATGATTTATGTGTTTTTATTTCCATTGTCTAAATCACTGGATGGTGGGGTGCACTAAGATGCTTATCAAGTACCATCTATCTATAGAGCCCACATGTGATGTATGTCCTGTGTAGCCATGGGCCCCACTTGCCGCTGTACGAGATCCAACCGTCCATTAGCATCTGTAACCACTGAAGATGTCAGTGCTGTGTACTCTACTATGATGTATGTGTTGCATCCTCACTGTCCAATTCCTGGATGGTGGGACGTGGTATACCTCACACCTGTTATATATTATAATGTTATACTATATTATATATATATATATATATATATATATATATATATATATATATATATATATATATATATATATATATATATATATATATATATATATATATATATATATATATATATATATCTGTTGCATTGCAGCTGCGGGATCCACACACATGTGGACTCCACCATGCTATGTGTATTTCATCAACAGCCTCTAAACGGTGGGCCCCACATCAGTAGTTATAGCTGCTGCTTTGACGCAGCAAGCTCTGTGAGTCCCTGCTTGAGCTGTGTTGTATCCATCCATCCACATGTGTGAGGACCACATGTGTGGGGCCTACTATGTAATGTATGGGTTTAATCCACACTGTCCACTGTGTGGGACGGTGTGACCTACTGGGATATTTATGTCTTATTTCCACCGTCCAGTGATTTGGACGGTAGACTACACCATGATGTATTTGTTCATCCACACCATCCGGATGATCAGGACGGTGCTGGACATGTTTGGACGGTGATGAGGACTCTACCATGATGTACGTATTTTATGTCCATGCCGTCCTTCTACCAATCCCACCTTGATGAATGTGATTCATCCACACTGCCTAGCCATGTGATAGGGCCCACCTGTAATGTATATTTGAGGCCCACTTGTTGTATATGAGGCCTATTGGTGCGTCCCATTAACGCGGCCCACTTGATGTTATGAGACCCATTGGTGCAGCCCATTGATGCGGCCCAACTTGATATGATGAGGCCCATTGTAATGTAATTTCAGCTCATATGCGGTGGCCCATTGTTATATGTTTTCAGCCCATACGATTAGGATCATTGTCCTGTACTAAGGCCCATGGGTCATAGCCATTGAGATGTATTAATGGCCCATGTGATGGGGCCCACCTATTATGTATTTTTGGCCCATTAGCGAGGCCCATTGTAATGTAATTCTGGCCCATAGGTCGTGGCCCATTGTGTTATGTTTTTGGCCCATAAGATTAGGCTTATTGTGCTATACTGAGGCCCATGGGTCATGGCCATTGAGATGTAGGGCCCACCTGCTATGTATTTAAAGCCCATGCGATAAGGCCTATTGTGATGTATTCCCGGCCCATAAGATGTGGCCCATTGTGATATATATAGGCCTAGGTATGTGTGCCGTTGTAATGTATTTGTGGCCCATTTGGTGAGGCCCAATGTGGTGTATATGTGGCTCTTGAGTGAGGCCCATTGTGATGTATATTAGGCCTTTGTGTGAGGCCATGGGCCCACTATATGTTTGACTCTATGTGGGCCACTCTTTGGGAGCAATGTTGGTTAAATAGCCACATTGATAGGCAATGATGGTTTAATGTCCACATTGTGACCTTTCCTTAGGCCTTGTTCGTCCAATCATCGAGGCTGATTATTGATTGATTTCGATCGTTGTGGTCGATTGCCGTTTCTGATTATCGAGGCCCATTATTGATCAATTCCGATTGTTGTGGCCGATTGCCAATTTTGATCATCGAGGCTGATTATTGATCAATTTTGATTGTCGATTTTGTCGATTACTAATTTCGATGATGGGGGTCGAGGCCGATTCTGACTGCCGATTACTGATTTTGATTAACGAGGCCAATGTTGATTCTGATTACCGATTCCGACTGCCGATTACTGACTTCGATTATCGGGGTTGAGGCTGATTCCGATTGCCGACTACCGATTTTGATTATCGACGCCAACTCCAATTGTCGAGGCCAGATATTGAGACCAACTACCGAGGACCATTGTGATGTATATGCAGCCCATATTTTAGGCCAATTCTGATGAGCATTCGGCCTCGACTTGATGTATTTGAGGCCTATGTAAGGTATGTGAGGCTTATGTGATGAGGCCCATTATGGTGCATTTGAGGGCCAGGTGATGGAGCCCATTGTGATGTATGTTAGGCCCATGTGAGAGGCTAATCATGATGTATATTAAGCCCTTGAGTGAGGCCCATGGTATTATATATTTAGCTCTTGTGTGAGGCCATGGGTCCACTGTATGTTAGGCTCTATATGGGTCATTCCTTGGGGGCAATGTTGGTTAAATGCCCATATTGTTGAGGTCGATTGTCGATGACGGTTATTGATACTGATTATGAGTATGTACAACATAGCATCATGATACATGCCCATGCGCATCATCTGCATGTTTATTATAAGATATGATTGACCATTGCATATGTCATAGTGCCGGTTGTCACGAGACTCCCTGATAGGTGGAGATTGTCTCACATGAGCGCACGGTATGCGTAGAATTGATGTATGACTAGATTGTATAACTCATGCATCTTGCATTGTGTGTTTTGATTACTGCACACCTTAGAGACATCAGGGCGTTAGCGTGTGCAGGCATATCGTATATGGCCAGATGGGACACTGAAAATCTATTACTAGCATTGGGCTGATGGCCCTAGGTGAAAATCTCTAAACCCTCTTGGTACCAGAGGATGCCCCAACATCGAGATCGAGTGGATACATGAGTGCCCGAGTGCCGAATACCAGGAGACTGCGTCTCCCACTGTGTTGTAGTCGGTTGGGAGAGGGAGTGACCTTACTCGCCCGAGGGTAGGGGGCATAACTAGGCTGAGTTTGACTAGCTCTTGAATGTGTCTGCTATTGACATGCCGAATAGGTATTGATAGACTATTGGCCAGGCGGATAGTGAGGTTTCTTACGCTTACTTAGATTGTGCCACTGGGAGAGGGGCAGTGCCATTTAGAGTGTACTAAACCCCGGTGATGATCCCAGAGATGAACTGTACTTATATGTGGACTTATTGAGTAGGAGTTGCATACTCATTCATTCATTCACTATCCACTTGTGTTGGTGATGCGTAACTATTTGTTACGTGTACCTTCGCAATGGCCAGGATCTTGGTTAGGGTACATAATAACTTGAGATCAGGAGTTGACCACATTGAGTTTGACTATCCAAATTTAGGTATGAGACTGGTTTGGATAGAAGTTCCTTGTAATGAACCCCATAGAATACGATACTATGTATTATCATCCCAACTTCACACTCTAGCATGGTCATTCTATTCGCACCGCATATTGGATGACATCTACGACATATAGCATTTTGGGTTACTGTGTTTCTGCATTTATACGGTCTAGATACAGCTGACGTATTTGTGAACACATAAGGAATTGTACATTACATTACATTCTCGACATTTGATATTTGGCTCTTTAGGAGTTCTCATTTGCATAGCTGATCTGTATTGCGTACTCTGATATTGTATGACTCATGGACTTGTCAGTATTTCCGCTTAAGCTATTATCATATGATTTATGATCTTGTTAGTATTTCTGCTTACGCTAATAATTCATGATCTTGTCAGTATTTCTGCTTAATCTGTTATCATATGATTTATGATCTTGTCAGTATTTCTGCTTACTTTGATAATTCATGATCTTGTCAGTATTTCCGCTTAATCTGTTATTCTATGATTTATGATCTTATCAGTATTTTTGCTTACTCTGATAATTTATGATCATGTCAGTATTTCTGCTTATTCCAATATTGTACAATTTATGGATTACCAGTATTTTCAGTATTGTAGGCTTATGGTATTGTATTGAATACTTGACACTTACCTTGTGCACACACTTACTCCACCCTCTAAGCTTTCTATAAGCTTATGCATGATAGATACGTGCAGGTGATATTAGGTTGCAACAGAGTGGAGCATGTAGCTGGCCTTTGAAGCTTTGATTTTATTTAACCTATATATTTTCCCTTTCAGTATTGTATTCAAAATTTATATTAGTGGATATGTGATGGTGATGTCGCTCTTGTGATTTGAATAAACTTGTGGTTATGCTTCCTACAAGACAAATGTTCATTAAAAAAAATCCTCCTTATAGGATCTCAGGATTGGAACCTGGCATATGAGTGCAAGGAGCCGAGAATGGGGTACTACGAAGACTATCGGCACTGGATTAGGAGATTGGGATTCCTATGAATTCGATTTTCAGGTTTGGGGCATGACAGTAGATGATATCAGAGCATAACTTGGGAATACCTGAAGATAACATTATATATCTGCTGATAGCTACCCTACACTTTATGATTATTGAGAACTTAGAATGATTAGGTCCTCGAGTTTGAATAACTTAGATATTTTCTAACATAGCTCCCTACCGTTGATATTGTGAGGCTGCATAGTATTTCAGTTTCGATCATTTCTGATCTAGGATTCGAGGTTCAGTTAGATCATCGTAGTGTTGATGATGTGTCTTGGGAGGACGAAGTTGAGATTAGAGAGCGCTACCTTCATCCTTTTATAAATTAATTATGCCTTGTTATATATACTTAAATGATGTTTCCTCTTTCCTTATCTGCTCTGTAAATTTCAAGGATGAAATTTTTATCAGGAGGGGAGAGTTGTGAGACCCGTATCATAGCTTATACCATTCCGTATGCCTTCGCGGCACTCCCAGTCGAATTTCGACGACCCGCGATCTATTATCGGTATTTGTGTGTGATCCTGAGTCGTGTCCCGTATATTAAAATCAGCTTAACCCAAGACTTGTACCATTGCGACTGCACTATCGCCATGGTTCCAACGCTGCTTCTCACGCCCCAAGGCGATTCTCAAGCAAGGAAATGCAAGCCCGCATTCAGTTTGAGAAAAATGCCGCGCATTGCAATCTTGAGAGAATCCATCCCATCAATCTGATCAATCCGATCTATCCCATTAATCGAAGTACACAACACACTCCATCACTCACCCATCCCCAAGTACAACCACCCCTCTCCTAAAGTCAACTCTCTCTTACACAAGTATTCATCACTCACTCACACCCATCACACCCATCTCATTCTCTCACATCTCTTTTTCTCCAAGCAATCCCTCCAAGGAGAAACCCACGTCCATGGCTCCCATGAGAGAGCTAGCGTGGCCCACCTCCCTATCTCCCATCTCCACCATCTAATGATCATCTCCACCGTTGAAATTGTCTCTTTCGGAGTCTATCACGCATTTGCAGAAGAAGGAAGAAGAAATCTTGAGGTGAGTGATTTTCTTTTGTGTAGATCTTGACCTTTGGATCATAGTGGGTGCTTCTTTCTCCCTATTTCTCTTTAATTATTTTGGTGTGATGATGTGGCCGTGTGGCCCACCCGGACGTACCCCACCTTGATGTATGTCTTATCCAACCATCCAAACCATGTGGGCCCTACCTAAATGAGGATGGGAAAAACATTAATATCAGATTGATCAAGTGGGCCACGTCCACGTGGAACCCTAGTCGTGGTCCCCACACGTGCGACCCACCAACCGTGGTCCCCACATGCGGGACCCACCTTGATGATATATATACCCACACCGTCCGTCCAGCGTCCTTAGACGCTGGACGTGCAGTGGAGTGCGAACAGACAGTGGGTGTATTAACAAAAAAAAAGAGTACTTAATGTTAAGGCTTTTGGGTGGGCCACTCATACAGGCCCTACCTCCACTCCATCCATTCTATTCCTTAGCTCATTTTAGGTGTTGAGCCGAAAAATGGAGCCAATCTGAATTTCTGGTGGGCCATAGCATAGCAAACAGTATTTTCTATTGTTGAAATCTACATTATATTTCTACACACCAAAATACCTCGAATATTAGGCGTGATGGGTCTGTCTTGAGCCATGGAATCTAACGACTGGGTCGGATTCCCCTGATACGGGCCCCACCTATGAAAAACCTCAAGAAAATATTTTTTTCAAAAATAAAATAAAATAAACAACACTTATATGCAGCAGGACGCTATTACTGCTTGAGGACGCACAAGAAGCGTCCTTCGCTGCTGTGGATGGACGGGAAGGGACCCACGGTCCCAACCGTGGCCCCCACCATGATGTGTATTGATCATTAATGCCGTGCATTTGGTAGGTCCCCTTTGGGATAGTGGGTCCCCCAAAAATCAGTTGTATGAGAGGCTTAGATGGCCCACATCACAAGAAACAGTGGGATAGAGTGTTTTCCATTTAAATTCTTTGGGGTTGTCACAGACGATTTGGATCATTATGAAATTTGTTTTTCCTTTTTATCTGAGTCCCTGTGACCTTATGTATAGCTGGGATGGAAAATAAATGTTGTGGTGGACCCCACGTGGGACCCACCTGATGTATGAGGAAAAGCCCCCATCTACCATCTTCACTTGCGTTAGCAAGTTCCGTGGATCCTACCTTGACGTAGGTGTTTTGCACTCACCGTCCATCCATTTTGAATCATAGGCCCACCTCACACTTGTGACACGTGTGGGTAGGTGGGATCCACATTGATGTATTTATCATATCTGCACCATCCAGATCTCCTGGACGGTGACAACCCACCTTGTATGTATGTTTACACTATCCAGGTCCAGGGTCCTGGACTGGTCATTTTTTTTTTATAAAATATATATATATATATATATATATATATATATATATATATATATATATATATATATATATATATATATATATATATATATATATATATATGCACGTGAGTGTTGGGCCCCATGTGGGACCTTCCTAGATGTATTTGTTATATCCAATCTGTCCATTCATATAACCCACCTTTGATGTATTTTGATCTAGACCGTCTACTTGTTTTGCTAGTAGGTGGGACCCACCCTGCACATTGTACAAGTGTGATGTGTGGGCCATACCAAGATTTATGTGTTTTTATTTCCACCATTTAGATCACTGGACGGTGGGTACACCGAGATGCATGTGCCTTATTAAGTATCGTCTTTTTGTGGAGCCCACATGTGATGTATGTCCTGTGTAGTCGTGGGCCCCACTTGCCGCTGTGTGAGATCTAACCGTCCATCAGCATCTGTAGACGCTGAAGATGTCAGTGCTATGTACTCTACCATGATGTATGTGTTGCATCCTCACCATCCAATTCCTGGACGGTAGAATGTGGTATACCTCACACCTGTTATATATTATAATGTTATACTATTATATATATATATATATATATATATATATATATATATATATATATATATATATATATATCTGCTGCATTACAGCCGTGGGATCCACACACATGTGGACTCCACCATGCTATGTGTATTTCATCAACACCCTCCAAATGGTAGGCCTCACATCAGTAGTTATAGCTGCTGCTTTGACGCAGCAAGCTCTGTGGGTCCCTGCTCGAGCTATGTATTGTATCCATCCATCCACACATGTGAGCACCACATGTGTGGGACCTACCATGTAATGTATGGGTTTAATCCACACCGTCCACTGTGTGGGACGGTGAGTCCCACTGGGATATTTATGTCTTATTTCCATCGTCTAGTGATCTGGACGGTAGACCACACCATGATGTATTTGATCATCCACCCCATCCGGATGATCTGGACGGTGCTGGACGTGTTTGGACGGTGATGAGGACTCCACCATGATGTATGTATTTTATGTCCACGCCGTCCTTCTACCGTCCCACCTTGATGGATGTGATTCATCCACACCACTCGGCCATGTGATAGGGCCCACCTGTAATGTATATTTGAAGCCCACTTGTTGTATATGAGGCCCATTGGTGCGACCCATTAATGCAGCCCAGTTGAAGTTATGAGACCCATTGGCGTAGCCCATTGATGCGGCCCAACTTGATATGATGAGGCCCATTGTAATGTAATTCCGGTCCATATGCCGTGGCCCATTGTGATATATTTCTGGCCCATACGATTAGGCCCATTGTGCTGTACTGAGGCCCATGGGTGATGGCCATTGAGATGTAATAATGGCCCATATGTAGGGCCCACCTGTTTGTATTTTTTGCCCATGTGATGGGGCCCGCCTATTATGTATTTATGATCTATTAGCGAAGCTCATTGTAATGTAATTCCGGCTCATAGCCGCGGCTCATTGTGATATGTTTCTGGCCCATACGATTAGGCCCATTGTGCTACGCTGAGGCCCATGGGTCATGGCCATTGAGATGTATTAATGGCCCATATGTAGGGCTCACCAGTTATGTATTTAAAGCCCATGCGATAAGGCCCATTGTGATGTATTTTCGGCTCATAAGATGCGGCCCATTGTGATATATATAAGCCCAAGTATGTGGTCCATTGTAATGTATTTGTAGCCCATTTTCGAGGCCCAATGTGGTGTATATGTGGCCCTTGAGTGAGGCCCATTGTGATGTATATTAGGCCTTTGTATGAGGCCATGGGCCCACTATACGTTTGACTCTTGTGAGGCACTCCTTGAGAGCAATGTTGGTTAAATGGCCATATTGATGGGCAATGATGGTTTAATGTCCACATTATGACCTTTCCTTAGGCCTTGTTCATCCAATCATCGAGGCTGATTATTGATCGATTCTAATCGTTGTGGCCGATTGCCGATTCCGATTATTGAGGCCAATTATTGATTGATTTCAATTGTCAATTACGGATTTCAATTATTGGGGTCGAGGCTGATTCTGACTGTCGATTACCGATTTTGATGATTGGGGTCAAGGCCAATTCTGACTGCCGATTACCGATTTCAATTATCGGGGTCGAGGCGGATTCCAACTGCCGATTACCTAATTCGATTATCGAGGTTGAGGCCAATTCTGATTGTAGACTACCAATTTTGATTATTATGGTCAAGACTGATTCCGATTGCCAATTACTGATTTTGATTATCGAGGCTGACTCCGATCGTCGAGGTCAGATATCTAGGTCAATTGCTGAGGCCCATTGTGATGTATATGCAGCTCATATTTTAGGCCCATTCTGATAAGCATTCAACCTCGACTTGATGCATTTGAGTCCTATGTAAGGTACGTGAGACTTATGTGATGAGGCCCATTGTGGTGCATTTGAGGGCCAGGTGATGGAGCCCATTGTGATGTATGTTAGGCCCATGTGAGAGGCTCATCGTGATGTGTATTAAGCCCTTGAGTGAGGCCCATGGTATTATATATTTGGCCCTTGTGTGAGGCCATGGGTCCACTATATGTTAGGCTCTATATGGGTCATTCCTTGGGGGCATTGTTGGTTAAATGCCCACATTGTCGAGGTCGATTGTCGATGACGGTTATTGATACCAATTATGAGTATGTGACAACATAGCATTATGATACATGCTCATACGCATCATCTGCATATTTTTTATGAGATATGATTGACCATTGCATATGTCATAGTACCGGTTGTCAGGAGACTCCTTGATAGGCGAAGATTGTCTCACACGAGCGCATGGTATGCGCAGGATTGATGCATGACTAGATCGTATGACTCATGCATCTTGCATTGTATGTTGTGATTACTGTACGCCCTAGCGACATCAGAGTCTTAGTCTCTATAGACATATCGTGGATGGCTTGATGGGACACCGAAAATCTGTTACTAGCATCGGGCTACCATAGATGGCCCTGGGTGAAAATTTCTAAACCCACTTGGTACTAGAAGACGCGTCAATGTCGAGACCGAGTGGATACATGAGTGCCCGAGTGCCGAATATCAGGAGGCCACGTCTTCCACTGTGTCGTGGTCGGTTGGGAGGGGGTGTGGTCTTATCCACCCGAGGGTAGGGGACATAGCTAGGCTGAGTTTGACCAACTCATGAATAGGTCCGCTATCGACATGCCGGATAAGTATTAACAGACTATTGGCCAGGCGGATAGTGAATTTTCTTACGCTTACTTGGATTGTGCCGATGGGAGAGGGGTAGTGCCACTTGGAGTGTACTAAACCCTGGTGATGATCCCAGAGATGAACTGTACTGATATGTGGACTTATTGAGCAGGAGTTGCATACTCATTCATTTATTCACTATCCACTCAGGTTGGTGGTACGTAATTATTTGTTACGTGTACCTTCGCAATGGTCAAGATTTCGGTTGGGGCGCACGACTAACCTGAGATCAGGAGTTGAACACAATAAGTCTGACTATCCAAATTTAGGCATGGAACTGGTTTGGATAGAAGTTCCTTGTGATGGACCCCATAGCCTGTGATACTACATACTATCATCCTGACTTCACACTCCAGTATGGTCATTCCATTCGTACCGCATATTGCATGACATCCGCGACATATGAAATTTTGGGTTAACGTGGTTCTGCATTTATATAGTTTAGATACGGTTGACGTATTTGTAAACACATAAGGAATTGTACATTACATCGCATTCTCGACATTTGATATTTGGCTCTTTATGACTTCTCATTTACATAACTGATCTGTATTGCATACGCTGATATTGTATGACTCATAGACTTGTCAGTATTTTCACTTAATCTGTTATCGTATGGTTTACGATCTTGTCAGTATTTCTGCTTACTCTGATAATTCATGATCTTGTCAGTATTTCCCGCTTAATCTGTTATCGTATGATTTATGATCTTGTCAGTATTTTTACTTACTCTGATAATTTATGATCATGTCAATATTTCTCCTTATTCTAATATTGTACAATTTATGGATTACCAGTATTTTTGGTATTATAGGCTTATGGTATTGTATTGAATACTTAGCACTTACCTTGTGCACACACTTACACCACCCTCTAAGCTTTCTAGAAGCTTATACACGATAGATGCGTGTATGTGATATTAGGTTACAACAATGTGGAGCTTGGAGCATGTAGCTAACTTTTGGAGCTTTGATTTTATTTAATTTATGTATTTTTCCTTTCAGTATTGTATTCAAAATTTATATTAGTGCATATGTGATGATGATGACACTCTTGTGATTTGGGTAAACTTGTGGTTATGCTTCTTACAAGACAAATATACATTAAGAAAAAATCCTCCTTTTAGGATCTTAGGATCGGAACTTGGCATATGAGCGCTGGGAGCCGAGAATGAGGTACTATGGAGGCTGTCGACATCGGATTCGGTGATCGGGATTCCTGTGCATCCGATTTTCGAGTTTAGGGCGTGACGCACATGACTCACTAATGATGATCAACAATGTCCAAACATTGTCTATGTAAATCAGCATTGTCCAAACATTGTCTAGCACAATCTAGCCTCGATATTGAACCATCCTACTAGTACTACAAGGGATTCCTGTGCTCATTTATTTACTCGGCCTCGATATTGAAGCATCCTACTGGTACTACAAGGGTTTAAGGACTTTCACCCGAGGACATCCATAACGCCCTAATGTTATAACATATATTTTTGGTGTCTAATCTAGCCATCCACGATATGCCTATGGAGGCCATAACCTTGATGTCGATAGGGTGTGGATACAAATACATCATATAATTGCTTGAATACATGAGTCCATCATTCGAGTCATGCAGCTATGTCATGCAAGCCATACATACATGTGGGATGACTCCATCTCTTAAGGGTTTCCTGAAAGTGTCCCAAGTCATAGGGTCATCAATGTGGACTTGCCACATAAGCAAGCCAAAAATAATGAATTAAGAATTATCCAAGTCATACAAGCATGATGCGAGTGAGATATGATAACGTACAATCATAAGCACTATGCATGAGATGTGTAATACCGCATTAAGAATAAAGTATGGTTAAATCAATACAAAGGAATGCTAACTTAAATGTAAGAGCAAATGTTAACTTAAATGTAGAAGAGTAATGCTACCTCTAATATAAAATAAGTGTCACGTTAATATAAAGAAAGTGCCATGTAAATATAAAAAATGATATTAGTAAACATTAGTGTAACCTTCGCACCAATCACTAATGTAATGCCATAAAAGTCATCAAGTGTCATACCAACATTATACACTGAATTATCCAAGTCATGCAAGCATGTGCATGGAGTACATAGCATACAAGGATTCACATGCTTCATCAATATTATGGACATCATCCAACACTAGCATCATACATGCCCTAGGCATTAGGCGTCTATCATACATGAGATTATCCTTACGTTCACCAACATCATTTATTTATCAATAATCAGGCATCGAGTAAAACGAGGTTATCACATGCATGTGATCATCGTGACCATCAACGTGTGCATTATTGTCACTTGGATATCAATATCATCTCCTATGTTACCAATATCAAGTAAAACATAGTGATTATACACATATCATCGTCATGAGCATCAACACATGCATGATCATCAATTAGGATATCAACCTCATCATCCATGTAACAATCATCAAGTAAAGCATGGTGATCAACTAGCATATTTTGTCATCATATGTGTGTGTGTGTACATAATATCATCATCATTAGCATGAAGATCGCTTCCACTTCATGGTTAACATAGGCAATGTCACAACTGCCACAAACAACTACTCATTTATCAGCAATGCATATGTCATCAATTCTCCATCCATTAAATCATCACCATAATCGATATTAACCCTACCATAATCACCATCAATTAGATCATATCTATCATTTCAATCAGCAATAGGTGCATCCCACCTAGGTGTGACACTCTCATTGACCTTGGACTATGTGCAAGGCACGTAGTGTCATAAGTCAAGCATGAGTCTCACTTGATGAACTATTAAGCCAACTCCAAGGGATAAACTTCCAACCACAAGGCTTCAATGGTGTGGATCCAACTCCACAACTAAGTGGACCCCACACATCCCACCATCAACTAGAAACAATGCTTAATCTCAAACATAATGGCAACATACTAACATCTTTCACGTCATACATCATATTAGGCCTACAAGCCACATGCATAAGCAAACTAAGAAAAATCTCAATTATCTACTTTATGAATTCTAAAATAGGCATCGCTAAGTGTGGTCCACTTGACTAGAGGTAGTGTGTAAGGCATACTAACCACTAGGTAATAGGCCTACCCAATGGGCTCAAGGAAGGTTACCATGGTAGGCTTTCCACTTCCCAACGATTTCTCTTAGTGTTGAGGCCACCTGGGCTTTAGGTGTCACGCCCTAAACCCAAAAATTGGGCTAAAAAAATTTTCGATTGGTGAATCTGGTGCCGATAGCCTCCATAGTACCCCATTCTTGGCTCTCAGCGTCCCTACGCCAGGTTCTGATCCTGGGATCTTACAAGGAGGATTTTCTAACGTACATTTATCTAATAAGAAGCATAACCACAAGTATACCCAAATCATAAAGGCAACATCATCATCACATATCCATAAATATAAACATTTCAATATAATGCTAAAAGGGAAATATACATGTCAAAATCAAAGCTCCAGAAGACCACTGCATGCTCCAAGCTCAACGTTGCTGCAACCTAATGCCACCTGTACACATCTATCGTGAATAAGCTTATAGAAAGCTTAGAGGGTGGTGAAAGTGTGTGCATAAGTGTTTACTCCCCAAGTGCAGGGTTGTGATGTAGTAATAAACTCGGTAAGACCGAGGTCGAATCCCAAGGGACTGATACCTGTACGTAATCTGAAATTTACTAGAACTAGAACTAGAATGAGATGAAATCTAACTCGAATGTAAATTGAAGAATAATTATCTAAAACTTTAGGAAATCAAGGAAAGGACACTAGAGATTCAGAGGATCCACTTGCAGAGATCAGGGAGATCTTTTGTCTGCTTCAAGAATTTAATTGGACTTAGAGTCCATCTTCATCCAGTTGAAGGGTGTAACCATGAAATCAAACTGAACTTACTTGATTATAGTTTTCAAGAGATGAAAGTAGATGAATTAGAATGGATTCCATCACGAAACCATGCCCAGGAAACAAAGTTAATAACAGAATTAAACTAATTATCAACCAATAAACATGCTATGAAGGTGAGGAAGGGTACCTTCATCCGATCATGCACAGGAGACGATGGTGAACAACAGGGCTTCCTGACGTCATAAATCTAAAGAGTGTAGGAACATGCTCAAAGGTATCGCAGACCCATTGTAATTTCAATCACAATAGATCATTAAAAACTAAAAACATTCCCATTAATCAAACTATAATCCAGGTAATTCATAAATTAAAATTAAATTAACAACATAAAATAAGGTCACCCATCATGCTACAAGCTTCACCTCTTAGCCCTAGCTAAGAGGTTTAGCCCATCATGGATGGAATATATCTCTCTAAAACAATGAAAACACAAGAAGAAGAAAAAGAAAAAATACTCTTAACTCTTTCTCTCCCTCTTCACGTTCAAGCCCCCAGCCAAGGTCTGATCTGATTCTCCTTTATATAAGCACTAGGGGCAATGTTGTGGCTGCTGCAGTCGGAGCAGAAGCTCCTAGAAAGCTTCTTACGTAGCAAGAGGTGGTGCAACAAAAGAAAACGTAAAAAGACTTGCGTTTAGATCGAGTTTGCTCGGTTATTCTTCGAAATATCTCAAAACTGACATCATGGACAGGGTTAGGGCCACCTTTTCAAGAGATTGGACGGTCTGGATCATGCATCCAACCACCACCATGGACGCATAATGGCCTACAATGGCCGAATTTCACGGACGTGCGTAAAACCTACGCAGGGGTTGCGCTGAGGTGTTTAGTGGGCCCCACAATGGTGTTTCCAGTGAAATCCATCCCCATCCATTAAATTTCTAAAAAAATTAGTTGGGAAGGGGTGGTTTTAGTAGGTTCTGGTAGGCCCACTATACCAACTCAAGATACCGTTCATCTTGCGTTTGATGGTGGAAATCGTGTGATCTCGTGCATGGGGCCAAAAGGTCATCTAGGTGAGGTTAATACCCCCTTCTATGCATAGTAGACGGTCTAGATCCCCGATCCAGGTAATGAGTGGGGCCCACTAATGAAAAATGGATAGATAACGTAAATACGCTGTCCATTCTTTTGCAGCGGAGAGAAGAAGATGGGTCAGCGTATGCTGACCCGTTTTTGGTTTTTTTTTTTTCACGGCGCATGCATGTGTGCTATACACATGCACACCCTCGATATAGGGTCCATCGTGACGTTTATGAGAAATCCTCTCCGTCCACCTATTTTTTCGCCTCAATTAAGGCGTTGAGTCCAAAATTGAAGTGTATCCAGAGATCAGGTAGGCCCCACTTAAGGATTAAAGAGGCTGATCTGTCCGTTGGGCCACTTCCACATTGATCCAATGGATGATTTTTGATGTGTATGGTTAATTTGTAGTCCCTTGGCCATGTATGAAGTTTCGAGCCAAACAGATGGTGAGAACCCTGTGATCTTGCATTCTAGACGTCTTTCGGGCCACTTGAGCTTTGGTTTCTCAATTTTTTCGGATCTTTGGCATATAATTCCATCGTTCTTGGTTTCTTGGAGTCTGTCCCTTAACTTTGGTGTCATCAGAGTGTTAAATCTATGCTTTAAGCACCCTTTTTCAGTCCAAGCTTGTAAATATACCTTGCATCACAAACACAACTAAATCAACCCGTTAAACAGTACCATGTTCGTAAAAGTAGGTAATAACTGGGGTCTAATATGCAATATTTGACCCTCAACACAATCCCCAACTAGCATCTTGCAAGTCCCGAGCAAGGTATGCCAAAAATAAGTTGAGAAATACAGGACAATTTCCAAAAACTCGAGTGATTTTTGAAGAACAATCCAGATACATGAATTCTAAGATTCATGAATGTTGGACATGAATTTCTCCTAGACTCAAGTGTATAGTAGACTTCATAATTAAGTTTAAATTATTAGTCTATCAATTAGAACAATTTTAAACATTGAGATCCATGGGTGTATAGTGTAATCTTGGTTTATCATCATTAAGAGATCCAATCGTCAATTTCATGATATCATTGGTAAAGACTGTACACCTAACCCAAAGCTTGCCTCATAGATTATTGATTTTTCTTATTAAAAGTAATGCCAAGAAAGGGAATCAAATCCTCACCTATAGGGAGTAAACCTATGGTAAAGACTGTACACCTAACCCTTTTCACATATCATCCTTGGGGAATTAAATCTACACTTATAGGGAGCAAACCTATGGTGAAGATTATTCGGCCAACCCTTTCCAAAGGTATTTATTTTTTTTTCCAATTGATCATGATGGCAAATTTTTTCAAGCTAGTTTCTTACATGCTTAGTGATTTCCAAGTTAACACTTCGATATCAAATTGAAACCTTAATGTGTAAGAGAGATGTGACGTGTGAAATCATGGCTTAATCAATGTTTACAACTTCTAATTCTGGATTAACAATTCAAATTTAACTGTGAAATCTAACAGATACTGAATCCAAGAGTCATAAATTACCAACATCATGTATCTTGAAATTCTAAGTCACAGATGGATGTCAAAATCGCTTCGAATTCACAAGAATTTTTAAAATATTTTAAAATTTTTCACAATTTTTGCTCAAGACCAAGAAAACACTGATTAGGTAACCTAATCTCACACCCCCAACTTAAAATCTACATTGTCTTTAATGTAAAAGATATAAACATGCAATGCACATGGGACAACGAAAGTAAAGGAAAAGTGATGGGGCGATAGTACCTAGATAACGAATCGAGAGAGAGACTTTTCAAGGGATAGTAGTATGAAAGCCAGTCAGCATGTGACTAAAGACATGAAAGAAAACTATCTTAAAAAAATGCAGGAAACAAACTAACCTAATCATATGAAGGCAGTAAATTCTAATCCTCAACTGTGGAAGCATGAAAAATCTACTCAATCATCCATCCAGGTTCTTCCGTTGGCCAGTATCTTGGTAAAATTCTCAGAAGGTTTTTTAACAAGATCATCAAAAAGCCCATTTTGCAGTAAGCTTGGATGTCCTGAAGCGTGAATGTCCAGAGAAATTGAGGAACCTTATCATAAAGTTTTCTTTTAATCATCTGAAGTGTCCAAAGTATATACGATTCACCTATGGCAGAAAAAATTTCGAAGTTAGTAAACCATGATGAATCAGAGACTACATGTAGATGAAATTCAGAAAAATTTTTAGTAGGTGGTGTAGTCTCAACACACGCTGAAGTTTCACTCTTTAGTTCAATTTTCAACTCCTCCTCCTTTAATGGTAAGCATTCAAGATATGGGGGAGGAGGTACTTCAGAATAAGGGCTCTCTCAGTCTATGACAACTACTGAGGTATTGTCTTGCAAGGGATCCACTATTTCTTATATCATGGGATCATTCAAATCTACAAAGTGTGCCTACCAATCATCCAAAGAGTTGAAACATTCAGTTGAAAGGAGTTCATTCATCCTATTGAGATTTGTGATAATATGTCTAATAACTCCTTTATCTTCTTCGAGAGTAGAAATAAGCATACTGTCTTGTTTGTTCTCAAGGTGAGATGAAATCACCACTAGGTATGTCTTTTCTTGACCTAAATGGGCATATTCGAAATTAGAGGGTAAAGGTTTTAGGTCAATCTTTGGTGGCTTGAGGTTAGACGGTAGAGGCACGGCATCAGTTTGGGGCAATTCTTCAAATTGTGGCCTCCACTGGTTAACTCCGAGTACCGGCGCAGTATTAAGTAAAACACACCTCTCCCTAATTATGTCATCATATAAGTCATGGGAGTATGTCAGGCACGTCTCTAGAGGGTCAGAGGATAAGGTCAGAGTGTTCTATCTTCCACGAAAGAATCAATCATGTTAATGTCGTTGAAATGGTCATCATCCTCTAAATTTCTGCCGTTATTGAAAAAGATATTTGACTCCAATGTCATATTCCTGAAAGACATAGTCATGATACCATTCCTGTAATTGATAATTGCATTTGAAGTGGTAAGAAATGGGCGACCAAGAATGACAGTAATCTGAGTGCTCATGTTATTGATGGTTTCAGTGTCCAGGATGATAAAGTCTACAGGGTAGTAAAATCTATCGACCTGGACCAACACATCCTCAATTATCCCTCTTGGTACACGAAGAGAGCGATCGGCAAGTTGTAGTGTTGTTAGGGTGGATTTTAATTCACCCAAAACTAACTGTTTGTATACCGAGTAGGGAATCAGATTGACGTTCGCTCCTAAGTCAAGAAGTGCATGATCAATTCGATAATCCCCGATTACACATGAATGGTTGGGCTACTGGGATCTTTGAATTTCTACGGCATGTCTTGCTTCAGGATGACACTCACTTTCTCAGTCAAGAAGATCTTCTTTTGAAAACTTTACCGTCTTTTGGTCATGTATAGGTCTTTCAGAAATTTGGTGTATGAAGGTATTTATTTTACGACATCAAGTAGAGGAATGTTGACTTTTACTTCTTTCAACACCTCTAGAATATCTTGAGAGTTTGAGAGAGATTTTGGTGTAACCAACCATTGGGAAAATGGTGCAACTGGCTTCTCTTGAAGTTTCAGTTCTAATTCTTGTGGAGCAATGCTAGGTCTATCATTGTTATCCTCTTCCGGGTCCTTAGGCTTTTCAGCCCTAACCGGAATAGTTTTGTCAATGGTCTTCCCACTCTTAAGAGTAGTGATAGATTTAGCCTGCTCCATCTGATCCAAAGAGCTTGGATCACTTATCTCATATTGGGGTTTGGGATTGGGGAGAGGTTGAGCAGGAAGCATCTCCTTTCCCCCAATCATTATGTGTGACTCTATCCTTTGAATGGATGATGTAAGTGATCCTATTGCTGATCTGATATCTTGGTTGAATTAGCTCTTGGTCTTGAATGTATTTTAGAACTGGATCCTCTTGAGGTTTCCCTTGATTTGGAATTTGATTGAAGAAACCTTGAGGGGTAGCAGTTTGTCCATTCTTCTAACTGAAGTTTGGATGATTTCTCCAACTAGGATTGTACGTATTAGAGGTGGGTCCATTGGAAGGTCTTTGGTAATTATTTACGGCATTGGATTGCTTAGTCAGAACCTCTTGAAAGGCAAATATAGTTGGACAATTTTCAATTATATGACTGCTACAACCACAAATACTGCAAACAACTTCCTTTCCCTTATCCTTCCTCGATTCCATGGCCTTGAATTTCTTTATGAGATTAGCCACTTTAACATTGATATTATCATCCTCTTTCAGCTGGTATACTCTGCCCCTTTCCTTTAATTGAGTGGGCCTAGAAGTGGTACTTGATTTTGGGTATGTGTCCCATGATTGTGCATTTTCAGCAAGTCTATCCAAGTAATCCCACACATCATCGATATTTTTATTCATAAATTCTCCATTGCACATTGTCTCGACCAATTGGCGCATGGAGGATGTCAGCCCATCATAGAAAAAGTGCGTAATGAGTCACGTTTCAAAACCATGTTGTGGGCAAGAGCTGACAAGATCCTTGAACTGCTCCCAACATTGGAAGAATGTTTCATCCTCCCTTTGGACGAAATTCATGATTGATTTTCTAAGGGTGTTCGTTTTATGATATGGAAAAAATTTCTTTATAAACTCCCTTTGCATATCATTCCATGTGCCAATAGATCTAGGACGTAGTGAATGTAACCACGTCTTAGCTTTTTCTTTCAAAGAAAAGGGAAAGAGTTTCAGCTTGATTGTGTCCTTTGACACGTTTGGAAAATATAAGGTGGTTATAATCTCATCAAACTCTTTCAAGTGTAGATACGGTTCTTCAGATTCAAACCTATGAAATTTAGGAAGGAGTTGGATCACCCATGGCTTGATATTCATGTGTCCCGTATTTTCTGAAAAAATCATGCATGAGGGCGTGCTCACCCCAACCAGTTGTAAATAATCTCGTAAAGTATGAGGCGGGGGTGCTTAATGCACCTCATTCTTATCATGGACTTCCTCAATCCCAGGTGGAGGTAATGCTTGAGGTTGATTTGCAGCCATAACCTCAATTCAGATTCTAGACTTACACCTAAAAGAGATAAATGAAATAAGAATCTAGAAAGAAAGAGAGAATTTGGAAAAAAAGTTTCCAGATCGGAGTTCCTAAGTTAAAAACCTGCAAAACAACCAAAACAAGTTAATTTCTAAGAAAGTCTAAAGTTAGAAAATAAACTAGTTTCTACAAAGGGAAAAATTCCTAAAATAAATGAGGAAAGCTCTAAACTTAAAGTAGAGAGTAAGAAATTCCTAAAAAAAACCTAATCTAGAAAAACTAAAAATCAGAAAGAGATTACCAATTTAGGAGATCTATCAGCAACCCTACAAAACAGGAAAGTTAGTTTTAAAAATCAAAAAAAAATTCTAAAATTAAAATTAGTAAAATCCTAATCTTAAACTAATTCTAAAACTAATTAATTTCAAAAATACATAACCGTGAGTCCCCGACAACGGTGCCAAAAACTTGTTCACTCCCCAAGTACAGGGTTGTGATGTAGTAATAAACTCGATAAGACCGAGGTCGAATCCCAAGGGACTGATACCTGTACGTAATTTGAAATTAACTAGAACTAGAACTAGAATGAGATGAAATCTAACTCGAATGTAAATTGAAGAATAATTGTGAAATAATTATCTAAAAATTGAGGAAATCAAGGAAAGGACACTAGGGATTCAGAGGATCCACTTGTACAGATTAGGGAGATCTTCTGCCTGCTTCAAGAATTCAACTGGACTTAGAGTCCATCTTCATCCAGTTGAAGGGTGTAACCATGAAATCAAACTAAACTTACTTGATTATAGTTTTCAAGAGATGAAAGGTAGATGAATTAGAATGGATTCCATCATCAAACCATGCCCAGGAGACAAAGCAAACAACAGAATTAAACTAATTACCAACCAATCAACATGCTATGAAGGTGAGGAAGGGTACCGTCATCCGACCATGCCCAGGAGACGATGGTGAACAACAGGGCTTCTTGACGTCATAAACGTAAAAAGAGTAGGAACATGCTCAAAGGTATCGCAGATCCATTGTAATTTCAGTCACAACAGACCATTAAAAACTAAAAACATTCCATTAATCAAACTATAATCCAGGTAATTCATAAATTAAAATTAAATCAACAACACAAAATAAGGTCTCCCATCATGCTATAAGCTTCACCTCTTAGCCCTAGCTAAGAGGTTTAGCCCGTCATGGATGGACTATATCTCTTTTAAACAATGAAAACATAAGAAGAAGAAAAGAAAAAATACTCCTAAATCTTTCTCTCCCTCTTCACGTTCAAGCCCCCAGCTGAGGTCTAATCTGATTCTCCTTTATATAAGCACTAGGGGCGATGTTGTGGCTGCTGGAGTCGGTGCAAAAGCTCCTAGAAAGCTTCTTAAGCAGCAAGAGGTGGTGCAGCAAAAGAAAACGTAAAAGGACTTGCGTTTGGATCGAGTTTGCTTCGCTATTCTTTAAAATATCTCAAAACCGACGTCATGGACAGGGTTAGGGCCACCTTTTCAAGAGATTGGACGGTCTGGATCATGCATCCGACCACCACAATGGACGCACAATGGCCCACAACGGCCGAATTTCATGGACATGCATAAAACCTACGCATGGGCTGCGCTGAGGTGTTTAGTGGGCCCCACAATGGTGTTTCCAGTGAAATCCACCCCGTCCATTAGATTCTTAGAAAAAACCAGTCGGGAAGGGGTGATTTTGGTAGGTTCTGGCGTGGCCCACTGTACCAACTCAAGATACCGTTCATCCTGCATTTAACGGTAAAAATCGTGTGATCTCGTGCATGGGGCCAAAAGGTCATCTAGGTGAGGTTAATACCCCCCCCTCTGTGCACAGTAGACGGTCCATATCACCGATCCAGGCGATGAGTGGGGCCCAGTAATGAAACCGACGGATAGTGTAAATACGCTGTCCGTTCTTTTGCACCGGAGAGAAGAAGACGGGTCAGCGTATGCTGACCCGTTTTCAGTTTTTTTTTGTGCACGACGCATGCATGTGTGCTATGCACACGCACACCCTTGATGTAGGGTCCATCGTGACGTTTATGAGAAATCCTCTCCGTCCACCTATTTTTTCACCTCAATTAAGGCATTGAGTCCAAAATTGAAGTGTATCCAGAGATCAGGTAGGCCCCACTTAAGGATTTAAGGGGCTGATCTGTCCGTCGAGCCACTTCCACAATGATCCAATGGCTGATTTTTGATGTGTACGGTTAATTTGTGGTCCCTTGGCCATGTATGAAGTTTCGAGCTGAACGGATGGTGAGAACCCTATGATCTTGCATTCTGGACGTCTTTCAGGCCACTTGAGCTTCGGTTTCCTGATTTTATTGGATCTTTGGCATGTAATTCCATCGTTCTTGGTCCCCTGGAGTTTGTCCCTTGCCTTTGGTGTCATCAGAGTGTTAAATCAATGCTTTAAGCACCCTTTTTCAGTCCAAGCTTGTAAATATACCTTGCATCACAAACGCAACTAAATCGGCCTGTTAAACAGTACCATATTCGTAAAAGCAAGTAATAACTGGGGTCTAATATGTAATATTTAACCCTCAACAATAAGATAAGTACCAAATATACATTAAAGCCCATAAATCATACATCATCAGGATAAGCGAAAATACTGACAAGATCATGAATCATATGATATCAGAGTAAGCGAAAATATATTGGTAAGTCCATGAGTACTATCAGTCGTACCAAGGCTATGTGATGTAAGGCATGAATGCTAACGGACATATCAAGGCTTTGTAATGCAAAACATAATAAGACAATAACAGATACCGAGGATGCAATGCAATATGCTAATCCTGACGAGCCACGAATACCATCAACCTTATCTAGGCCATACATCAAACCTGCGCGTATCGTGCGATCATGTGGGGATAACTCCGTTTCACAAGAAGTCATATAAACATCTCAATCCAATGGCATCTGCTTTAATCAATTATCCATCATAACATACATATGAATGATGGGGATCCACAGAAAGATGGTGGATCTACTCCAAATATCAAGATAAGCTCACTGATTTTAAACGCATCACGATAGTTAAGGAAAGAATCCAACTTATAGCCGCCACAATATCGGACGATGAACTGATGTGGGACAAAGTTCTGCCTTCACTGTGTGCACAGTAGCTTTCCAGCACAGTAGCCTACCAATCACTAGTAGCTCGCTCAGGCTCCTCAGGCCCTGTCCACATCAATGTCCACCCACATGCGCTCGCCCACATGTGATCACAGTGATGGAGTGTCACAATATCTCCCACTGAGGGCAGATTCGAGTCTAAGTGTAATAAGTGGGCTTCCTTACCCTCTCTATCGCGTAATAAACTGGACTTTCCTATGGGCCCAATATATACACAAGGTAGCTCCAAGGTGTAGGTATCATGATGTTATGCTGTCATAAACTCATAATTGGTATCGATAATTGGTATTGATAACTGACATTGATATTCGGCCTTGACAATCGGCCTCGACAATCGGAATCGGCCAAACAAGGCCTAAGGGAAGGTCACAATGTGGACATTAAACTATCATTACCCAACAATGTGGCCATTTAACTAACATTGCTCCCAAGGAGTGGCCCATACAAGGAATTCATACAAAACTTAACGGGACATACATACATCGCACTGGGCCTCAACCATGGGCCTTGAATACATCACAATGGGCCTTACCAAATGGGCCAAAAATATATCACAATGTGCCATGTCCTATGGGCCTTAAATATATTACAATGGGCCTTATGTACATCCCATTGGGCCTCGACCCATGGGCCTCTAATACATTAAATGGGCTATATCATATGGGCCTCATATATATCAAGGTGGGCCTCAACAACAGGCCCTATACAATCAAGGTGGGCCTTAACAACGGGCCTCATGCATATATCAAGGTAGGCCTTATACATCCCTAAAAAGAATCATATGGAAGGATCATTTGGACCATACCACAAATAGCAATGGAGATAATAAATTCGCACTGTTAAATAAATCATAGGGCCCACCATAAAGTTTATTTTCCAACCAATCTATTCATAAGGTCATAAAGACCTGGATTAAGGGGGAAAACAAATTCCCCATTGATCCAAAGCTTCTGGAATCTAAGGGTTTCAATGGTAGATGTTCAATCCCACTGTTTTTATAATGTGGTATACGCGGTACTAGATCTATCTTATTTTTTATCTCAATATAGTACATAAATAAAAGGGAGCCCCATCCAGCAAAATGGCCAGATGGACAACTGGATGGAAAGATGAACGGCTGGATGAAACAGATTGTAAGCCCCGTATCCTAGACCGTACCGTTCCATAGACTTCCGCGGTCTTACCGGTCGAATTTCGGCAACCTTTGACCTTTAACCAATATTTGCGTGCGACCCTGATTTGTATGCCTTCAACCCATATCGACTCAACCCAAGACCTTTACCATAGCAACCGCACCGTCGCTGCGGTTCTGATGCCGCGACTTGCGCGCTGAGGCGATACCCTGGTCAAGATATGTGGGCCAACGTTCGGTGCGAAGAAAACACCACGCGTTGCGAAACCCAATAGAATCTCTACGAGGTGTCACATCAATCCCATCAATCCATCACATATCAAGTACATGTCAAGTACATATCAAGTACACATCACCTTTCACCCATTCCCAAGCAACTACAAAAGTCAAGAATCTCTTACAAGCCCATACCTCTCTTACACCAAAAGTCCTCAAAGTCAAAAAGTTCTTACACCACCCATGCTTTTCTTACACAAATGGTCACAAAAGTTAAGATTTTCTTACACCCATCACTCACCACATCCATCACCCATCTCTCTCTCCCTTTACAACTCTCTCTCTCTCTTTCTCATTTTCAAACTCAAAAAAATTCTAAGGAGAGAAATTCCATACGTATGAGAATTCTCCAAGCCTCTCCCTCTCTTTCAAAACTTCAAGTGTGGCCTACTTTCCTACCCCATGATCTCCCATCCTAACCATCCATTCCCCATCTCCTCCATTGGAATCAAAGCTAAGGTACTAAGGAACTCATAGGAGCAAGAAGATCGAATGGTGGGTGCTCCTCTAGATGTAAAAAATCTGATTTCTATAGCCTAGATGTTTTCTTTCTTTCATGAGGGAAGTGTAGGACTATAATGCCCTGGAAAAATTCGTACTTGGACTCGAGTACCAACTCGACCAGAAATCGCGTAGGATTAATTCCTTTAGAAAATAAGCTTAAGTTAGCTAGCGCAATGCTAGAGTAGCTGTGAAATCATCCCTGATCACTTTAAATACGTTCTACAAGACCCAAAACGAGTAGAACCAATGACAGTATAATACTTTGAAACCTCGGATCAAACTCTAAACCGGTTTGTTCTCAGGACCTCTTTGAAACTTTGTATTGGGTATAGACCGTGCGTCGAAAGTCCGATACTTACAATCTTAGACCGTTATAACCGCCTAGCTGGACTTAACAATTATTTCAAAAATCAAGTCTAACCGACATTCAGAGGCTATTTCATTGAGCCTGGAGTGAAGAGAGTGAGAATAGGATAGATTTGAAAATTTGAAATTCAAATCTGGCACACGACTTGGCGCGTTATTATTAAGCGTTCTGACCATCAGAATTCAGCCAAATTATACCCTCGGATCAGGAAAAATTTCTCTTTCATATCATGAGACTTGTAGACCTGATCTACGTGCGATGACCGCTGAACTGAAACTGGACTGCCACGTGCGATCTACGAACACTACTGATCTGAAAATAGGATGTGAGCGACATCCGACGTGCATGAGCTTAAGTCCGATCGCGTTCGGCCAGGGGACCTCCCGAAATGTCTTTTTGGACCGAAACAGCCCCGATTTGGTTAGGCATCAAGTAAACATTGTTCCCAAGTCTATTTTGGAAATATTTTAAGTTATAAAAGGGCCTTAAACCCTCACTTCTCTCACCCATACGAATTTGCTAGAAACCCTAGCTGGTGTGAGAGAAAAAGTGAGAGATTGTGAGAGAGAGTGGGAGAGATCTTCCTGTTGCTTGCACTACCTGTTGCACGTGCTTAAACAACACACCTCAATCACTTTTTCGGTGATTTCACCACATTTCTAGGTAAGAAAACACCCTAAATACTTGCTGATTTGAGGTTCCGCCGATTTCTTAGCAAAATAACTTATACATCTTGTGAAATAGGTAGCCTGTTCGCCGTAGACGAAGCGTATACGCTCCGTTCAAATCGGTTCACCTCTAGGGAAAAGGTATGGATTCTAGATGCTTTGATTGGATGATTTCAATGCTTTCAATGTCGTTTAATAGTATATTACCGACGAAAATGCCGTTTGACATGTACAACATGCTGTCTGTTTCCTGTTTCGTAAGCAGACGGAAAATATGAGATTTAGGGCATTTTAGTCATTTGTAGGAAATACTGTTTTCATCCATATTTTTCTGATATGATTGACATGGCTTTTTGTCTCATTAGGATATTAGGAATGCGTGCATAATCAGTTTGGCGAAGAGATTCGCCCAAATGCGCACTTTGAGTCAACATACTATATGTAGACTTAAGTGTGTAGACTAAGTATTTGTATAAATGTTTGTATTAGTATGTATTGAATTAAATAGTGTTATGAATTAGTTTGAGATTGAATTCTCAAATAATATGCTGATGTAAATGATTTCCTACATGTTGGCTATATGCATGATTTCATTATATGTATGAAATGCATGTGTTAGATGATTTACTTAAGTTGTATGTTATAGCATGTGTTAACATGCTCACATTGTTGTATCTCATTTCCATTACTCTTATATGATTGCTGATGTGGATTCATAAATGTTTGGGACTATACCTAGTCCAGGCAGTCGGTAACCGAATAAATTCATGGTTGGCTTATCTTTGCCACGAACGACGCGTCGATGAATGCGAGTCGTGTTTTAGAGTTGGCGGCAGTGGTTAGGCCACGCGAAGTGTTTTATGCACTTCATGTCGCTCAGCTTGAGATGCGCTCATACTAGTCGAGCCCGTCAAGTAACCCGACTGGCCATTGCATGTTCACCTTATATGAGTCATAACTGCTTGAACCTAGGGTACTAAACTTACCATTGTAAACCCTATTAACCATGGTACCTTGATCCATAAAGACTCATGAGCCAGGCATGGTGGTTTGGGACACCATAGTCGAGCTGTCGGCCTACGCTGGGGCCACAAACCTCCCCGCAGTGACCAGTGAGCACCTATGACTCGTGAGAAGATTATGATGGTATGGGACACTATATTCTTGCTGTCGGCTTACACTGATCAGGCGACGAGCCCTTTATAGTGACCGCGAGCGTATTCTGAGTCTATGGGAGGCGACGACCCTTCCGTAGCAATGAGAGTACAGTAGGCCTGTATTGATAAGGTGATGGGGGAGCGGTGTAACGAGTGCGAGTAACAGCCCTAGCAGCCCTTGCAGTGACCTACAAAATATACATCGTATGAGATTGCTAGGAGTGACGACCCTAGACAGGATCTGTGTTAGGATTGAAATAAGGAAAGTACCTTAGTTTTCCAATCCTGCTGTATGAATTGACTAATAATAACTCGGTAATCATATCACCATCACATTGCATGTGCCTGAAAGATGTGGAGCACTGTGGGAAGAAAGCATGCCGCGGGCGTAAGATGGTGCCGTATGAGGGAGATCGTCGGTGAGGGCATCCATCATGTCATGTCATATTGCATTAACAATAGTACTAGGAATGTTTGATTTACTGCTTTACTATTATCGTATGATTGATTTGAGAACATGCTAATCTTTGCTCTATTATTCTATTGAGCTAGCTACTCACTCTCACATTACGGGATGGTGTTTGCAACACCCACCAGACCCTGTCTTAGATGCAGGTGAGGCAGCGATTCAGGAGGCAGAGCCGGATTATGATGAGGACCAGGACGAGTTCTCATATATGCAGTACTACGACGGCTTTGCTTAGGTGGCCTGGATTGGCGGGACTTCTCAGTGGGACTATTTTTGACATTTTGATTCTATTTATTTACATGTACATGAGACTCAGAGATGTATTCATACTTTGGAGACAGTTGAGATCTATTTTATTTTTCATACAGTGATATGTATATCCTTTAGTCTTCCGCTTGCTTTTATCACTGAATCTGGAGTATGAATTGCAGTTTTGGTATAATTTTACTCATGTGAATGCTTTAACTCAGACAACATTGAATCATAAACATTTTTGTTGCATAAGTGACGGTCTGGAACTCGGGAGTCGAGTTTATACATGACCCCCAATTTTCTGGGTGTTACAAGGACCCACCAATCAATGTTGGAGATCCCACACAATCCCATGGTTGTGGCCTAATGGCCTACCTTATGCATGCATGATCCATACATGGGGCCTTTCTCTATGGGCCCCATCATGGTAGTTTTATTTCATATCATATTATGTTGGGTCATCAAGACCTTATAACCATGGTGGGGATGGCATCCTCACCGTGCATTTTAATTATAGGCCATGCATGTGCAAGATCTATGTTGTAAATGTAAATCTAGGTATGATGTGTGGGTGTGATTGATCTTGGGAGGGCTCAATAGTGGAGGAGACCCTTTTCCTATGGCCGGATTGTCCTTCTATCTCTCTTTTCTCTCATTTTATTTCTTGATGTGTGTGGCCCATTAATGTATTTCTCTTTTTATTTAACTTATATAATAAATTTTATCTAAGTACATGTTGCTGTCCAGAATTTTCTGAACAGTTTCTGGTTGTTTTTGGACCAGATTTTGGGACTGTTTGGAGGACTATTCATACCTATTAAATATACTTTTATGAAAGGTGGGGATCTCATCTTGATGTCTCCCAAATTTCAGCACCAACTGACCTTCATTGGGGTTCCAAAGGTGTGGTCCAAGTGAGGTGGACAGTCTGGATTTTCTGCACTGTTCCAGCAACATTCCACCATGGACAGTTGGATTTTTAAAATTTATTAAAATACATATGGGTGTTTAAAAATTATAAAATTTTTTAGAGGAGTGGCCTACTTATGGTAGGACCCACCTACAAAATTTTGAGGCCAATGGACGCCTGTACACACCATGGTGATGGCGGGACCGGCCCATTATAATATGGTGTCCAGATCAGTCTGATTTTCAGGACAGATTGATTTATGTAAATGAATCAAAATATTTAAAGATGTTCAAAAATTCTGAAATTTTTTAAGAGTGTGGTCCACTTATGTTAAAACTCACTTACCAAATTACAGGGCCAATGGACCCCTGTACACACCGTGGTGAGGGCCGGACTGGCCCACCACGTTGGGACGTCCAGGTCTGTCCAATTTTTCTGGACAGTCTATTTTGTTTAAATTAATTAAAATACTTAGAGGTATCTAAAAATTATAAAATTTTATGGGAGTGTGGCCCACCTATGGAAGTATCACTCTGTGAAATTTCAGCCTCAAGTGACCCCGTTTGGGTATTCAAAAGAATGGACCAAGATGGTTGGACTCTCAGATTTTTTCTGCTGTGCAGTCCAGCAATATACCTTGATAAAAAACTATAATTCAAAAATATTTCTTCTGATGGTGGGCCACCTTTTTGGATTTCCTCTCATTGTATGCATGATGAGGGACCTTGACCCTCAATTTTTAGAGTTTTATAGGCTTGGACCCACGCCAATGGAGTGCCCAAATTTAGGACAGCAACATATTATAACTATGCTGGCCTTGGGCTGAAATTTTGAGGAGTGGGGCCCACCATATTATAAAGATCTTAAAGAAAATGATTTATAACTTTAGTTCCTTAAATGTTGGGCTTAATGAATGCACTTTTGAGGCCCACCATAGTTGAATTTAATTGGGTCCATGAATGTAGCTAGTTGTTGAACTATTTAAGGCCCATAGAGTGGACCCATTTGATGTGTTCCAAGGCACATGGGATTAGGCCCATTTAATATAATTTAAGGCCCATAGAGTGGACCCATTTGATGTGTTCCAAGGTCCATGGGATTGGACCCATTTGATGTATTTTAAAGCCCATGGGATTAGGCCCATTTGATATGTATAAAGCCCATGGGTCGAGAACCATTTGATGCAATCTAAGGCCCACGGGTTATGACCCATTGCAATGCACATAAGGCCCATTGATGCGGCCCATTGATGTGGCCCATTTGATGAGTAAAAGGCCCATATGACATGGCCCATTTGATGTATTTAAGGCCCAATGGGGTGTACCTAAGGTCCATTGCAATGTGTGATCCCAACCTAGTTTACGTAATGTTATTCACTATGGGCTATACCTTGAGAGCAATGTTGGTTTGACGTCCATATTGCGAGTATAATGTTGGTTAAATGTCCGCATTGCGACTCTCCCTAGGGCCCATTGGTAGGCCCGTACTTGTTGATGCAAGCCTTCTAGGCCAACTACGTTGTAAGGATAAGGCATTACTTTATAACATACTTAGTATAACTCCATGACTAATAGCCCATTTATATCGGTCCATTTGATTGGCCTGCTCGTATCGGCCATTTGATTGATTTAGCCCATATGATTGATCAGGTTCATCTTGATATATTTGTGGCCTGTTGCTAAGGCCATATATGAGGCCCGTTGTTGAGGCCCACCTTGATGTGTATGAGGCCTGTTGTTGAGGCCCACCTTGATGTGTATGAGGCCCGTTGTTGAGGCCCACCTTGATGTGTATGAGGCCCGTTGTTGAGGCCCACCTTGATGTGTATGAGGCCCGTTGTTGAGGCCCACCTTGATGTGTGTGAGGCCCGTTGTTGAGTCCCACCTTGATGTGTATGAGGCCCGTTGTTGAGGCCCACCTTGATGTGTATGAGGCCTGTTGTTGAGGCCCACCTTGATGTGTATTTTACCTGTTGTTGAGGTCCACCTTGATGTGTGTGAGGCCCGTTGTTGAAGCCCACCTTAAATATATATGAGGCAGATGTTGTAAGGCCCATTGTGATGTATGCAAGGCCCATTGCAATGTATGTAAGGCCCAATTGGTGCAGCCTATTCGATATATTTATGGGGTCAATGTCATTAGGCCCATCCTGTTGTATTGGTGACCCGTCCATTGAGGCTCACCCGTGGTATATATTTGAGGCCCATGTGTAGGGCCCACCTATTGTGTATTTAAAGCCCATGGGTTGTGGCCATAGTGATGTATATTAGGCTTATGTGATATAGGCCATACTGATGTGTATTAGACCCAGGTATGTGACTCATCTGCGAAGTATATTTGAGGCCCATTGTGATATATCTGAGGCCCATGGGTGCTACCCATCCAGATGTATTTGAGGCCTGTGGGCAAGGCCCATTGCGATATGTGTTAGGCCTATGACCAGGGCCCACCTGTTTCGTATATTTGGCCCTTGTATGAGGCCATGTGCCATTTTATATTTGATTATATGTGGACCATTCCTTGGGGGCAATGTTGGTTAAAAGTCCACATTGTCGACGCCAGTTATTGATACCGTTTATGAGTATGTGACATCATAACATCATGATACATGCCCATTCGCATCATCTGCATATTTGTTATGAGATGTGATTGACCATTGCATATGTCATTGAGCAGGATGATGTGAGACTCCCTAATAGGTGGAGATTATCTCACATGAGCGCATGACATGCGCAGGATTGATGCATGATTGGATTGTATGACTCATGCATCTTACATTGTGTTGTGATTATTGTACGCCCTAATGACATCAGGGCCGTAGCCTCCACAGGCATATCGTGGATGGCTAGATGGGACACCAAAATCTGTTCGAGCATCGGGCCGTTATAGATGGCCCTGAGTGAAAATTCCTAAGCACCCTCTTAGTTCCAGAGGATGCTCCAACGTCTAGACTGAGTGGGTAGATGAGCGTTGAGTGCCGATTACCAGATGGCTGCGCTCTCCACTGTGTCGTGGTCGGTTGGAAGGGGGTGCGGCCTTACCCGCCCGAGGGAGTAGGCATGGCTAGGTTGAGTTTGACCAGCTCGAGGAATGGGTCCGCTATCGGTGAGTCAGGTAGGTATTGGTAGAATACTGATAGGCGGATAGTGAGGTCTTTTTCACTTACCCAGTTGTGCGCTTGATTGGGGCGGCAGGTGGTGTAAAGTGTAATAGACCCCGGTGATTTTTCTAGAGAGGAATCGTACTCATTTGAGGACTGACATGATATTATGACACCCCGTCACTGTTGTGCATGTGGGCGGGCGCACGTGAGCGGACGCTGATGTGGGGGGGGGGGGGCTGAGGCCTGGGCAAGTTACCACACTGGGCGAGCTAACAGCGGTTGGCAGGCTACTGTGCTGACAGGCTACTGAGTATAAATTGCATACTCATTTATTCATCCATTCACTATTCACTCGGGCTGGTGGTGTGCAACTAATTGTTGTGTATCTTTATTATGGCAAGGATTTCGGTTGGACGCGCGACTAACCTGAGATCAGGAGTTTACCACGTTGAGTCAGACTATCCAAATTTAGGTATGAGACTGGTTTGGATAGAGGTTCCTTGTGATGGATCCCGTAGCCTGTGATACTACGTACTATCATCCCGACATCACACTCCAGCATGGTCATTCCATTAGTACCATATACTAAATATTCCATTACATCTTCGGCGTGTGGCATTGTGGGTTGTTATGTTTCTGTATTCCTGTGACTTAGATGAGAGTGATGATATTTGTTAGCTCTTTTGAATTGTGTATTACATTATATCCTTGTCATTCGACATTTGATTATCTATGACTCATCATTTGTATAGCTGTCCTATATTGCATATTCTGATATTGATTAACTTATGGACTTGTTCATACTTCCGATTATTCTATTATCGCATGATTATAATCTTGTCAGTATTTCTGATTATGCTGATAATTCCTGCTCTTATCAGTGTTTCTGCTTATTCAGTCATTGTATGATTTATGGATTAATAGCTTTCCGGTATTGTATGATTATGATATTGTATTGAATACTTGACACTTATCTCGTGCACACACTTACACCACCCTCTAAGCTTTCTATAAGCTTATGCACGATAGATGCGTGCAGGTGATGTTAGGTTGCAGTAGCATTGAGCTTGGAGCGTGCAGCTGTTTTCTGGAGCTTTGATTTTGACATATATATTTTCCTTTCAGCATTGTATTCAAATGATTATATTAGTGGATATGTGATGATGATGTTGCCTTTATGATTTGGGTAAACTTGTGGTTGTGCTTATTACTAGTTAAATGTATATATAAAAAAATCCTCCTTGTAGGATCCCAGGATCGGAAATATGACATATGAATGCTAGGAGCCGAGAATGGGGTACTACGGAGGCTGTCGGCACCGGATTCGGCGATCGAGATTCCTGTGAATCCGATTTCCGGGTTTGGGGCATGACAGAAGTTGGTATCAGAGCATAACTTGGGAATACCTGGAGATAACATCACATATCTGCTAATAGATATTGTTCACTCCCCAATTGTAGGGTTGTGATGTAGTAATAACTCGGTAAGATCGAGGTCGAATCCCGAGGGACTGAAACTTGTACATTATCTGAAACTAACTAGAACTAGAACTAGATTAAGATGAATTCTAAATCAAGTAGCAATTGTGAAATAATTGTAAGTTAATTAATCTAAAACTTAGGAGATATCAGAAAAGGAAACTAGGAATTCAAAAGATCCACTTGTAGAGATCAGGGAGATCTTATGCTTGCATCAAAAGTCATGAAAATTACTGAACTACTGTTGATATAGTTTCAAAGAGATGAAAGGTATATGAATTAGAATGGATTCCATCACCAAACCATGCCCAAGAGACTATGGCAAACAACAGAATTAAACTAATTACCAACTAATCACATGTATGAAAGTTAGGAAGGGTACCGTCATCCGACCATGCCCAGGAGACTATGATTAACAACAGGGTTTCTTGATGTCATAGACATAAAAAGGAAAAGAAATATTCAAAGCCATCGCAGACCCACTGTAATTTCAATCACAACAGACCGTTAAAAACTAAAAATATTCTCAAAGTAAAATTAAATCAAAATCAGTTCAATATTAAACAAAAGGCATAATCAAACGTCTCCCATCACGCTACAAGCTTCACCTCTTAGCCCTAGCTAAGAGGTTTAGCCAATCACAGGCATGATTGGGCTTAAAACTCTCTCAAAAGTATTAAAGGAGAGAAACAAAATAAAATAAAATAACAAAAACACTAACTATTTCCCTCTCTTGTGCTTCCGGTCCAGCCCACGCCAAGCTCAACTCCAGCCGTGGATTTTCCTCCACGTTTTCTCCCTCTCCCTTATATAGTTGCTGAAGACGGTGGAGAGCTGCCAGTGGAGAACCTACCCTCTTTACGCAGAAAAACTTCATGCACACGCTCAAATTTTCGCAGCAAGAAATGCAAGAAAAGCTACGTCTGGATTCAATTTCAGAATGGTACATAGCCAAAACTATTTTGGCTGCGTGGTTGGTGTAAAGACCCCCTGACTAAGCATGTAGACGGTCTGGATCATGGATCCGATCGTGCCCTTGATCACATAATGGCCCACTGCGTCCAGTTTTTACGGACGCAGGGCCTGCGGAAACAAGGGCCGCTGACGTGTTTGGTGGCCCCCTCAGTGATCCTTTTTGAAGAATCCACCCCGTCTATTGGATTCCTGGAGAAAAACCAGTCGGTAAGGGGTATTTTTTTCTCAAGTTTTGAGTGGCCCACAAGTCGTTTCATTCCACCGTCCATCTTTTGTTTGGACGGTGATCTTCATGTTCGTACGTTCATGGGTCCAAAAGGACACCTAGGTGAGGGTTGTGCCCCCCCTACGGACTAAATGAACGGTTTGGATTTCAAGTATGGGCAATGTGTGGGGCCCACTACTCAAAAAAGGGGAGCTAGCATCCGTCCGTTGGACTCCTTACGCAGAGAGGGAGAGAGAGATGGGTCAGCGCCCGTTTTGACCGGGCAGCCTGACCGGTGCAGTGCACGAGTACGTGCACTATATGCATGCTCACCCTCATATGGGTCCAATGTGATGCATGTGAGAAATCCGCTCCGTCCAACCAATCTGTCATATCAATTGAACCGTCCAGAACATTTTTGAAGCATATCCATAACTCAAGTGGGCCCCAATTCACTGATTTATAGGCTAATCTGTCCATTGGTCCACTTCTGTAGGGATCCAGGAGCTGAAATTTGACATGTACGACTCATTTGTGGTCCTTAGGTGATGTATGAAATTTAGAGCCCATCAGATGGTGGGAACTTTGCAATCTTGCATTCTGGACGACTGTCTGGCCTCTTAAACTTCAGTTTCCTGATTTTCTCAGATTTTTTTCCGTGTAGATTTCGTCAATCTTGGTCTCTCGGAGTCTTTTCCTTGCCTTGGTGTTATCAGAGCATTAAATCCATACTCTTAGCATCCTTTTCAGTCACATGATCGTAAATTCACCCTGCAGCACAAATATGATTAAACGGGCCTTTAAACAGTATCATGCTCGTAAATCTAGGTAATAAATGGGGTCTAATATGTAATATTTGACCCTCAACACAACCCCCAACCAGCATTTTTCTTGTCCCGAGCAAAATATGTGAAAAATAAGTTGAGAATTACAGGATAATTTTCTATAAAACCGAGTGATATTTTGAAAAACGAATTAGATACGAGAAATTTAAGATTCATGAATGTTGGAAATTACCTTCTCCTGGACTCAAACACACAGAAAACTTCATAGTCAAGTTCAAAGTATTAATCCATCAATTAGCATAATTCTTAAACATTGAGATCCATGGTTGTATAGTATAATCTCGTCTTATCATCATTAAGAGATCCAATCGTCAATTTTATGATATCCTTGGTAACCAAAAAAAGAATTCATGATAACCAAAATTTTTCTTAAAGATCATCTTTTCATTCTTTCAACTTTTGACTTTAAAAGTAACGTCAAGAAGAGGAATCAAATCCTCACCTACAGGGAGCAAACCTATGGTGAAGACTGTACACCCTACCCTTTTCACATATCATTCAAGGAGTATTAAATCTACACCTATAGGGAGCAAACCTATGGTGAAGATTATTCGCCCAAATCTTTCTAAAGATATCTTCTTCTTTTTTTTCCATATCGATCCTGTTAGGCCTTTTTTCTTCAATTGATCATGACGGGCAATTTTCTAGGCTGGTTACTTCCATGCTTAGTTATTGCCAAGATAACCATTCAATATCAAACTGAAACCTTAATGTGAAAGCGAGATGTGACGTGTGAAATCATGACTCAATCAATATTTACAATTTCTAATCATGGATTAATAACTCGATCTTAACTGCGAAATTTAATAGATACGGAATCTAAGAGTCAGAAATTACTAACATCACTTATCTTGAAATTCTAAATCCAAGATACGCATTAAAATTCACTTCGAATTTACAAGAATTTTCAAAAAAAATAAAAAAAAAAAATTAAAAATTGTCACAAATTTTGCTCAAGACTAAGAAAACACTGATTAGGTTTCCTAATCTCCCACCCCTAACCTAAAATCTACATTGTCCTCAATGTAAAAGATATAAACATGCAATGCACATAGGACAACGAAAGTAAATGAGAAGTGATGGGAGGATAGTACCTGGATAACGAATCGAGAGAGATTTTTCAAGAGATCGCTGGAAGAGAGCAGGTTAGTACGAGAGAGAAAGTAAAACAAAAATAACAAAAATAAAATCCTACCTATACCACTTTTGCAGGTGCTCTCGATTGCATTTAGCATATGCAACAAGCCTTTAAACCCCTAGGTTACCCCTAGTGGACGAGTTGTAGTCTCGTGAGGGTTTGCAGTAATGTTACCCACAAACATTGAATCGATCATGCCGTGAGGTTCCTCTTCTGGCCAATATCTTAATAAGTTTCTTATTAAGTTCCTCAATAGGATCATCAAAAAGCTCTTTATACAATAGGCTTGGGCGCCCTGGAGCATGACTTTCTAGAGAGGCTTATGTACCTCATAAGAAATCTTCCATTAAATTGCTTGAGGTATCCATGATTCACTAAGAAGTGATGTAGTCTCAACACATTCCGAAGCTCCAAACTTCAGTTTAATTTTGAGCTCCTCTTCCTTTACTGGTAGACATTTAGGATTAGGGGAAGAGAGGGTTTCAGAATAAGGGTTCATTCGGTCAGTGATGGCTATCGAGATGTTGTCTCGCAAGGTATCCACTTTGTCTTTTAACATGAGATCATTTGAAACTATAAAGTGTGTCAAGCAATCCCAAGAGTTGGGAAGTTTAGTTGAGTGTGACTTATTGTGGCTCGTGATGATTTGCACAAAGAATCCATCGTCCTTGACAGTGGATGGAGGTACGCTCTCTTACTCCAGTCTTACACAGACAGATTGAAGATCAGTAAGTGAAGCATTGATATGATCACTCTGTTCATTGAAATTACTCAATTGAGGCGTTGAATTGTCAAATGTGTGCAGCTCAGATGGTGGCCTCAACTGAGTGGTTTTAAATTTCAGATTCGTAGCGGGCAATTCCTCTTTCTCTCGAATCATATCAACATTCAATTTAAGGAAGTGGTCTAAATATGTTTTACAAGAGTTAGAAGGGTCAGTCATGAGGGGCTCATCCCCCACCTTTAAATCAAACATGTCAGGTGATGGGAGTGGCTCATTATGACCGACCACTCATGTACGTCTTGATCATTGATCTGGACCAAAGTTGAGAGGGATTCTAGGGGAACTATGGATGCACATTCAGGATCATCATCCTGATACGCATCATCGTCCGGTTTCATGCAGTGCACAGTTGGGATGGGATCGCCTTCCTCACATTCTTTTTTTAAATTCAATTGAGGTTCGAATAAACTAACCTCCTCATCATTGAAATCTTGTAAGGAAGGTGTGTCATCATCAATGTATTTAAAAGAAACCCATATATCTTCACCATTCTTTTGAATAGTTATCGAGATTGACTCATCGGAAAATTGAACCACATGCTCATTAACGGAATCCAACTCCTCATTCCAAATTCTAGATTCTTTCAAAAGTGAATGCAGATCACTTTCCTTGCATTGTGCTTCTAGATTTGGATGAGGCTGAGATAACCTAACCTCTTCTATCCTGTCGAGGCGCGAATTGAGTGTTTCCATTGTTTCCATTACTTTTCTTATTTCCACAAGACAGGCCGAAATATTACGCTAATATGAATCCTCTTGGATCGTTTCTGGTTGGATCTCAAAGTTAGGGGATCCAAGAGAATAATCATTATAATATGTAGTTGGTTCATTTTCCCATTTTTGATGTTTCCACTGGTTATAGTCATACTGATCATAAGTGGGAGAATCTGCTGGTTGGTAATACTTATTATCACTCATGATACAATCACGCATTATTTTATCAGATGGGTGATAATAATTCTCACAACCATAGTTATGATAACCCCAACACTTACGTACTGTTTTGTTAATCCATGGGATGTAATTGTTCTCCTGTATATAATCACATAAGGACTTCTTAACCGGTGGATTTTTATATTTTGATCGGTTCTCGATGATAGTTTCAGAAAATTTTTGAGATATAGGTTGATTTATATCATCATCATCTCAAAATAAGTTATTCTTCTCAGCATGCTGACTTTGCCATTCGTGCATATACATGATGAACTCCTTAATCTGAATTTAATCCTAAGAAAAATAAAAGAAAAGGTCCTACAGCAAAGTGGAAAGTAAGAGAAGAAGTTAGAAGGGTATTACCAAATAAGAAGTTCCTATCTCAAGATCATGCAGAAGAAGACAAAACAAGTTAGTTTATAAAAATAGAAAATCTAAAAATAGAAAATCTCTAAAAATAAAACCCTAATTCTAAGAATAGAAAAAAAAGAAAGAAATTAGAAAGATATCACCAAACTAGAAGTTTCTATCTCAGAAGCCTACAAAACATGAAAGAAGAGTTAGTTCTAAAAATAAAAATAAAAAAAATCAGGAAAATCTAAACCTAAAACTAAAGTTAGTAAAAATCATAATCTTAAACTAATCCTAAAACTAATTAATTTCAGAAAAACGTAGCCGTCAGTCCCCAGCAACGGCGCCAAAAACTTGTTCACTCCCTAAGTGTAGGGTTGTGATGTAGTAATAACTCGGTAAGACCGAGGTCGAATCCCAAGAGACTGAAACTTGTACGTTGTCTAAAACTAACTAGAACTAAAACTAGATTAAGATGAATCCTAAATCAAGTAGCAATTGTGAAATAATTGTAAGTTAATTAATCTAAAACTTAGGAGATATCAGAAAAGGAAACTAGGGATTCAAAAGATCCACTTGTAGAGATCAGGGAGATCTTATGCTTGCATCAAAAGTCATGAAAATTACTGAACTACTATTGATATAGTTTCAAAGAGATGAAAGGTATATGAATTAGAATGGATTCCATCACCAAACCATGCCCAAGAGACTATGGCAAACAACAGAATTAAACTAATTACCAACCAATCACATGTATGAAAGTTAGGAAGGGTAGCGTCATCCGACCATGCCCAGGAGACTATAATGAACAACAGGGTTTCCTGACGTCATAGACATAAAAAGGAAAAGAAATATTCAAAACCATTGTAGACCCACTGTAATTTCAGTCACAACAGACCATTAAAAACTAAAAATATTCTCAAAGTAAAATTAAATCAAAATCAGTTCAATATTAAACAAAAGGCATAATCAAACGTCTCCCATCACGTTACAAGCTTCACCTCTTAGCCCTAGCTAAGAGGTTTAGCCAATCACAGGCATGATTGGGCTTAAAACTCTCTCAAAAGTATTAAAGGAGGGAAATAAAATAAAATAAAATAACAAAAATACTAACTATTTCCCTCTCTTATGCAGCTGGTCCAGCCCACGCCAAGCTCGACTCCAGCCGTGGATTTTCCTCCACGTTTTGTCCCTCTCCCTTATATAGTTGCTAAAGACGGTGGAGAGCTGCCGGTGGAGAACCGTCCATCTTTACGCAGAAAAACTTCATGCACACGCTCAAATTTTTGCAGCAAGAAACGCAAGAAAAGCTGCGTCTGGATTCAATTTTGGAATGGTATATAGCCAAAAAAAACTATTTTGGCTGCGTGGTTGGTGTAAAGACCCCCTGACTGAGCATGTAGACGGTCTGGATCATGGATCCGATCGTGCCCTTGATCACATAATGGCCCACTGCGTCTGGTTTTTACGGACGCAGGGCCTGCAGAAACAAGGGCCGCTGACGTGTTTGGTGGGCCCCTCAGTGATCCTTTTTGAAGAATCCACCCCATCTATTGGATTCCTGGAGAAAAATCAGTCGGGAAGGGGTATTTTTTTCTCAAGTTGTGAGTGGCCCACAAGTCGTTTCATTCCACCGTCCATCTTTTGTTTGGACGGTGATCTTCATGTTCATACGTTCATGGGTCCAAAAGGACACCTAGGTGAGGGTTGTGCCCCCCTACGGACTGAATGAACGGTTTGGATTTCAAGTATGGGCAATGTGTGGGGCCCACTACTTAAAAAAGGGGAGCCAGCATCCGTCCGCTGGACTCCTTACGCAGAGAGGGAGAGAGAGACGGGTCAGCGCTCGTTTTGACCGGGCGGCCTGACCGGTGCAGTGCACGTGTACGTGCACTATATACACGCTCACCCTCATATGGTCCAATGTGATGCATGTGAGAAATCCGCTCCATTCAACCAATCTGTCATATCAATTGAACCGTCCAGAACATTTTTGAAGCATATCCATAACTCAAGTGGGCCCCAATTCAATGATTTATAGGCTAATCTATCCATTGGTCCCCTTCTGTAGGGATCCAAGAGCTGAAATTTGACATGTACGACTCATTTGTGGTCCTTAGGTGATGTATGAAATTTAGAGCCGATCGAATGGTGGGAACTTTGCAATCTTGCATTCTGGACGACCGTCTGGCCTCTTGAACTTCAGTTTCCTGATTTTCTCAGGTTTTTTTTCATGTAGATTTCGTCAATCTTGGTCTCCCGGGGTCTTTTCCTTGCCTTGGTGTTATCAGAGCATTAAATCTACACTCTTAGCATCCTTTTCAGTCACATGATCGTAAATTCACCTTGCAACACAAATATGATAAAACGGGCCTTTAAACAGTATCATGCTCGTAAATTCAGGTAATAAATGGGGTCTAATATGTTATATTTGACCCTCAACAACTATCCTTCACTCTATGATTGTTGAGAACTTAAAATGATTGGATCCCTGAGTTCGAATAACTTAGAGATTTTCTAATGTAGTTCCCTATTGTTGAGATTGAGGCCGTATAGTGTTCCAGTTCGATCATTTCTAATCCAGGATTTAAAGTTCTGTTAGATCATCGTAGTGTTGGTAAGGCATTTTGGGAGCAGGGGATTGGGATTTAGAGGCATTGTTCTCATCTCTTAGGTGTTTGATTATGTTGGCATGTTGTGTTCGGATAGGATTTTCCTCCCATAGTAAGCTCTGTATTGGTTATGTTGTGGTTTAAATTTTGAGTATAAAATTTTTATTAGGAGGAGAGAGCTGTAAGCCCCGTATCCTATACCGTACCGTTCCATAGACTTCCACGGTCTTATCGGTCGAATTTCGATAACTTTCAACCTTTAACCAATATTTGCGTGCGACCTTGATTCGTATGTCGTCAACCCGTATCGACTCAACCCAAGACCTTTACCATAGCGACCGCGCCATCGCTGCGGTTCCGATGCCGTGACTTGCGCGCCGAGGCGATACCCTGGTCAAGAGATTTGGGACAACGTTCGGTGCGAAGAAAACGCCACGCGTTGCGAAACCCAAGAGAATCTCTACAAGGTGTCACATCAATCCCATCAATCCATCAATCCATCACATGTCAAGTACATGTCAAGTACATGTCAAGTACACATCACCTTTCACCCATTCCCAAGAAACTATAAAAGTCAAGAATCTCTTACAAGCCCATACCTCTCTTACACCGAAAGCCCTCAAAGTCAAAAAGTTCTTACACCACCTATGCTTTTCTTACACAAATGGTCACAAAAGTCAAGATTTTCTTACACCCATCACTCACCACATCCATCACCCATCTCTCTCTCCCTTTACAACTCTCTCCCTCTCTTTCTCATTTTCAAACTCAAAAAAATTCTAAGGAGAGAAATCCCATACGTATGAGAATTCTCCAAGCCTCTCCCTCTCTTTCAAAACTTCAAGTGTGGCCCACTTTCCTACCCCATGATCTCCCATCCTAACCATCCATTCCCCATCTCCTCCATTGGAATCAAAGCTAAGGTGCTAAGGAACTCATAGGAGCAAGAAGATCGAACGGTGGGTGCTCCTCTATATGTAAAAAATCTAATTTTTATAGCCTAGATGTTTTCTTTCTTTCATGAGGGAAGTGTAGGACCCACCAATCAATGGTGGAGATCCCATACAATCCCATGGTTGTGGCCTAATGGCCTACCTTATGCATGCATGATCCATGCATGGGGCCTTTCTCTATGGGCCCCATCATGGTAGTTTTATTTCATATTATATTATATTTGGGTCATCTAAACCTTATAACCATGGTGGGGATGACATCCTCACCGTGCATTTTAATTATATGCCATGCATGTGCAAGATCCATGTTGTAAATGTAAATTTAAGTATGATGTACGGGTGTGATTGATCTTGGGAGGGCTCAATAGTGGTAGAGCCCCTTTCCTTATAGCCGAATTGTCCTTCTATCTCTCTTTTACCTCATTTTATTTTCTAATGTGTGTGGCCCGTTAATGTATTTCCCTTTTTATTTAACTTATATAATAAATTTTATCTAAGTACATGTTGCTGTCCAGAATTTTTTGGATAGTTTCTGGTTGTTTTTGGACCAGATTTTGGGACTGTTTGGGGGACTATTCATACCTATTAAATATACTTTTCTGAAAGGTGGGGATCTCATCTTGATGTCTCCTAAATTTCAGCCCCAACTGACCTTCATTGGGGTTCCAAAGGTGTGGTCCAAGTGAGGTGGACAGTCTGGATTTTCTGCACTGTTCCAGCAATATTCCACCATGGACAGTTGGATTTTTAAAATTTATTAAAATACCTATGGGTGTTTAAAAATTATAAAATTTTTTATGGGGGTGTCCTATTTATGGTAGGACCCACCTACAAAATTTTAGGGCCAATGGATGCCTGTACACACCATGGTGATGGCAGGACCGGCTCATTATAATATGATGTCCAGATCAGTCTGATTTTCAGGACAGATTAATTTATGTAAATGAATTAAAATATTTACAGATGTTCAAAAATTATTAAAAATTTTCAGAGTGTGGTCCACTTATGTTAGAACGCACCTACCAAATTTTAGGGCCAATGGACCCCTGTACACACCGTGGTGAGGGCCGGACTGGCCCACCACGTTGGGACGTCCAGGTCTGTCCGATTTTTCTGGACAGTGTGTTTTGTTTAAATTAATTAAAATACTTAGAGATATATAAAAATTATGAAATTTTGTGGAGATGTGGCCCACCTATGGAAGTATCACTCTGTAAAATTTCAGCCTTAAGTGACCCTGTTTGGGTATCCAAAAGAATGGGCCAAGATAGTTGGACTCCTAGATTTTTTCTGCTGTACAGTCCAGCAATATGCCTTGATAAAAAACCATAATTCAAAAATATTTCTTCTGATGGTGAGCCACCTTTTTGGATTTCCTCTCATTGTATGCATGATGAGGGACCTTGGCCCTCAATTTTCAGAGTTTTAGAGGCCTTGGACCCACTCCAATGGAGTGCCCAAATTTAGGACAACAACATGTTATAACTATGCTAGCCTTGGGCTGAAATTTTGAGGAGTGGGGCCCACTATATTATAAAGATCTTAGAGAAAATGATTTATACCTTTAGTTCCTTAAATATTGAGCTTAATGAATGCACTTTTGAGACCCACCACAATTGAATTTAATTGTGCCCATGAATGTAGCTAGTTGTTGAACTATTTAAGGCCCATAGAGTGGACCCTTTTGATGTGTTCCAAGGCCCATGGGATTAGTCCCATTTGATGTAATTTAAGGCCCATAGAGTAGACCCATTTGATGTGTTCCAAGGTGTAAGACCCATATCTTGGTCCGTACCTTTCCGTAGACTTCCGCGGTCTTACCGGTCGAATTTCAGTAACCTTCGGCCCTTAACCGATATCGACGCGCGACCCTGATTCATGTACCGACAACCCGAGTCGACTTAACCCGAGACCAATACCATAGCGACCGCGCCGTCGTTTCGGTTCTGATACCGCGACTCATGCGCCGAGGCGATACCTTGGTCAAGAGATGTGGGCCAACGTTCGGTGCGAGAAAACGCTGTGCGTTGCGAAACCCAAGAAAATCTCTACGATGTGTCACATCAATCACATCAATCCCATCAATCAATCAATCTATCAAGTCATCACATGTCAAGTACACATCACTTTCATCCCTTTTCCCAAGCAACCACAAAAGTCTCCCAAACCCATACCTCACTTACACAAAAAGCCACAAAAGTCTTCACCACCCATCCCTCTCTTACATAAAAGGACCACAAAAGTCAAAGATTTCTTACACCCCCATCACCACATCCATCCATCACTCTCTTTCTCTCCCTTTACAACTCTCTCTCTTTCTCTCTTTCTCATTTCAAATCTCCAAGAAAAAAAAAAATTCCCAAGCTCCTACGTATGAGCCTCTCCCTCATCTTCCTAAACTCCAAGTGTGGCCCACCTCTTCATCCCAAGATCTCTCATCTCAACCCTCCATTCCTCATCTTAACTGTTAAAATCCAAGCTAAGGTGCCAAGGAACTCCTAGGAGCAAGAAGATCGGACGGTGGGTGCCTCTATAGGGTAGTTTCTTTCTTATTTTTATGATGGGCCAAGTGAGACCCACCGATCAATGGTATGGATCTCACTTGGGACCCTGAGTTGTGGCTGATAGACCACTTGGATCATCATTATCATTCCATGATGGGGCCATTCTCCATGGACCCCATCATGATGTTTATTTCATTTAGAAAGGTCATCTAGACCGTCCATATTGGTGGGGAATGGATCTCCACCATTGATTTACATTTTTGATGGTCCCATGTTCAAAGGGATCCGTTTATTATATGATTTCATTCAAGGGAGGGCTCATAGTGGCGGAGCCCTCCATCACAAGGCGTGTCCCACTCTCCATGTCTCTCTCCCTCTTTTATTTATTTTATTTTATTTTATTTTTATGCAATAGGATTGTGTGGCCCACTTGAATGGATCCCACCTTGAGGTATTTATTTTATTCAAGTGGGGCCCACCTTAGACGTTGTACCCATGTCACCCATCAGTGGTGGCCCTTTTTATCAGGGCCCACCACTCTCTAAAATAAAAAATATATAAAACCGTCCAGCGTCTGGGACACTAGACGTTTTAAAAGAAAGAAGAAAGGGAATGAAGAAAAGAAAGGCCTTTGGTGGTCCACGTGCTTAGGCCCCACCGTGATGTATTTAGACAATCCAAGCCATTTACCCTCTTACCTACAGTGTTTTAGCCGTTGGGTAGAAGTTTGGGGCTGATTGAAAGATCTGGTGGACCATAGCATCAAAGAATGCATCACTACCATTTAAGGATCCTTTTCTATTTTTATTTCATTTTCTAATCTCAAAAAAAATTCAAACTTTGGACTCATTTCGACTGTTACGGGCCACTGAACGTAATGGACGGGGCGAATTTTTGTGAAGTGGGCCCCACGTGCGAAAAACCATCAAAAAACTGGTTTTCCCAATTTTTGAAAGAGGCATACCCTCTGCCTCCCCTGACACAGCAGTGCCTGCACGTGCCTACGTGTAGCCAGTGGGACGGGTGGACGGACGCAGGGGCCCACGGCCCTGTGTGTGGGCCCCACCGTAATGTTTGTTTTTCATTCAATCTGTTCATGAGGTGGGTCCCATCCTCAGGTGGGCCCCCTCCAAATTTTGGCACGATCCAGCACTCGGGTGGCCCACACTACAGGAAACAGTGGAATTGAATGTCTGCCATTGAAAAATTTCTTGGGGCCCACAGAAGTTTTGAATCAAGCTGAAATTTTTGTTGTCCCTTCATCCAGGCCCGAGGGACCTTATGAACGGGTTGGATGTCATCTAAACATTACAGTGGGCCCCGCATGGGACCCACAATGATGTATGTGTTAAGGGAGCAATGTTGGTTTGACATATTGGCAGACTACTGACAGGCGGATAGTGAGGTCTTTTCCACTTACCCAGTTATACGCTTGATTGAGGCGGCAGGTGGTGTGAAGTGTAATAGATCCAGGTGATTTCCCCAAAGAGGAATCGTACTCATATGAGGATTGACATGATATTATGACACCCCGTTACTGTTGTGCATGTGGGCGGGCGCACGTGAGCGGACGCTGATGTGGGCGGGGCTGAGGCTTGGGCAAGTTACCACACTGGGCGAGCTAACAGCGGTTTGCAAGCTACTGTGCTGACATGCTACTAAGTACAAATTGCATACTCATTCATTCATCCATTCACTATCCACTCGGGTTGGTGGTGCATAACTAATTGTTGTGTATCTTCGTTATGGCAAGGATTTCGGTTAGGCGCGTGACTAACCTGAGATCAGGAGTTTACCACATTGAGTCAGACTATCCAAATTTAGGTATGGGACTGGTTTGGATAGAGGTTCCTTGTGGTGGACCCCGTAGCCTGTGATACTACGTACTATCATCCCGACATCACACTACAGCATGGTCATTCCATTAGTACCATATACTAAATATTCCATTACATTTTCAGCGTGTGGCATTGTGGGTTGTTATGTTTCTGTATTCCTGTGACTTAGATGAGAGTGATGATATTTGTTAGCTCTTTTGAATTGTGTATTACATTATATCCTTGTCATTCGACATTTAATTATCTATGACTCATCATTTGCATGGCTGTCCTATATTGCGTATTCTGATATTGATTAACTTATGGACTTGTTCATACTTCCGATTATTCTGTTATCGCATGATTATAATCTTGTCAGTATTTCTAATTACGCTGATAATTCCTGCTCTTATCAGTGTTTCTGCTTATTCAGTCATTGTATGGTTTATGGATTAATAGCTTTCCTGTATTGTATGATTATGATATTGTATTGAATACTTGACACTTATCTCGTGCACACACTTACACTACCCTCTAAGCTTTCTATAAGCTTATGCACGATAGATGCATGCAGGTGATATTAGGTTGCAGCAGCATTGAGCTTGGAGCGTGCAGCTGTTTTCTAGAGCTTTGATTTTGACATATATATTTCCCTTTCAGCATTGTATTCAAATGATTATATTAGTGGATATGTGATGATGATGTTGCCTTTATGATTTGGATAAACTTGTGGTTATGCTTATTACTAGTTAAATGTATATATATAAAAAAATCATCCTTGTAGGATCCTAGGATCAGAAATCTGGTATATGAATGCTAGGAGCTGAGAATGGGGTACTACGGAGGCTGTCGGCACCGGATTCGACAATCGGGATTCCTGTGAATCCGATTTTCGAGTTTGGGGCGTGACACAGATGAACGGCGTGGGTATCAAATAAATGCACAGAAGGTGGGTCCCACTATCTGAGAATAAGGCCCATACATCACGTGGACTCCACGTGCACCATCAGAATGGACTGTGTAGATACATACACCCATGTGGGGTCCACAGAACTATAGATCTGTCTCATTTTTAGTCTCAAGCCTGTAAGATAAGCTTGCCAAATGGTTGGATGGTTTGGATGCAACACATGCATCATGGTGGGTCCCATACATGGACAGCATGGATGAGGCAGGTGGGACCCATAGAACTTGGTGACATCATGTACACCAGCTATATAGCTAGTGTGTGGCACTCCAGCCAATTTGCTTCATAAGGTGGGTCCACACGTGTGGCCCACCATAACAATTATTTTCCATCCAACATTGATAAGGTCACAAAGACCCAAATAAATAAATAAATAAATAAATATTATATTTATTGAAAACCCCTGTGACTAGAGGGTCTCAATGGTAGACATTCAATCCACCACCACTGATGCAGCGTGGTCCACTTGACTTCTGCATATGGCTGATTTGTAGGGGGCCCACAGCGAGAAAGGGCCAATCCAATACACGGTATTGATATTTACACACATCACGGTGGGGCCCAGTGCTGGGAACCACGTCCCTGGCTCCCACATACGCAGCAACAAGATGCTGCTGCAGCGTCCTATGGACGTGCAGCAGCAACGCCTACTGTTGATGCTATATATTTTTTTTTTGAAAAATGAGTTTTCTTGGGGTTTTTCCTAGGTGGGGCCCGCATCAAGTGAATCCAACCCAACCACTGACAGACCAAACAAGCCCAATATGCTATATGTTTTGGTGGGTAGAAACATAAAGGTGGATTTCAACGGTAAAAATTATTGTTTTCGATGCTATGGCCCGCTAGAAAATCGAATTGGCTTCATTTTTTGGCTCAACTCCTAAAATGAGCTAGAGAATGGAACGGATGACGTGGATTAACTTCATACATCAAGGTGGGGCCTACACAAGTGGCCCTCTCCAAAGCTTATTGAACCAAGCTAATATCTTTGGTTTTCAGGTCACGTCCAGCGTCCCTAGACGCTGGACGGTATGGGGCACGCACATACATTTAAGGTGAAGACCCACTTATAGATGTCGGCCACCAAAAAAAAAGGTTGGATGGCATGGGTAATACATACATCAAGATGGGGTTCATTCGGGTAGGCCACACGACTACATCATCACATAAAAAAATTGAAAAAGAGAGGTAGAGAGAGAGAGAGAGAGAGAGAGAGAGAGAGAGAGAGAGAGAGAGAGAGAGAGAGAGAGAGAGAGAGAGGCACATGCGATGGAGAGACCCCGCCATTATGGTCCCTCCCTTCCATACATCATAACATAAATCAAGTGGGTCCTATTGCATGTGGGCCCACCGAATCAAAGATCAAAGGTAGAAATTCCTTCTCCACCAAAATGGAAGGTCTAGATGACCTTATTTATGTAAGGAAAATAAACATCATGATGGGGTCCATGGAGAATGACCCCATCATGGAATGATCATGAGAATCAAGATGGGCCATCAGCCACACCTAGGGTCCAAAGTGAGATCCATATTATCAACCGGTATGCCTCACTTAGCCTTTCATCAAAATCTGAAAATCTAGCCTATAGAAGCACCCACCGTTTGATCTTCTTGGTCCGAGGGAACGCTAATCTCCTTGTGCTTCTCTTTAATGGAATATGTGAGAGATGAATGACTAGGATGAAGGATTTTTGGGGTGGGAAGTAGGCCACACACACTCACTTTCTCTCCTTAGAATGCATGGATGTCCACCACTCTTTTTTGGTCTTTGTTTCTTGGAAAATGTGTAGAGAAAGAGAGAGAGAATGGGTGGTTGTAAGAGAGGTGATGGGTGTGAGTGATGCATGAGTGGGTTGACACTGGTGACTCTAACATCACCAGTCATAATTGACTCGATGAGCCGACAGCCAATCCTTAACTAGTGGTGTGCAAAATGGGTCCGATCCGATCCGCCCCGATTCGAACAGGACCGTTAGATTGAATCGGTTAGGTTCGGGTACGAAGGGGCAGATCTGAATACAGTTAGGATCGATTTCAGTTTAGCAACAAAACCGGCCGACTCGAACCAAAATCCGATCCGTTTGGATCCGGACCGAGTCGATCCGAATCGGACCCTGCGTAATGACAAGTTTGCCCCTCCTCTATATATATCTCTTTTACCTTTTTTTTTTTTACCCTACCCACCCGCCGCTCTCTACCCACACCCGAACCCTAAAATCCCTCAAACCCTTCTCCTCAGTTGTCCCTACCAGAACGCCGACGACTCACAATCCTCATCCGGCCATTCGCAATCGTTCATCAGGTAGGTGGACCCACTCGGCCACTGTTTTTTTTAAAAATAAATTTGTAAGAGATGGCTCGCTTGTTGGCCGACCATGACTGCTGCCCGTTGGTGGTCTGGCCACCCAGGATCGTTGGCCAGCCATGGCCGCTGCCCGATGGTGGTCCGGCCACCCATGATCATTATTTGTAATCTTCAGATTTGAAGAAATCTGAAATCTGTAACTTCCCAATCCCTTCTATCATTCCTAAAGTTTTCCATCTGCATCGCAATCCTTTCTTCTTTTCGGTTCCCATCAGAGCCTGTAATTTCTGGTTTTTTGAATGTTTGGATTGGATCCCTTCTGATTATCCCTGTTGTCATTTTTTGATATATATATATATATATATAATTTTATTTGATTAGTTAATATAAGAATGCGAAATGCAACATGTTGTGGTATCGGTAGCGGCATTGCTGTGCAAGATCCTGGCCGTTCATCAAGTGGGTTGAGGCATTTATGTGTGCGGAGTCCCTTCCTGTATGCTGAGTGTGCAAGATCCTGTTCTGATGTCTGTACAGAAGGGACCGTACATGGTGGCCCACCATTCTGGCACTTGCATGTGCATGTGCACTTGCCAGTGGGATTCTGATCATGCTCATCATATGGGTGGAGTGGTTTGAGAAGAAGTGAATTGAATTATCTGTCTGCAAGAAGAATGTAGAAACTCCTTTTGATTAGTGAAGAGTCCCACATCTCATTTTTGCCACTCTAGGCATGATAAAATGAGATTTGGAGAGATGGGTCTCTTTGACACAATGTCTAAGTACTGTTGCTGGTTGATGGAATGAACCCGTTTTATAAGATTGAAAGAGCTGTCTTCTGCCATTAGATGCCATAGAAACACTTAGGTGGCATTTGGGTTTCTTGAATTCATAGTTGTGTGAGTTTGTTTTGTGTTCTAGATAAAATGAGCACGATGATGATTGTGGTCCTGTTTGATAGAAGAGATGATTTTCCCAATGCAGAATCCCCTTTGAATGAATTTCTAAACATGGTGCCCTTGCATTGAAGGTCCGCCTCAAAAGATAGATATCCATAGGAGACGTGGTCTAAGCGTAGTTCCAAACAACAACCTTTGTGAAGATTCAGAATCACTAGTTCTGATATTCCGCTGAATAACGACTTCACAACTCTCTCTCTTTTTTTTAAAAAAAAAAAAAACAAAAAAAGAAAGAAAGAAAGAAAGAACTTTACAACTCGGTAGTCACCATTGCACATGTTGGACACACATTCCAATGGAATGGTGTTCAAGTTTGTTTAATTGTTACTCTCATGGACAGATTTTCCATCATTAACAATCTTGAATGCCTTTGCCTTCTCATTTCATTGTTTCCTTTTTCTTTCCTTTCCTATACAAGAGAAAGTACGGGAGACCCAAGGAATTGGCAAAGCAACTGACTATCTTGTCACTCCCTCTTAAAAAATTGGACCAATTACCTCTAGAATGGTACCCCTAGGCCTGATCAGATCATTTTGGGCTTTGCAATTTGTGCTCTAGCTGCCTTCTGAAACCCATGGATTCAGGTAGATATCTACCTCAGTACAGGCTGCTACAATCTCAGGTTAGTGTGCTGGTTTTGTGTAAACAAGTAATGAGATGGCTTTTTGCACTGTTGTAATACCCATTTCCATCTATGGTGGGAAGCAATTCTCCCTATCCATTCACATATACAACTGTTACGGTCCAACCTGTGGACAACTTCCAACCTTTCATGTATATATGACATCCAACAAATCCAATAGGTTGGCCCGATCATAAGTCAACTTTCAAAAAATTCAACAACTGCCACTTATTGAGTGGACCAAACTCATGTTTTGCTTTTACCAATGGCTAGACATTGTTTTTTTTTTAAAAAAAAAATTTTTTTTAATGGGGTGGACCACTTCATGAGTATATAGGGCTGACCTTTGGTCCTTTGCATAAGGAAATCCTCATGGTGGGGCCCACGAGATGAACGTCGTGGTTCATGCAACCATGGTTTGCTATCCATGTGTTAGGGAGAGCAGGATCAGACGGTTACTCTTGCTAGTAGTCATATCACAATTCATTAATCTGCTGGGTCCAACATATTTTTTTCGAAACCCTCTTAGCTGCGAGTATGTTTTCAGAGCCTACTCCTGCTCTGGATCATCATCTATCAGACCCTGTAATTCCTCTATCCGAGGAGGATCTTAACAATGGCCAGGATAATATTCAGTTTCTGATCTTTCTCATATTAAGTTTCATGCCCTGAAATGAGTTAGGACAGGTAAATTTCCAAAAGCCATCAATTGTGGGTTGTCACTGCAATCAATGTCATCAATCAATGGGAGACTTTTAAACTGAGGTTTGGTGGACATTTAAATCAAAAGATGAAAGTTGATAAACAATAAATAGATGGGTAAAAGGAGTGTTTTGATGAACAATAAATAGATGGGTAAAAGGAGTGTTTTGATGAACAAGAAAAGAAAAGGCAAAATTAAGGGAGTGTTTTGATGAACAATAAATAGATGGGTAAAAGGAGGGAGATTCATGTCGATCCTTGTAGATTTAACCAGGAATATTGTGGTCCCCTCACCTTTGTTACGGTATGGGGTTCCTCATTTCTCTTAAAGCAGAGGTATTTTGTTGACTGATAAAGAACCAAAATTAACTCGCAACCATCTCTACCATCTGATTAATAAGCTTGCAAATAAGTGCATGATGTGCTAGATGAGGGATCAATAGATCACATATTAGTTCATTGTAGATTGTGTCTTCAGGGTTAGACTTTTTAACCTCTAAGCATATGCTAGACATTCTATGCTGATATGGTTGATTTGTTAGAGGGTTTGTCATAGATGGACCTGAAAGCTATGTGCCTTTGAGTCTTTTATTGTGTTTAGTCTAGAAAGCCTCATCTGTAAGTAGTTTGGCTCATCTAGAGATTGCCCATGGGCATAGTAGATTTTGAGATCCTCTATGAGAAAGGACTTGCATCTGAGATAAATTGATTTACAATGCAGATTACAAGTTAATCTAACAACCCATAGATTGATTACTGACTATGTACTCTAGTCTTAATATGTACATTGCTTTCTTTGCTTAGATTATCTCATTATTACTTTCTTTGCTTAGCTTATTATTATGACTTGTGACTTGTGATTATGATTTTTAAGTTAGATAATTAGTTACTCGTTTGAGGATTTCTATGTGGCCATACATAGATATGGTGTGTTTTTTGTGGCATAGAAATCGCTCAAATTGTCCTATTTTGGACAGTTCAAGGTTAGATGGATAGTATGCTTTCATATAGTCTATTTCAATGTTCATGCCTGATCCGCGGTCCATCTCCTCATTTCTCTCTGGATATGTTTCTTTCGTTTGGTATCCAATGCCAAATATCTTCACATTGCTTTAGATATTTGGCATTGAAATGTAATGTAAGATGAACTTATCTGGAGAGGCACGGGGAGATGCTGCCGGATTTTCAACGTGGACGTTTAAATGAGAATATGAAAGTATTACAATCTATCCAACCTTGGATGAGTAACTAATTTAAGATTTAATTATTACTTGTAAGTTAGATAATTAGTTACCCGTTTGAGGATTTCTATGTGGCCATACATAGATATAGTGTGTTTTTGGTGGCATAGAAATCGCTCAAATTGTCCCATTTTGGACAGTTCAAGGTTAGATAGATAGTATGCTTTCATATAGTCTATTTAAATGTTCATACCTGATCCGCAGTCCATCTCCTCATTTCTCTCTAGATATGTTTCTTCTGTTGCGTATCCAATATCAAATATCTTCACTTTGCTTTAGATATTTGGCATCGGAATGTAACATAAGATGAACTTATCTGGAGAGACATGGGGAGATGCTGCCAGATTTTCGGCATGGATGTTTAAATGGGAATATGAAAGTATTACAATCTATCCAACTTTAGATGGGTAACTAATTTAGGATTTAGTGTAACTCTGTTAGCATTAGATTACTAATGCTAATATGATATAATATATTTCAACTATCAGATGGAAAATGAGGGTCTTTCCAATACCCCGTCGCCAGCCCCGGGTGGTCGGTCAATTACATCACCAATGATCCTTGAAGATGAGGGATTAGGTCTTGAACATGAAAAGGTGCCCGTCGATGTTGATACTAGTACCACACAATCGCATGTTGTCAGAAAAATGAAAAAGAGGTCAGCAGTGTGGGATGATTTTGAAGAAGTTATCCTGAAGAATGGTCAAGTGAAGATACAATGTAAGCACTGTAAGAGTCAGTATGCTAAGCAATCAGATGGGTCGACTACAACGTTGAAGAAACATATCTCAAAGTGTCAGAAAAAAATGAGAAGTGCGACAACCCAACAAACACTTTCATTTTCACAATCTGCAATGGGTCCGTCAGTGTCCATCTATAAGTACGACAAGGAGCTGGTGAATGAGTTGACGACCAAGTTAATTATTACAGATAAAAGACCATTTCAGATGATAGAGAGTCCTGCTTTTGTTGGACTAGCCAAATGCCTTAACCCTAAATACGAGAAGGTCTCTCGTACAACAATCAAGAGGGTGTGTATGAAGATATATGAAGGCGAGAAGGTTAAGTTGAAAGGAGAGTTGATAACGCAAGCAATTTCCCGAATTAGCGTAACATCAGATCTGTGGACGGCATCCAATCAACGAAAGGGATATATGTCCCTAACTGCTCACTACGTTGATGCCGAATGAAGGCTTTGTAAGAGAATAATAAACTTTCGTTATTTGGCGCCTCCTCATAGTGGTTTGATGATTTTAGACTGCATACACAGATGTCTTATGGTGTGAGGAATTGAGAAGATCTCCACAATTACTCTAGATAATGCCTTTGCAAATGATAGCGTGATAATGAATTTGCGCAACCATTTTACGGCCACCGGTGACCTGTATTTTGGTGGAAAGATATTTCATGTTAGGTGTTGTGCCCACATCCTAAACTTGATTGTACAAGAGGGCCTTAAAATAATCAATCGCACCATCGAGAACATTAGATAGAGTGTGAAGTACATATGGGGGTCACATTCACGATTACATGTATGGAATGAGATCGTGAAGCGGTTGAATTTGTCAACTCAGAGAATGATGAAGTTGGACGTCATGACACGCTGGAATTCAACTTTTGAAATGTTGGATTCAGCGATAGATTTGAGACTTGCATTCTCTCACTATGCACAGCGTGATAGTGCATACGTTTGGCTGCCTTCTGAAGATGATTGGTCAGTAGATGAATCAGTTCATAAGTTCCTTTCTGTTTTTTACAATAGCACAAAGAAATTTTCGGGCAGCAAGTATCCAACATCAAATATATTTTTGCCTGAACTTTGGAAGGTAAAAGATGCCTTGCACAAAGGCAGTACTGGACAAGACTTTTTACACTTTATGATCATGGGTATGCAGGTAAAGTTTGATAAGTACTGGTCTGAGTGTAGTCTAGTAATGGGTGTTGCGGTCGTTCTTGATCCTCGATATAAGATGATTATGATTGACTTCATATGTAGTAAGTTGTATGGTGCGATGGGTGTTGCTGAGGCTGAAAAGATTTCTGAAGCGGTCAGTGAATTGTACAATTTGTATGTATGTGCTGCAAAAGAACAATCTTCTCATGTGGGTTCTAGTTCCGCAGTTGATGAATCGCAAGAAGACACAACAGATGATTTCATGTCTTACTATGCACAGCGGAAAGGGACTCAAATACGGATGCCTAGATCAGAACTTGAAGAGTATCTTAAGGAGGATCTTTTAGTTATAAAATCCAAAGGCGATGATTTTGATATTTTGGAGTGGTGGAGGATGAAATCTGCTAATTTACAGTACCCTGTGCTCTCATTAATGGCACGTGATATATTATCAATTTCAATTTCAACTGTAGCTTCAGAATCTGCTTTTAGTACAGGAAGTAGGGTCATAAGCAAGTATAGAAGCTCACTTACACCTGAATCGGTTGAAGCGCTTATTTGTAGTCAGGATTGGTTGCGTCCAATGTGAGGGAAAGAGAACTCTGTTGATGAGGAGTTCGATGAAGAGGAGAGTGAGAAGATAAATGAGACAGTGCCTGCAACTGTGATGTGATTTTGATACCTTTTATTTATGTTATTTCATGTTATTTGTAATTTTGTTAAAACAGTTACATTATAATTTTATGGTTATGGCTTATGGGTGGAGCCAACCTTTCGGTTGGACTTGAGATCTATTGTAATATTCTATTTTCATGTTTTCATGTCCACATGAAATGTGGATTAGATGATAAGTTCAAATCCATGTTAGACTTCTTAACCTAGTCATGTAAATGCTCATTCCATGTTAGCCTGACCACACCAAATGTGGATTAAATCTATCAATTGGATAGTTAGGATTGCATTTTAAATTAAGATGTCATCATTTGCTCATTTTAACTTTGGCGAGTCTGCAGGTCAGTTCGGTCACATTCGGTGAGTCTATCGCACACGATTATTCATTTACTGGACGGTAATCTCAACTTACACTACCACTGATGAAGATTATATAACTGATTTAAGGAATTTCAAAGAAGCATTAAACCTGATAATGCCCTAAGTAGACCATGGGATTGGTTTGTTGATTATTTTACTAATTTTTGCATGTGTGATAATGCCCTAAGTAGACCATGGGACTGATTTGTTTGCTGCTACAATCTTAGGTCAGTGTGCTGGTTTTGTGCAAACAAGTAATGAGATGGCTCTTGGCACCGTTGTAATACCCATTTCCATCTATGGTGGGAAGCAATTCTCCCTATCCATTCACATATACAACTATAAGGTCCAACCTGTGGACAACTTCCAACCTTTTATGTATATATGACATCCAACAAATCCATGAGTATATAGGGCTGACCTTTGGTCCTTTGCACAAGGAAATCCTCATGGTGGAGCCAACCTTTCGGTTGGACTTGAGATCTCATACACATGTTGGCAATATTAATGGCAGGTTGATTGTCATGGTAGAGACGTGTGCGGGCCTCAATTTCTGTTTCTTGCAAAAGAGATTGAAGCCATGTGATCTCACAAGTTGTTTTAGTCATTTCCCTATACTTAACTTTATCAAATGAACCACAGTCTACTTCTGGTTTTTTCATATCACCAGATTTCCTCTTATGGAGGTGTATATGTGTTTGCATCAACCCATGATTGAAATGACATGGTCTTGTGGGCTACATTGAAAGGGCGATTACCTTTCCGTTTTTCCTGCCTGAAATTGATGCGCAACTCATTTCATGCAAGATGTGAGATGAGTTGGTTGGTTATCATTAGGACCTATTTGGTAGACACATTTTAGTTCATCTCTAATTATGTGTAAAGACTCATATGAAGTGCAATTTCCTTATGACCTATTTGGTAGACACATTTTAGTTCATCTCTAATTATGTATTAGAGATTATGATGGTTGGTTATCATTTATCAAGATTATTTTGCCAAAAAGAAATATGATCCCTAATACATAATTACAATGAACTAAAATGAGATGAACTCATTGTTAGGTGTCTTCCAAACAGGCAGTTTTCAAATTGAGGGACTTGACTCTGGATATGGATTGTGATTTTCATACTTTCAAGAATTCAATTTCCTAGTTTTTACTTTTTATTTATTTATTTTATATTATGGAAATTGTTGATTTTTCTCCATTCCAAGTCAAGACTACCAGATGGCAGGATTTTTAAAGAAGTTATTTGATACTCTGGCAGAGAATGGAAATCCATGCATCTACTGGAAAAGCACAATTTTCTCATTGTTATGCAAATTAATGTAGGTTTTCCCTTTGATGATGCAGTGTCTCTCTTTCAAAGAACTTGCTTTGTTCATCTGACAATTCATGTGCAGCATTCCTATTATTTTTTTGGAGGATTTTCAGCCATGGATGATATCCTACCTTTCTGTGGATGAATGGGCTAATATTGTGCATTGTTTGATAAGTTTCAGCCTTCTTTTGATCCAACTCCTAATTGTTGATAAGTTTCAGTCCACCTGTGAACGTGGTAAATTCCTGGCTTGGTTAGAAGATCCAAACTTCTTATGGGACCTACAATGCAAGACAAAAAAAAAAAAGCTTCACCCTCAAACTTTTTCATCTCCTAATGATGGCCATCTTTGTCTTCATTTTACATTTATATTTTGCATATGAATTATTTCTTTTTCTTTTTATCTTTTTGAAGTAGAAGACAATAAATTTACCCGAGTAACTTTCTCATCTTGCGATACTGTGGACAAGGCCCAACTATGTTATATGCAGGTACCTATGGTCTCCTATATATTTGTTGTATATGATTACTTGGAACTGAATGTGCAAGCCTTCATTACTAGTTGTAGTTGCTAGATAGCCTAGATTCATCTAATCAATGGCTGAATGGAATGATTTATTTGAATGTAAAACTGTCATGATATGTTCGTGTGATGTGTGGACAATCTCTTTAGGTATTTCCTACCTTTTTTTGATACAAGTTGAAGGCTTCTCTTCTTTTTAGTATATCTGCATGTAAGTCTGTCATGTTGAGAGTTCATTGATTGCTTGAAATTTCTTATTGCTAGACATTGATTGTCAACCTTTCGGTAAGGGTCACACTGTATTGTGTGGGGTGGGGGCAACATCTAATCCACTATGCCTAGTCAGAGACCGTCTCCATCAATCATTTCATGCGCTGATGTACAGAAGATTGTATGGAAATGCAGGTCTGACTGTAAATGGGGCCGCTCTAAGTTTATGACAAATCCACTCTGTCCATTTCTTACGGCTCATTTTAGAGAACGAGCCCACTCAGATGCAGGTTCAATCCAAGGCGGAGAAACGAATATATAATATGATTGATGTTTTGCGTGAGGGTAACATGCGATGATTTTCATTTTTTTTTTTCCTCTTATAAAATATTTCCCAATTGTTGGAAATTGTTGTATTCCTTTGTTATGTGGGATGTTTGAGGCTTAGTTTTGGGAGAAGTAGAATGAGATCATCCAATTTTAGACAGTGGAAAGAGGTCAGTTTTGGTACTTCATGGGAGTGTGGAGTTGGTTTCTTCCATTTGTGGAAGCTGCCATTGGTGGAAGCAAGTTACATGGATGGATGGAATCAGCAGAAATGATATGATTGATTTCTATTTTGTCGAAGATTGCAAGTGAATCTGATTCACCCATTTTGCGTCCACAATGGGGTATTTGCACTACCTTTTATTTAATTTAAATGTCTGATTGTAGGGAAACTCTTTTAGACCTTTGTGATTTTCTTACAGTGAAGAACCTTTTACTCTGGCAGAATTTGATGTTTTTTTCTTTGGTCAGGTCAGCTGGGCTCTAACCAGTGTGATGATTGATATGCAGGCAATAAGAAATGAATCCAGATCCTATGCTTGCCAGTTGCCACAAACAGTAGATTGCTGTTTGTTGCGGTCTGATTGGGCCACATCATCACACATTGCGTTTAATGCAGCAGTGTTGACAACTTCAGTGATGACGTGGACTAATCAGGATGCAGTAAAATAGGAATTTCCTGTTTGTGACAGGTAGAGGATTTGGATTTGAAAAATTGTACACATGGTGGCCCAATAACTCAAATTTAACTGTCCAAATCAATGGTCCTAATTTATATGAATAATGAGACCATGGGTGGTAAAAAAAATTATTTTTTTGCCAACTAGATGATTGGTGGACATTTAATGGGTGGTTGGTTATTGATGAAATTTCTCTCTCAGTATATGCAAGGGCTGCACTGATTGTTCAATGCTACTGACTGAGTCCTTGTCTATCAGCTAGGTTAGACTTTACAGTGGATCTTCTGCTAGCAGGCTCGACCAGGCTTGTGCCTGGGTGTTTAGCTCGGCATGGCTTACACAAGCCAAGGTCCAGCACAACCTGGATGTCCAGAAAATTAATTTTAAAAAATTAAAGGATGATGCACAAAATACACATGTGGGACCCACTGGAATGGTGTACATACTAGCCTCATTTTAGGACTTTGGCATGTTCATGGGGTACCCAAGTGGAGAGCAGATTAGGTGCGCCTCAACCTGGACCGAATCCGAACTGGGTCAAATCTGATCTGACTCGGTTTTCTTGACCGAGTCGGTCTCAGTTCGGATCAGTCAATGCACTGTTCGGATCTGATCGGATCAGATGACTCAGATCTGTTTTCGGATCGGATCGGATTCGGGTCAGGAAGCCCAAATTTCGGATCTGATCGGATTGGGCCCAATTCGATCCGACTCGGCCTGATGCCCAGCTCTATCCTTAACTATTATATTAGTCCATTTTCTTTATAAGTTTGTTAAAGACATTCTAACAACCACTATAGGACACCCTTCCCCTTCTTTCTCTATTTTTTCCCTCTCTTCACTTTTTCTCTCTTTTCCAGCTCTCCTTCCTCTTTCTTCTCCTCTCTCGCAATTTCTCTTTTTCCTTCATGTTAGGTTTTCCTAAAAACCCATCACTTGCTTCCATTTTTGAGTTAGATTCATGTGATTTTAATGTCAAAATTGCATTCTACATCAAGCAAGGAAGGTAAACCGCCAATTTGGGATTTTTTTTTAAAAAAATTTTTTAATTTTTTTTTTAATGTTTTTATACTTTTCCTCATGCATGGCTGTCCATTTGGAAGAATGAGCCTCCATTAATAATTCATGGCCCACCCACTTAATTTTACTTATTAAAACAGTAAACCACTTACCCATGGACGTACAAGCACCCATTTTGCATTGATTACACTCTTGTAGCCTTCGATTGAGAAGATCTTAAGGCAGGGTCATCTTGGTCATTAAATGAGTCCATGTAATGATTTGAGGCATTCTATTTGATCATTTTTTATATCTTTGTTGCCTATGTGGAATGTGAGGTCCCGATTGATGTCTTGATGGGCTACTTGGATGATTGGGCCATGAGGCCCATCATGGCAATCTTAGCTATTGATTGGATTGATTTCATGATAAAAACATTTTCCTTTTTATCTTACCACCCACTTGGAAAGGTGGGCCTCAATTTGATTGTGCACATCCCACTTGTGTGATCTGAACCATTAAAAACATGCAGGAGCTATCTTAGATGATCTTGATTAAACCACCCATATCTTTTTCATCTTAGAGTTTTTGTATTTGGTATCTTCTTAAGAATTGCTTCTAATCATACTAAGAATTATCCAATATAATTAAATTAAGATTTTCTATTTTTGGTATATTTTACTAATTCAGATAGTTTCGAGTATAGTTAAATTATGGTTCTTAATTAGGGTGATTAGAGCCAAATTACCATTTTCACTAATTACAAGCAAGCCACACTATGAACTTAGCTAATACAAATCCTAGTCATTGCACACAAAAAATCTCCCTACACGATTCATTTTAAAAATGCCTTGATTATTCGAATATGCTCTAAACTGCTCATTAGTGGGCCACAAAACCCGAGACTATAGAAAGACGATTGTCTTAATGGGCTTGACGTCTATCGCAAGTGAAAAATCAAGAAAGTACCAAGAACTGCTCAACTTGGGTCAGAGGTCAAGTTCTTGAACTACACAAATGCCCCAAGCTGAAATCTGAACCTTAAGTGAAATTTACCCCCGCTCTTTTGCAAAGTTGTGACTTTCCAACTATTGGATCGCATCTGAACTCAAGATACAAGTTAAGAATATTTTTTTTCTCATATCCATATAGTTGCGGCCTCGATCAATCACCAACGACCGTCTATCACAAATGGGGTCCCCATGGTTGATTGAAGTATCTGATTGTCGCCCGGTTATGACAAAACATAGATCCCATGGTAGGGCACCTGTCCCCTAGTGTGGATGAGCAAGTGAGCCTCCGTTGAGGCCCTGTAAGTCGAAAACAACCTCCTCCAAGACATGTCTAATGGAAAAAGGGACATCCAGACCATTTGTGCACATTCCTGGCACTATAAATAGCCCCATTTCACACTCTCTCACTCCCATACAAATTTTAAGTTACAACAAAGGGAAGAGGGAGAGGAAAACAGGGGACAGGAGGTGTAGAAGAAGGTTGGTTAGAGAATTCACCCACCACCGCTAGCCGCAGCGTAGCCACGACCGCGCCGCACCATCGGAATTGCCTTGGCAACAATTAAAGGTGATGATTGAGCATTTTCTTAAGATTTGGGCCTTGAAGGCCAATTGTATATGCCCTTGCAAGCTAACCACGCTGATGTAGGGCACCGACAAGTTGATCCACAAGACCCTAGCCCTAGGAGCAAGTTCAAAATCTGACGAATCACTCCAAGGTGTGAACCATTACCCCTAGGTTGCCGTTTATCGAACCCCATAGCACGATTAATGGTTTTTTTTATGAATGGATAAATGCATGTTAACCTGTGCATACTCATATGGCCCGTGTACTTTCCATGAATTTCTATACATGTGTAATAAAGCCTATATGTTCGATGGTTACTAGAATAGGTTGAATTCGCTAATTAATTACTCATGCTTCCTATTACTCACCTGCCTATGCACTCAATTTGCCTTACCTCACATGAATTGATATGTTAGTATTGAGATGGATTGCATGTTCGATAAAATACCCAATAAAGTAGAATTTCTTGATTTATTTCTTGTATCCTTTTATGTAGTTACGTAATTGATTTATTACTATTATTGATTGACTGGGACTACTTGGGTAGTCAGGTCGGCAAACCGCAGGTTCATGAGGGCGGCACTGACCAGGTCGGTCACCCTAGACTAGTCCGATTGACCCGAGGCAAACATGAGCAATCGATAATAGTTGGACTACATGGGATGCTTGCACCTAACGCCGGTTACACTGAGGTTTGCCTGAGTTAACCGAATTAACCTAATTTCTGACCAACTGTGTGTATCCATCATGTATGATCACACCTGTCCGAATATGGAGCACCACAAACCCTAGAGGGGCCTACTAATAACCATTAGTGATATGATCCCCGAGTCTTGGGAGCCGGGCATGGTGATATGGGACATTGTGTCCATGCTGTCAGCCTAGTTGGGTGTCGAGCCTCCTCATAGTGACCAGTGAGCACTAATGGAGGTGATAGATCATTATTCGAGCGACCCCCATCAAATTATCTAGCTGATAGTTTCATACCAGAGTATTATTCAAATGACCCGGGCATGAATGAAATTGGTGACAAGCCCTATCTTTGTAGTGATTTAGTTTTATGTGACAAGCCCGCATCTCATAACTGAGTGATCATACTTGTGTTTGGGTAATGACCCATATTGAGTTTATCCTCATACCTTTAGGTATCATGTCGTACCTTTGTAATTATTGATTTGTGAGATAAACGGGTGATACCTAAATTTGGATCATGGATCATAGGCTCAAAACTGCTACGATCACCCTAGGCTTAGCAATTTGTATGGGGCCATTGATTAAATAGTGGTGTTTCAGCTTTTTCAAATTTTACTGGATGAACAAATTAATTAATTCACTCGACTAACATGAACATTCATTGCATCGCATTAGTTGAGATCGTGGCGAATTGGGTATTGTGGTCGCGTGTTGAGGGAGTGTTGGCATTTATGAATGTGGTGTCAGAGTCGCTTATGAGGGAGTGTTAGATTATGAGGGCATGCATTGTCTCATGATAACATGTACGTGCATTAATAATAGCATTTAGGAACTGGGTGCTTAAGTTGCTTAATCATTACTTGTATGAGTGTAATTGATAACATGTGTAACTTATAGTTAATGGAACCACTGTGTTGATCACTCACTCCCACTCTGAGACGGTGTTTTAAAACACTAATAAGATGATATTATCGATGTAGGTACTATAGAGATCTCAGATGGGTGGGCTTAGAGTGGCTTGCACCATCGACATTATGTTTTAGAGGATTGGACCAAACCGAAAACATTACACTTTAATCATTTTAGGGATATATATTATGGATTATATAATTCCCACTTGAGCAGACACCATATTTTTATTGTATTTTTACTATTACCCCTATAATTTTGGATTTTCATTATCTCTACCTTGCTTTGGATCTGCTAAATTGATCTTGTGTTACTCTGATTACTCTTGCGTGGAATGAATGTGAATCTGAACGAGGTCACACATGCATTTCCATTTGGTTCACACCTGGGAATTCGAGACCGAAGTCTCTGTACTTGGGTGCCAATTTTTGAGGCGTTACATGATTTCAGATATACATCATTGTGGGGCCTGTCAACAATCAAGGGTGACCACCCCCCTCCCAACTATTTCTCTTGGTGTAGCACACCAGAATCACGAATTTTCCTGGTTTTTTAGCCATAGACCTAACATGGGTCATGCACTTGATTGTCAGAGTGGATTCATAAACACATCATAGAGGGGATCTCTGTGTGTGTGTCCACTTCATAAACACATCACAAAGGGGATCTGTGTGTGTGTGTGTGTGTGTGTGTGTGTGTGTGTGTGTGTGTGTGTGTTGGGGAGAATATGGAAATTACTCTTATGAGAAAACTTACTGAAGGAATGGTAAAATCTAAAAGGCTTTATTTTTCCTAAACGATCATGTTACAAGGCTTAGAATAGGGAAAATTTAGAAGAATATAAAAATGCCATAAGAAATGGTAAGTAGCAACTAAGGCTAAACTTTAAGGCATATGATGATCTATGCAATACATTAGGAATAAGAGAAGATTAGAAAGAAATTTTCAGACTTGTAAAAATGTGGGAAGGAAAATGCAAGGACCTAGATCATGTTAGATGCATTTAGAACAATGACAATAGGGTATTGATTAAGGATTACATGATTAATGAAAGGTGGAGAAATTATTTACAGAACATGATAAACGACGGCCACTTTGAACACTTAGGTATATAAGTTATCATAGACTCAAATGAAGCTAAAGATCATAGATACTTCCATAGGATTAGGATATCTGAAATAAAAGAAGCTTTGTAAAAGATGAAGATAGGAAATGTAAGCCCCGTATTCTAGACCGTACCGTTTCATAGATTTCCGCGGTATTACCGGTCGAATTTTGGCAACCTTCGACCCTTAATCGATATTTACGCACGACCCTGATTCATACGCCGTCAACCCGAGTCGACTCAACCTAAGATCTTTACCATAGCAACCGCACCGTCGCTGCGGTTCTGATGCCGCGACTTGCCAACGTGTCAAGGCCGATCAAGTCTGACGAAGTTGGCACATTTCCTTCAAGTGGACCCCACCCTAGCATGTGATGATGCCCATCTTGAATGGTATGTGATAGTCCATTGGGGCCCACTTTAATGTAGATGTAAGGCCCATGTTGAGAGGCCCATTCAATGTATTTATGGCCCGTAGCTAAAGCCCACTTTGATTTATGTATAGGGCCCATGTTACAAGGCCCATTTTGATGTATTTTAAGACCCATGGGATTGGATCCATTTGATATATCCAAGGCCCATGGGATTAAGTTCATTGGATGTATTTTAAGGCCCATGGGACTGGACCCACTTTGATGTATTCCAAGGCCTATGGGATTAGGCCCATTTGAAATGTAAGGCCCAGTCGGTGTGGCCCATTTGATATATATAAGGCCCATAGGTCGAGAACCATTGTGATGCAATCTAAGGCCCACGGGTTATGACCCATTGCAATGCACATAAGGCCCATTGGTGCGGCCCATTTGATGAATAAAAGGCCCATATGATATGGCCCATTTGATGCATTTAAGGCCCAATGAGACGTACCTAAAGTCCACTACAATGTGTGATCCTAATACGGATTATGTAATGATGTTTACGACGATCGTTCCTTGGAAGCAATGTTGGTTTGATGTCCACATTGCAAGTTTAATGTTGGTTGGATGTCCACATTTACGACTCTCCCTAGGGCCCATCATTAGGCCCGTACTTATTGTGTATACGCCGTCTAAGCCCATTTGCGTTGAAAGGATAGTTCATTACCTTATTACATGTTTAGTATAGTTCAATGACTCACGGTCATACGCATCATATGTATGCTTGATATGAGAAGTGATTGATCATAGCATATGCCTTCGGGCAGATTGTTTATGGGACCCCAATTGAGCGGTGTTGCCCTACATGAGTGCACGATACGCACAGGATTGCTGCATGATTGGATAGTGTGATTCATGCATTTTGCATTGTGTGATATGGTTTCTATACGCCCTAGGGACATCAGGATCGTAGCCTCCACAGGTGTATCGTGGTTGGCAGGATTGGATACCAGAAATCTCGTTCTACATGGGGTACTATAGATATCCCTGGGTGAAAGTCCCTAAACCCTTATGGTACCAAGAGGTTACTCCAACCTCTAGATCGAGTGGGTAGATGAGCGTTGAGTGTTGATTTTCAGATGGCTTAGCTCTCTACTGTGTCTTGGTCGGTTGGAAGGGGGTGCGCCCTTACCCGCCCCAGAGTAGGGAGCAAAGCTAAGATGAGTCTGACCAGCTCAAGGAATGGGTCCTTTATCGACTAGTCGAGCCTGATATTGACAGACGGATAGTGATGTCTCTTCCACTTACCTTATTGCGAGTGATGAGGCAGCGATCTGGTTTAGAGTGTACTAGACCCCAGTGATATCCCAAAGTTGAACTATATTGATATATGAACTTGATTTGCATGTTTGAGTTGTATCTCGCATCGCATGGCCTTGGTATGGCCGACAACATTCATGCCTTGCATAGCATGGCCTTGGTACGGCCCATAGCTTTCATGGATTCATCAGCATACTCCGCATTACTCTGATATTTCATTACTATATTGCGCACACATTCTCACCACCCTCTAAGCTTTCTATAAGCTTATGCATGCCTATTGCGTGTAGGTGATGTTGGCTCGCAGTAGCGTTGAGGCAGGAGCGCTTAGCAGATCATTCTAGAGTTTTTGTTCATCATCATTGTATTTTCCCTTTATACTCATTGTACTTGTAAAGTTTTGATCATAGTGAAAATGTAATGAAGTTTTTGGTTGTTGTTTGTGAGTTATGCCTTTAGTTATGCTTATCACGATTCAAACTGATTTTAAAAATCCTCTTCGTAGCATCCCAGGATCGAAACCTGGCGAATGGGAGCTGGGAGCTGAGAATGAGGTTCTATAAAGGCTGTCAGCGCCAGATTCGGCGATCGAGAATTTTATCAGCCCAGTTTTTGAGTTTGGGGCGTGACAGAAGTTGGTATCAGAGCATAACTTGGGAATAACCGAGAAGAACATTACATGTCTACTATGAGTTTAGAATGGCTAAGTCCCGAAGTTCGGATAGCTTAGCGATCTCCCGTTTCAGGGCTTTAATGTACGTGTCTTCGAGAGTTTTCAAATTGATAGACGCCTTCACTCTTTCCTATAGGACATGCCACCCAGGAGAGTTACCCGATCGACTCCCGCACCACCACCTGAGGATCTCGCTCCACCACCTGCGGCTCCCGCATTACCACCTACGATGCCTGTTCCACCACCAAAGATTCCTACTGCCCATTCTGAGTATGCTGCTTCTCCACCAGAGACCGGTGCAGACCCGACTGTATCCCTAAGTACTTCCCAGTTGCAGCAGATGTTACAGGCTGTGACGGCTGCACTACAAGGATAGGGCAGGCAGCCAGTTGTTTCACCGGCCTGGGCAGAGTAGGAGTGCGCGAGCGCCCTCCTTCATGAGTTTTGACGGCTCGATCCCCCACATTTTCAGGGTGTGCCAAACCCGACGGTAGCAGAGAGATGGCGCGCTGATGCGGAGAAGATATTCGAGATGATGGGATGTACGACAGAGCGACGCGTTCTACTAGCCGTATTTCTTCTCCATGGTGAGGCTGAGCACTGGTGGGCATCAGTTTCCAGAGCATCAGGCACCGATTTTGTATGGACATGGGAGGATTTTGTGGATCGGTTTGACCGACAGTACTTTCTTTATCACATCCGACGACAGCGAGCGTTGGAGTTTGAGGCCCTGGTGTAGGGCGATATGATAGTGGCCCAGTACGCAGCTCGCTTTGTAGTACTGTCCAGATTTGCACCTTACCTAGTAGATGATGAGGAGTGGAGAGCCCGCCGCTTTGAGGACGGCTTACGTTACGGTTTTCGCGGCCGTGTTATTGGGTATGAGCTCCCGACTTTTGAGGAAGTGGTATGGAAGGCCCAGCTTTTCTAGGCTAAGTGGGTCGGTTCTCAATCTGATCGCGGTTAGAGGAGAGACCTAAAGAGGCAGGCTCCTTCTAGTGACTCTCAGCAGCATCGACCATAGAAGCAGAGGCGTACAGGTCGCCCAGCCTTTTGAGCACCAGCAGCACCCCCAGCACCACCTCTGAGGCAGTTTGTCGGTACTTGTTTTAGGTGTGGTGCGGCGGGACACCATTCATGGGAGTGTCTCAGCCCCCAGCAGTAGCAGAGAGGTCCACAGTAGCAAAGGGCCCCACAGCAGCCTCCATCACAGTCGCAACAGAGACCCCCACAGCAGCAGCGACAGTAGCCCTCACCACCGAGACCACCTCAGCAGCAGCATTAGCCTCCGAGACCGCAGCAGCAGAGGCAGCAGTTTCGACCACCTCAGCGACCCCAGCAGCAACAACAACACGATAAGAGGGGACATGCACCTCCCCAACTGGCTCAGGCTAGATTCTATGCGGCTTAGCAGGATCTGTAGTCATATGAAGGAGTCGTTGAGGGTATACTTCCAGTCTCTGCATGCATTACATGTGTGTTATTCGATTTTGGTGCATCACATTCTTTTGTGCCCGAGAGCTTCTACCGATCGACTGGCTTACTGTTGGAGTCTTCTTGTGAGAGCCTATCAGTATCGACTCCCTTGGGGAAGACTGGAGTGTTGAGCCGATTTTGCTCGTCTTGTCCCGTTCTAGTTGGGGATACCTTTTTACCTGCCGATCTGTTTGCATTGCCGATGTCCGAGTTCGATGTCATCCTGGGCATGGATTGGCTCACCGAGTACTATGCCATATTGGACTACGCCGTGAGGACAGTCACTTTTTGTATACCCAGCGTGCTACAGTTTCAGTTCATTGCAGAGCCCAGAGGAGAGCGGTTGTCTTGTATGATGTCATGTGCCATAGAGGAGCCTATAGCTGTGAGCATCGACCAGTTGCCCATGGTTTGTGATTTTTTCAATGTGTTTCAGGAGATTTTGGGATTACCGCCTCGTCGACTCATCGAGTTTCAAATTGATCTCGTACCCGGTATCGTGCCTATTTTGAAGGCCCCATATCGCATGACATCGTTGGAGTTGCAGGAACTGCAGAAGCAGTTGGACGAGTTGCGCGAGTTAGGCTTTATCCGTCAGAGCAGTTCATCGTGGGGAGCGCCGGTACTCTTCGTGAAGAAGAAGGATGGTTCGTTGAGGCTCTGCGTTGACTATCGCGAGTTTAACAAAGTCACGATCAAGAATAAGTACCCACTCCCGAGGATTGATGATTTGTTCGATCAGCTACAGGGTGCACAGTTCTTTTCGAAGATTGACCTGCGTTCCGGATATCATCAGATTTGGGTCCGAGATGAGGACATTCCAAAGACGGCATTCAGGACGCGTTACAGTCATTTTGAGTTTTATGTCATGTCCTTCGGACTGGCCAATCCACCCGCGGTCTTCATGCAGTTGATGAACGAGGTCTTCCGCCCATATCTCGATCAATTTGTTGTAGTCTTCATTGAAGACATCCTGATCTATTCGAGGACTCGTGAGGAGCACGAGCAGTATTTAGAGATCACTTTGCAGACCCTCCGCGCACACCAACTATATGCAAAGCTAGAGAAGTGCAAGTTCTGGCAGGAGGAGGTGAAGTTTCTCAGTCACGTGGTGCCGAGGGAGGGTGTCGCAGTGAACCCCTCGAAGTTCGAGGCAGTGCGTCAGTGGGGCCAGCCCACGACTGCGACAGAGATCCATAGTTTCCTTGGTTTAGCGGGCTATTACTGATGTTTCATTGAGGGCTTTTCTCGTATTGCAGCCTCGCTGACCAAGTTGACTCGGAAGGGCGCAGAGTTTATTTAGAGTGATGCCTGTGAGCGAGCTTTTATGGAGTTGAAGGACCATCTGACGTCTACTCCTGTCCTCACTCTTCCCTCTGGGAGTGACGGATTTATTGTATTCACTGATGCCTCGCATATCGTTTTGGGTGCTGTCCTGATGCAGCACGGGAGACCAGTGGCCTTCGTGTCTCGTCAGCTCAAGGTCCACGAGCTGAACTATCCTACACATGATCTGGAGCTAGCTGCAGTTATCTTCGCACTGAAGGTGTGGAGGCACTATCTTTATGGGGTCAGGTTCGAGCTCTTCTCTAATCACAAGAGCTTGAAGTACCTCTTCTCGCAGTCTGAGTTGAATATGAGGCAGAGGCGCTGGATGGAGCTCCTGAAAGACTATAATTTTGATCTTCAGTACTACCCGGGTAAGGCAAACGTGGTGGCAGATGCCCTCAGCCGTCATCCACTAGGCCTAATGGCACATATGATGATTTAGGAGTGGCAGATGCTTGAGGATATCGCAGCGTATGATTTTGAGTTCTGCCGGTAGTCTCTCATCCTACAGTTATCGAGCCTGTCGATTCAACCCTCTCTTGTCACTAGGGTGATCGAGGCTCAGCAGGCTGATGAGTCGTTGCAGAGTTATATGGCTGAGGTGGCATCTAAGAGTCAGGCAGATTGGCATATTGGTGTAGACGGTGGACTTTGCTTCAGAGGCCGATTATGTGTCCCGGATATTCCAAAGTTGCGCAGAGATCTTATGACCGAAGCACATAGATCGTGATTTTCTATCCACCCGGGCTCGACGAAAATGTACCGTGACATGAGGCGATAGTATTTTTGGGCGGGGATGAAGCGTCAGATCGCCAATTTTGTGGCCGAATGTGACACGTGCCAGCGTGTTAAGGCCGATCATCAGAGACCCCCTGGTCTATTGCAGCCGTTGGGCATCCCGATGTGGAAGTGAGAGCACGTGTCGACTGATTTCATTATGGGTTTGCCGAGGACTCAGCGCGGTCATGACGCCATTTGGGTTGTTGTGGATTGTCTAACAAAGTCGGCACATTTCCTTGCGATGCGTGTGACTTGGTCTATGGACCAGCTTGCGAGATTATTCATCGAGGAGATCATGAGACTGCATGACGTTCCAGTCTCGATCATTTTTTATCGAGACTCGAGGTTCACGTCTCAGTTTTGGGGGAGCTTCCAGCGAGCGATGGGGACTAATTTACAGCTCAGCACCCCGTACCATCCGCAGACCAATGGCCAGACCGAGAGGGTCAACTAGATCCTTAAGGATATGATTCGAGCTTGCGCGATTGATTTCGGGGGTAGCTGGGATGAGCATCTGCGATTGGCTGAGTTCGCATACAATAACAGCTATCAGGCGACCATCGGTATGGTTCCTTTTGAGGCACTATATGATAGACCATGCAGATCACCTAGTTGCTGGACCGAGGTTGGAGAGCGTTGTCTCCTAGGTCCTGAGCTTATGTAGGAGACGTCAGAGGCTATAGATATCATCAGGCAGAGGATGGGCACAGGTCAGACCTGATAGAAGAGTTTTGCTGATCGTCGGCGTCGTCCCTTGGAGTTTGATGTAGGGGACCGTGTGTATCTTAAGGTCTCGCCCATGAAGGGCGTAGTTTGATTTGGAGTGAAGGGCAAGCTTGCCCCGAGATTCATAAGACCTTTTGAAATCACTGGGCGAGTTGGCGCCGTGGCCTATCGGTTTGCCTTGCCATTGCAGTTGTCTGGTGTCCACAACATTTTTCATGTCTCTATGTTGAGGAAGTGTGGGTCAGACATAGTTTTCATTATTGATTGGCAGCCACTGGAGGTTCGTGAGGACGCCTCTTATATCGAGCAGCTAGTTCGTATCCTTGATCGAAAGGAGCAGGTCATCAGGACCAAGGTCATTCCGTTGGTGAAGGTTCAGTGGGGTCACCATTCTGTAGAAGAGGCTTTTTGGGAGCGTGAGGCCGAGATTCGAGAGCGTTATCCTCATCTCTTTGATGGTTGATCATGTGATGTATTTTGTATGCTATCTCTGGTTTTATATAGTGATGTTATGTTTCTTATTCCTCGTGAGTTATGCATAGTTACGATGATTGTGTAAATTTTGAGGATGAAATTGTTATTGGAGGGGAGAGCTGTAAGCCCTGTATCATAGACCGTACCGTTTCATAGACTTCCATGATCTTACTGGTCGAATTTTGGCAACTTCGACCCTTAATCGATATTTGCGCACGACCCTAATTCATATGCCGTCAACCTGAGTCAACTCAACCCAAGATCTTTACCATAGCGACCACGCCGTCGCTGCGGTTCTGGTGCCGTGACTTGCGCGCCGAGGCGATACCCTGGTCAAGAGATGTGGGCCAACATTCGGTGCGAGGAAAACGCCGCGCGTTTCAAAACCCAAGGGAATCTCTACGACTTGTCACATCAATCCCATCACTCAATCAAATCCCATCACATCTCATGTCAAGTACACATCACCTTTCACCCATACCCAAGCAACCACAAAAGTCAAAAAGATCTTACAAGCCCATGCCTTTCTTACACAAAAGGCCACCAAAGTCAAAGAATTTCTTACACACCCATCACCACCACATCCATCACCCATCACTCTCTCTCTTTACTACTCCCTTTCTCATTTTTTTTCAAACCATTCCCAAGCAACCAAAACCCCATACGTATGAGAATTCTCCAAGCCTTCCAAGCTCCAAGAGTGGCCCACCTTTCCATCCCAAGATCTCCCATCCTAGCCATCCATTCCTCATCTCCTCCATTGTAATCAAAGCTAAGGTGCTAAGGAACCCATAGGAGCAAGAAGATCGAACGGTGGGTGCTTGATAAGAGTTGGTTTTCATATTTTTAAGATGGGCCAAGTGAGGCCAACCAATCAATGGTTTGGATCTCACTTGGGACCCTAAGGTGTGGCTGATGGCCCACTTTGATCATCATGATCATTCTATGATGGGGCCATTCTCCATGGACCCCATCATGATATTTATTTCCTTGCATTAAAGAGGTCATATAGACCGTCCATATCAGTGGGGAATGGATCTCCACCGTTGATTTTCATTTTCGGTGGTCCCATGTATTTATTGTATGGTTTCTAACGAGGGAGGGTTCATAGTGGCAGAGCCCTCCATCCCAAGCGTGTCCCACTCTCTATCTCTCTCTCTCTCTATTTCATTTCTTTTTTTTAGATCATGATATGGTTGTGTGGCCCACTTGAATGGACCCTATCATGAGGCATGTATTCTATCCTAACCATTTGTAAGTGGGGCCCACTTCGTATGTGTTGTATCCATACTATCCTCCATGAGGTGGCCCACTTAAATAGGGCCCACCTCTAATGAATCCGTTAGTGCAACGTCCAGCGTCCGTGGACGCTGGACGTGGTGTGGAAAAACATAAAATTAGCTTATTTTTCAAGCTTTAGGGGTGTCCTACTCACATAGGCCCCACCTTGATGTATGAGTACAATCCAGGCCGTCCATCCTCTTTCTCATATCATTTTAGGCGTTGAGCCAAAGAATGAAGCTAATCCGCTCATTGTGCGGGCCATACTTTTCAAAACAGTGATTCACACCGTTTATAAATTATTTTAAATTTTTCTACAGGCCAAAAGTATTCAACTTGGACTCTTTTGGCTTGTCTTAAGCCAGGGAAGCCAATGGACGGGGTGGATCTACTTGTTGCGGGCCCTAGATGCGAAAAACCCCTGAAAAATGGGTTTTTCAAGTTTTTTTTTTTAAATATATGAGAGGTAGCGTCCCACGGCTACTGTCGTGGGCCCCACCATGATGTATATGTGAAATTTAAGCCGTTCATGTGGTGGGTCCCCTCCTCAAATGGGCCCCCTCCAAGTTTCAACCGAATCCAAAACTCAGGTGGCCTACACCACAGGAAACAGTGGTGATTGAACTCTACCAATGAAACCTTCTTTTGGGCCCACAAAAATTCTGAATCAATTTGAAATTTGTGTTTTCCCTTCATCCAAATCTAAGTGACCTTATGAACGGATTGGATGACTTGCAAACATGATGGTGGGCCTCACATGGGACCCACAGTGATGTATGTGTTTTACATCCACTGTCCAGGCTGACGGTGGTACCACCATGATATATTTGTTTTAATTCCACCATCTTTCCAGCGAACGGTGGAGCCCTCTATGATGCATGTGCTTTGTCTGCACTGTCCAGCGACAGTGGGCCCTCCATGATGCATGTGCTGCATCTAACCCGTTCATCCACTTTGTAACCTCATGTTAGGACTTGAGGCTAAGAATGAGCCAGATCCATACTTCAAGTGGACCCCACCTTAACATGTGATGATGCCCATCTTGAATGGTATGTGGTAGTCCATTGGGGCCCACTTTAATGTAGATGTAAGGCCCATGTTGTGAGGCCCATTCGATGTATTTGTGGCCCATGGTTGAGGCCCACTTTGATCTATGTATAGGGCCCATGTTACAAGGCCCATTTTGATGTATTTTAAGACCCATGGGATTGGATCCATTTGATATATCCAAGGCCCATGGGATTAGGCTCATTGGATGTATTTTAAGGCCCAATAAGACGTACCTAAAGTCCATTGCAATGTGTGATCCCAATATGGATTATGTAATGATGTTTACAACGATCGTGCCTTGGAAGCAATGTTGGTTTGATGTCCACATTGCAAGTTTAATGTTGGTTGGATGTCCACATTTGCGACTCTCCCTAAGGCCCATCGTTAGGCCCGTACTTGTTGTGTATAGGCCGTCTAGGCCCATTTGCGTTGAAAGAATAGTTCATTACTTTATTACATGTTTAGTATAGCTCCATGACTTACGGTCATACACATCATATGTATGCTTGATATGAGAAGTGATTGATTATAGCATATGCCTTCGGGCAGATTATTTATGGGACCCCGATTGAGCGGTGTTGCCCTACATGAGTGCACGATACGCACATGATTGCTGCATGATTGGATAGTGTGATTTATGCATTTTGCATTGTGTGATATGGTTTTTATACGCCCTTCGACATCAGGGTCGTAGCCTCCACAGGTGTATCGTGGTTGGCAGGATTGGATACCGAAAATCTCGTTCTACATGGGGTGCTATAAATATCCCTGGATGAAAGTTCATAAACCCTTATGGTACCAAGAGGTTGCTCCAACGTCTAGACTGAGTGGGTAGATGAGCGTTAAGTGCCGATTTTCAGATGGCTGTGCTCTCCACTGTGTCGTGGTCGGTTGGAAGGGAGTGCGGCCTTACCCGCCCGAGAGTAGGGGGCAAAGCTAGGCTGAGTCTGATCAGCTCGAGGAATGGGTCAGCTATCGACGAGTTGAGCCCGATATTGGCAGACAGATAGTGAGGTCTCTTCCATTTACCTTATTGCGCACGATGAGGCAGCGATCTATTTTAGAGTGTACTAGACCCCGGTGATATCCCAGAGTTGAACTATATTGATATATGGACTTGATTTGCATGTTTGAGTTGCATCTCGCATCGCATGGCCTTGGTATGGCCGATAACATTCATGCCTTGCATAGCATGGCCTTGGTACGGCCCATAGCTTTCATGGATTCATCAGCATACTCCGCCTTACTCTAATATTTCATTACTATATTACGCACACACTCTCACCACCCTCTAAGCTTTCTATAAGCTTATGCACGACTATTGCGTGTAGGTGACGTTGGTTCGCAGCAGCGTTGAGGCATGAGCGCTTAGCAGATCGTTTCGAAGTTTTTGTTCATCATCATTGTATTTCCCCTTTATGCTCATTGTACTTGTAAAGTTTTTGATCATAGTGAAAATGTAATGAAGTTTTTGGTTGTTGTTTGTGGGTTATGCCTTTGGTTATGCTTATCACGATTCAAACTGATTTTGAAAATCCTCCTCGTAGCATCCTAGGATCGGAACCTGGCGAATGGGAGCTGGGAGCCGAGAATGGGGTTCTACGGAGGCTGTCGGTGCCAGATTCGGCGATCGGGAATTTTGTGAGCCCGGTTTCTAAGTTTGGGGCGTGACAGGAAAGGCCTTAGGGTCATATGGTATACCAATAGAGTTTTGGAAGTGCACAAGGAAGATTGGCCTCGTTTGGTTGACAAATTTGTTCAATGAGGTTACAAGAAGAAAGAAAATGGTAGACGGAGGAAAAGTAACCAAAGTTGCACTACTGTTGGATTAGTCATACCATGATTTTTTGGGACAAAGTGATGGACCAAATATTAAGGCATGAGACAAATATATCAGAAAGTCAGTTTGTATTTATGATAGGGATGATAACTATCGAGATTATTTTCTTAGACAATTGATGAAGAAGTTCAGGGAGAGAAGAAAGTTCTCCTAAGGCCTTTATGGACTTAGAGAAAGCATATAATAATGTGCATGGAGAGAAAATCGAGTGAGTGTTGGGGAAGGAATCTCAAAAGTATTTATTGACATGGTTAAGGACATGTACGATGGAATGGTTATTAACATTGGGACCACTAGTGGAGAGACATTTTCTAATCATAGTAGCCTACACAACAGGTCGGAGTGAGTCTAAATCATTTGCATTGGTAAGATCGAGGTCGCTAGGCATTTATAAGAAGAGGTCCCAAAGTGTATGTTGTTTGTAGATGACATAGTTTTAATTGACGAGACAAGGGTGGGAGTAACATAACTAAAACTAAAGATACTTGAGAATCTAAAGGCTTTAAAATTAGTTAGAGAAAAACAGAATATGCGAACACAATTTTACTAATAGGGTAGAAAGGAAGAATTGGTTAAGATTAAATATTAAGAAGTACCCAAAATGGCCACCCAAACAACGTGGGTTCACTATAAGAAATCTCACTTTTAGCAATGAAAATTTTCCTCACTAAAAGTCAATTTTTCGTAGCTAAAGGGTTTTAGCGACTAAATTTTTTGTCTCTAAATTCGTCGCTAATACACCATCACAAAAGAGTTTTAGCGGCGAAAAATTGGAAACGTTGCGAAATGGAAGCTTTTTAGTGATGAAATTTTCGTTGCTAAAAAAACTGTAAACGACTTTTAGCAGCGAAAATTTTCACTGAAAAAAATAATTATTTCACTTTTAGCAACAAAAATTTTCGTTGCTACAAAATATGTAGAAGACTTTTAGTAGCGAACATTTTAGCTGCTAAAAATATTCATTCAACTTTTCGCAACGACACTTTTCGTCATTAAAAAAATATTGCAAGACTATTAGTAGCGAAAATTTTCTCTGCTAAAAATATATTTTCTAGTTTTAGCAACGAACAATTTCGCAGTTAAAAATACTTAACAACACTTTTAGCAGCGAAAATTTTCACTGCCAAAAGTATATTTTCCACTTTTAGCGACGAAAATTTCGTCACTATAAATATTTTGAAAATTGTTAGCAACAAAAATTTCCGTCACTAAAAATAGCTACAAAACTTTTAGTAGCGAAAACTTTTGTCGCTATATATATTTTGAAAAACCTTTAGCAGCGAAAATTTTCGTCGCTAAAAGTCTCTCTTTTTAAAATATCCAATACAAAATTCCGTACAAAATACCTGATAGACACCTATTGCAATATATTCATCATATTCATCATGATATACCTGTTATATCGTCATATTCATATTCACCTCCTGATATACACCTGTTATATCATAATACACCTGTCAAATTTCATCATATTCACATTCAGATCCATCTAACCCAAACTAGTAAATCCATCCAAACATAAACTATATACATCCAAACACAAACAATCTTATACGCATCACATTCATTCACGCATAAATACATATAAGTTTAACATCATAAATAAAAAAGAAAAAATCATAAGTTTTAGGGAATTGAGAATAGGTTAAGGTTTAGGTTTAGGAAATCGAGTTCGGGTTTGGGATTGGGTTTACATTTGGGTTTTCAAGTTTAGGTTTAGGTTAAGTAGTTGAGATTAGGATTAGGTGTAGGTTTAAGGTTTAGGAATTTGAGAATACATTTGGGTCTTAGGTTTAGGTTTAGGTTTAGGTTTTGGTTTTGGTTATAGGTTTTGGTTTAGGCTATAGGTTATAGGTTTAGGATAAGGTTTAGGTTTAGGTTATAGGTTTTGGGATTTGGGAATAGTTTTAGGTTATAAGTATAGGTTTAGGTTAGGTTATAGGTTTTGGGATTTGATAATGGGTTCAGGTTTAGGTTATAGGTTTTGGTTTTGGTTTTGGTTTAGGTTATAGGTTTTAGGTTTAGGTTTAGGCTTAGGTTATAGGTTTTAGTTTAGGTTTAGGTTATAGGTTTTGGGATTTGAGAATGGGTTCGGGTTTAGGTTCTAGGTTTTGGTTTTGGTTTAGGTTATAGGTTTAGGTTAAGGTTATAAGTTATAAGTTTAGGTTTAGGTTAAGGTTAGGTTATAGGTTAAGGTTTAGGGATAGGTTATAGGTTTTGGGATTTGAGAATGGGTTCGGGTTTAGGTAATAGGTTTTGGTTTTGGTTTTGGTTTAAGTTATAGGTTTTGGGATTTGAGAATGGGTTCGGGTTTAGGTTATAGGTTTTGGTTAGGGTTATAGGTTAAGGTTAGGTTTAGGTTATAGGTTTTGGGATTTGAGAATGGGTTCGGGTTTAGGTTATAGGTTTTGGTTTTGGTTTAGGTTATAGGTTTTGGGATTTGGGAATGGGTTCGGGTTTAGGTTATAAGTTTTGGTTTTGGTTTAAGTTATAGGTTTTGGTTAAGGTTATAGGTTATAGGTTTAGGTTTAGGTTAAGGTTAGGTTTAGGTTATAGGTTTGGGGATTTGGGAATAGTTTTAGGTTATAAGTATAGTTTAGGTTAGGTTATAGGTTTTGGGATTTGAGAATGGGTTCGGGTTTAGGTTATAGGTTTTGGTTTTGGTTTAGGCTATAGGTTTTGGTTAATGTTATAGGTTATAGGTTTAGGTTTAGGTTAAGGTTAGGTTTAGGTTATAGGTTTTGGGATTTGGGAATAGTTTTAGGTTATAAGTATAGGTTTAGGTTAGGTTATAGGTTTTGGGATTTGATAATGGGTTTGGGTTTAGGTTATAGGTTTTTGTTTAGGATATAGGTTATAGGTTTAGGATAAGGTTTAGGTTATAGGTTTTAGGATTTGAGAATGGGTTCGGGTTTAGGTTATAGGTTTTAGTTTTGGTTTAGATTATAGGTTTAGGGATTTGAGAATGGGTTCGGGTTTAGCTTATAAGTTTTGGTTTTGGTTTAGGTTATAGGTTTGGATTAAGGTTATAGGTTATAGGTTTAGGTTTAGGTTAAGGTTAGGTTTAGGTTATAGGTTTTGGAATTTGGGAATAGTTTTAGGTTATAGGTATAGGTTTAGGTTAGGTTATAGGTTAAGGTTTAGGGATAGGTTATAGGTTTTAAGATTTGAGAATGGGTTCGGGTTTAGGTCATAGGTTTTGGTATTGGTTTAGGTTATAGGTTTTGGGATTTGAGAATGGTTCAAGTTTAGGTTATAGGTTTTGGTTTAGGTTATAGGTTAAGGTTAGGTTTAGGTTATAGGTTTTGGGATTTGAGAATGGGTTCGGGTTTAGGTCATAGGTTTTGGTATTGGTTTAGGTTATAGGTTTTGGGATTTGAGAATGGGTTCAGGTTTAGGTTATAGGTTTTAGTTTTGGTTTAGGTTATAGGTTTTGGTTTAGGTTATAGGTTATAGGTTTTGGTTTGGGTTAAGGTTAGGTTTAGCTTATAGGTTTTAGGATTTGAGAATGGGTTCAGGTTTGGGTTATAGGTTTTGGTTTTGGTTTAGGTTATAGGTTTTGGGATTTGAGAATGGGTTTGGGTTTAGATTATAGGTTTTGGTTTTGGTTTAGGTTATAGGTTATAGGTTTAGGATAAGGTTTAGGTTTAGGTTTAGGTTTAAGTTATAGGTTTTGGGATTTGAGAATGGTTTTGGGTTTGGGTTATAGGTTTTGGTTTAGGTTTTGGTTATAGGTTTTGGGATTTGAGACTGGGTTCGAGTTTAGGTTATAGGTTAAGGTTAGGTTTAGGTTATAGATTTTGGGATTTGAGAATGGGTTCGGGTTTAGGTTATAGGTTTTGGTTTAGGTTTAGGTTATAGGTTTTGGGATTTGAGAATGGGTTCGGGTTTAGGTTATAGGTTTTGGTTTTGGTTTAGGTTATAGGTTTTGGGATTTGGGAATGGTTTTGGGTTTAGGTTATAGGTTTTGGTTTTGGTTATAGGTTTTGGTTAAGGTTATAGGTTATAGGTTTAGGTTTAGGTTATAGGTTTTGGGATTTGGGAATAGTTTTAGGTTATAAGTATAGGTTTTGGTTAGGTTATAGGTTTTGAGATTTGAGAATGCGTTCGGGTTTAGGTTATAGGTTTTGGTTTAGGTTTAGGTTATAGGTTTCGGTTAAGGTTATAGGTTATAAGTTTAGGTTTAGGTTAAGGTTAAGGTTAGGTTTAGGTTATAGATTTTGGAATTTGGGAATAGTTTTAGGTTATAAGTATAGGTTTAGGTTAGGTTATAGGTTTTTGGATTTGTTAATGGGTTCGGGTTTAGGTTATAGGTTTAGGATAAGGTTTAGGTTTAGGTTATAGGTTTTGGGATTTGAGAATTGGTTCGGGTTTAGGTTATAGGTTTTGGTTTTGGTTTAGGTTATAGGTTTTGGGATTTAAGAATGGGTTCGGGTTTAGGTTATAGGTTTTGGTTTAGGTTATAGGTTATAGGTTATAGGTTATAGGTTTAGGATAAGGTTTAGGTTTAGGATTAGGCTATAGGTTTTAGGATTTGAGAATGGGTTCGGGTTTAGGTTATAGGTTTTGGTTTTGGTTTTGGTTATAGGTTTTGGGATTTGAGAATGGGTTCGGGTTTAGGTTATAGGTTTTGGTTTTGGTTTAGGTTATAGGTTTTGGTTAAGGTTATAGGTTATAAGTTTAGGTTTAGGTTATAGGTTTTGGGATTTGGGAAAAGTTTTAGGTTATAAGTATAGTTTTAGGTTAGGTCATAGGTTAAGGTTTAGGGATAGGTTATAGGTTTTGGGATTTAAGAATGGGTTTGGGTTTAGGTCATAGGTTCTGGTATTGTTTTAGGTTATAGTTTTTGGGATTTGAGAATGGGTTCGGGTTTAGGTTATAGGTTTTGGTTTTGGTTTTGATTTAGGTTATAGGTTATAGGTTTAGGTTTAGGTTAAGGTTAGGTTTAGGTTATAGGTTTTGGGATTTAAGAATGGGTTCGAGTTTAGGTTATAGGTTTTGGTTTAGGTTTAAGTTATAAGTTATAGGTTTAAGATAAGGTTTAGGTTTAGGTTTAGGTTATAGGTTTCGAGATTTGAGAATGGGTTCGGGTTTAGGTTATAGGTTTTGGTTTAGGTTTAGGTTATAGGTTTTGGAATTTGAGAATGGGTTCGGGTTTAGGTTATAGGTTTTGATTTTGGTTTAGGTTATAGGTTTTGGGATTTGGGAATAGTTTTAGGTTAAAAGTATAGGTTTAGGTTAGGTTATAGGTTAAGGTTTAGGGATAGGTTATAGGTTTTGGGATTTGAGAATGGGTTCGGGTTTAGGTTATAGGTTTTGGTTATAGGTTTTGGGATTTGAGAATGGGTTCGGGTTTAGGTTATCAGTTTTGGTTTTGGTTTAGGTTATAGGTTTTTGGATTTGAGAATCGGTTCGGGTTTAGGTTAAGGGTGTGGTCCCTGCAAATATAAATATAAACACGACCTGTCCAAATGGTCAGGCCCTTCCAATGCCGTCCATAGTAAATGGACAGCTTCATCATGGTCATAACAGCGGTTCCCACCTTCCAGGGACCCCTGCTCTTCCGGATAGCTCTGACGCACATCCGGGTCTGCTCCATTAATTTCGAGCAAATACATAAACATGACTTGTCCAAATGGCCAGGCCCCTCTAATGTCGTCCATAAGAAATGGATCATCATCCTCCACCACAAGTAACTAGTGAGAATTTTGATATAAAGATAACATGAAGTGGCCACCATTCATTCATCAATCTCACCGTTTGTTCCAATATACCTAAAAAGTGTTGAGAAAAGAGACGAACCCTTGAGAGGAGATTGAGCAAGATCTCAATGTTGAATTAGCTCCTTTATTTCTTTCTACATCTGCACAACAAAAGGTCAAGTCATCTATGTTTAGGCCATAAAAACTTTGGCAGTTTAAATGCCAAACAATTTTGAATCCAAAAATTAAAAAATGGATTTGGGTTTTGAATTTCTGTAGTTAAGGACCTAGGAATTTAAAAACCCAAAATGAAAGTTATCATTTTCTAGCATTCGAGAGCTAAATTTAAAGAAACAAAACAACCAAATGCCATCTCAAAGTCATCTTCCAGAAAGAAAGGAAACAAGAAAAAGAAAAGAAAAATCCACTCGAGTTCTTTGGAATCAGTACCATAAAGCTTGAGTTGTGTTTCAAGATCATGGTTCCCACCTGAATAACCTCCACTACTGCCATCGGACTGTTTATCAATCAACCGCCTCCTTTTCTTGGTCATCATTTCTTCAAGAATTCAACTCAACAAACATAAAAATACTATCAAATAGATCCCAAACCAATTTCGAAAGAAACCCAACTTTAATTCATTGAAATCGTCAATGGAAACAGAGAATTCTGCATGAAAAAAAAATAAAAATAAAAATTAAACCTTTTTTATGGACACTTCACGATGAATTTTTTTTTTGAAGACCTTTTCGTGAACATCGCTTTGTCATTAAGACAAGAAATGAACAATCCTTTTATCATTGGGACTTCAAAAAATATCCAATGGTAATTTTTCTCATACAAAGATATCTTAATGCTCTTGTTATTTGGACATAAATTGATGTTAGGAAAAAAAAATCTGTGCATGTGATTGTGGGCTTGTGGATTGTTTCTATAATTGGTAGTTGATTCAATTTCTTGACTCTTCTACATAGGTTAGTTCTCTTCAATTCTAAAATGGAAATTCTAATTCAAATTTGGATATGAGTTGCTTTCTTGGTTTGAATGTAGCTTACCTATTATATATATGTATGTATGTTTGCATATGAAATGTAAGATGTAACTTGTCATGGACCATGGTCATGAATAAAACCATTTTTTGACTCATGTTCTGAAGAATGCCATTTGTCTTTTGGCATTGCAACATTCATGGGAGGTACAAGGATGCAAATAAGTTACAGTGAAGACAACACGCAGAGAAATGGAGAAATTACAATGATTGCTTTATATCGGGAGGCAAAGAGCACTAAGTATAATGTAGCTAACAAAGGAGTTCTTCCCTAGAAACATTGTGATTTTAAGACTAAACATTAGGTGAAAGAAAGAAATGGCAATTTCAGAACCAAATGACACTTACACAGATTTCTTTGGCATTAGACTTCTACCAGTTTGTAGAAAGTCTTATTATTGCATACATGGAATATTGTTGCAGCATTTTCTTAATGATTTGTTTGGAGCACATCCATAGCAGGCTTGGATCAACCGCCTAACTCACCAAACCATGGACTGTTCTTGCATCTTTTTCTTAACTGATGGTTTGCAAATAGACAAAAATGAAAAGGCTGAAACAACAGTCAAAATTTGATGGTGGAGCATGCAGATTTTTAGATTTCTCACCTTCATTTTGCCAATGATACACTCTGTGGCAGACCATTGAATTGGTCAAGTTACTACGACTTTTTTAAGCTAGATTATTTGCATGATCAGCAACACCCTATCTATCATAACCAGCATCTGCAACCTATCATCCAATACAAATGATGGGAAGTTCATTGTATTGGATGGAATTAACTATCTTCCTCCAGTTGATCAGAAGGAGATTCTCCAATGTGACTTATAGAGTTCTAGCCCACCTGGATGGAAGGCAAATCTCCTAATTAGATCTCAAGAAATTAAAATACTCATGTAGATATCTATCAAACTGACCTTCAGGCTAAATTTCTTATTCAAAAATAAAAAATAAAATAGATGACTTAAAGTAAAATCTGAACCAAAGATACATTTGAGCAAAAACCCCAATATAAGCCTCCAAGAGAATTGGTACCTAAATAGTACGAACGACACAAGAATGTCAAAATTATTTAATTTTCAATCTTTTTTGGCCAACATTTATTTATTTATTTTTCAAATTATGAGGGATTTCAATTTTTCCATAAATGGTTGCTTCACTACCATGTGGGAAAGATGCACTAGTATGTCCACATATATAAAGGACACAAACTAGGACATCAAATTTTTTATTTTATCCACTTGGAAATAAATACATGATAACATCTGTTGGCAAGAAAAAGGAAAACATTACAAGAGAAACAGTCTGCATTTGCCTCAAAGCCATTTTGGTAGAGGAAAAACATAATATGTGATTGTAAGTTCTTGTATTTCCATGACAAGATCATCATTTCTTTGATTTTCATTTTCTTCCTAGTATTTTTATTACTAACCATTTTCTTGATTCCTATGATTACCATATCATGGCATACCTAGGAGTAAAACAACCTGATTTTCTAGGCCATAAGTTTTAAACAATGTGGCCCACCTACTGAAAATCTCCTAACCATATTGGTAATGTGAAGATCCCCATTGTGACATGTCCCAACCAAATGTGGTACCTTGTTACATGCTCAAAAGGGACATCTATGAAGTAGAGAAGAATTGATCCTCTTGCAATTGGGAGAAACAGAAATGCAAGGCAATACAATCCAATTGATCCCAAGTGAAAACCTGTAAGTTTCAACATTCAAAGACTGCACAAAGTCATATTTCATTGAAACCCGCATTCTTTTCTTCTTCTTCTTCTTCTTCTTTTTTCGTATTGGAGTCATTCTGTAATATTCCTTCCCTTCCAAGAAAAAAATGGTAATTGCATTTCAGAGTCCAAGTTCCTTCTCTGTTAGTGACTAATATGGAACTTCACTGTCAGGCATGACGTTTTCCAGGCTGGCTTATCCAAGCCATTAATACCACGACCCATCAAAGATGGACAATGCCCCCAAAATCTTCCAAATTGGAGGATGTTAGCCTTCCAGTAAACTTTGGCCCTTTGCCCTTAAATGTGGTATTTTAGCACACTTACCCATGTATTTGTATGCAAATAAACAAATGATTAGCGTTGTCTGACCGAGAAGATTTTTTAGGCATAGTCCATTGATGATGAGAGACACTTGTTCAATGGCATGGATCACCAAACCATGGGCCACACATGTACAAAATCCACACACAATAGGGAAGTTCCATGTTAGTCACATTTCAAAATCAAACAAAGAGAGAGTAAGGTATTATTTATCAAACACCATGAAATAGAAGGATATAAAAAAGTTGTTCTTTTGTCCTTTCTCCATCAAATGCATGTGGTGATGTATAGATGTGGGTTCCTAACAATAAAATATGTTCATCAAAACCATAATGCAGATAGAATAAATAAATGAAAAAGAAGATCTATGAAATGCAAATGAGAACAGAACAAAGCAGGTCAATGTGACAGTAGATTTAAAACCAAAATGAATGTTCCTGATCTCAGATCAACAGTTGCATTGCCCTTCCTTCCCTTGAAAATAACATCCATCAGCAATATATGCAAAACCATAGAGTTGCAAATTAAGATAGGATAGACAGTAGAGTTAAACAATACTAGACATCTTATAGATATAGGTTCCATTATACATAAAATATGTGCATTGGCAACTACAAGACATTCAATGCAGAGTAATTATATGATTAATGACCCAAGTCTTTGCACAGTATACATGGGATCTCAATTCTAACAGGTGGGCCCCATGGTTCGGTAATCCAAAGCCCAACCATTGATGTGTTATGTCCCACTATTAATGGAACATGCCCTAAGAATCTCCCAGATTGAACCAATCTTACAATTTTTCTTTAAGTTGAATGTAGAGTGCTGTGTATTTCTCTTCTTAACTAATTGTTAGCCTCAAATTGGAAAAGCTAAGATTGTCCTATTGAGTATAGTTAGGAGCATAGACCAATAGTCTAGATTACCAAACCATGAACCCCACTTGTCGGAATTGAAAACCTATAGAATTCTACAAAGCCACTGGTCACAAATCATATAGTTCCTCATTAACAAAATTCTTAAAGAAAGCTCTTTTTGGAAAGAAAGAAAAAAAATTATGAAAGAAAAATAGTATTCAAATTCATTTCAGCTGTCCTCATCTTCAAGGATTGCAACACAAACAGTAGGTTATCTCTAGCAACAAAATGTTACAATTTGAAATTCACATGTGAATCCACATCATCATGTTTAAACATGCAGTCAGGGAGCATATTTGATTCTAAAAGAGCACTTAAGCGCATACACTCAACTTATTTGATTGTCCCTTCAGCCAAGATGGAGTAATAAGCATGCATGCCTTTACCAGTTATGCATTCAAATTATTCTTTGTGATTATGATTGCAGGCTGATCACAAGGATCCAATGGCCATAGCTTCCATGCCTGCGATGAAGGATTGCTCCCTTGCCTGTTTGTTTCGGAATGATCTATAATTTATGTTTCTTCTTGTAAAGGTCTGAGGCCTCAATTGTAGTTCGTACATTATGTTTTTCTTCTTTTACTTCATTTGTATAGTTGCTATACATTACTGTGTATTGCTGGCCTCCTTGGCCTTGTTTTATAAATAAATCTCGTTATCCTTCAAAATAAATAAATAATTGTGCCAGTTCACAAAAATCACCACCTCATTAATGTGCATAGTCAGGATACAGATACATGAGAAATATGCAACGAGGACACAACTTTTTAAAACTTTTCGGAGGTGTTGACACACATCAAACATGGTTGCTAGGAGAAACCCTCAACATGTTATTAATGTTTTTCTTTCTAGCTAAGATTTTATTATATATATTTATGTTTTCACAAACTGATACATGCATAAATATATCATATTTTTACAATATAACTATGAATACATATCAGCTATCAGGTTATCTAGGGTATGTGTGTTGGTACTAATGTGAATAAACTAAGTGATTGCAGCTAATGATCTATTCAAACCAGCACCATGGCAGAAACAAAAACTGAATCAATTCCAAATATTTGAGGAGAAAAACAACACACAACTAACGAAATATTTCAAAATGGATGCCATGCTTCAGAGCATGTACAAGAAACCAACTGCCAGTTGTAGTGAATTGCTATTGAGAGCTAATTACCTCAAGAAATGGATGCACTGATGTCCAACCTTATCCTTCAACTGACTGAAGGATTCTATGAGAGATGCCTTCTTACTAGTCACCTAATAAACAGAAGTGAATGAACAATAAACATTTTGCTTATAAGAATGTCTAATTTTTTATAAGGTTTATTGACTCCATTAAATTAACCCTAATATCCCTTGTTGAGGGGCATTTATTGATCAGGGAAACAAATTCATTCCAGGCTAGCACTGGGCGCTAATTACATTGTGAGGGGCATGAAACTCCAATCCCAATTCCAATTAAAAGTAACCACAATCCCGACTAAGCGAAAATCCAATTTCAAGCTCACTAAGAAAACCAAAACCCAATTCCCAAAATCTCCATAGCTACCAAACACCCAACTGAAAATCCAAAACAACCCAACCAAAAAAACTTAAAAATCCAACATAAGTGCTAAAAAAAAACTTAAATCCCATGCAAAAATCCACCACACCCACCAAAAACAAACAACGGAATTCACAAACCCCCTCCCCAAATCACACAAATTACAACAAAACCATAGTAAAAAAGAAGCCCATGCAAGCCCCCACATTTCGAACCAAGATCCATATCTTGTTGCAAACAAAACAAAGAAACCAATCCCCAAAAAGTCCAATGCAACCCAACAAAATAAAAATAAAAATCAACCACAACCACCCAAAAAATAAAAAACCCAATTCAAAAAATTTCCCCAAATCACTAAAATTCCCATAAATAAATAAATAAATAACCCAAAAGGAAGCCCAAGCAGCCCCACATTCACAGCCCAGAACCCATATCTTGCAGCAATCAGATCAAAACAAACAGAAAATAGAATCAAACCCAATGAACCATCACAAATTCGTTACTGCGTAGAGATCACAAAGCGTAACCAGTAAAAAAAAATACTCGCAAAGTGTAGAGATCGAGATACCTGATGGGTTATCTCGTTGATGCGGCTAGAGAGAGCCGAAGGCAACTGTGTGTGTGTGTGTGTGTGTGTGTGTGTGTGTGTGTGTGTGTGTGAGAGAGAGAGAGAGAAAGAGAGAGAGAGAGAGAGAGAGAGTGGAGGGTGAGAGATCGAGATAAAGAGAGAGGGGAGAGGGAGGGGATTACGGCGACAGAGAGATGGAGAGGGGTTTGGGTGAGAGAGCGTGCCCAATTTGGGGATGTTTTTTGGGCGCCCAATTTTAAGAGGGCGCGCCCGATTTTTTGTGTGGGTCTGGTATGGCTCTATGGGCCCCACCATGATGCATGTCAAATCAGTCAGATGCACCATCTCATGGTGGGCCCAAGGATTAAAAATCAAATCAATCTATCACTTGTGTGAGCCACACCACATACAATAGTTGAGAGGGGTTACCCTCCATTAAAACATTTATAATTATTTGTGGGCCCACCATGATGTATATGACATATCTGTGTCATCCATCTACTTTACCATGACATTTTGAGGCATGAGTCGAAAAATGAGGCAGATCTAACGTTGAAGTGGCCCACACCAAAGTAAACAGTGGCCCAAAAAGTTTTTAATAGTGGGTGTTCGATTCCCTTTTTCCTGTGGTGTGGTCCACTTGAACTTTAAATCTGGCTCATTTTTTGGCACATGTCCTAAATTTTGGCTGGGGTTTGGTATGGTTTTATGGGCCCCACCATGATGTGTGTAAAACATCTACCCTATCAGTCAGATGCACTGTCCCATGGCGAGCCACACCACATACAAAAGTTGAGAGGGCTTACCCTCCATTAAAACATTCATATATTTTTTTTTTTGGGCCCACATTGGTTTAGGTTCACAAATCCAACGCATCCATTATGTGTGTGCCCCTTAGATGAGGGGTCATACCGAGTATCAGACACATCCAATTTTCAGTTGGGGCCTCACCAAGTGCACGGTTGATTTTTGGGATATCCCATAATTTAAAGGGGACCCATCAAATGCACGGTGTTGATGTTTGACACACATCATGGTGGGGCCAACACAGCTCTACCTCATGGGGAGTTCCCATGAGCCCCTTAGACACGGTTGAACTAGACCCACTGATCATTCCACGAGCATACTCGTCAATTTTTGCAGCTAGTTCATGCATCGTCTTGCTAATCTATTTTATAACTCCCTTTAGAAGTTCCCAACACATCAAATTGTTAGCTGTACTTGTACCCAACTCCTGCAGGAGAGAGACTCAACAATGAGGTATAGTAGAAAATGAATCCCTGAATGAAAATGGAATCATTCGTAGTTGCCACACATAACCAACATAACCAGTTTCTGAATCCTTAACAATTCCCATTGTACATCAAAGCTCCATGGTCCACCATGTTTTTGTGCTGTACGAGTGTCCATCAAGAACACCACATCCAAGTTGTTCATTAGGTGGGCCTCATCGAGACCTGAATTTTGGATCAATCTAGTTTTCGGGGGGTGTTGAATATGAGGACTTGATGATCGAAGTGGATAGCACATGCTTTGTGGGCCTTACAGAGTTTCAAATGGTATGGTTTACTTAAAATTTGAATCTACTTTATTTTTAAGCTCATACACTTAAAACAAGCTGGCAAAACGTATAGACAACATGTACATACATCAAGGTGGGCCCCATAATCACAGTCAGAACTCACAGATACCTAACGGAATCTGCTCGTCTTTGATAGGACTGTGGGCCATTAAATGAATAGGATTTTGAAAGTATATATGAATTATTAATGATAGATATCTAAAGTTAAGGTTTTCATATGGTGTGGCAACCATCCATTACACATGCCATGCATGTATATAAAGTTCACACCATCCAAATCATCATCCCACAACAATTGAGGAGCGATAGGAGATAGTCTTATAGGACTTTAGATGGAGCAAGTTACCAGGAAGACACTATAGGAGATAGTCTTATAAGACTTTAGATGGAGCAACTACGAAAATCACAGTGGTAGGAAGTAACCCATCAACATTTTGTCATATAATTTTAGATTATAAATATAAAAAAAAAATGAGGTACATCCAACACTCAAGTAGACCACACTATACTGTTGAAACTTTCTTAGGACCCACCATAATGTTTATTTGTCATCCAACCTATTTATAAAGCCATATAAACTCGGATGGAGGGAAAAAAAATATATTAGCTTGATCTAAACTATTGTGGGCCCAAGAAGTATTCAATAGTAGGCAGTTAATCTCATTTGCGTGGACCACCTGAGAATTAGATTTATTCATTTTTAGGTTCATGCAGCAATATTTATAGGAAATACAACAAGCTCAGCATGAGTATGACGGTTGAATTCTTTTATTTTTCTTTTCTTGTGTAGATGCCAATTAGATTGGACCAAGTATGCCCATTATTCCTATCAAAATAGGAGCCCTTTAATTTGAATTCTTTTATTTTTCTTTTCTCGTGTAGATGCTAATTAGATAGATCTCTAGGAATTGGACTGATAAAATATCCAATATCCGAAAAGCAACACAAAGACAGTTCTTACTGAGCCACCGGTATGGCAGAGGTCAGCCCTTATATCTATAGTTTTGGTTGAGATGGAAAGGGGGGCCTTTTAAGATGGAATTGATTTTCTTATATTTATTTCTTCTTCTTCTTTTTCTTTTTCTTTTTTTTTTTTTTTAAAATTCCAATTTGATATATCTTTAGGAATTTGATTAATAAAACACTTAACCTCCAACAACAACTACACTTTATGAAAACAAAGGTGGATTTGAAGCCGACACATGATATATAGCGTGGGAGACAAATCCCAAGCTATAGAAGCAGAATACCAAATAAATTGAGCACCTTAGAAGATTCATGTTACTAAGGTTATGGTAATGATGGTGACAGATGTCAATACTACAATACTGATGTTTAAGTTGCAAGATGGAAACAGATCCAAAATGGAACCTTGCGAATGGTAGGGAGATGAATTGTTGTCGCATGTATTTCATGAAGAAAATGAATATAAAATAGAAAATCCAATGGTAGTAGTAAATGTTAGAAAAAATCTTAATGTTAAATGGTTTAAAACTTATATTTTCAAAAAACTTAAAATGTAAAGTTGATACTGGATATTTCTTTATTGATTTTAACTTAAAATGGTGGTGTTTCTTTGTTAAAGTTGGTGTTGAACTCACACCATAAACAAACTAAAAAACTTATGTTAAAAGAAAAGAATCTTGAAAAAGGGTTTTCGAAAACCCCTTTTTGAACCCTAGCATGCGACGCAAGCTCTCCTCCACTTCTTTGATTCTCTCAATACACAAGGACATTGAAGGGGAGATTTCAGCCGATCATTAGAGCTTGCAAGAGGGTCCATTTGTTGTTTTTTTCAAGAGCATTGGAGTTGAAATGAAGGAGAAAATCAGATTTCCCCCTTTCCGCATCCATACGGCTATGAAATTGTAATTTTTAGATTTTTGATTGATTGAATCTCTCTTCTTGAGCTTGTATGAGGTATGTTCTTGCTCCTTAATGAGTTCATTTTCATTTAGAATGAAAATTTATTAGTTATTTTGTGATTTTTTCATTTTAGGTTACCTGTTACCCTACAATATTTGTAGGGTAAGGGTAGTTATGCAATTTTTTACAGATGGTGTTTGTGTGGGTGGCTATGCATTGTTTCTATGGTATGTGTATGGGTGGGGGTCCATATAAGAAAAAATCTCTAGTAGATTTCTACTAGCTATAGAAAGAAGCATGAAAAGAAGTTTGGATTTATGGGCACAACTTCAGGTTGTAGTTGGAGAACGTTGTAGTTTAAAACATTTCCACTCAAACATTTCTCAAATTTATAGTGTCCAAATGATCATGGAGTACCTAAGTATGATGGGTACTTGAACATACTCTCCTTGTAGTTTATTAGAGAAATGCTAAGGCAATTCACTCTAAGCAGAGGAAGAACAGGCAATTTGCAGCACAAATTCAATACAGGCCACTCATCTGGTGGGGGCCGCTGCGAACATTCCACCCATGTCCATATGGAATGTACATGGGACACATGACACAAACTTAAAATTGACTGAGTTTTTTTTGGTGAACATTCCACCCATGTCCATATGAAAAAAAGGAATGGCATGATGGAACTGAATTGAAATAGTAGATCCTTGATTCTGATGTATGTCTTTTTTTTTGAAGATCAGACCATCAAATTTCTCCATGGATGTAATGAAAAATTCAGTATAAAATGGTTGTAGCTCAAGGTTTCAAGTATTGTCTGAAACTTGTACATGTCCGGATGTGCATTGGTATTTTTCACAATGGATATGGTTGTTTCATCTTGTAAACCATGCGTTATGCCAAAGCTTGTTTCTAATCCTTGTTGCGGATTGGTATCGAGAAACCTAATAGCTGCTATGTTAGTAATCACTACATTCCCTAGCTCTTCTCCTGCCATAGGCAATGCATGCCCAATGGGAAGCAATTCATACTTTAAACTGAAGGAAAATAATTTTGTACTCAGATAATATTTTTAACTCTTTAAAGTTGCTGAATTTTAGTTATGGTAGACATTGCTGATCTCTAGTTGTAGATTAGGGATCTGTTGACTGCTGCTCAGTCCTAATATCTTCCTTCTTTTATTGTTACATGAGATCTAATCTTGGTATTCCAAGTACTGCTGAATCTGGTAAGATCTATAATCAATTCAGCCTTTAAGGGTCTAATTGCATTACCCACTTGTCAGGATTGAAAACCTGCAAATAACTTTTGCAATTACACGTGACACATTATATAATTTATCTTATTAGGATAAGAACTCAACATTAATTCAGTGTGGTGATTGTTGGGCCTTGAAGTAGTCTATGCATTTATAAGCCGGGCCTTGAAATATTACATGCATTTATATCGTTGTTGCATGTAGAAAGGAATCTAAGCCCAAATCGGGGAACTGGGACCACGTGGATTCTAGCCTATAAGACCTATAGATGCAAACCCTAATGCAAATACCCTTTGCCTGATTCATGAATGCAACTTGGCTTTGGTCAACCTGAACCCTAATGGTCCAACCTGAACTTTAGTATGAGTTGGGCTGGCCGTGTACTGAAAACTCTCAACCTTACAAAGGCATTCCATAACAGTAATGCCATAATGGTCACCGCTGTTACTGTTACGGTATTGGCCGTTGTGGCGTCTGTATCTCTATGTTTTTTTTTTTTTTTTTGAAAATTCTGTTTTGGGACCATTACAGGGTTGTAATGGGACCGCTATGGGTCATTCTTTCTATAATGGCCGTTATGTCCATTTCACCCTTGTAACTCGTAATGGTTAAGCAGTTACTGTTATGTACTTGTTTTGGCATAAAATGAACCTGATCCCAACCGACCCAGGTAGGTTGCACTCTGGTTTAGGCCAAGGGAATTCCCACTGAACCCGATCTGATATTATCTATGTATGATGCTATTTTTATGTCAAACATACATGCTATAAACTGTAAATCATGGCCTTCATGAATGTGGCAATGTTCTCTACATTATTTTTGTCTTCCTCAAATTTATTTTCTAGCCTTCGGCTACAACCATGATGATATAGAAAAAGAGGATGAAGAAGAAGCTGACTTGCTTGTGGAAATCATTGACCTCTTTAAATGACTAAGAGAAGTTCAGAACTTTGTACTCCAACAGAAGTGGAGTTAAACAACCCATAATTTGGCTAGCAGGGAGCACAATGACATGTTTCAGTAAGTCTCCAACTGAAGTGAATACAACTACCAAGTGAAAGAAGAAGAAGAAGAAAGAAATGAAGACAAAGATGGCTTTTTCTGAATAGACTGCATTCAGTTCAAAATTCATATATTAATGGTTTGACGAAAGTAACTTTTAAATGAAACACTTTTGTTGCGCAAGCTCATGCAATAATAACTTTTGTTACTTAAGCTAGCTTCGAGAGGATCTGTGGTTTGGCGATCCTAGTGATAGAAATGCCATGTACTTTTCTGCCCTGTGCATTTTATCCCCAGCCAAAGAAATCCTTGTTAGCTATTGCCTCAATAGGTAAGGAAATCAAACCTTTGAAAGGAATTTGGAGAGTGCACTTAGTCTTCTGATGGTAGGGAGACAAGATTGTGGAAGTGTGCCTGTAGGCTTATAGAATAAAAGAAGGAGAGAGAGAACCCCCACCCCCCAACATACACACACACTTTGCCTAATTGGTGAAAATTTATTCAGTAATTTAGCTTCTTCATTTATTTTTTCTAGCTTTCTTTCTTTCTTCTTCTTCTTCTTTTCATTTTTCTTTCTTTACCTTGCCAAGGCATTAGTAGGTGGGGTTTGGGGTTCAAGATGACTGGAGCAGGTTTATGCTGCTGCCCCAAATTGGAGTTGGAAGGGTTTTGCACTACAAGTTAGATGTCAAGCACTCGCATAAGTTCATGACATGGTATAAAATTTCTAAAGCCTGCAAACATAGACGTATCAATTTTAGGGTTTTGGTCCTTTTTTTTTCCTTTTTGGTACATTTTCTAATGCACTTGAGACTTGTCTCACCCTAAACTGTTGAAGATCAGGTCAATATGATAATGTGCTAATTTTATACCACAGTTTGGGATTCAAACTAAAGTTTTGGCCCTTGATAGAGTGGAATGGCGGAAAAGTATTCATGTTTCAAACCCCAATTAGTTGGGATAAGGCTTACATAATGATAATACCACAGTTCGGGATATGTTAACAAGTGTTGTTGACCATATTTAGTTGAGAATGTCATCTGAGTTGATGTACTTTACTTGCAGCTAGTGTGTGGGGGTGTTGTTGCATCTACTGCAACATTGTTTACAACTCCATTTGATGTGGTGAAGACAAGATTACAGACATAGGTGTGTTTGCATATTTTTACATGCGTGTTGTTTTCTTGCAAGCGGGTTTACATGCTTTTCAATAAAATATGATTCCTTTCATTCAGTAAACGTGGCAAATATCACATGTATCTTCTTTTACAAGCACTCAATGAATGCCTTGCCTTGGCTTGCTTTGTATTGACATGCTGAAAGCTGACACCTTGCTGCCCATTATCATTTTTGATAATTTTATAGCACCATTTAATGATTTTAGAGAAATTCCCAAAAGCTTTCCTTACGTTATTTTGGTGCATTTGGATGCACCATCTAGTTGAATTGAAATTATCAGTGTAATTAAGCGAAAACAACGAAATTCTATTTTCCTTGTTTTGCCAACGGTTCTTCATGGCCAGTTGTTGTAGATGTGAGAAATTGGAAAATGCACGTCCATTGCATGTGAGGTTAACACGTAATGCATTATAGGTGAACAATCCATGTTTGTCTGGCAATACTTGCTCTAGACATTAAGTGTTTGTAAATTCCCCTTGTGGGTATTGTGGTATCAGAGCATGAGCTTTGGATTACCTGTGGGCAGTAATCAGTTGAAAAATAACTTAGAATATTTTAAAACTATGTTCCAAGTGTGAGAACTTAGTTCTAACTAGGATCCTTGATCGAAAGAACTTAGAGACGTGAATCCAGGATTCCCTACTTGAGAACTCAACTAAAAATAGGGATCCCAACTGGAAACTTAGAGACTATACTTGGCACCCTGGTAGGCATGTTTAATGATATTGGTGATTGGTTACAAATTATATGGTGAGTTTGCTTTTGGAAACATAATTTGTCATCCACTAGTTTCTGAAGAGGATTGATCTTAACAGTATGGTCATCATGCACATAGACAGAAAATGCTTGCAATGAATTTTTATGAGTACTAGGTAGCCTATTAATGAAAACAATGTCTCTGTCCATAATACGTCTGTTTATGATTTGACCAACTTTCAAATATGTACGTCCTTTTGAACCTTCCCTAATTGCACAAGTGGCTGAACCATCTCTGTATGTTACACATAATTGTTCATCCACTAGTTTCTGTAAATGAAAATAAGAGGATTGATTTTAACAGTATGGTCGTCATGCACATAGTCAGAAAATGCTTGCAATGAATTTTTATGAGTACTAGGTAGCCTATTAATGAAAACAATGTATCCGTCCATAATTCGTCTGTTTATGATTTGACCAACTTTCAAATATGTATGTCCTTTTGAACCTTCCCTAATTGCACAAGTGGCTGAACCATCTCTATATGTTACACATAATTTGTCATCCACTAGTTTTTGTAAATGAAAATAAGAGGATCGATCTTAACAGTATGGTCGTCATGCACATAGATAGAAAATGCTTGCAATGAATGTTTATGAGTACTTGGTAATTTTAGAGTCCATGGTTAGGGTTTGGACTGAAAGTATAAGTGCTGGAGCCGACGCTTTCGGAGTCTAAACTCATTCTTTTGAAAAATAGAAAAATGAGAATATTAGTAAATATGGATTTTCTTGTTAAGAAGAAAATGGAAGGTAAAGAAGAGACATAACTGAAACTTTACATTGTGAAAAGTAATATTAACCATCTTACTTTTCCCGTTGAATTTGACGTCCTAGAAATGAACCTTTTCTAGAAAACCATGGATTTAAAACCATTAAATCCTTCTCAGAAATCTGAGTTTATTGAACTAAATTGAATTATTACAATTCAATTTTTGTTGAATATCCAAACGCAAGGTTTCCATGAATTAAGCAAATGAATTCATTTTAACCCATTTTGTTGAATATCCAAACGTAAGGATTTTTTTATTTTTTATTTATTATTATTATTATTTCTTTTTGTGATATGCAATAACTTTTCAGAATTCATATGTATGTGCATACTTGTGCTCATTCACATGGACTTTGATTATCTTTCTTAAATTTCTTTAGGTTTTCTAATTTTTGTATATAATTTTAAATTTTTAGGCCCTAAAATAAGATTTGAGGTGCCGTCAACAATGCTAACAGAATCCTCCAGGTCAGATTGTTGATTAGACCTGATTTTATTTAAATGATCTTGATAATCCATTTTATTTAAATGAGCAGACCTGGATGTGCGTCGGAGCTATCCGGATGTTGAGCGGGGGTCCCTGGAAGGTGGAAACCATTGTTATGACCATGATGAAGCTGTCCATTTCCTATGGACAGCATTGGAAGAGCCTGACCATTTGGACAGGCCGTGTTTATATATTTGCTCGAAATTAATGGAGCAGGCCCGAATGAGTGTCGGAGCTATCCGGATGAGTGGGGGTCCATAGAAGGTGGGAACTGCTGTTATGACCATGATGAAGCTGTCAATTTCCTATGGACAATATTGGAGAGGCCTGGCCATTTGGACAGACCGTGTTTATGTATTTTCTTAAAATTAATGGAGCAGACCCGGATGTGCGTCGGAGCTATCCAGATGAGCGGGGGTCCCTAAAAGGTGGAAATCGCTGTTATGACCATGATGAAGCTGTTCATTTCTAATGGACAACATTGGAGGGGTCTGGCCATTTGGACAAGTCGTGTTTATGTATTTGCTTGAAATTAATGGAGCAGACCCGGATGTGCGTCGGAGCTATCCGGATAAGCAGGGGTCCCTGGAAGATGGGAACCGCTGTTATGACCATGATAAAGCTGTCCATTTTCTATGGATAGCACTAGAAGGGCCTGGCCATTTGGACAGGCCATGTTTATATCTTGTTTATATTTGTATTTGCAAGGACCACACCCTTAACCTAAACCACAACCTAAACCTATAACCTAAACCTATTCTCAATTCCCTAAACCTATAACTTAAACCTAAACCTAAACCTAAACCTAACCTAAACCTATAACTTAAACCTATATCATTAACCTAAACCTAAAACTTATAACCTAAACCTAAACCAAAACTTATAACCTTAACCTAAACCTAAACCTAAAACCTCAATGTATTCTCAAATCCCTAAGCCTAAACCTAAACATAAACCTAAAATCTCAATGTATTCTCAAATCCCTAAACCTAAACCTACACCTAATCTCAATCTCAACTCCCTAACCTAAACCTAAACCTAAACTTGAAAACCCAAACCTAAACCCGATCCTGAACCTAATTTTCTAAACCTAAACCTTAACCTATTCTCAATTCCCTAAAGCTATAACCTATAACATATAACCTATTACCTAAGACTATACCTAAACCTAAACTAAAACCTATAACCTAAACCTTAACCTATAACTGAAACTTATAACCTATAACCTAACCTTAACCTAAACCTAAAACCTAAACCTAAACCTAAACCTATAACCTAAACCTATAAACAAAAACCTAAAACCTAAATGTATTCTCAAATCTCTAAACTTAAACCTACACCTAATCCTAATCTCAACTCCCTAACCTAAACGGAAACTTGAAAATCCAAACTTAAACCCGATCCCGAACTCGAACCCGAACCCGATTTCCTAAACCTAAACCTTGACCTATTCTCAATTCCCTAAAGCTATAACTAATAACATAAACCTAAACCTAAACCTATAACCTTAACCTAAAACTAAAACCTAAACCTATAACCGATAACATAAACCTAAACCTAAACCTAACCTTAACCTAACACTAAAACCTAAACCTAAACCTAAACCAAAACCTATAACCTTAACCTAAACCAAAACCTATAACCTGTAACCTATACTTATAACCTATAACCTAACCTTAACCTAAACTTAAAGCCTAAACCTAAGCATATAACCTAAACCTATAAACTAAAACCTAAACCAAAACCTAAAACCTAAATGTAATCTCAAATCCCTAAACGTAAACCAATACCTAATCCTAATCTCAACTCCCTAGCCTAATGTAACACCCCAGATTTTTGCCAACTTGGGATTAGATGTCCTTAGGAAATGAGTCAACCAAAACACCTTGGTAACCGCTCAGAACCCAATTCCATAGCCAAAGAAATCACGTAGGATTAATTCCTTTAGAAACTAAGCATAAGTTAGCTAGCGCTACGCTAGAGTAGCAGTGAAATTGTCCCTGATCACTTTAAATATGTTCTACAAGACCCAAAACTTGTAGAATCAATGGTGCTATAATACCCTTAAAACCTTGGATCAAACTCTAAACCCGTTTGCTCTCAAGAACTCTTTGAAACTTTGTATTGGATCTAGACCGCGCGTCGAAAGTTCGATACCTACAATCTTAGGCCGTTATGACCGCTTAGCTAGACTTGACAACCGTTTCGAAAATCAAGGCCAACCGACGTTCAGAGGCTATTTCATTGAGCCTGGAGTGAAGAGAGTGAGAATAGGGTTAGATTTGAAAATTTTAATTCAAATCTGGCACGTGACTTAACGCATTATTATTAAGCATTCTGACCGTCAGAATTCAGCCAAATTACACCCTTGGATCAGGAAAAATTTCTCTTTCATATCATGAGACTTGTATACCTGATCTAGGCGCGATGACCGCTGAACTGAAATGGGACCTCCACGTGCGATCTGTGAACTCTTCCGGTCTAAAAACTTGATGTGTGCTAGATCCAGTATGCATGAGCTTAAGTCCGACCGCGTTCGGCCAGGGGACCTCCAGAAATGCTCTTTTGGACCAGAACAACCCCGAATTGGTTAGACCTCAAGTAAATATTGTTTCCAAGCCTAATTTGGGAAGAAATTAGGTTATATAAGGGCTTTAAACCCTCACTCCTCTCACCCATCCGAATTTGCTAGAAAGCCTAGCAAGAGTGAGAGAGAAAGTGAGATTTTGTGAGAGAAGGTGGGAGAGATTTTCCTGCCACCTGCTGCTGCTGCTGCACGTGCTTAAGCGACGCACTCCAATCACTTTTTCGACGATTCCAACGCACTTCTAGGTAAGGAAAACCCTAACCACTTGCTGATTTGGAGATTTCTTTGATTCAAATGGCAAAGTAGCTGATGTACGTGTGCATTAGGTCGCCTGTACGCCGTTGACGAAGCGTATACGCTCCGTTCGAAACGATACACATATAAAGTGAAAGGTGCAAATTTTAGACACTTTGATTGGCTATTTTCAACGTTTTCAATGTCGTTTAATAGTTGATTATCGACGACAACTCCGTTTGACATGTACAACATGCTATCCGTTTCCTGTTTCATAAGCAGACGAAAAATAGGAGATTTAGGGCATTTTAGTCATTTATAGGAAATACTGTTTTCATCCATATTTTACTGATATGATTGGCATGGCTTTTTGTCACCTTAGGATATTAGGAATGCGTGCATGATCATTTTGGAGAAGAGATTCGCCCAAATGCGCACTTTGAGTCGACATATAATATGTAGACTTAAGTGTGTAGACTAAGTGTTTGTATAAATGTTTGTATTAGTATTTATTGAATTAAATGGTGTTGTGAAATAGTTTTGAGATTGAATTCTCAAATAATATGCTGATGTAAATGATTTCCTTCATGTAGCTATATGTATGATTTCATCATATGTAAGAAATGCATGTGCTAGATGATTTACTTAAGTTGTATGTTATAACATGTGTTAACATGCTCACATTATTGTAATGCATTTTCATTACCTTTATATGATTGTTGATATGGATTCATAAATGTTTGGGACTATACTTAGTCCAGACAGTCGGTAACAGAGAAAATTCGTGGCTGGCTTCCATTTATCACGAAAGACGTGTCGATGAACGCGAGTTGTGTTTTGAGTTGGCGGCAGTGGTTAGGCCACACGAAGTATTTTATGTACTTCATGTCGTTCGACTTACGATGCGCTCGTACTAGTCGAGCCCGTCAAGTAACCTGACTGGCCATTGTATGTTAACCATGTATGAGTCATAACTGCTTGAACCTAGGGTACTGAACTTACCATTAGAAATCCTGTTAACCATGGTACCTTGATCCACAAAGACTCATGAGCCGGGTATGGTGGTATGGGACACCGTGGTCGAGCTATCGGCCTACGCTGGGGCCACAAACCTCCCCGTAGTGACCAGTGAGCACCCTACTATGAGCAGATTATGGTGGTATGAGATACTATATTCTTGCTATCGGCCTACACTGATCAGGTGACGAGCCCTTTGTAGTGACCTTGAGTTTATCTTGACACCGCATGGGGGCGACGAGTCCTGATGTAGTCTTAAGGATATAATAGGCCTGTATTGATAAGGTGATGGGGGAGAGGTGCAACGAGTGCGAGCAACAGCCCTGGCAGCCCTTGCAGCGACCTACAAATATAACATCATATGAGATTACTAGGAGTGACGACCTTAGACAGGATCTGTGTTGGGATCGATATAAGCAAGGTACCTTAGTTTTCCAATCCTGTTGTATGAAAAGGACTAATAATAACTCGGTAATCATATCACCATCACATTGCATGTGCCTGAAAGATGTGGAGCACTGTGGGAAAAAAGCATGCCACGGGTGTAAGATGGTGCCGTATGAGGGAGATTGTCGGTGAGGGCATCTATCATGTCACGTCATATTGCATTAACAACAGTATTTAGGAATGTTTGATTAATTGCTTTACTATTATCGCATGATTGATTTGAGAACATGCTAATCTCTGCTCTATTATTTCACTGAGTTGATCACTCACTCCCACGTTATAGGACGGTGTTTTCGGACACCCACCAGTCCCTATTGTGATTGCAGATGATGGCGCGGCCTGCGATCTCTCCTTTATGCGTGTTCTGATTGACGGGATTACAGGAAGGTTGATTAGATGCCTTGACACTTGTCATTTTATATTTTTAGAGCACTCATGTATATTCTTTTTGTTTACTTTTGGAGTATACATGTATGTATATAACCTGGTAACATGTTCACACTCTGGGGACAAACAACAGTTTATATATGTTATACATACTATCACAGTCTTTCACTTGTTAATTTAACTATCTCTGGAGTATGATATGTTGTTTTGGCTTAATCTCAATCTTGTTTAATGCCTGTTTACTGACAACATGCATCTAATATTATATATGTTGCATAAATAACATTTTAGAACTCGGGAGTTGGGTTTTTACTCGACCCCTGATTTTCAGGATGTTACACCTAAACCTAAACCTAAACTTAAAAATTCAAACCTAAAACCAATCCGAACTCCAACCCGATGTCCTAAACCTAAACCTTAACCTATTCTCAATTCATATATGTTGCATAAATAACATTTTAGAACTCGGGAGTTGGGTTTTTACTCGACCCCTGATTTTCAGGATGTTACACCTAAACCTAAACCTAAACTTAAAAATTCAAACCTAAAACCAATCCGAACTCCAACCCGATGTCCTAAACCTAAACCTTAACCTATTCTCAATTCCCTAAAGCTACAACCTATAACCTATAACCTATTACCTATAACTTAAACCTAAACCTAACCTAAACCTATAACTTAAACCTATAACCTTAACCTTAACCTAAACCTAAACCTAAACCTAAACCTATAAGCTATGCGTATAACATAAAACCTAAATCTAAACCTAAACCTAAACCTAAACCTATAAGCTATGCGTATAACATAAAACCTAAATCTAAACCTAAACCTAAACCTATAAGCTATGCCTATACCCTAAAACCAAAACCTAAACCTAAACCTAAACCTAAACTTAAATGTATTCTTAAATCCCTAAACCTAAACCTACACCTAATCCTAATCTCAACTCCCTAACCTAAACCAAAACCTAAACTTGAAAACCCAAGCCTAAACCCGATCCCGAACCTGAACCCGAACCCGATTTCCTAAACATAAACCTTAACCTATTCTCAAATCCCTAAACCTAAACCGACACTAAATCCTAATCTCAACTCCTTAACCTAAACCTAACCCTAAACTTGAAAACCCAAACCTAAACCCGATCCCGAACCCGAACCCGATTTCCTAAACCTAAACCTTAACCTATTCTCAATTCCCAAAGCTATAACCTACAACCTATAACCTAAAACCTAAACCAAACCTAAACCTATAACCTTAAGCTATAACCTAAATCGAAAACCTAAACCTTAACCTAAACTAAAACCTATAACCTTAACCTAAACCAAAACCCAAACCTAAACCCAGCCCCGAACCCGAACCAAAACTTAAACCTGATCCCGAACCTGAACCCGATTTCCTAAACCTAAACCTTAACCTATTCTCAATTCCCAAGGCTATAACCTATAACCTATAACCTAAACTTAAACCTAACCTAAACATATAACCTTAACCTATAACCTAAACCAAAAACCTAAACCTTAACCTAAACCAAAACCTATAACCTTAACTTAAACCAAAACATATAACCTAAACCTTAACCTATAACCTATAACCTTAACCTAAACCTAAAACCAAAACCTAAACGTATAACCTAAACCTATAAACTAAAACCTAAACCTAAACCTAAACCTAAACCAAAACCTATAACCTAAACCAAAACCTATAACCTAAACCTTAACCTATAACCTATAAACTAAAACCTATAACCTAAACTTATAACCTTAACTTAAACCTAAAACTAAAACCTAAACCTATAAGATAAAACCTAAACCTAAACCTAAAACCTAAATGTATTCTCAAATTCCTAAACCTAAACCTACACCTAATCCCAATCTCAACTCCCTAACCTAAACCTAAACCTAAACTTGAAAACTCAAGCCTAAACCCGATCCCAAACCCGAACCCGATTTTCTAAACATAAACCTTAACCTATTCTCAAATCCCTAAACCTAAACCTACACCAAATTCTAATTTCAACTCCCTAACCCTAAACTTAACAACCTAAACCTAAACCCGATCCTGAACTTGAACCAGATTTCCTAAACCTAAACCTTAACCTATTCTCAATTCCCAAAGCTAACCTATAACCTATAACCTAAACCTATAACCTTAACTTAAAACCAAAACCTATAACCTTACCCTAAACCAAAACCCAAACCTAAACCTGACCCCGAACCTGAACCTAAACCCGATCCCGAACCAAAACCTAAACCCGATCCCGAACTCGAACCCAATTTCCTAAACCTAAACCTTAACCTATTCTCAATTCCCAAAGCCATAACCTATAACCTAAACCAAAACCTATAACCTTAACCTCAACCAAAACCTATAACCTAAACCTTAACCAATAACCTATAACTTATAACCTTAACCTAAATCTAAAACCAAAACCTAAACCTATAAACTAAAACCTAAACCTGAACCTAAACCTAAACATAGACCTAAACCTATAACCTTAACCTAAACCAACACCTATAACATAAACCGTAACCTATAACCTTTACCTAAACCTAAAACCAAAACCTAAACCTATAAGCTAAAACCTAAACCTAAACCTAAACCTAAAACCTAAATATATTCTTAAATCCCTAAACCTAAACCTACACCTACACCTAATCCTAATCTCAACTCCCTAACCTAAACCTAAACCTAAACTTGAAAACCCAAACCTAAACTCGATCCCGAACCCGAACCCGATTTCTTAAACCTAGACCTTAACCTATTCTCAATTCCCTAAAGCTATAACCTATAACCTAACTTAAACCTAAACCTATAACCGACACTTATAACCAAAACCTATAACCGACACTTATAACCTAAACCTAAACCTATAACATAAACTTAAAACCTAAATGTATTCTCAAATGCCTAAACCTACACCTACATCTAATCCTAATCTCAACTCCTTAACCTAAACCTAAGCTTGAAACCCCAAACCTAAACCCGAACCCGAACCCGAACCTGATTTCCTAAACCTAAACCTTAACCTATTCTCAATTCCCTAAACCTTAACCTATAACCTAGCTTAAACCTAAACCTATAACCTACACTTATAACCTAAAACTAAAACCTAAATGTAATCTCAAATCCCTGAACCTAAACCTACACCTAATCCTATTCTCAACTCCCTAACCTAAACCTAAACCTAAACTTGAAAATCCAAACCTAAACATGATCTCGAACCCGAACCCAATTTCCTAAACCTAAACTTAAACATTAACCTATTCTCTATTCCCTAAAGCTATAACCTATAACCTATAACCTAAACCTAACCTAAACCTAGAACCTTAACCTTAACCTAAAACCTAAATGTATTCTCAAATCCCTAAACCTAAACCTACACCTAATCCTAATCTCAACTCCCTAACCTAAACCTAAACCTAAACTTGAAAACCCAAACCTAAACCTGATCCCGAACTCGAACCCGATTTCCTAAGCCTAAACCTAATCCTTAACCTATTCTCAATTCCCTAAAGCTATAACATATAACCTATAACCTATAACCTAGAACCTAAACCTATAACCTATAACCTAAACCTATACCTAAACCTAAACCTAAAGCCTAAATGTATTCTTAAATCCCCAAACCTAAACCTACACCTAATCCTAATCTCAACTCCCTAACCTAAACCTAAACCTAAACCTAAACTTGAAAAACCAAACCTAAACCCGATCCCGAACTTGAACCCGAATTCCTAAACCTAGACCTTAACCTATTCTCAATTCCCTAAAGTTATAACCTATAACCTGATTTAAACCTAAACCTATAACCGACACTTATAACCTAAACCTAAATGTAATCTCAAATCCCTAAACCTAAACCTAAAACCTAAATGTAATCTCAGATCCCTAAACCTAAACCTACACCTAATCCTAATCTCATCTCCCTAACCTAAACTTAAACCTAAACTTGAAAACCGAAACCTAAACCCGATACTGAACCTGAACCAAAACCTAATTTCTTAAACCTAAACCTCAACCTATTCTCAATTCCCTAAAGCTATAACCTATAACCTAAACTTAAACCTAAACCTAAACCTAAACCTAAACTTAAACCTAAAACCTATAACCTATAACCTAAACCTAAACATAAACCTAAACCTATAACCTAAACCTAAACCTTAACCTAAACCTAAACCTATAACCTTAACCTAAACCAAAACCTATAACCTATAACCCTTAACCTATAATCTAAACTTATAACCTATAACCTAACCTTAATCTAAACCTAAAACCTAAACCTAAACTTAAACCTATAACCTATAAGTAGGTTATAGGTTTAGGTTAAGGTTAAGGTTGTAGGTTATAGTTTAAGTTTAGGTTAAGTTTATTTTTCTTTTCATTTGTCTGGATCACCTCTCATATGTTCTATCTCTTTTCATTTGATTCTTTCCATAAGATTGTTTGTGTTTGCATAGATGCAGATTATGTTTGGATGAATGTAGTTTATGTCTGGATGAATTTACGTAGTTTGGGTTTAGCTGGATGTGAATGTGAATATGATGAATTATATTTTAACTGGTGTATATCAGGAAGAATATGATGAATTATATTTTAACAGGTGTATATCAGGATATTTGAGATGGAATAGTTTTTTTAAAAAAGAGACTTTTACCTACGAAATATTTCGTAGGTAAAAGTCTCCTCAATGTTTTTGGCTACGAATATTTTCGTAGCTAAAAGTAATTTGTTTGCAGCTTTTAGCGACGGATATTTTCGTCTCCAAAAAGGCCCATCCATAATTTGTAGCTACGAAAATTTTCATAGCTAAAAGTAATCAATTCCAATTTGTTAAAAATGCGTTTGCTGCCTTTGGCGACGAAAATAGTCGTTGATAAAAGTCTCATCTAGGATTTTTGCTACGAATATTTTTGTAGCTAAAAGTAATCCATTCCAATATGTCCAAAATTTGTTTACACCCTCTGGCGATGAAAATATTCATCGCTAAAATTCTCATCCAGGGTTTTTAGCTATGAAAAGTTTCGTAGCTAAAAGTTCCACTCCAATTTTTTAAGTAATCCATTCGAATTTCTAGGAATATTGGTTATAGCCTTTAGCGAAGAAAATTGTTGTCGCTAAAAGTCTCATCCATGATTTTGAGCTACTAAAACTTTCGTAGCTAAAAGTAATCCACTCCAAATTGTTTGTTGCCTTTGGCGATGAAACTATTCGTCGCTAAAAGTCTCATCTACGATTTTTAGCTGCGAAAATATTCGTCACTAAAAGTAAACTTTTAGCAACGAAAATTTATTTCGTCGCTAAAAGTGACTTTTAGCGATGAAAATGGATTTCGTCGCTAAAAACCCTTTTTCTTGTAGTGGTTGATAATTCATGAGAACTAAGAGATTGAGAATGATGTTGGTCATAGAAATTAGAGTTAGGTAGATGACGTGGAGATGTACCTCTGGAGTTTTATGTGCTTAACTCATAAAAATCACACTGAAGGAGGAGATTATATGACAGTTACAAGACCAACCATGCTTTATGGAAGAGAGTATTGGGCAATCATGGAACAAAACATTTATAGAATGAATGTCAATGAAATGAGAATGTTGGAATAGATGAGTGGCAACACAAGAAGGAAAGAATTAATGACGCACATATTTAAGGGAACTCATGAGTAGACCCAATAGGCAATTGTTAGTGCACTGATTTGCACATATGTTTGTCAATCACATGACTAGTTGTGTCAAGTAGTTGGATAAGTCCTTTGTAAAAGAAGATCGACGATGCAACTAGAGCAGAAGCACAAACTATAAATTTAAGAAAAGAAAAGATTCTATGATCTGGATCCTTCATATAGATGACCTTGACCCATAATTAGAAAAACCCTCTTAGATCATCTATATAAGTCATTCTAACCTTATAAGTTCCACCATTATAGAGTTGGCTTTGAGAAAGTTTAAGTTGTTGAATGAATTATAGGATAAAGAATTAAAATAGGAAAATATGTCATAGTTCGGCAGGAAGAGGTGCCACTGAATGGCACTTTCGATAATATCGATGATACCTTCAGTACCACCGAAAGTACCCAAAATGTTCCAGCAGCTTTCAAAGAAAATTCGGTACCACCGACTGGAATTTTGGTACCACCAACTCCTACCAATGTACAAATTTTGGTGCCACCGAAAGTAGTAAAATTCATCTAGCAACTTCAGGATTTAATTCGGTACCACCGAGTGATATTTTGGTGCTACCGAGTGAATTTCAGTACAATCGAAGGTTCCCTTGGTATAACTGAAAACTAGCCATTTTATATTCGTTGGGACATTTTCTTTATAAATATAAGACCCAGAACTTTGTGAAAAGTGTGGATTTAGGCATTTCAGAGTCCTTAGGTTGTCTGAAGCTCTTATCACTCATCCTAGACTCTATCCACATGAGATTCATGTTCTTTCATTATGATTCATCATATCAATGAGCATTCAAAGCTCACTTTAATGAAGAACATGATCTCAAGCCTATACTAGAGTATTGAGACCCAACCTATAAATAAATCCTTAGTCTCGACCATACTCTAGTGCATCCATCAGTTGAATCTCTTAGGAAATTCATTTATAATCCTTGTTGGAGATTCAATCAACTCCCATTACCTTGGTTACCTTAATAGGAACATCATATGCAAGGTTCTTGATCATGAAGCTAACACAATAGGCAAACTACGATATAGCGATTGGGGGGAGCATTGGAGAGCTGATTTAAGCTAGAGAGAGCAAAGATCAAGCAACCCAAGACAAGCGACAAAAGAGGACTTAGTCCAACAAGTAAGTGTCATTATTAAGAGTTCACAAGTTAGTCTATATCCTCGTGTAGGATTGAGGCAAAGAGTTTTTTATCAACAAACTCATGTAGGTTCCTACTGTGGGACCTTAGCCTGTGTGCCTAAATTGTAGGTGCCTATTGTGGGAACTTGGCCGGTGTGCCTAAACATAGGTGCTTATTGTGGGACCTTGGTTGTGGGGCCTAAACTGAGATGCCTTGTGTGGGACATTGGCCGGTGGGCCTAAATGTAGGTGCCTAGCATGGGACATTGGCCGGTGGGCTTAAACGTAGGTGTCTAGTGTGGGAACTTGGCCATGGGGCCTAAACGTATGTTCTTAGTGTAGGACCTTTGCTCGTGTGAAGAGCATAAATGTTGAGTCCTTTGTGTAGGGCTGTAAAGGTTGATGGTGAACCTGATTTAAAACCATTCATAGCGAAATCTGACACATTCTAGGAGAGGGTGAGGTTATCGGGAGTGGAGTAGGAAAGTAGTCGAACGCTATACATGTTTATGTTTCAAATTATTATTTGTGAATATGTTTAATTGTGCTTATGTGTTTAAATGCTAAATTGAATATGTATGATTAGATGAATGCCCAGGATTTATAGGTAGCACATTCCACACACAAGTTCACAATGCTATAGGCTAGCTACTTTATTTGTATATCTTAAGTAACCTATGTGATTGGAACCTCTATTGTCTTGAAAGCCTTTAGAGTTATATTGCCTAACCTACTTTAAATGGAAGAACTATTTAAGTTAGGCAATTAGGATTTTTAAATTGATAAAATATTTAAAAAGTCCTATTTACCCCCCTCTAGGACTCTTGGTCAATTTTGTACTTCTACTACAGCAGTTTAAACCACAATTTCGATTGGTATCAGAGAGGGTTCCTCTTGAAGGGTTTAACAACCTAGAGGAAGATCTTGACAAAAGTAGTAATTATAGATGACAAGGAAATACATGAACATCAAATCAGTGAGGAAAAAGAAGAAGAAAAAGAGAGTATACCTGATGCTTATGATTAACTCTACATACATAACATCAGTATCCTCAGAAAACTTGACATTTCAGAAAGCAAAGATAAACAATTGCAAAAAGATCTAGATGAGACATCAGGAATAAATACACAAATGACAAATGATCTTCAGCAATATCACATTAAAAATGACAATCTTGAAAGAGTTTCAACGTGTCTTAAGTCTGAAAATCATAAATTAAGTAAACAGATTGAACTTTTAAAATCAGAAAAATGAAAAACTCAAGAATGAAAACCATAAACTTAGATTCGATTTAGAAAAGTCAAAACAATCAGTTGAACTTAGTTACAAATTTTCACAAAGTAGTGAAAAACTGGAAAAACTTCTTGGGATGGGAAGAACACACAAGGACAAAAGAGGGTTGGGTTATAAAATCAACAAATCAAGGCTTGTTCCTGAAATTAGCAAATCAAGGCCCGTTCCTGCATCACCTAAGATCAAGAAAACTATTGCATTTGGAAGCAATACAAAAAACACTCCAATCTGTCATTCTTGTGGAGATTTAGGACACTACAAATTTGAATGTCTTACACCCAGTAGGTCTTACACTAAAAGTGTCCTGGTTTGTCAATTAGCGTGAGTGTTGAGTCAGCAAAACAAGTGAGCCCCATAAGAAGATCATTCAAGCATCTGCCTCAACAGGATGTGTGCCCAAACTCGTCAAAGGTAAACTTAGCCTCACATCCCATGTCCCAAAACACCAAGTAAATAAAACCCTTAAAACTAAATAGCACAAATTAGGGTTTAAGGTGAGAAAACTATTTTGCAAAATCAGGAAATCTCTAAGTTTTTTACCTTTGTCGATTTATTGATAAGTGGTTCGATGAAATCGACCTACATTATCGATGTCCTCAAAACTAACTCGATATTATTGAAATGAGGACTTTAGATGTCCAGCAACCACAAAAAATCCTGGACTGAATTATCGATGAATCGATGGAATTCTCGATATCATCGGCTTTCGAATCTCGAGTTCATCAAGATGGCTCGATAAAATCAACAACTGATCAGTTTTCATCCAATATGCAATTAAGGAAAATCATGTGATTTTTGATATCTCGAAGAAAGCCTTGATATCCTCGAAATTCAAACCTCGATGATATTGATGAACCTTCGATGATATCGGATTAGGACACAAATCTGACCAGCAAGCCTTCAGGTAAATTCTTTCAAGTATCAAGGATCACTCAATGATATCGATATTCAAATGTTGATCATATCGAGACAAGGTCGATATCATCGAAATAGGACACAAACTGTCCAGCTAGCTTATAGGAAAATGCTTTGACAAAGATTGATGATCAAAACTGTGATTGATATCATTAACATTCAAAATCAGATGATATTGAGGGGTGATCAATCATAACAATACCTGTTAAGTTTCAAAGGCAAGATTGCTCTCACATTTTTCAAATGTCGAGGAATCGAACCATGTGTTGATGAAATCGGAGTTCAAAATCCGATGACATCGAAGCATATTCGATATCTTCGACCAGTTGATAAAAAGGTTTAAAAGCATCTGACAGATTGAGTTCATGTCATCGAGTAACCATTTGACGTTATCGAGAGTATACGCTCGATGATATCAAAGCTTGCTCGATGATATCGAACTATGTAAAAAAATATAACTATTTTATTTTTGTTGGAACTTTTTGCCTATTGAATGAGAGCTTGCCTTTGGTTGTTTATAGAGAAAATAGATAGAGCTTTTGAGTGTTTAATTTGAGTTCATCTTCCAATCTACCCTCATCATTGATATTCAATAGAGTGGATTGGGGAATGAACTTCTGCATTCAAGGATCCTTCGGCTACCACCTTAATGGAAAATCATTGAGCTGGGATACCTTGATTGCTTAAATGCTTGAAATCACTCCGTCTCTAAAATAGGAAAATATTTATTAGAGTAGAATTCTAACATAGTCTTAACCCAACTCGCTATACATTGGAGCTTCATTTGTGTTGTGGTTCAAGGGAGTTGAAGCTTCTTCATCATCAAAGGAGGAGATCTTCATCAACGTGCTAAATGGGACTCATCTACTTATCTGTAAGTCGTTAGAGTCCAGAGACCCTTTTGATCATTCATTTTGTAGGATTAGGTCAAAGGTGCTTCTCACCCCTTTCAAGTCCTTATAGGAGGCCTCTACAGGAGAGTACGTGGGGGTGTTGTGTGTTGCCTCTTGCTCTATGGAGAGCATAAACTTAGGTCCTTTGTGTAGGTCCTTGACTTGTGTGGTATAAAACATAGGTATTGTGTGTTGACCTTTGCTCTTGTGTAGGGCATAAATTGTTAGGTTTCTTGTATGGGTCTTTGGCCTGTGTAGTCTAAAATCTGAGTGTTGTGTATTGACCCTTACTCCTGTGTGGGGCATAAACTTGTGTCTCATAGAGACATGTTACGTACCTTGTATAGGTCCTAGGTCAGCCTTATGTAGGTTGTACTGGTTTGAGGTGAACCTAATTTGAACCTCCGTTAGTGAGATCCAGTACACTCAAGGGTTGAGTGCGTCCGCCGAAAGTGGAGTAGACACGTAGTCGAACCACTATAAAAATGACTATGTTTGGGATTGCTATTTACTTTTACTGCTTGTCTGATTTCTCTAAATGTTCTCATAATGCAGTTTTACATGATTACCTAAAACTAATTACAATCACCTCTCACACACACAGTCACATCCATTATGAACTATGTTAGGCATCTTGCTTATGTTTTGAATAGTCTTATGATTGGATCCTCTATTTGGCTTGGAAGATAATAGAGTTACATTAAAGAAATCCTGCTATTTGCATATTAGTGCAGGATAGGATTGATAGGTTTTAAATCATCATAAAAAATTTAAAAGTCCTATTCACCCCCCTCTAGGACATCTTGGCATATTCCTACTTCGACTAGAGTGGTCATTACCACAATTTCACACTCCACTTCCGAGTTGAACCATATAGAAAAATTCAAATCAACCAAAAAATTAATAATAAAGAGTCCCTCAAAGCATATATCAAATCAAGGAAGAAAATACCCTACTCCACCCAAAATGACTAAGAGGATGGAAGAATTGATGAATTAAGTAGCTCAACTGAATCCAAAAACCAAAGAATTAATGAAACAAGGAAAAATGGTTGAGTTATCCAAAAATTCCAAAAAGCTACAAAATGAGAACAAAACCACATCTCTAAAAGGAATTCTCACAAAGCGGGTTGTAAAAAATAAGAACAATTGCCTTGTAATTCATACTGCACTAAAGGTAAACAATAGTTCTAAGTGGTATCTTGATAGCGGATGCTCCAAACATATGACTGGAGATCGGACCAACTTTTGTGACTATTCAGAATTTGATGGTGACTCAGTCACATTTAGTTATGGGAGTTCTGCAAAATTTGTTAAAAAAGGGACAATAGTTGGGCCTGGTTTGCCCAAGATTGAGGATGTTCTTTGTGTAGAATGATTAAAATATAATCTCCTAAGAATTTTCTAAATCTGTGACAAAGAACACTCAGTCACATTCTCCAAAGATATGTGCAAGATCTCAAACCTCATAGGAAAACTTATTATGAAAGGTCTTCGCACAAGTGATTACTACTATGTAATTACAAGCAATGGAGAAAGTGTCTCATCCACAAATTGTCACATGGCTCTGAACAATGAATTCAAATTGTGGCACCAAAGACTTGGGCACGTCCACTATAGGAATTTCTCTAAACTAAGCTCAAAGAATTTGATGAGAGGTCTCCCTAAGATCAAGAAAAAGAAAAGATTGTATGCGATGATTGTCTTAAAGGCAAGCAGATAAAGGTTGGACATAAAAAGATAATCACCATAGCAACTTCCAAACCATTTGACCTTTTACACATGGATCTAGTGGGACATACTAAAGTCAAGAGTCATGGGAAAAAGAGATATTTGCTGGTGGTAGTGGATGATTACACCAGATTCACTTGGGTTGCCTTTCTTTGAGAAAAATCTGATGCTTTTGATGATTTCCAAAAGATGACAAAATGACTTCAAAATGAAAAAGGATATTGTATAAGTCGTACAAGGAGTGATCATGGTGGGGAGTTTGAGAATGATCGATTTGAAATGTATTGTGACAAATATGGAATCAGACATGAATTCTCATCTCTAAAAACACCTCAACAGGATGGAGTGGTGGAAAGAAAAAGCCAGGTATTACAGGAAATGGGCTCAGTTATGCTCAATAGTAAAAACATGGCTAAAAGTTTCTGGACCGAAGCTGTCAATAGCTCCTACTATATAATTAATAGGGTATATCTTAAAGAAGGATTGAATAAGACTACATATAAACTATGGAGTGGAAAACATCCTAGTATAAATTATTTTCATGTGTTTGGTAGTAAATGCTATTTTATTAAAGACAGAGAACATCCAGGCAAATTTGACACTAAAAGCGACGAAGGTATTTTTTTGGGATATTCTACTAACAGTCGTGTTTATAGAGTATACAATTTAAGGACACTAACCATTTAAGAATATGTCAATGTGGTTGTTGATGACCAACCACATGATGAAAATTATCCTGAAATTAATATAGAGGATGAAGTAGACATACTCACAATAGGCAAATCAAATAACAAAGTTACTTCACCTCATAAACCTCAGTCGTCGAATAACTTGCCACTTATTAAGGATCATCCCATCAATCAAATTGAGCCTCGAAGATGTTATAGAAGCTCTCTAAGAAAAATTTTGGATTGCATTTATGCAAGATGAGCTTCAACAATTTGAAAGAAATGAAGTGTGGCAGCTAGTTCTCAGGCCACTTGATACTAACATCATCAGAACAAAGTGGATATTCAAAAACAAGTCCGATGAATCTGGGAATGTAGTAAGAAATAAAGCAAGAATCGTAGTACAAGGCTACTCTTAAATTGAGGGCATTGATTTTGATGAGACATTTGCCCCTGTAGCTCGCCTCAAGTCTATAAGAATTCTCATGTCTATTGCTTGTGCGCCGAAATTTAAATTATTCCAAATGGATGTCAAAAGCTCCTTCCTCAATGGTGTACTTAAGGAAGAAGTATATGTTGAACGGCCAAAAGGATTTTTGGATCCTAAGTATCCTCAACATTTATACAAATTGAGGAAAGTGCTTTACGGACTAAAACAAGTACCCCGAGCATGGTATGAGCGTTTAACGCAATGTTTACTAGATCATCATTTTTGTAGGGGGAGTGTTGATAAAACACTATTTACTCAAAAGACTGGGAATATCTTGCTCATTGCCCAAATTTATGTGGATGACAGTCTTTGGATCCACTTGTGAAGATGCTGCTCATGAATTCGCCAAATTAATGAAATCCAAATTCAAAATGAACATGGTTGGTGAGCTGAATTTCTTTCTAGGATTACAAGTAAAATAATTGCAAATGGTATATTTGTATGTCAGTCCAAATATGCAAAAGATTTGATAAAAAGAATTGGACTTCACTTTAGCCGCACTTAGAATACTCCCATGAGTACCACTCTTAAACTTTCTAAAGATGTCAATGGGAAGAATGTGGATCAGCACTTGTATTACAATATGATAGGCAGCTTACTCTACCTAACCATGAGTCGGCCTGATATTGCATTTGGCGTTGGTGCATGCGCTAGATTTTAGGCCAATACTAAAGAATCACAAATATCTACAGTAAAAAGGATTATACGATTGTGGCTGAGATTGCTGATTTTGGCTTATGGTACCCATTTGACACACCTACCATCATTGCTGGGTACTCAGATGCCAATTGGGTTGGTAACATTGATGATCGCAAGTCCACCAATGGCAGTTGTTTTTATATCAAAAATTGTCTTGTATCATGGCACAACAAAAAGAAAAATTCACTCTCATTGTCTACTGCTGAAGCTGAATACATTGCAGTTGGTAGTTGTCGTGCACAGCTTCTATGGATGAAGCAAATGTTGATGGACTATGACATTACACAATCTACCATGATGCTATTTTGTGATAATAGAAATGCCAACAATATCTCCAAAAATCTAGTTCAACATTCGCAAACAAAGCACATAGATATTCGACATCACTTTATACATGAACTTGTTAAGGAAAATATTATCACATTAGAACATGTGCCTATCGAGTAACAATTGGCCGATATTTTGACAAAACCATTGGATGCCAACAGATTTAGGGATCTCCAAAAATCTATTGAAGTCCGTGCGATTTAACATTCCTTAAAGGCCCACTGTGTTTAACTTCCATATTTGAGGAATCTTAGCCTCGGTCTTTTTTTTTTTTTGAACATATATGTAAATTCAATTTTGATCCATGAACTTTACTCGTCTTTTTTGGAAATATATGTTATCCATTTTTTTGGATGTACAAAATACATATGCAAGATATTTTCTTCTACATCATTCTAGAAATACTTGCAAATACATTTTTTTGTATCTTCGATAGCATCGAGTTGACTATCAGTGGTACTGAAATTGGGTGGGCATGCCTATATAAGTCGGTTCGCTAATAAGACCCCTTTTGACCTAACTTTTTGTTGGTTTCCCTTAACCTTTGGCTGGAAGTTTTCCTACTGAAACTAACCATTATCCAAGGTATTCATCAGGTATTTTCCCTCCATCTATTCATTTCTTCATAGGACTCTCTTCTTTTTGCTCCACCCATGTCATCTCTACTCCATTCCCGTATGGAAGGTCGAGGTTATTCTCCTCCAAGGGAGGGACAGACCAAAAAGAAACATGATCGGGGAGAATCGTTTGGCACCAAGACCAAACTATGTGCCCCAAAAGAAGTCGAAATATTCGTCAAAATACTCGACCTTCCGGTCCTCAAAAAGGACCATCTCCTCCTCCGAGTCCCATCGCGATCCATTTTGCTTCTCAAAAAATCATATGTGAAAGGAAGGTTGATGCTTCATGCCTCGAACCATATAATGTCTATGACATTCTTCACAACTGCGGTTGGGATCCTATTTTGCCTCTCTAAAGGGAAGTCGAGGTTAATCTAGTCAAAACCCCTTTATCTCATTGTACACAGCTAGAAGATCATGACTCCCTTGCCATTATAGTCAACTATCGTGGGAGATCAGACTCTCCATACTACTAAAATGTCAAATGACTATCGTATTCTATATCTCATTTTCATGCCCAATGTCTATCCACAGTCGAGTAATTATACAGAACTTACCCCGTTCATGGTCGAAACTCTATATAAACTCAAAATGGGGGAACCCATGTGTCTTTCCACAATGATATTCCATCAAATTGTGTTGGCTTTTGAGTCAAATAGCAGTGGAATCCCATTTGGGTGGTTGCTTTGTCAGTTGGCTAACCAGTTTGGGATAAAGGGAAACACGGGCGAAGTTCTCACCACCCCCAGCGTCACAGCCCTCAGCATTACAAGAATGCAACTTTCAGCTAGACATGGGATGAGACCTCACCCTAAAGTTGATGCACCTTCAGCAGCGGTTCCTACATCCACCGAAGATGATACAACTGCACATCCTACTCCTTCTGCCTCCTTAGCGGAAACTCTCAGCACTCTCAGAGAGCAACAAGGAGATCATTGAACATCAGTCCCATTTAGAAAAGATAGTTCACTTTATTCAGAAGTTTGTGCAATGGATTGCAATGCATCTGTCTTGTCGTTAGGATGATTCTGTGGAGGCTATGGAACCAAGCCATTCCTAAATTTACTAATCTTGTGAATGTGCTGTGATTTAAAAAAAAAAAAAAAACTAACTCATGTAGCCTGAGTTTTTTTGTTCTTTACTTAGGCTCTAATTTTTGGATAATTATACCCTCAGGGGTTTGTTTGTCTCTTTTTGGATAATGGTTTATTCTACCCAAGCTTGGGGTAGTAATTTTGATGAAATTCATGATGAAATATTTTCTACTCATATAATTTAATTTTCTTCATGGTTATATCTTTTTGTTATGAGCTTAGCACATTATGTTTCTGTACTTCCTACTATCTTTTCTGAACATATATGTGCCTTGAATCTCTTCTCCTTCTAAACTGCGTTTTATCATATATGATTATTGGCTTACTTCTTGGTAAATATTTTGCCAATGACTAACAAAAAGGGGGAGAAGAAACCCATCCACCCACCAAAACACTCCATTATTTTCTGCAAAATACAGGTTGATCATGGAAGAAACTATGGGGGAGCAACATTAATTGTTACATGTCTACACTTGTGTTTGAGTTGTAACTTGGTGCATGATATGTGATCTTTTATAGTTATGGTAGGTCATTGGTATGGACCATGATAGTGTCCTAGGATAGGTTATTTTTGTCACATAATTAAAAAAGGGGGAGATTGTTAGTGCACTAATTTATGCATATGTTTGTCAATCACGTGACTAGTTGTGTCAAGTAGTCGGATGAGTCTTTTGTAAAAGAAGACCAGCGATGCAATTGGATCAGAAGAACAAGCTACAAATTCAAGAAAAGAAAAGCATCTACGATTTAGATCCTTCATATAGATGACCTTGACCCATAAATAGGAAAACCCTCTTAGATCATCTATATAAGTCATCCTAACCTTATAAGTTCCACCATTATAGAGTTGGCTTTGAGAAAGTTCAAGTTGTTGAATGAATCATAGGACAAAGAATTAAAACAAGAAAATCTGTCCTAGTTTAGCAGGAAGAGGTGCCACCAAATGGCACTTTCAAGCTATCCTAGGACACTATGGCAAGGTTCCTGATCATGAAGCTGACCCAACAGGCAAACTACAACATAGCGATCGGGGGAGCATCGGGGAGCTGATTCAAGCTAGATAGAGAAAAGATCAAACAACCTAAGACAAGCTATAAAAGAGGACTCAGTTCGACAAGTAAGTGTCATTGTTAAGAGTCCGCAAGTTAGTCTCTATCCTTGTGTAGGATTGAGGCTAAGAGTTTCCTATCAACAAACTCGTGTAGGTTCTTAGTGTGGGACCTGTGCCTAAATTGTAGGTGCCTATTGTGAGACCTTGGCCAGTGTGCCTAAACGTAGGTGCCTATTGTAGGACCTTGGTCGTGGGGCCTAAACTGAGGTGCCGTATGTGGGACCTTAGCCGATGGGCCTAAACGTAGGTGCCTAGTGTGGGACCTTAGTCATGGGGCCTAAACGTAGGTTCTTAATATAGGACCTTTGCTCATGTGAAGAGTATAAATGTTGAGTCCTTTGTATAGGGCTGTAAAGGTTGATGGTGAACCTGATTTAAAACCATTGATAGTGAAATTCGACACACTCTAGGAGAGAGTGCGGTTGTCGGGAGTGGAGTAGGCAAGTAGCCGAATGTTATGCATGCTTGTGTTTGGAATTGTTATTTGTGCATGTATTTAATTATGCTTATGTGTTTAAATGCTAAATTGAATGTACATGATTAGATGAATGCCCAGGATTGATAGGTAGCACATTCCACACACAAGTTCACAATGCTATAGGCTAACTACTTTATTTGTATATCTTAAGTAGCCTATGTGATTGGAACCTCTATTGGCTTGGAAGCCTTTAGAGTTATATTGTCTTATCTGCTTTAAATGGAAGAATTATTTAAGTTAGGCAATTAGGATTTTTAAATTGGCAAATTATTTGAAAAGTCCTATTCACCCCCCCTCTAGGACTCTTGGTCTATTCCATACTTCTACTCCAATGGTCTAAACCACAATTTCAGCAATAATATGAAGTAGACTTGGATGGTTTGGCCACACATATCGAAGACCTAAAACTTCATTTGTTTGGAGGTGTAGGTTCAAATTAAAGGTTGTAAAGGGCATGATGAAGGCAAAGGACATGGGTGGAGATGGTAAGAAAATATTTGATGACCTACGGTTTAACTAAGGATATGGTCCTTGATAAAGTGGAATGAAGAACAAATTCATGCAACCGAACCCAATTAATTAGGATAAGGCTTAAATGATGATGAATAATGATGATGATAATGACAATAGTGATAAGGATAATGATAATTAATGATTATAATGATATTGATCGTAATATGATAAATTGATAGTGATAATGATGATGATGATGATGATAATAATAATAATAATAAAGGATAAATGCTTATGAACATTGTAAACATTCAATCCTTCAAGCCTGTAAAGTAGTAAGGACTGATTAAGTTAAGACCTTAACATTTCATATGTTCGTAGCAATCTTTCAGCATTGTCGAGTCTAGCATGACATTCTTTGATTAAAAAACATATTGGTAAAGATAATGACATACAAAAGAGACATCTAAGCAACTATAAGAAGATATTACCTTGCCAAGATTATTTGCTGACAATGAGGAAATTACCATGTTATTGGCCCATTTTCTAAGCTAAATGTGAAGCACATTATCGCCAATTTTCTTCTACTTGGACCATTCATCTTCATCCGTGTAAAGAACTACATCATTTGGAACTAATGCTTTATCAATGAAGTCTAAGGAAGGTTTGGTAGCTATTGATTTGACTTTTGCCCATTCAAAAAAGCTATGGCAAAGGCTTCCAAATTTTATAGCTCTTCCACCAAAGTATTTTGTATCGGTAATGGTGGCCGTAACAGTCACCATTATTACCAATACGAGGGCGTAATGACCATTACAACCCCTGAAAAGGTTGATTTGTTATTATTATTACTCAAAAAGTTCAGGAAAAAAATTTTAAAAATCCAGAATAATGTAAATATTCCAAATATGTATTTATTTTTTTAACATGGTTATGTGGTCCACTCTTTAGTGAGAGTGTTGTATTTGGTCATCTAGTGAATTTATGAACATGGTTATGTGGTTCAAATATTTACACATCACAATCAAGCATTAGAACAAGAAATTGGGGGGAGGGGAAGCATTAATACCCTATTCACCCAAATTGCTTCAATCTATGGTTTTAATCCTAAAAGCTATATAGTAAGAGTGGTCAAAATCTGTTGTAGAATAATTTAGGAAAGTTTTGAAATGAAAAAAGTGGAAAATGAAGAGTTATGCCCCGTTAAGGCCCCTGTAATAGCCAATATGATTCCAAAACACCAATTGCCCCATTTCACCCCCGTACCACATAATGGTCACAATTGTTACCTATACATATTGGCTTTTACAGTTGTATTGTAACAGATACGGAACACCTTGGCTTCCAGTAGCAACCAAGAGAATACGTGGTTTTTTCATATCCATAAAATCCATTGATGCTTCCCTTTTTCACATATGGTCTACTTATGGCAACAACTAATCAGCAAGTATTCACGTTGTCAGACCAAATACCAATAACAAGCAAGCATAAGAAAATGATAGTAGAATATCGAACATAAGGTCGCACTCCATGCTTTACAGGATAGATTGCTTTATGTTGAATTCTATTTAGTAGATTTGCTAATTTTACATATATAAACCCCGGCCCCTCTAAATGTGGTCGCACATGCTAAGGTGCCACATGAGTGCAAGCAGCCTGATTCTTAGGCCAAGGAACACATATATGGTAGGTCCACCTGATGGGTAGCTTAGTTAGTGCACTGGTTTGCTGCATTTCTATGTGCAGTGCATATATTAGAGATGTGATTTACATACATGTAGAATTAACTTATCATTGTATTCACTATTCCAAATAGAAATATCTTCTCCTTACTAAAGAAAAGTTGCATGAAACGTTAACAGATATTGTTCATAAAACTACAAATCAAAACAATAGGTAAATAATTCTAGTACAAGTCATAAAAATAAATATGATAGCATGTTAAAAGTAGGGTTTCTTACTTGTATTGATACCCAGAATTTTCAAAGAAGGAAAACCAAATCCCCATTCTCATACCAAATTCTATGTATCAAAGATACAACCAATAAATATTTTTTATTTTAAAGATCAACAGACAATTTTAGTCGATATCATCAGTCTTGCACCCTATCAGTGTGCCTTCTTAAAGGTAAAATGCTACGATGGAAAGAGGAATTTTTTTTCAAAGGGAGTCACAAATGGGAAGTCTAAGTGGAGGAGATTTAGGCTTTAGATTTGAAAGAGGAAGGAGGAATGTTATTTGACAATGAAAGGGAACGTAGAGAGGTAATTCATAGTAACTACAATAAACTCCTAAGAGAAGAAATAAAGTGGAAGTAGAGTTCATGTGAGACTTGGTTTAAGGGGATAGCAACATGAAGTTTTTCCATAGTTTTGCTCGCACCAGAGCTCGCTGTAATAGGATCAAATCTTCAATAGAAAATGGGGCTAGGTTAGAAGGAAAGTCATAGGTCTGCGAAGCCATTGTATCCTACTACAAAAACCTACTGTTAGATTCGGGTTTGCATAGATAGACTCTAGATTAGCTCAAATTTGCATCCTTATCCAGTTTAGAGGCAGATTATTTGGATAAGGATATTTCAGAAGAAGAAATCAAGTCCACTATCAAAATTCCAGGAAAGGACAAAGCGTTAGGCCTAGACAATTTCCCTTTAGCATTTTTTCAAATCTTTTGGGAGCTTTAAGATCTGGTTTGTGGCTTTTTGTTGCGAGTTCGGTATGAATGCTAAGTTATCTTTGGAGATGGGAGCAACATTTAAAGAACTTATTCCTAAGAAGGGGTGGAATGCATCAAAGATTACAGGCTGATAAGTCTTATTGGTTCACCATAGAAGATTGCAAAAATCTTGGCAACTAGATTTAGAAATATTTTCAGTCAATTGATATTTAAAGAGCAAGGGGCTTTGGTGGAAGGGAGGTAAATCTTAGAAAGTTCTTTAATAGCTAATGAAGTTATTAATTCTTGGCACAGGGAGGGCCTCAATGGGGTAGTTTGTAAACTAGATTTGGAGAAGGCATATGATCACATCAACTTGTCTTTTCTAGATTACTTGTTGGGTCGACTGGGGTGTAGAGTAAAAAAGGTGAAATTAGATAATGGAATGTGTGGGATCGGCAAAGTTCTTACTTCTCATTAATGGTTCTCCCCAAATTTTCTTTAAATCTTCAAGGGATCTGAGGAAGTAGACCCTCTATCCCCTTTCCTTTTCATTGTAGAGGTTGAAGCAATAAGTAGAATCTTGGCTAAAGGGGTAAGGGAAGGTTTGTTTTGCGGTTTCAAGGTGGATAAAGGGGATTTTCAGGTATCGCACCATGACTTTGCAGACGACACTATACTAACTTGCGAAGCAGATGTCTCCCAAGTTGATAACCTTTGAAAAGACATCTTCTATTTTGAAATTGTATAAAGCCTTCCAGTTAATCTTCACAAATCTGAATTGTTTGGTATAGGGTTGCCAAGGGTGGACATAGTAGATTTTGCCTCGATGTATAGGTGTAAGGTGGGCCTCTTTCCTTCCACTTATCTCGCTCTCCCATTATGTATTAGAAAAATTAGCAAGTTAATGCGGAACCCAATAATTGAAAGATTTGAAAGGAGGTTGTCAATTTGGAAGGGTAGACATTTTGAAGTAGGACAATTAACCACTTCTCTAAAACCTCAAACTCATAGAGAGTGGCGAATCAATCCCTTTATCTCATATCCTAGGCCCCACATCGCATGGATTAGGACCTCGACCGAACCCCCTCATGGGCCCCACTTCACATGGGTTCTGCTTCACACAGGCCACCCACCTAGAGTGTGTCCTCACATCCCACAGGCTACCCCACTCGAGCCCAGTGTGAAAATGCCCCTACATTAATTACCCCAATGATGAGTCATAAACACTAGACCTTCCACTCTAATACAAAATTTGTTGCAAGACACGTAATTTAATACTTGCATGTAACATGGAGATTATGAAAGAGTCTACAAAGTAATTCGATTAACAAAGATGCTAACCCACCAAATAATTAAAGTAAACAATAGACAATAAAATCTTATTTAACCTAAATTACATGCCCACATGCTAAGAAATCACATAAATCAATTAAAACTAAGCCCGATGGAAGGATAAAACTTTCAATTTAGCATAAGCACGTTCCATACTCAAGGGACAGATTTGTAGGTTTTATGATTGGGGTTAGGAATGAGAAATTATGGAATTTAAAAAATTAGGGTTTATGAAAATTGGAGATTTTGGAATTAGAGTTATTAGAAATTGGAGTAAATAGAAAATTAGAAATCTAGGGTTTAAGGTAGGGTTATGGATGGGTAATCAAGGGGTTTTGATGGGAGAAGTAAGGGAAAATCAAAGGATTGAGTGGTTATCCATACGATCAACCTAGGGGCTCACACGTGTGAGTCTTTGGCTAGTGTTTTTGGGTCATCAACGGTTGATTTCAGTTGAAGTTGAGGTTGGATAATGAAAAGTTGAAGAAAAAGATGATTCGGATAGTCTTGGATAGAAAGGGAAGAAGTGATATGAAGTTTTTTTTTTTGAAAAAATACCTCTTTTTTATAGAAAGGAAGAGAGGAAGAAGATGATAGATGGAAGTCTCGCACCTCCGTTGAACGGGAAATTGAATCATGCTACATCCAAGCTCCAAATCAATGGAGTATTCTTCAAATCACATGGAGAAGAGAAAACATAACTTTTTTTTAAAGAAATATTCACACATCCATCTTTCTCTTTTATAGTCTCATAAAATACCTTTTGCAAAAAGATGCTCTCATATAAGATTCTCAACATAAAGATATTCAATAAATTCAAAGTTGTTCATAACTTCCTAATCTCAATACTAGTGTTTTCGGTAGCATAGTAGCATAGCATATAGCGTATGCTACACAACGTTTAACGTACACTACATAACGTAGCATAGCGAAAATACTACGTAGTGTACGCAAGTAGCATAACTCCCAGGTAACGTAAGCTACAACACCTGTAGCATAAGCTATATTAAACTATAGCGTAGTGTGTAGCATAGATAGCGAAGCTACATCTCATTTTTTAAAAGTGTTTTTTCTATGTTAGTTTAACTACTTTAAAATGGTAATGACTTTTACCTATGACACATGGCACTACATTAAACTAATCCAGACCATCCAAATTGTAGTCCATATCATGGATAGAGCACCTAGATTAATTTAGACCATTTAAATTGTAGTCTATATCATGAATATGTTATGTTTCAATAAATAAAAAAAGAAGAAGTCACACTTAGAGATGTTTAAAGGCAGAGAGAGAGAGAGAGAGAGAGAGAGATCTTGCATGGAAATAAGTGGTTGATGATCCAAATTTGTAGTCAAGAACTCATAGAAATAATGCATTTTTGAAAATTTTTTTATCATATTTTCTATTATTTTAATTAAAAATATTAAGGATTGTGTAGCTTACTCTACACACTATGTAGCTTACGTTACACAATATAGAGGGCTAAACGGCACGCTATATACTACACGCTATTTAAAACACTGCTCAACACAAATATACGGCATACCAAAAATAATGAAGCATATAAACAATCTAAACAACTGAATTATTTCATGGACCATGCAGGTCCACGATCAAGATGTCCGATAATGATCTAACAGTCCGATCATTGTGTCCACCCAATCTAAGGGTCTGATGTATACATCAAGCTCCTATATACAACCCACATGCATCTTTCCAGTGCGAGGTCTTCAAAGATGCATGAACATACACGTGGGCTTTTCAATGTGGCTAGGAATGTTAATTGGGTCAAGTGGGCCCCATGTAATGGTCGTCTAGCCATAAGGACATTAGGTCAACCTTCCTCCTCTAGTATGGTGCATGGATGTCCTCATCATTTTCCCTCGGTTGAGGAGATTTTGCCTTTGGTGAACTAACGCTGCAGTGATGCTCGAGGGGATTGAGTCTCGTCGTTAAAGCTCTGCCTCTGTGATCCACATACTGTCTGACTTTGGTCTTCCCTTCCACTTGATAAGGTATTCCTGGTAACAACTATGTCATGTGGAAACCACTTCTTCATCTAAGATATCCTCTATCTCCTCTTTTCTTATAAGTATGGATGGTACGGATGAAAAAATGTTGAGAAAAGGGGTCAAGTAATGGTCAAGGGTTATGGGACAGGTTGTAAGGCCCGTATCCTAGACCGTACCGTTCCGTAAGCTTCTGCAGTCCTTCTGGTCAAATTTTGAAAACCTTCGACCCGTATCCAATGTTTACGCGCGATCCTAAGCCGAGTCTCGCATCCTGACTTGACTCAACCTGAAACTTATATCTTAGCGACCGCGCCGTCGCCGCGGTTCCAACGTCGTGACTCGCGCACTGAACCGATACACGGGTCAAAACATGTGGGCCCGAGTTCATTTGGAGAAAAATGCCGCGCGTTGTAAATTTTGAAGAAATCTCTACAACAAGTCCCATCAATCAATCAATCAATCCAATCAATCAAGTACACATCACACATCAAGTCAAGTACAAGCAACCCATACCCTACCCCTACCTCTCTCTTACACAAGCTACCTAAAGTCAACTCTTACATCACTCCAACCATCACCCATCCCATATCACCCCATCACTTCCCTCTCTCTTATTCACTCTCTTCACTCCCAAGCAACAACACCCCACGTCCAAGCTCTCTCTCTCTCCCAAAGCCAAGTGTGGCCCACTTTCCCCTACCCTCTCATCTCTTATCCCCACCATCAAAAGTCCATTAACCACCATTAAAAGTGAAGACAAGGAGCTAAGGAGGCTAAGGGATCAAGGAGGAGTGCAAGAGGTGGGTGATTGACCGTTGAATTCAATTTTTAAGGTCCCACTTATTGTGGGACCCACTTGATGTATGCATCGTATTTGGGAGGGCCCAATAGTGGCGGGGTCCCTCCCCCTCACGTATATTTCTCTCACTCTCTCTCTCTCTCTCTCTCTCTCTCTCTCTCTCTCTCTCTCTCTCTCTCTCTCTCTCTCTCTCTGTTTTTATATGATGATGATGATGAAGGGGTGAGTGGCCCATCTAGTATCTGTGTGTCCCACCATGGAGTATATATTTTTTTCCATTTACCTTCATGTGGGACCCGTCATTTAGATATGTTGGATCTACACCATCCAGCCCGTTACCGAGTTTCTACGGAAGGGAAAAACACAAACATTAAGTGATCCAAACAGGTGGGCCACGTACATGTGGGACCCACCATGATGTTGTTTATCCATGCCGTCCAACGTTCCCTGGACGCCGGACGTAGGAGGTGGCTAGCATGGTGGCGTGTACTAACATGGGTGTGTACTGACAAGCTAACATCAATATATATATATATATATATATATATATATATATATATATATATATAATATAAAATAATATATTTGAGCTTTTGGGGAGGGCCGCTCATGCAAGCCGCCTCACCTGGTTATACTAAGTTAATCCACACTGTCCATCCCATTCCCCAGCTAATTTTAGGCGTTGAGCCGAAAAATAAAGCCAATCCGATTATCTGGCAGGACATAGTATAGAAAATAGTTATTTTTACCATTAAAATGCACCTTGAAGTCTTCTATACACCAAAATACTCCAAATATTAGGCTTGTTCGGACTGTCTTCAGCCATGGAATGTAATGGCTGGAGTGGATTCAGCTGATGCAGGCCCCACATATGAAAAACCCTAGAATACGTGATTTTTTTTAAAAAAATACATAAACAGCGCAGCGTTGCTGCCATTGACAGATGACACTAGTGCTTCTGCGATGCTGCGCTGAGGACGAGAGTGAGCAGGGACGGCGGGTCCTAGCCGTGGGCCCCACCCTAATGGGTGTTGATATCCACACCGTACATTTTGATGGGCCTTAGGGCAGTGCATCCCCCCTAAAAATCAGTCATACTAGGAGCTCAGGTGGCCCACACGACAAAAAATAGTGAGGATTGACGCCTACCATTGAAACCCTTTTTGGGTTGCAGAAGTTTCGGATCAAATATGAAATTGATTTTTCGATTGCATCCAGGTCTGTGTGACCGTATGATCAGATTGGATGGCAGATAAATGTTATGGTGGGACCCACTGATGTAAGTACTTTATCCACTCTATCCCCACGTGCGGGAAGTGGGGTGGTTGGTGGACCTCACTGCAACAATATGGTTGTTATAGTGACGTTACTAAGGCTTGTGGGGCCTGCCTTGACTAATGTGGTATTTATCCACACCGTCCATAGGCAGTGTACCCCTCATGATGAATGTTTTATCCACGCCATCTTCCATAACACGTGGGACCGACCGTGATGTATGTGTTTAACCCACTATCCATCTTTGTTTGCTAAATCATTGGCTACCTTATGAGGCCCATCTTAATGTATTTATTAAGGCCCACCTTGATACATATAAGGCCATGTGATGAGGCCCATCTTAATGTATTTATGGCCCATCTTGATTTATTTATGGCCGACCATTGAGGCCCACCTTAGTATATATATAAGGTCCATGTGATTAGGCCCATCTTAACGTAGTTATGACCCATCTGTTGAGGCCCACTTTGATATATACGAGACCCATGTTATGAGGCCCATTTGATGTATTGAAGGCCCATGGGTCGAGGCCCAATGGGATGTACATGAGGCCCTTGCTATGTGAAATTTCACCATGGTTATGTAATGAAGTTCATAACATGCCGTGCCCTAGGAGCAATGATGGTTTGATGCCCACATTGTAAGGATAATGTTGGTTAAATGTTTGCATTATAACCCTCCCTAGGGCCCATTGATATACCCATACTTGTAGAGTATAGGCCATTTAGGCCCATCTTCATTATGAACAGAGCCTATCACCATATAACTTGTTTAGTATAGATCTATGATTCATGCTCATATACAGCATATGTATGTTTGATGTGAGGAGTGATTGATCGTAGCATATGCCTTCGGGTAAATTATTTATGGGTTCCTTAATAAGCAGAGTTACCCTACATGAGCGCACAGTATGCGCAGGATGTTGCATGTCTGGTAGGGTGATTCATGCACTTGTATTTGTGTGATTGTGATTATTGTGTGCCCTAGCGACATCAAGGCCATAGCCTCTATAGACACATCGTGAATGGCTGGATTAGATACCGAAAATACTGTTTCTAGTATTGGGACACCATACATGTCCCTGGGTAAAAATTCCTAAACCCGATGGTACCAGAGGATGACTCCAACGTCGAGACTATGTGGATACATGAGCGCGTGAGGGCCGTATACTAGTAGGTCGCGTCTTCCACTGTGTCGTGGTCGGTTGGAAAGGGGTGTGACCTTACCCGCCTGAGTGAGGGGATAATTTTTAGGTTAAGTTTGACCAGCTTGAAGAAAGGGTCCGCTATCGACGAGCTGGACCCAATATTGGTAAGTGGATAGTGAGGTCTCTTCCACTCTTTCATTTATGCATTCGGATAGGGGCAGCAAGCTGGCTAAAGTATACTAGACCCCGGTGATTATCCAGAATAAGAACTGTACTGATATATATGATGAGGATTGGCATGCTTGAGTTGTATCTCGCATCGCATGGCCGTGTTATGGCCGATAGCATTCATATCCTACACCGCATAGCTTTGATACAGATGATTGCATTCATGTACTCATCAGATGATTCTACATTATCTAACCTTACATTCTGAGCACGCTTATATTACACACACACACTTACACCACCCTCTAAGCTTTCTATAAGCTTATGCACGATTGATGCATGCAGGTGATGCCAGGACGTAACTGTAGCATAGTAGCAAAAGGAGCGTGCAGTTGAGCTTTTGGAGTTTCTGTTATTTGCATTATCTTATAATTTTCTTCAGACGCAATGTACTCAAAAGTTTTTTATCATAGTAGATTTTGTGATGGTGTTCTTGTGGTTATTGTTCGTGGGTTATGCTTATGGTTATGCTCATTATGAATCAAATTGATATTGAAAACTCTCCTTATAGGATCCCAGGATCGGACCTGGTAAATGGGTACCAGGAGCCAAGAATGGGGTTATACGGAGGCTGTCGGCGCTGGATTTGGCGATCGAGAATTTTGTGAGCTCAGTTTATGAGTTTGGGAGGTGACAGAAGTTAGTACTAGAGCATAACTTGGAAATAACCGAGAACAACATCACATGTTTGCTATGAGTTTATGACGATTAGGTTCCGAGTACGCAACCTTCCGATTTAGTTCCCTAACGTGCAATTTTTAAGGTTGATTGGCATCATTGTTCTTTCCTATAGGACATGCCACCCAGGAGAGTAACCCGATCGACTCCCGCTCCACCACCTGAGGCTTCAGATTTACCACCTACACCTCACATTCCACCACCAGAGATCCCTACTCCCCTGCCTGAGGATGACATTCCTCCACCTGAGGCCGGTGTGGATCTAACCGTACCTATGAGTGCCTCTCAATTATAACAGATGTTACAGGCTGTGATAGCCGCACTTCAGGGACAGGGCAGGCACCCAATTATTTCTCTAGCCCATGCCAAACAAGAGCGTGCGAACACCCTTCTTCGAGAGTTCAGACAGCTTGACCCTCCACGTTTACAGGGTGAGCCAGATCTGACTGCAGCCGAGAGATAGCGCTCCGATGTGGAGAAGATCTTCAATACTATGACATGTACGACCTAGCAGCGAGTCTGGTTAGCTGTATTCCTTCTTCAGGGTGAGGCAGAGCACTGGTGGACCACCGTTACCCCCGTCACAGGACCTGATTATGTCTGGACATGAGAGGAGTTTATCGACCAATTCGATGAGCAGTAATTCCCTGATCACATTCAATGTCAAAGAATACTGGAGTTCGATACTCTGGTGCAGGGGGACATGACCGTGGTGTAGTACGCGGCCCATTTTTTGACACTATCGAGGTTCGCACCATATTTGGTTAATGACGAAGGGCGGAAGGCCCGCCGTTTCGAGAATGGCTTACGTTACGATCTTCGAGGCTGTGTTATTGGGTATGAGCTCCTGACTTTTCAGGTGAAAGTGCGGAGGGCTTAGATTTATGAGACCGAGTGGGCTAGCATACAGAGAGATGAAGATCAGAAGAAGCAGGCCCCCTCTAGTAGCCCCCAACAGCATCGACAACTGCAGAGGTATAGGAGCCACCCATTCACCGGAGCACCAGCAGCACCATCGGCACCTCCAGCTACACCAACTTAGAAATAACTTTCTGATACCTGCTATGGATGCGGTGGGATAGGACACCGTAGGTGGGAGTGCCCCAGGCCTCAGCAGCCTCCACAGTAGCCAAGAGCACCACAACAGCCTCCACAGCGGCCGAGAGCATCACAGCAGCCTCCCCCGCAGCAGTGACAGCATATTCCACCATCAAGGCCCCCTCAGCACCAACCTCCGAGACCTCAGTAGCAGAGACAGCAGTTTTGAGCACCTTAGTGACATCAGCAGCAGTAGCACCCTCCAAGAGGATAGGCACCTCCCCAGCCAATTCAGGCTAAATTTTATGTGGCTTAGCAGGACACGCAGACCTCTGGAGGAGTCGTTGAGGGTATACTTTCAGTCTCTTCATGCATCACACGTGTACTGTTTGATTTTGGTGCTTCGCACTCATTTATTTCTGAGAATTTTTATCGATCGACTGAATTGTCGACAGAGTCTACTAGTGAGGGATTGACCGTATAGACACCCTTGGGGAAGACTATACTATTATGTCCATTCTATTTGTCTTGCCCTGTGTTAGTGGGAGAGATTTTCTTGCCTGCCGACTTATACGTGCTCCCAATGTTAGATTTTAACATCATCCTAGGCATGGATTGGCTTGCCGAGTACTACGCCATCTTAGACTGCTCCGTGAGGACATTCACATTCTGCATACCAAGCTTGTCGCGGTTTTAGTTTGTTGTCGAGCCCAAAAGAGAGTCATTGTCATGCTTGATGTCCTACGTCGTTGAGGACCCTGTTGCATCCTGTCGTTGAGGACGTGTTCTGGGAGATTCCAGGATTACGGCCGCACCGTCATATTGAGTTCCAAATAGATCTTATGCTTGGTACCATGCCTATCTCGAAGGCCCCATACCATATGGCACCGATGAAGTTGCATGAGTTGCAGCGACAGTTAGATGAGTTACGAGAGTTGGGATTCATCCGTCCAAGAAGTTCTTCGTGGGGAGCGTCAGTACTTTTCATCCGGAAGAAGGAAGGCTCGTTGAGGCTCTATGTGGACTACTGTGAGCTCAACCGGATCACGATAAAAAACAAGTACCGCTCCCAAGGATAGAGGACTCATTTGATCAGCTGTAGGATGCACAGTTCTTTTCAAAGATTGACCTGTGTTCCGGTTATCATCGGATTCAAGTTCGAGAGGAGGACATCCCGAAGACGGCTTTTAGGACGCGTTATGGTCATTTTGAGTTTCAGGTCATGTCCTTCGGACTAACTAATGCACCACGATCTTCATGCAGTTGATGAATGAGGTCTTCCATCCATATCTTGATCAGTTTGTTGTGGTCTTCATCGACGACATTCTGATATATTCGAGGACTCGTGAGGACCATATGCAGCATTTGAAGATTGCATTGCAGACCCTCCATGCCCACCAGCTATATGTGAAGCAGGAGAAGTGCGAGTTCTAGCAGGAGGAGGTGAGATTCCTCAATCACATGGTGATGAGGGAGGGTATCGCAATGGACCCCTCGAAGGTTAAGGCAGTGCGTCTGTTGGGCCAGCCCACGACTGCGTCTGAGATCCGCAGTTTCCTTAGCTTGACGGGCTATTATCTGTATTTCATTGAGGACTTCTTCCGTATTGCAGCCCCATTGACTAGGTTGACTCGGAAGGGCGCAGATTTTTTTTGGACTGATGCATGTGAGCTGACATTCATGGAGCTGAAGGACCGTCTGATGTCCGTTCCTATCCTCACTCTTCCCTCTAGGAGTGATGGATTTATTGTGTTTACTGATGCCTCACGTATTGGTCTAGGTGTTGTCTTGATGCAGCACGATAGGCCTGTGGCCTTCGCGTCTCGTCAGCTCAAGGTCCATGAGTTGAACTACCCCACACATGATTTGGAGCTGGTAGCAGTCATCTTCACACTGAAGGTGTGGAGACACTATTTCAATGGTGTTAGGTTCGAGCTCTTCTCTGACCACAAGAGCTTGAAGTATCGATTCTCTCAGTCTGAGCTGAACATGAGACAGAGATGCTGGATGGAGCTTCTGAGGGACTATGATTTTAATCTCTGGTACCACCTAGGTAAGGCAAATGTGGTGGCAGATGCCCTCAGCCGTCAGTCACGAGGCCTAGTGGTACATATGATGATTCAGGAGTGGAGGATGCTTGACGATATAGCAGACTACGACTTCAAGTTTGGTCTGCGGTCTTCTATCGTTCAGCTATCGAGCCTGTCGATTCAACCCTCTCTTGTCACAAGGGTAATCGAGGCTCAGCAGACAGACGAGTCATTACATGATTACCAAGCAAAGGCAACATCTGAAAGTCAGATAGATTGACAGATTGGTTCTGATGATGGACTTCGCTTTAGATGTCAATTATGTATTCCAAATATTCTTGAGTTGCACAGAGATCTTATGGTTGAGGTACATCGATCCTGTTTTTCTATTCACCCTAGCTCAACGAAGATGTATCATGATATGAGGAGACAGTATTTTTGGACAGGGATGAAGCGTCAGGTCACCAGTTTTGTGGCCGAGTGTAGCACTCCGTACGGGTGTTACTTTTTAAACCCACACTAAACTAAAACGATATTGGGTTAACCAAAGATTTGAACTCAACATACACAGGATGGGGATTCCGGTCAACATTGAAGCCATCCATCAGGGTCTCCAAGAGTCAAAACACGCCCTCGACAGTCAGGAAGGTGAGACTACTCGAATACTCTAAAATGGGGAGTCATTATGTTAGTAAATGCTGGTACAAAACACGTGTCATCATCAACTGAGAATTTTTTGACAACAAACAAAACATTTATCATGACTAATACCGTACATTAACCATTGAAAAAGATTATTGGTCCCACCTAATCGATAGATCATGGCATATAAGCCAATGATGGCCCAATGGTGCATATAGCGGGCCACCTAGGGCTCACCATCAACCCAACATAAACCAGGGGCCCTAGATGGTGTCCTCCAATACAAACGAACGGTATAGGTCACGATAACAACATTCCAGTGGGTCCCGACATAGGGCATGCACATAAGAACACGTGTGCGAGGTGCACCGAGTCCTCTCCTCAATCGAACACGTCCCGACCGACTATTGCAAATACAAATCTCCCGCCTTTCTCTCTCTGTTTCTAACCGAACACGTGTGCGAGGTGCAGCAAGTCCTCTCCTCGATCGAACACATCCCGATCGACTATTGCAAATACAAATCTCCCGCCTTTCTCTCTCTATTTCTAACCGACCTACTTCAATCCTATAAGTGGGCCACCACGATCGCTTTCCGAGCATTCTAAACCGTTCAAATCCTTCGTGGGACCCAGATGAACAAAACGGTATAGTCGTTTGATCCGTCGTAAATGGATGATAGAGATCGAATGCCACCGTCCAATCCATGCCAAATATAGCCCGACCCGGGCCTGTGAAGGACAGAGAGAGTCAGAGACTGACTTCGAATCTCAGCCATCCAAAAGGAGTAGTAATCTCAGTCATCCGTTCTCTCTCCCTCCATCTATAAGAAGGGACCTGTAGCCCAAGAAAATTTTCCAAGAGGGAAGAAGGAAGAGAATGTGAAAGAAGAGGAAGAAACAGTGACTGCTGTGGCTAGAACGTTGGGTCGGCATCCACCCACCTTAGGTAATCCATCTTCGTTCTCCTTTTGAGTTGATTCTTAGGTTGCTACCAGACCCTGCATAAATTGGAACTACGACTAAATAATGGCCGTGTGTTACGTCATTTGCAACCCTATTTCAGTCCAAGTCCAAGCCAAACAATGGCTGTGATATGGACTGAGATATCAGCTTGATAAGGGACCCTGTTTGGGACCTAGGCTGAGAAAATCCATGGCCCCATTTAAGTTAGAAATCAGACCTAGAGTAAGGCTGAGAACACAAGCCGGTTTGGAGCTCGGTCCGGAGCTGATTCCAAACTGTCCGACAGACCCTCAAACGGCTCTCTTTCGACCACTGTAGAAAACCACATAGATGTGCATGGCCAAGAAGGGTCGACGTGGTCTTGCATGATCTTCCTCCCTCTAGCTAGTGAACGGTTCAGATCCACCGTTTACTCCATGATGGTGGCCTGCAACGAGGAGACGATACCTTTGTTACCAAGCAGAGTCGACGCACATCAACTCTGAGTAACGAAAAGGAGTTGGTGGGCTGCGTCATTCACGGGCCCTGCATAAATGCAGGTGGGCCTCACCCATTGTCAGTGGGCCAACTCGAACGGTGAGCCCTGCGATAACCATGGGCCCCACCACATGTTAGTGGGTTGCTCTAGCGTCGGTCCACCATGGGCCATGTAAATTTGGACTGTCCATCAGGGACACTGCATCTCGAAAAAGCTCCTGGGCTAGACGTTCTCCAATGACATCCAGCACCGAGCATTAGTAGAAAGTAGGGAAGAAGGCCATGATATTTTTAATAAAATGGTGTTAAAGGTGCATGCATGTGACTGCATACGTGGTATCCCCATGCGGGACCCACATTGATATGTCGTAATATACATATAAATACACATGTATCATGTACATGTAATGGCCCTATGTGGGACCAAAATGGCTTGTAGAAGCCCATCTGCACCGTCTAGAAGACCTGGACGGTGGTTGCTTGACGCATCAACGGTCCATGCATATGTGTGTATATTACATAAGAAATACTATATATGTGTGTTGTATTGCGTAGGGTATACATATTTATGATACATGGATGGATGCAAACGTGGTGGGCCCCACATGGGGGCCACACATGTATTAAATTAAAGGTGCATTCATGCACCAGAGAGTGCAAATTAGAATATGACTGTTCACATAAACCACATGCAAAAAGTTGAGATCTCATCATACTTGATGAGTCTCGAAAAATCTGAACGGTCCACCTGGAACAGAACCACAGGAAACCCCCTGGTCTCAATGTTTACATTAAGCAGAAACTTTGTTAGACCCTGAAAGGTGCAAACAGTTTCTTCCCTTGATTTGAAGTTATCTTTGTTATGGGCCACCAGAATCTTAGACTAGGGTGAGAATTCACTCCCTAGGGTTTCTTGGGATTCCACATCTTATGGACCGTTCGGATTTGACACCATGCTCACGTGGGACCCACTAGGTGCTCACATGCATAATACATATGTGAAACAAGTACACAGTGCATGCATGCATGAAGGCATGAAACAGTTTACGTGAACCCTATGCCAAGGAAAAAAAGTTGAGATCTCATCATACCTGATGAGTCTCAAAAATCTGAACCGTCCACATGGAGCAGAACCTCGAGAAAGCCCCTGGTGCCAATTTTTGCCTTGAACCAAAACTTTGGTGGGCCATAATTAATGCAAACAGTTTTTACCCTTAAAATTATATTTTTCTTTGCTATGGCCCACCGGAATTTATATCATGGTGAAAATTTAACCCCTAAGGTTTCTCGAGATTCCACATCTCATGAACGGTTCATATTTGGACCCCATGTCACATGTGTAAAGGTGCACACGTGCATAGTGGCTCTGCCTTATATATTCATGCATGGCAAGTCCTGCATGCATGAAACCTACCTCATACATACGTTCATTGTGTGTTGTCCAAGGTCTGGACATAGACCACCTTGGGCATATCCAGACCGTCCATCCATTTGGTTGGTGGACCACACGCATGGGTCCCACCTGATGAATGATCTGACCCTCATAGAGCTGTCCATTGGTTCTCCTAAGAATCATCTTAAACCTCATTCCCGAAACATAATTAGTTATGGGTTGCAATTATTCAGGGATCCACCGAATTTATCAGTTTGCTCAAATAATCAACTTATTGGTACGACTCTTGCTTGACATGATCTTAGGTTGTCCCTCAAGTGAGGTTGGGTCATCCGCAAACCTTAGGAAGCAAACTCAGGGAAGAAGCTATTACAACCTACCTGGTGATGATTCTTTTCCCTTAAGCTTTCCACCCTTAACTAGACCAGGAATAACACCTTTATTAGTATAAATGGCTAGCTAGACTGATGATAACTATGTGTAGAAATAAATTGTATTCACTTGATTTATCTGTTTAACATGATAATTCTCATGCTTACTATTGTTTAGATTCTTGATCTCTTTAAACTGCCTAAGTGAATAATCTAGTCATTTATGTCATGTAAATTCAGTTGATGTATATTGATAGAAACACATGTGTCATTCCTTATTCTCCTTTCATACCATAATATATATTGCTATGACACACATACTGCTAAAATCTCTCCATGGGAAGTCCTAGTAAAGGAGAGTCCGTGCTTGGGGTGTAACTAGATTGGTTATGACATAAGTAGGCCCCTAACATGGAGGTTTTGATGATGGTGCTTAACCATAGGGTTTACCATCCATGTGTGGTTTCACCTAACTGACTTGGGATGGACTCCATAACTCTTCCAAATACCGTTGTTTACTCGCTTTTGAATCATTCATGCCGACATGTTTAAATCGTCACTTTTGATAATTTCAACATTTCACCCCTAGTCGGCATTGGTGGTAGCCCCTTTATGTTGAATTGATTAACCACATGTTAGTGGGTGCTACACACACCCTAAGACGGTAGTCTCATGGGCTGGGGATGGTGGTAATGGGACACTATGCCTGATCCGTCGGCCTATGCTGGGCCATGTGCTCCCCGTAGTGACCGTGAGCTTACTTAAATTGGTTCGTTGCAAATGGACTAATAATGGGCTGACAAGTCATGCATACATAGCATATTTCGATGACTTGGATCACTCTACCCTGCGATTACGCTGAGTGCTGCGCTTATGACCAGTCATTCGATTGTGATTTTGACTCGGATTATCATGCCCTGCGATTACGCTGCGTGTTGCGCTGATAACCAGTCTTATCCCTGGGTGATGACCCCAATGTCCATTTGGATGTTTTTCCCGGGACATAGGCCGTCTGGATGTTTTACCCGGGCCTACAATTACATTCATACATCCATACACTTAATAAGACTGCATCTACTATGTTTTGGATTGCATGTATACTTTTATGTTATTCCTTATTTAGGGCGGCGGTGTGTAATCTTAGTGGGAGATCACACTGAGTTGATCACTCATTCATCAATATTCAACTGTACAGAGGACACAAGGACAGAAGAACTTGTGGAGGAGCTGGAGGCGACTGAAGTCGAGGAAGAGGCTTACAATGAGGAGCCGTACCAGGAGGCGGCTGCCTATTTTGGTTTAAATTAATAGTCTACTTGCTTATTAAACTGTAACACCCTGAAAATCGGGGGTCGTGTATAAACCCGACTCCCAAGTTCCAGACCGTCACTTATGCAACAAAAATGATTATGATTCAATGTTGTCTGAGTTAAAGCATTCACATGAGTAAAAGTATACCAAAACTGCAATTCATACTCCAGATTCAATGATAAAAACAAGCGGAAGACTAAAGGATATACATATCACTGTATGAAAAATAAAATAGATCTCAACTGTCTCCAAAGTATGAATACATCTCTGAGTCTCATATACATGTAAATAAACAGAATTAAAATGTCAAAAATAGTCACACTGAGAAGTCCCGTCAATCCAGGCCACCTAAGCAAAGCCATCGCGGTACTGTATATATGAGAACTCGTCCTGGTCCTCATCATAATCCGGCTCTGCCTCCTGAATCGCTGCCTCACCTGCATCTAAGATAGGGTCTAGTGGGTGTTGCAAACATCATCCCATAACGTGGGAGTGAGTAGCTAACTCAGTGGAATAATAGAGCAAAGATTAGCATGTTCTCAAATCAATCATGCGATAATAGTAAAGCAGTAAATCAAACATTCGTAATACTGTTGTTAATGCAATATGACGTGACATGATGGATGCCCTCACCGACAATCTCCCTCATATGGCACTATCTTACGCCCGCGGCATGCTTTCTTCCCACAGTGCTCCACATCTTCTAGGCACATGCAATATGACGGTGCTATGATTACCGAGTTATTATTAGTTCTTTTCATACAGCAGGATTGGAAAACTAAGGTACCTTCCTTATATCAATCCCAACACAGATCCTGTCTAGGATCGTCACTCCTAGTAATCTCATACGATGTATATTTTGTAGGTCACTGCAAGGGCTGCCAGGGCTATTTCTCACACTCGTTGCACCGCTCCCCCATCACCTTATCAATACAGGCCTACTGTACTCTCATGCTACGGAGGGGTCGTCTCCTCCCGTAGACTCAGAATACGCTCGCGGTCACTACAAAGGGCTCGTCGCCTGATCAGTGTAGGCCGACAGCAAGAATATAGTATCTCATACCACCATAATCTGCTCACGAGTCATAGGTGCTCACTGGTCACTACGGGGAGGTTTGTGGCCCCAGCGTAGGCCGACAGCTCGACCATGGTGTCCCATACCACCATGCCCGGCTCATGAGTCTTCATGGATCAAGGTACCATGGTTAATAGGGTTTACAATGGTAAGTTCAGTACCCTAGGTTCAAGCAGTTATGACTCATACAAGGTGAACATACAATGACCAATCGGGTTACTTGACGGGCTCGACTAGCACGAGTGCATCTCAAGTCGAATGATATGAAGTGCATAAAACACCTCGTGTGGCCTAATCACTGCCGCCAACTCCAAAACACGATTCGTGTTCATCGACGCGTCGTTCGTGGCAAAGATAAGCCAACCACGAATTTACTCGGTTGCTGACTGCCTGGACTAAGTATAGTCCCAAACATTTATGAATTCACATCAGCAATCACATAAGAGTAATGGGAATGAAATACAACAATGTGAGCATGTTAAAACATGTTATAACATACAACTTAAGTAAATCATCTAACACATGCATTTCATACATATAATGAAATCATGCATATAGCCAACATGTAGGAAATCATTTACATCAGCATATTATTTGAGGATTCAATCTCAAACTAATTCATAACACCATTTAATTCAATACATACTAATACAAACATTTATACAAACACTTAGTCTACACACTTAAGTCTACATATAGTATGTCGACTCAAAGTGCGCATTTGGGCGAATCTCTTTGCCAAACTGATTATGCACGCATTCCTAATATCCTAATGCGACAAGAAGCCATGTCAATCATATCAGCAAAATATGGATGAAAATACTATTTCCTACAAATGACTAAAATGCCCTAAATCTCATATTTTTCGTCTGCTTACGAAACAGGAAACGGACAGCATGTTGTACATGTCAAACGGCATTGTCGTAGATAATCTACTATTAAACGACATTGAAAACATTGAAAATAGTCAATCAAAGCATCTAAAATCCGCACCTTTTATCCTAGAAGTGTATTGATCCGAACGGAGCGTATACGCTTCGTCTACGACGAACAGGCAACCTATTTCAAAAGATGTATAAGCTACCATGCTAAGGAACCGACGGACCTTAAATTAACAAGTGTTTAGGGTCTTTTCTTATCTAGAAATACGGTGAAATCGTCGGAAAAGTGATTGAGGTGCGTTGCTTAAGCACGTGCAACAGGTAGTGCAAGCAGCAAGAAGTTCTCTCCCACTCTCTCTCACAATCTCTCACCTTTTCTCTCACACCAGCTAGGGTTTCTAGCAAATTCGTGTGGGTGAGAGAAGTGAGGGTTTAAGGCCCTTTTATAACCTAAAACATGCCCAAAACAGGCTTGGGAACAATGTTTACTTGATGCCTAACCAAATCGCGGCTGTTTCGATCCAAAGAGATATTTCTGGAGGTCCCCTGGCCGAACGAGATCGGACTTAAGCTCATGCACGTCGGATGTCACTCAAATCCCATTTTCAGACCAGCAGTGTTCGTAGATCGCACGTGGCGGTCCAGTTTCAGTTCAACGGTCATCGCACGTAGATTAGGTATACAAGTCTCATGATATGAAAGAGAAATTTTTCCTGATCCGAGGGTATAATTTGGCTGAATTATGATGGTCAGAATGCTTAATAATAACGCGTCAAGTCGTGTGCCATATTTGAATTTCAAAATTCCAAATCTACCCTATTCTCACTCTCTTCACTCCCGGCTCAATGAAATAGCCTCTAAATGTCGGTTGCACTTGATTTTCGAAATGATTGTCAAGTCCATCTAGGCGGTTATAATGGTCTACGATTGTAGGTATCGAACTTTCAACGCGCGGTCTAGATCCAATACAAAGTTTCAGAGAGGTCCTGAGAACAAACCGGTTTAGAGTTTGATCCAAGATTTTAGAGTATTATAGCGTCATTAGTTCTACTCGCTTTGGGTCTTGTAGAATGTATTTAAAGTGATCAGGGACTATTTTCCAGCTACTCTAGCATTGCCCTAGCTAACTTACACTTATTTTCTAAAGGAATTAATCCTACGCGATTTCTGGTCAAGTTGGTACTCGAGTCCAAGTACGGATTTTTTCAGGGCGTTACAATCTAACCCCCTTAACAAAAAAAATTTTATCCTTGAAATTTGTACCTTTTCGTACTCCTCGAGAAGCTGTGGGTAATTCTTTCTGATCTTGGCTTGTCTCCCAGGTAGCCTCTTCCTCAGAGTGATGCGTCCACAATACCTTCACAAGGGGAATCACCTTACTACGCAGTACCTGCTCTTCCTGTCTAGGATACGCGTCGGTCGCAGGATATATGTAACATCCTCTCCTAACTGCACCTGCTCCCATCTAATGATATGGGAAGGATTAGAAAAGTATTTCTTCAGCATAGAAACATGAAATACGTTGTGAACGCTCGCGAGAGGCGTGGGTAAAGCCAAACAGTATGCCACTGCTCCCACACGATCGAGGATCTGGAATGGACCAATGAATCGCGATGCCAGCTTTCCCTTCTTCTCGAACCGAAGGACTCCCTTCATAGGGGAAACTCTCAAAAATACATGATCCCCAACCGTGAACTCTAGCGGCCGCCGTCTTGTATCGGCATAACTCTTCTGTCTGCTCTGCACTGTGAGAAGCCGACGTCTAATAATATCAATCTTCTCCGACGTCGCCTGCACTAACTCTGGGCCAATCAATCTGCGCTCACCGACCTCTGCCCAGCAATGCGGTGCTCGACAAGGTCGCCCATACAATGCCTCGTAAGGTGCCATACTGATACTCGCCTGGAAATCGTTGTTGTGCACAAACTCCGCATATGCAAGACAGTCATCCCAACTGTCCTTGAAGTCCAATGCGCAAGCTCGCAAGATGTCCTCTAAGATCTGGTTCACCCGCTCTGTTTGTCCGTCTGTCTGTGGGTGGAAGGCAGTACTGAACTTCAACTTCACACCCATAGCCTCCTGAATACGAGTCCAGAAAATAGAAGTGAACTGCGTGTCTCTGTCCGACACGATCTCCAACGGAACTCCATGCAGACGCACGATCTCTCTGATATATAGTCTAGCCAGCTCATCTGTAGAGTTCGTGACTCTGATCGGTAGGAAGTGCGCCGACTTCGTCAGACAGTCGACGATCACCCATATAGAATCATGTCCTTTCCTCGTCTTTGGCAGCCCTGAAACGAAATCCATGAAAATGAAGTCCCACTTCCACTCTGCGATCGGCATAGGCTGAAGAAGTCCAGGTGGTCGGCGATGCTCTGCCTTCACCTGCTGGCAAGTAAGACAACGGGACACTAACTCTGTTATGTGGGTCTTCTTACCTTCCCACCAATAGGTTCTCCTCACGTCGCAATACATCTTCGTACTGCCTGGATGAATCGCGAGTCTGGTACAATGCGCAGCCTCGAGAATCTCTCGTCTCAAGTCAAGGATATCTGGGACCACAGGCGGCCACAATAACGTAAGCCCCCATCCGTGCCAACTCACCACTCGGTGTCTACATCATCACTGGCCTGCTCTAGAAGCTTAGTCAGACGCGCATCATCCCTCTGCGCCTCGATGACCCGGTCATCGATCTGAGATCGCACCTGCACATGTGCAATGAACTCATACGGCTCCTCTACAGTGAGTTTCTGCTCAAAGTCTCACAAAAACTCAACCATATCCCACTCAGCAACCATCAGCGGAGCCACAAACTCTATCACCTTCTTGCGGCTCAACGCGTCAGCCACAAGGTTCGCCTTCCCAGGATGGTAAGAGACTTTGAACTTGAAGTCCTTCAAAGTCTCCATCCATCGCCGTTGCCTCATATTCAAGTCTCGCTGCGTGAATATGTACTTGAGGCTCTTGTGGTCGCAAAAGAGCTCGAACTCCTCTCCATAGAGGTAATGTCTCCAGAGTCTCAGTGCGAATATGACGGCTGCCAAATCCAGGTCGTGTGTAGGGTAATTCTCCTCGTGCTTCCTTAATTGTCTCGAGGCATACGAAATTACCCTATCCTTCTGCATAAGGACACAACCCAGACCAACGCTAGATGCGTTAGTATATATAGTATATCTAACCCCTTGCTCTGGCAATACTAGCATAGGGGCGGACGTAAGTCAGTCCTTCAGCTCCTGAAAAGCTGACTCCGTCTTCTCATTCTACGCGAACTTCACGTCCTTCCGTGTCAACTGAGATAAAGGTCTCGCGATCTTCGAGAAATCCTGAATGAAGCGTCGATAATAGCCAGCGAGACCCAAGAAACTCCTCACCTCAGTGACAGAACCAGGCTGCTCCCAGTCCTGAACTGCAGCTACCTTCGCCAGGTCAACTGCCATCCCATCCTTGGACACCACGTGTCTCAGGAACTTCACTTCTTGCTTCCAGAAGTCGCACTTCTTGTACTGTGCGAACAACTGATGTTATCTGAGTGTATCCAGGACCAAGCGCAAGTGCTCCTCATGCTCCTCTCGACTCTTGGAGTATACCAAAATGTCGTCAATGAACACAACGACGAATCGATAAAGGAAAGGCTGAAATACCCGGTTCATCAGATCCATGAACACGGCTGGTGCGTTCGTGAGACCGAACGACATCACAAGGAACTCGTAGTGGCCAAAGCTGGTCCTGAATGCTGTCTTCTGTACGTCCTCATTCCTGACGCGCAGCTGCTGATATCATGACTGAAGATCAATCTTCGAGAAGTACTGCGCTCCTCTCAACTGATCAAACAAGTCATCGATCCTGGGTAAAGGGTACTTGTTCTTCACCGTGATCTGGTTCAGTCTGCGATAATCAATACACAATCGCATCGAACCATCCTTCTTCCTTACAAACAGGACTGGTGCTCCCCGAGGAGACACACTAGGTCGAATAAGGCCAAGCTCCAACAGACCATCAATCTGCGTCCTCAACTCCTCCATCTCACACGGTGTCATGCGATACGTCGGCAGTGAGACGGGCGCGGAACTAGGCACCAGATCGATAGTGAAATCAATCTCTCGTCGAGGCGACAAACCAGGGATCTTCCTGAACAGATCCCCAAAATCACAAACGACTAGCGTATGCTCAAGCATCGGGGCATCAGCGTCCCGAAGTAAAGAAGCGTAGCTATGTATGCGGAAGGGGAGATTTACCCAAACTGAAAATGTAAAAGGCGTGCCCTCTGGCTCGTACACCGTCACCATACGAGTCTCGCAGTCAATCTCGGCCCTCCCAGCAGTCAACCAGTCCATGCCAAGAATGACATCGAGATAAATAAGAGAGGGGTCGACGATAAGATCAAGAGCCATCGTCCTGCCTCCCAGATCCACCAAGCAACCCTCACACATCAGGGTGGCATCAGAAAAATTCTCATGAGCTGAAAGGACTCGCACTCCATCCATACGAATGGTCGGCAGTCCAAGACGCCTGACTATAGAATGCGATATCAAAGAAAGTGTGGATCCAGTATCCACCATCATAAGTATAGGAATACCTCCGATGTGGGTAGTGACCTCAAAGGCCGAATGCTGAGAAGTCCCTGTCTTGGCTGCCTCAGCTATCAAGGCATGCACCCGCGCCTGCTGTGGCCAGTTCGGCCACTGTACCATGGGCCGTAAAGGCGGCCTGAACTGAGATACGGGGGGTCTGAAGGAAGGGTGCGCAGGAGCCAACCGTAAAGGCGGTGCTGATATATCCTGTGGGTGTGTACGGTCGATCTTCTGCGGCTGCAAGAACCCACTGTCCTGCATCCGAGCGAAACAACTCTATGCTAAATGGCCCGATCTCCCACAATAAGTACATATTAAATCGAGGGGCCGCATCGGGGGTACTGGCGCTGTAGCCCCAGGAGGAGGGTCGACGTGAGGCCTCTTGCCCGCAAAGGGCCTGTCCTGTAACTCTGGTCGTGGCCTAGGAGCAATAGGGCCACGAGATAGCATAAGTCGATCCACCTCCTACTCTGCCCGCATGGACATGTGGATCAGCTTTATGTAGGAGGGAATGCTCACGCAACACATCTTCGACCAAATATCTGATCGCAAACCCTCAGAAAAACGCCGTATGCGCATCTGCTCATCTGTCAGTATAGTTGAGACGTATCTGAGAAACTCAGTGAACTGATGCTCATACTCAGTCACCGTCATGCCTCTCTATCTGAGGTGTAGAAACTCATTCTCCCGCTCATGCCTGTACGTCTGGGGATAGTATTTCTCATGAAAATAGAACTCGAACGCTACCCAGGTCCAGATGTAATCAGCGGCAACGGTCCACAACACACTATCTCACCATAAGTTGGCCTCCTGCTCGAATAAGAATGTAGCCAACTCAACCTGCTCTGGCTCTGAGCAATGCAGCATCCGTAATACCTTCTACACACGGTCGAGCCAATACTCGGCCTCTTCGTGTCTATGAGAACCAGTAAAAGTGGGAGGCCGTAAGCGGTGGAATCGCTCTAGTAAGCCCCATGTGCCTGCGGCATTCCCCGCAGGGTAAGCAGGTGGTGAAGGATGAGCCATGCCCTCATCCAGAGCATATGTATCGGCATCCTCAGCTGGATGCGCAGGTGGTGCAAGTGGAGTCACACCCCCACCCTGGGCTAGAGCCCCCACTATAGTAGTCAAGAGCTGCTGCTGCTGCTGCATCATGGCCATCATCTGCTCAAATCTATCTGGAGGTGGAGCAGGCTGTGGCATGTACTGCATCGAAGAAGACGCACGGTACTGCTCTCTGACGGGCGGTGTAAAAGGCGGTGGTCCAACTGCAGGACCAGTAGGAGGCTGAGACTCACATGTTGTCTCAGGAATCAGGCCCACAACAGGGTCGTATGAGCATCAGACCAAAGGGGAACCTAATCCATAGGCTCACCCAATGTAAGCCAAGTTGTGCTCCGTGTAGCCTTAGGCGGCATTCCCTATATTCAAAATAGGGCGCAACCTTGTCAGTCTCAATAGCACAAACACACCGCAATCATTCACATAAAGAGTCAAAGGAATTCCATGCATTTCATTTAATCAAAATTATCACAATACAAGGGATATCTCCTTATAGGCATCATGACAAGAAGTACATGGGAACTAAGACAGTTAAAGCTACAACAGCAACATAAGTAAACTACTAGCCTTAACAAGCTTACACAACATAAAGCAGGAAATAACTAACTACTACCAACAACATCTAAAATTTCATCGCTAGTCTGAGTCGGGTGATGGAGGAGGAGCACCCTTTTCCTGCAAGCAGCACAGGATCGCCTTCAAGGTAAGAGTCACCTTACCGAATTTCCTCTTCATAACGACCTTGGTATCCTCGACCTCAGCCCGAAGTTCCTGAACTTCCCTTCGCAAGGTGACCTGCCTCTCCTCAATTCGAGCAATGTAAACATCACTAGTAGCCTGAGTAGAAGGAGGAGGGCTCTCATCCGTATCCTGAGCCTCCTCTTCTTCCTCTTCCTGGGCTTCTTCCTCTACTTCCGCTCCAGGTTCTCCTTCACTTGGATACTCTTCGTCATCAAAATCACCCTCGCTATCCTCATCAAGCTGAGTCTCACGATACTAAGACCCGATCTTCATCTTGACCATGGTAGACTCATCAATGCAGTGAATCGGAGCTAGCAACTCCGGCCCAAGTCTGTAAGCAAACTCAAGCGCGATCTTGCATATAAGCCGGCCAAAAGGAAGCGACTCAGACGTTCTCCTTGATTTCGCTATGAGGATAATATGTCGCAACATGAAAGTGGCTATACACACATTTTCTCCTTGAACCACCTGATACAAGAAATCAACCATAAGGCGCGTACATTCAATGCAATTTGTCGACCTGGGATACACGTACAACATGCAAATGTGGTGCAGCAGACGCAAATCATCAGACATATGAGATGCCTTGAGGCTATTGTTAGGCTGCCATGGAACCAGACTACCGCATAGGAACCTGGTACGGCAATCTCGCTCATGCCTACTCCTCAAATTCTTTGCACTGGGATGAACATCACCAAGGGGCACGTTCAGAAGTCGCGCTATCAACCGAACATCGATCATAGCCATCCGGTCTCTACCAAAGGGAATCTTGAACTGCAATGGCTCCAATGTAGGATTCTGGATACGAGCGTAGAAGGTACGAACGGTGCTCACATTAGCACGAGAACGGGCTTCAAAGAGCGGACCCCAATGTACAGCTTCAATGCGCTCAAACAATAGGAATTCATCGAAGAGTCGCCCTTCCACGCCCACCTCAAACAACACCTTACGGTCAGTATATTCACTGTGAGGCATCTCTGCTAACAGCACTCGCCCAATTTAAGCATGGAGATCCAATCCCTCTTTGTATGAAACTCCCGGGCTGTGCTTGGACTTGCGACGGTGCTTGAGATAGCGACGCCACCCCTCGGTCTTCAGGATTGCGCAGGGCGACTAGGCCCAGCCTCATTCGCTACGGTCTTTCTCTTTTCCATCAAAGGGAGGATGGTGGAGAAAGAGAAAAAACCCAAAATGGCTTCAACAATAGCCATGAAAAATGTGGGAAATATAGAGAAATGGCTGCCCAAACAGATAAAAGAAAATTTAGATGTTGTAGAGGGATGCTTCAAGCTCCCTAGGGCTGGATTTTCAAAAAGAAAAAGAAGAATAAAGGGGAATGGAGCTCCACCCAATTTCATCCACAAATGGAGGTTGTAGGAGCTCCAACGGATGAGATTTGCAAGAGGAGGAGTTGCAAATAGTAATGGAGCGATGGAATGGGTTCGGTTTTAGCAAGAAAAGGGATTGGGAGGAATTTGGAGCAGCGATTTAAGATGGGCAGCAAGAAAAATGTGAAAGGGAGCTTGGGAGGGGGCTGTTTGTGGAGGTACCCATTTTTAGAGTTTTCGACGGACGGACCGCACATGGGAGGGATGCCCTACCCAAAAAAGACCGTGCGCCCGAAGTTCAATGCAAGTGGGGCCCACCGGACGGCGATGCATTGCCGGATCGGCGATGACATCGCCAGCCATCTTCTGATTCGACTGGTGGGACCCCATGGGTTAGGTCCCCACTGCCCTAAGGACCTCAAATATGTATGGGCCCCACCCTAGTTCATTGTATTTTGACCTAGGGAGGCCCAAACTTTCCTCCGGGGCATTCCGGGGCCAATCGGTAAACTTAAATACATTCACCTATCATTCAGCATATGATTTTGGGATAGGAGAAGCTAATACATCCATCTAGCCCATTATTTACTAAATATTACAAACTTAGAATGTCCAAATGGCCAGTTTTCATGAAATTTTACTATTCACTGTAAAATTTTGTCGAAGTATGATTTTATATCATTTTCACATTAGGATCAATGCCTAACATGAAAAGTCAGAGAAAGAATTGAAGAATGGAGTGGTGAGAGGAAGGATTTTGAAGGAATTAGGCGAAACGGGGTTTTTAAGCCCTAGCGATTGAAAGTAAGGGTTGTGGTTGCCCCACAGCCCAAGGATTCACATTTACGGGTTTAGAACCTTTCAGAGAATGTCTCAAACCAGCCTACTTACCACCAAGGAGCTACTTAGGTCGCTTCACGTGACCCTAGATGTGTTACGGACTCGATCAAGCGATCGATACGAGTAGACTTCGCCTATTACCGAAACTGTCATCCTATAAGTGTTTCTAGACCTTTCTCGCACCCACCTAAGTCAAAGGAAGCGACAGCATAGGTCACATGACCATAACCCAGGCCCGGTATAATCTCATTCATGCTCTAATACCAACTTGTAACACCATGAAAATCGGGGGTCGTGTATAAACCCGACTCCCGAGTTCCAGACCGTCACTTATATAACAAAAATGATTATGATTCAATGTTGTCTGAGTTAAAGCATTCACATGAGTAAAAGTATACCAAAACTGCAATTCATACTCCAGATTCAGTGATAAAAGCAAGCGGAAGACTAAAGGATATACATATCACTGTATGAAAAACAAAATAGATCTCAACTGTCTCCAAAGTATGAATACATCTCTGAGTCTCATATACATGTAAATAAACAGAATTAAAATGTCAAAAATAGTCCCACTGAGAAGTCCCGCCAATCCAGGCCACCTAAGCAAAGCCGTCGTGGTGCTGCATATATGAGAACTCGTCCTGGTCCTCATCATAATCCAGCTCTGCCTCCTGAATCACTGCCTCACCTGCATCAAAGACAAGGTCTGGTGGGTATTGCAAACACCATCCCATAACGTGGGAGTGAGCAGCTAACTCAGTGGAATAATAGAGCAAAGATTAGCATGTTCTCAAATCAATTATGCGATAATAGTAAAGCAGTAAATCAAACATTCCTAATACTATTGTTAATACAATATGACGTGACATGATGGATGCCCTCACCGACGATCTCCCTCATACGGAACCATCTTACGCCCGCGGCATACTTTCTTCCCACAGTGCTCCACATCTTTCAGGCACATGCAATGTGATGGTGCTATGATTACCGAGTTATTATTAGTCCTTTTCATACAACAGGATTGGTAAACTAAGGTACCTTCCTTATATCAATCCCAACACAGATCCTGTCTAGGGTCGTTACTCTTAATAATCTCATACGATGTATATTTTGTTGGTCGCTGCAAGGGCTGCCAGGGCTGTTGCTCACACTCGTTGCACCGCCCCCCCATCACCTTATCAATACAGGCCTACTATACTCTCATTGCTACGGAGGGGTCGTCTCCTCCCGTAGACTCAGAATACGATCGCGGTCACTACAAAGGGCTCGTCGCCTGATCAGTGTAGGCCGACAGCAAGAATATAGTGTCTCATACCACCATAATCTGCTCACGAGTCATAGGTGCTCACTGGTCACTACGGGGAGGTTTGTGGCCCCAGCGTAGGCCGATAGCTCGACCACGGTGTCCCATACCACCATGCCCGGCTCATGAGTCTATATGGATCAAGGTACCATGGTTAATAGGGTTTATAATGGTAAGTTCAGTACCCTAGGTTCAAGTAGTTATGACTCATACAAGGTGAACATATAATGGCCAGTCGGGTTACTTGACGAGCTCGACTAGCACGAGCGCATCTCAAGTCGAATGACATGAAGTGCATAAAACACCTCGTGTGGCCTAACCACTGCCGCCAACTCCAAAACATGACTCGCGTTCATCGACGCGTCGTTCATGGCAAAGATAAGCCAACCACGAATTTACTCGGTTGCCGACTGCCTGAACTAGGTATAGTCCCAAACATTTATGAATTCACATCAGCAATCACATAAGAGTAATGGGAATGAAATACAATAATTTGAGCATGTTAACACATGTTATAATATACAACTTAAGTAAATCATCTAACACATGCATTTCATACATATAATGAAATCATGCATATAGCCAACATGTAGGAAATCATTTACATCAGCATATTATTTGAGGATTCAATCTCAAACTAATTCATAACACCATTTAATTCAATACATACTAATACAAACATTTATACAAACACTTAGTCTACACACTAAGTCTACATATAGTATGTCGACTCAAAGTGCGCATTTGGACGAATCTCTTCGCCAAACTGATTATGCAGGCATTCCTAATATCCTAATGCGACAAGAAGCCATGTCAATCATATCAGCAAAATATGGATGAAAATAATATTTCCTACAAATGACTAAAATGCCCTAAATCTCATATTTTTCGTCTGCTTACGAAACATAAAACGGACAGCATGTTGTACATGTCAAACGGCGTTGTCGTAGATAATTTACTATTAAACGACATTGAAAGCATTGAAAACAGTCAATCAAAGCGTCTAGAATCCGCACCTTTTATCCTAGAAGTGTATTGATCCGAACGGAGCGTATACGCTTCGTTTACGGCGAACAGGCAACCTATTTCACAAGATGTATAAGCTACCATGTTAAGAAACCGACGGAACCTTAAATCAGCAAGTGTTTAGGGTCTTTTCTTACCTAGAAATGCGGCGAAATCACCGAAAAAGTGATTGAGGTGCGTTGCTTAAGCACGTGCAACAGGTAGTGCAAGCAGCAGGAAGTTCTCTCCCACTCTCTCTCACAATCTCTCACCTTTTCTCTCACACCAGCTAGGGTTTCTAGCAAATTCGTATGGGTGAGAGAAGTTTGGGTTTAAGGCCCTTTTATAACCTAAAACATGCCCAAAACAGGCTTGGAAATAATGTTTACTTGATGCCTAACCAAATCGGGGCTGTTTCGGTCCAAAGAGACATTTCTGGAGGTCCCCTGGCCGAACGAGATCGGACTTAAGCTCATGCACGTCGGATGTCACTCAAATCCCATTTTCAGACCAGCAGTGTTCGTAGATCACACGTGGCGGTCCAGTTTCAGTTCAGTGGTCATCGCACGTAGATCAGGTCTACAAGTCTCATGATATGAAAGAGAAATTTTTCCTGATCCGAAGGTGTAATTTGGCTGAATTCTGACGGTCAGAACGATTAATAATAACGCGCCAAGTCGTGTGCTAGATTTGAATTTCAAAATTCGAAATCTACCCTATTCTCACTCTCTTCACTCCCGGCTCAATGAAATAGCCTCTAAATTGTCGGTTGGACTTGATTTTCGAAATGATTGTCAAGTCCAGCTAGGTGGTTATAACGGTCTAAGATTGTAAGTATCGGACTTTCGACGCGCAGTCTAGATCCAATAAAAAGTTTCAAAGAGGTCCTGAGAACAAACCGGTTTAGAGTTTGATCCGAGGTTTTAGAGTATTATAGCGTCATTGGTTCTACTCGCTTTGGGTCTTGTAGAACGTATTTAAAGTGATCAGGGACTATTTTCCAACTACTCTAGCGTTGCGCTAGCTAACTTATTTTCCAAAGGAATTAATCCTACGCGATTTCTGGTCTAGTTGGTACTCGAGTCCAAGTACGGATTTTTCCAGGGCGTTACATAAACATTTCAATAGCATTTTGGAATTAAGGTTTTTGTATATGGGCCCCAGCTGAGTGGCCCAAGATGTTATTACTATTGGGTTTTATCTATACTACGCTTGGTTCCATTAATCGTACTTTAATTTGGATTTGATTATCCTTTTGCTTACCAGTTAATACCTGGGTTTTCAAGAGACGAGTGACATACTTGGGTCTTGAAAACCGGGGCGTTACAAGTTAGTATCAGAGCAGAGTATAAGATAGTCTGGCTGTGGGACCAGCTTACAAACCTTAAAGGAGTAACTTAGACAGAACTTAGAAATCCTCCCTTAGAAAAATAGCTAGGATGAATGAACTTAGAGACAGAACACTTAGACCCCTCAACTTAGTATTCCTTGAGAAACGATAAGTTAGTCATCTGAACTCAGAAACAAAAACCTTAGCCCCCTCGAAATTTCAATAAGTTGTATCGGTTAAGTTTAAGAGCTTGACTCATAAGCTATGCAATAGGCAAGTAACAATGCCTCTAGCCTTGTATTGTTTCATAATCAACTAAAAAATTTTCGATACCTGAGATGTGCAAATTTTAACCTCACAGGAAACCATTCCGCCCGTATTACGATCCCATCGATCTAACACCGTCGATATTCACCCCATTCCGTCAACCGAGCGCAAAAGGGAGCGCAGCCCTGTTTATACACCAAGCCTTCCGCCTAGGGTGGCGAACGGGGACTTAAGGTCGGAAGCAATAAGAGACTCTCCCTCTCCTCAGATCTTGGCATCAAGGCTCCCCCCACAGTATTTTGGACAACAGACGCCGTCAGCTGAACCCTCAGCCAATGTATATGAAGATACACCCATGGGAGCTGCCGCCTTCACAGTCTTCGCACAGATGGCAACAACTATGCAGCAGCAGCAGGCTGACTTCATGCAGCAGCAATAAGATTCGCACGCTCTAATGATGGAGACCCTGCGAAGTCGTGGGGGAGCGTCACGTGATACGAAGGCACGAGGCGCTGACATGTTCGACCGCTTCTTAAGACTCCGCCCATCGACTTTTGGAGGAGCGCCTGACCTAGTTCAGGCCGAACATTGGCTAGCAAGGATTGCCAAGATGATGGGACGGTTGGAGTGCTCCGACCCTCAAAAGGTCAGCTGGGCCACATACTTGCTTGAGGGAGAGGCCGAGAATTGGTGGAAAAGTGTATAAAGAAGCGTGCCAACTAGGTACGCCTGGACCTGGGCTGGCTTCAAAATAAAGTTCCTAGAGAAATATTTTCGACGGTCCTGTCGAAGCTAGAAGATCGCACAGTTCCTGAAGTTGGAACAAGGAAGCCTGACAGTCGCCCAGTATGAGGCGAGATTTGACGAGCTATCCCAATATATACCCAAAGCCCTCAAGGACGAGGAGTATAAGTTAGACAAGTTTAAAGAGGGGTTGAAGTCCGGGATACAATCTCGGTTATGCACCTGGGATTTCGGGGACTTCTCAGAATTGGTGGACAAGGCAATGCGCGTGGAAAAAGATTTTGAGCGCACTGTCCGCTCCCACCTACTAGCTCGGGATGCCCCATTCCGACCAAGACAAACTCCTCCTGCTCCGCCCATCCCTGCGGGGAGACCTAGGCCACTGGTCGCACGAGCGCCGCCTCTTTCCCCTGGCGGAGGTTTTGGTTACTGTGGAAAGGCGAACCACAATACCCAGGCTTGTTTCCAGCAGATGAGAGATCAGGGTATTCCGCCCCGGATGCACCGACCACCGCAGAACCAGGCAGCAGTGAGGGCAGCGCCGAGGCCTCAACAACCCAGACAGGGGCCCCCACATCAGCAGAGGGCTCCCCCTACAAGAGTATATGCTGTTGCCACCACAGAGGCTGAACAGGACCCCCTTCGGACCATTTATGGTACTGCCCACATTCACGGTACCCCTGTACTCACTTTATTTGATTCTGGTGCAACTCTATCTTTCATTGATTCTGCTATTGCATCTAAATTAGAATTAAACACAACTCGGATGCATGCCCCCTCAGTTGTAACATCCCCTATGGGTAAATTTGTAGAAACAGATAAAGTGTGTAGAGCATGTCCCATCACGCTCTCAAGTCGCGAGGTTACTGTAGACCTAATTATCATGTCGATCAACTAGTTTGACATCATCCTTGGTATGGACTGGCTCACGTTGGTGCGTACAGTCATGGATTGTCGCAACAAAATGGTGACAATATCCATCCCAGGGCATGCCTCTTTCACTTTGAAAGGAGGGGGCAGATGCTGAGAGTTCGAGAGCTTGCAGGCTCTAGAGGAAGCCGAGTTAGCAGAAGTCACCATCAGTCGAATACCAATAGTCTGAGATTTTCCCAAAGTATTCCGAGAAATACTAGAGCTACCCCTTAGAAGAGCAATAGACTTCTACGTCGACCTCAAGCCAGGGACTACGCCTATATCACTCCCTCTATTTCGCATGCCTCCTTACGAGATGGAGGAGTTGAGGAGTCAGATTAATGAACTACTCGCTTAGGGCTTTATCCGTCCCAGTGTTTCTCCCTGGGGAGCACCGTTCCTCTTTGTCAAGAAAAAGGACGGCTCGATGCGTCTCTGTATAGACAACAGGAGACTGAACGATGTAACAATCAAGAACAGATATCCCCTACCGCGTATCGACGATCTATTTGATTAGTTGAAAGACGCCAAGTACTTCTCCAAAATAGACTTGTGATCAGGATATCACCAGCTAAGGATCAGGGACGAGGACATCCCGAAGACGGCCTTCCAAACTCGTTATGGACACTACGAGTTCCTGGTTATGTCTTTTGGTCTCACAAACCCTCCGGCCGTTTTTATGGACCTAATGAACCAAGTCTTCAGGCCTTACCTAGACCGGTTCATGATCGTGTTCATTGATGACATCTTGATCTATTCCAAGAGCCGAGAGGAGCATGAGAAGCATCTACGTACGGTCCTAAGTACGCTAAAGGATAACCAAATGTATGCTAAGTTGTCTAAATGCGAGTTCTGGGAGCAGGAAGTAAAATTCTTAGGGCACGTAGTAAAGGTAGAAGGAATAGCAGTCGATCCGGCAAAGGTGGAAGCAGTATCTAAATGGGAGCAGCTAACTATAGTGACTGAGGTTCGAAGCTTCTTGGGTATGGCCGGGTACTATCGACGTTTTATTAAGGAATTCTCCAGAATCGCGCGACCGCTCACACAACTGACAAAGAAGAACGCCCGATTCACGTGGGATGAAAATACAAAGGCAGCATTCCAAGAGTTGAAGATGAGATTGACTTCTACACCAGTGCTCACTCTCCCACAGGAAGGGGAGAAGTTCATGGTATACAGTGATGCCTCGAAGTTGGGCCTCGGTTGTGTTCTGATGCAAAACGACAAGGTAATCTCTTATGCTTCTCGCCAATTAAAGAAGCACGAGGAGAACTACCCAACTCATGACCTGGAATTGGCAGCTGTGGTATTTGCCTTAAAAATATGGAGGCATTACTTGTATGGAGAACAATTCCATCTATTCTGCGATCACAAGAGTCTGAAATACATATTCACTCAGAAAGACTTGAACATGCGCCAGCGTCGGTGGATGGAGACTCTTAAAGATTTCCACTTCAAAATCTTCTACCACCCTGGCAAGGCAAACTCCGTGGCCGATGCTCTGAGTCGGGAGAAGAAGCACGAGCTAGTAGCGACCCTGATGATTAAGGAGTGGGAAATGATGAAATTCGTACAGGACTTCGATATTCAACTCATCCTCGACGAACCTGATGCCTACGTGGCTCTGTTAACTGCAGAGCCAACCCTGGCCCGACACATAACCTCCATACAAAACCAGGATGAATGGCTCGTCAAGATGAAAGAAAGGTGCAAGAATGAAGTGATGCCTAACTGGAGGGTTGGCAACGACGGTGGTCTTTGGTATCAGGGACGAGTATGTGTTCCAAACGATGCCGAATTGAGGAAAGAAGTAATGATAGAAGCCCACCATTCCAAGTTAGCCATCCACCCGGGGAGCACTAAAATGTACAACGATGTAAAAAAGCAATACTGGTGGAACAATATGAAGAGGGGCATCGCCGACTTTGTGGCAAGATGCATGGTGTGCCAAAAGATCAAGGCCGAGCATCGCAAGCCTGCTTGCTTCCTCCAGCCACTGCCCTTAGCTGAATGGAAATGGGACAGCATTTCTATGGACTTCATATCTGGTTTTCCTAGGACGCAAAGGAAACACGATTCGATCTAGGTCATTGTCGATAGGTTGACAAAGGCCGCTAGATTCCTCCCAATCCGCATGACAGATTCCACTGATAGTTTGACAAAGCTATATATCTGGGAAGTCGTACGATCCTATGGAGTTCCGCGAGAAATTATATCAGATCGATACTCCAGGTTTACTTCTGCCTTCTAGAAGAGACCGCAGGAAGAATTGGGCATGGATTCAGTACGGCGTTTCATCCTCAGAAAGATGGGCAGACTGATAGGGTGAACCAGGTCTTAGAAGATATGCTGAGGGCGTGCGTCCTAGACTTTCAGGGCAACTGGGACGACCACCTGGCACTAACGAAATTCGCTTACAATAATAGTTTTCAATCCAGCATAGGCATGGCACCGTATGAGGCTCTATATGGTCGCCCTTGCCGAGCTCCTCAGTGTTGGACAGAAATTGGAGAGAGAAGTTTATTGGGTCCTGAGCTGGTCCGGGCTACTACTCAGGTCATCGACGTGGTCAGAAAACGTCTGCGAACCATCCAGAGTAGACAGAAGAGCTATGCGGATAACCGACGCCGCGACCTGGAGTTCACAGCCGGTGACCATGTATTCTTAAAGGTGTCCCCTATGAAGGGTCTGATGAGGTTCGGTCAGAAAGGGAAGCTGGCACCACGTTTCATTGGACCTTTCGAGATCCTAGATCGTGTGGGAGCTGTGGCATACCGTCTTACACTACCTACTGTACTAGCCAGTATTCACAATGTCTTCCATATATCTATGTTGAAGAAATACACACCAGATGAGTCGCACATCGTTAGTTGGGAGCAGGTTGAGCTGACAGATAACACCTCCTACACCAAAGAACCAATCCGTATCTTAGACCACAAGGAGCAGGTCCTACGGACGAAGACTATACCTCTTGTCAAGATTCTTTGGTCACATCATGGGGAGGAAGAAGCGACATGGGAACAAAAGGTAGAAGTTAGGGAGAAGTACCCTCACCTGTTCAGCGGCACACCGCAGGTAATTTCGAGGGAAAAAATTTTTTTTTAGGCGGGTAGACTGTAACACTCCGTACTTTCAGTACACGGGTGTTACTTTTTAAACCCACACTAAACTAAAACGATATTGGATTAACCAAAGATTTGAACTCAACATACACAGGATGGGGATTCCGGTCAACATTGAAGCCATCCATCAGGGTCTCCAAGAGTCAGAACACGCCCTACGACAGTCAGGAAGGTGAGACTACTCGAATACTCTAAAATGTGGAGCCATTATGTTAGTTAATGTTGGTACAAAACACTTGTCAACAACAACTGAGAATTTGTTGACAACAAACAAAACATTCATCATGACTAATACCGTATATTAACCATTGAAAAAGATTATCAATCCCACCTGATCGACAAATCATGGCATATAAGCCAATGATGGCCCAATGGTGCATATAGCGGGCCACCTAGGGCTCACCATCAACCCAACATAAGCCAAGGGCCTTAGATGGTGTCCTCCAATACAAACGAACGATATAGCTCACGATAACAACATTCCAGTGGGTCCCAACATTGGGCATGCACACAAGAACACGTGTGCAAGGTGCACCGAGTCCTCTCCTCGATCGAACACGTCCCGACCGACTATTGCAAATACAAATCTCCCGCCTTTCTCTCTCTGTTTCTAACCGAACACGTGTGCGAGGTGCAACAAGTCCTCTCCTCGATCGAACACGTCCCGACCGACTATTGCAAATACAAATCTCCCGCCTTTCTCTCTCTGTTTCTAACCGACCTACTTTAATCCTATAAGTGGGCCACCACGATCGCTTTCCGAGCATTCTAAACCGTTCAAATCCTTCGTAGGACCCAGACGAACAAAACGGTATAGCCGTTTGATCCGTCATAAACGGATGATAGAGATTGAATGCCACTCGAATGCCACCGTCCAATCCATGCCAAATATAGCCCGACCCGTGCCTGTGAAGGACAGAGAGAGTCAGAGACTGACTTCGAATCTCAGCCGTCCAAAAGGAGTAGCAATCTCAGCCATCCGTTCTCTCCCCCTCCATCTATAAGAAGGGACTTGTAGCCCGAGAAAATTTTTCATGAGGGAAGAAGGAAGAGAGTGTGAAAGAAGAGGAAGAAACAGAGACTGCTGTGGCTAGAACGTTGGGTCGGCATTCACCCACCTTAGGTAATCCATCTTCATTCTCCTTTTGAGTTGATTCTTAGGTTACTACCAGACCCTGCATAGATTGGAACCACGACCAAATAATGGCCGTGTGTTACGTCATTTGCATTCCTGTTTCAGTTCGAGTCCAAGCCAGACAATGGCTGTGATATGGACTGAGATATCAGCTTGACAAGGGACCCTGTTTGGGACCTAGGCTGAGCAAATCCACGGCCCCATTTAAGTCTGAAATCAAACCTGGAGTAAGACCGAGAACACAAGCCGGTTTGGAGCTCGGTCCGGAGCTGATTCCAGACTGTCCGACAAACCCTTAAACGGCCCTCTTTCGACCACTGTAGAAAACCACATGGATGTGCATGGCCAAAAAGGGTCGACGTGGTCTTGCATGATCTTCCTCCTTCTACCTAGTGAACGGTTCAGATCCACCGTTTACTCCACGATGGTGGCCTGCAACGAGGAGACGATACCTCTGTTACCAAGCACGTCGACTCTGAGTAACGAAAAGGAGTTGGTGGGCTGCGTCATTCACGGGCCCTGCATAAATGCAGGTGGGCCTCACCCATTGTCAGTGGGCCAACTCTGACAATGAACCCTGCGATAACCATGGGCCCCACCACATGTTAGTGGGTTGCTCTAGCATCGGTCCACCATGCGCCATGTAAATTTGGACCGTCCATCAGGGACACTGCATCTCGAAAAAGCTCCTGGGCTGGACGTTCTCCAATGACGTCCAGCACCGGGCATTAGTAGAAAAGTAGGCAAGAACGCCATGATATTTTAAATAAAATGGTGTTAAAGGTGCATGCATGTGACTGCATACGTGGTATCCCCATGCGGGACGGTGAGCCCTGCGATAACCATGGGCCCCACCACATGTTAGTGGGCTGCTCTAGCATCGGTCCACCATGGGCCATGTAAATTTGGACCGTCCATTAGGGACACTGCATCCCGAAAAAGCTCCTGGGCCGGACGTTCTCCAATGATGTCCAGCACCGGGCATTAGTACAAAGTAGGGAAGAAGGCCATGATATTTTTAATAAAATGGTGTTAAAGGTGCATGCATGTGACTGCATACGTGGTATCCCCATTGATATGTCGTAATATACATATAAATACACATGTACCATGTACATGTAATGGCCCTATGTGGGACCAAAATGGCTTGTAGAAGCCCATCTGCACCGTCCAGAAGACCTGGACGGTGGCTGCTTGACTCATTAACGGCCCTATGCGCTGTATTGCGTAGGGTATACATATTTATGATACATGGACGGATGCAAACGCGGTGGGCGCCACATGGGGGCCACACATGTATTAAATTAAAGGTGCATGCATGCACCAGAGAGTGCAAATTAGAATATGACCGTTCACATAAACCAAATGCAAAAAGTTGAGATCTCATTCTACTTGATGAGTCTCGAAAAATCTGAACGGTCCACCTGGAACAGAACCACAGGAAACCTCCTGGTCTCAATTTTTACATTGAGCCGAAACTTTGGTGGGCCCTGAAAGGTGTAAACAGTTTCTTCCCTTGATTTGAAGTTATCTTCGTTATGGGCCACCAGAATCTTAGACTAGGGTGAGAATTCACCCCCTAGGGTTTCTTGGGATTCCACATTTTATGGACCGTTCGGATTCGACACCATGCTCACGTGGGACCCACTAGGTGCTCACATGCATAATACATATGTGAAACAAGTACACAAGAAGGCATGAAACAGTTTACGTGAACCTATACCAAGGAAAAAAAGTTGAGATCTCATCACACCTGATGAGTCTCGAAAATCTGAACCATCCACATGGAGCAGAACCTCGAGAAAGCCCCTAGTGCCAATTTTTACCTTGATCAAAAATTTCGGTGGGCCATGATTAATGCAAACAATTTTTACCCTTGAAATTATATTTTTCTTTGCTATGGCCCACTGGAATCTTATATCAGGGTGAAAATTTAACCCCTAAGGTTTCTCGAGATTCCACATCTCATGAACCGTTCAGATTTGGCACCCATATCACATGTGTAAAGGTGCACACGTGCATAGTGGCTCTGCCTTATATATTCATGCATGGCAAGTCCTGCATGCGTGAAACCCACCTCGTACGTACGTTCATTGTGTGTTGTCCAAGGTCTGGACATAGACCACCTTGGGCATATCCAGACCATCCATCCATTTGGTCGGTGGATCACACGTAAGGGTCCCACCTGATGAATGATCTGACCCTCATAGAGCTGTCCATTAGTTCTCCTAAGAATCATCTTAGACCTCATTCCCGAAACATAATTAGTTATGGGTTGCAATTATTCAGGGATCCACCGAATTTATCAGTTTGCTCAAATAACCAACTTATTGGTACGACTCTTGCTTGACATGATCTTAGGTTGTCCCTCGAGCGACGTTGGGTCATCCGCAAACCTTAGGAAGCAAACTCAGGGAAGGAGTTATTACAACCTACCTGGTGATGATTCTTTTCCCTTAAGCTTTCCACCCTTAACTAGACCAGGAATAGCAGCTTTATTAGTATAAATGGCTAGCTAGACTAATGATAACTATGTGTAGAAATAAACTGTATTCACTTGATTTGTCTGTTTAACATGATAATTCTCATGCTTACTATTGTTTAGATTCTTGATCTCTTTAAACTGCCTAAGTGAATAATCTAGTCATTTATGTCATGTAAATTCAGTTGATGTATATTGATAGAAACACGTGTCATTCCTTATTCTCCTTCCATACAGTAATATATGTTGCTATGACACACATACTACTAAAATCTCTCCATGGGAAGTCCTAGCAAAGGAGAGTCTGTGCTTGGGGTGTAATTAGATTCGTTATGACATAAGTAGGCCCCTAACATGGAGGTTTTGGTGATGGTGCTTAACCATAGGGTTTACCATCCATGTGTGGTTTCACTTAACTAACTTGGGATGGACTCCATAACCCTTCCAAATACCGTTGTTTACTCGCTTTTGAATCATTCATGCCGACATATTTAAATCGTCACTTTTGATAATTTTAACATTTCATCCCTAGTCGGCATTGGTGGTAGCCCCGTTATGTTGAATTGATTTACCACATGTTAGTGGGTGCTACACACACCCTAAGACGGTAGTCTCATGGGCCGGGGATGGTGGTAATGGGACACTATGCCTGATCCGTCGGCCTATGCTGGGCCATGTGCTCCCCATAGTGACCGTGTGCTTACTTAAATTGGCTGGTTGCAAATGGACTAATAATGGGCTAACAAGTCATGCATACATAGCATATTTCGATGACTTGGATCACTTTGTCCTTCGATTACGCTATGTGTTGCGCTTATGACCAGTCATTCGATTGTGATTTTGACTTGGATTATCATGCCCTGCGATTACGCTACGTGTTGCGCTGATAACCAGTCTTATCCCTGGGTGACGACCCCAATGTATGTTCGGATGTTTTTCCCGGGACATAGGCCGTCTGGATGTTTTACCCGGGCCGACTATTGCATTCATACATCCATGCACTTAATAAGACTACATCTACTGTGTTTTGGATTGCCTGTATGCTTTTATGTTATTCCTTATTTAGGGGCGGTGTGTAATCTTAGCGGGAGATCACACTGAGTTGGTCACTCATTCATCAATATTCAACTGTACAGAGGACACAGGGATAGAAGAACTTGCGGAGGAGCTGGAGGTGACTGAAGTCGAGGAAGAGGCTTACAATGAGGAGCCGTACCAGGAGGCGGCTGCCTATTTTAGTTTAAATCAATAGTCTACTTGCTTATTAAACATTTTAGTAGCATTTTGGAATTAAGAATTTTGTATATGGGCCCCAGCTGAGTGGCCCAAGATGGTATTACTGTTGGGTTTTATCTATACTACGCTTGGTTCCGTTAATCGCACTTTGATTTGGATTTAATTATCCTTTTGCTTACCAGTTAACACCTGGGTTTTCAAGAAACGAGTGATATACTCGGGTCTTGAAAACTGGGGCGTTACACTGAGTATGATATATGCAAGCGTGTCAAGGCCGATCATTAGAGACCCCCTAGTCTACTACAACCGCTGAGTGTCCCGACGTGGAAGTGGGAGCACGTATCTACAAAATTCATTATGGGCTTGCCAAGGACTCAGCGCGGTCATGACGCCATTTAGGTTGTCGTGGACCGTCTGATGAAGTCAGCACATTTTCTTACGATTCGTGAGACTTGGCATTCGGACCGGCTCGCCAGGTTGTTTGTTGATGAGATCATGAGACTACATGGTGTTCCTGTCTCGATCGTATCAGACCGAGACCCAAAGTTCACGTCTCAGTTTTGGAGGAACTTTCAGAGAGCGATGGGTACTGATTTGCTGCTCGGCACTGCGTATCATCTGCAGACCGATGGCCAGACCGAGAAGGTCAATCGGATACTTAAGGATATGCTTCGGGCCTGCGCATTTGATTTCGGAGGTAGCCGGGATGAGTATTTACAATTAGCTGAGTTCGCATACAACAACAGCTATCAAGCGACCGTTAGCATGACTCCTTTTAAGGCATATATGGCAGACCATGCAGATCTCTGATTTGTTGGACCGAGGTTAGAGAGCGGCGTCTCCTAGGTCCCGAGCTTGTGCAGCAGACATCAGAGGCCATCGATATCATTAGGCAGAAGATGCGCACAGCTCAGAGCTGGCAGAAGAGTTTTACTGATCGCCGGCATTGTCCCTTGAAGTTTGATGTAGGAGACCATATGTATCTCAAGGTCTCGCCCATGAAGGGCGTAGTTCGATTTGAAGCAAAGTGCAAGCTTGCCTCGAGATTCATAGGACCTTTTGAAATCACTGGATGCGTTGGCATCGTGGCATATCGGCTTGCCTTACCACCTCAGTTGTCTGGCGTCCACAATATTTTTCATGTCTCTATGTTGAGAAAGTGTGGGTTAGACGTAGTTCCTGTTATCAATTGGCAGTCGTTGGAGGTTCGTGAGGATGCTTCTTACATTGAGCAGCCAGTTAGTATCCTTGATCGAAAGGAGTAGGTCCTCCAGACCAAGGTTATTCCTTTGGTAAAAGTTCAGCGGGGTCACCATTCTATTGATGAGGCATCTTGGGAGTACGAGGCCGAAATCCGAGAGCGCTATCCCCATCTCTTTGATGATTGATTGTATGTTGTATCTTATATGCTATCTCCGATTTTATACGATGATGTTATGTTTCTTCTTCCTTTTGAATTATGTCTGTTCGCGATGATTATCTAAATTTCGAGGATAAAATTTTATTTGGAGGGGAGAGCTGTAAGGCTCGTACCCTAGATCGTACCGTTCCGTAAGCTTCCCCAGTCCTTCTGGTCGAATTCCGGCAACTTTTGACCTGTATCCAACGTTTACACGAGATCCTAAGCCGAGTTCCAACGCCGTGACTGGACTCAACCCGAAACTTGTTTCTTAGCGACCACACTATCGCCACAGTTCCAACGCCGTGACTCGCGCACCAAACCGATACCCAGGTCAGAAGATGTGAGCCCACGTTCATTTCAATGAAAATGCCGCGTGTTGTAAACTTCGAAAGAATCTATACAACATGTCTCATCAATCCATCAATCAATCCATCAATCAAGTATACATCATACATCAAGTCAAGTAAAGTAACCCATACCCTACCCCTACCTCTCTCTTACACAAGCTACTCAAAGTCAACTCTTACATCACTTCATCCATCACTCCACCCATCACCCATCACACCCATCCCATATCACCCCATCACTTCCCTCTCTCATTCACTCTCTTCGCTCCCAAGCAACAACACTCCACGTCCAAGCTCTCTCTCTCTCCCAAAGCCAAGGGTCGCCCACTTTTCCCTACCCTCTCATCTCTTATCCCCACCATCAAAAGTACATCAACAACCATTAAAAGTGAAGATAAGGAGCTAAGGAGGCTAAGGGATCAAGGAGGAGTGCAAGAGGTGGGTGATCGACCGTTGAATTTCATTTTTTAGGTCCCACTTATTATAGGACCCACTTGATGTATGCATCGTATTTGGGAGGGCCCAATAGTGGCGGGGTCCCTCCCCCTCACGTGTATCTCTCTCTCTCTCTCTCTCTCTCTCTCTCTCTCTCTCTCTCTCTCTCTCTCTCTCTCTATATGATGATGATGATGAAGGGATGAGTGGCCCATCTAGTATCTGTGTGTCCCACCATGGAGTATATTTTTTTTTTCCATTTACCTTCATGTGGGACCCGTCATTTAGATGTGTTGGATCTACACCATCCAGCCCGTTATCAGGCTTGTACGGAAGGAAAAAACACAAACATTAGGTGATCTAAACAGGTGGGCCACATACATGTGGGACCCACCATGATGTTGTTTATCCATGCCGTAAGCGTTCCTTAGACGTCGAACGTAGGAGATGGCTAGCATGGAGCGCGTGTACTGACATGGGTGTGTACTAACAAGCTAACATCAAAATATATATATAAAATATATAAAATAATATATTTAAGCTTTTGGGGTGGGCTGCTAATGTCGGCTTCACCTGGTTGTATTAAGTTAACCCACACGTCCATCCCATTCCCCGGCTAATTTTAGGCGTTGAGCCGAAAAATGAAGCTAATCCGATTATCTGGCTGGCCATAGTATAGAAAATAGTTGTTTTTACCATTAAAATGCACCTTGAAGTCTTCTATACACCAAAATACCCCAAATATTAGGCTCGTTCGGACTGTCTTCAGCCATGGAATGCAATGGCTGGAGTGGATTCAGCTGATGCAGGCCCCACATATGAAAAACCCCAGAATACGTGATTTTTAAAAAAATATACATAAACAGTAGCAGCGTTGTTGCTGCTGACAGATGATGCTAGCGCATCTGCGCTGCTCCGCTGAGGACAGGTGCGAGCAGGGACAGCAAATCCCAGTTGTGGGCCCCACCCTGATGGGTGTTAATATCCACACCGTACATTTTGATGGGCCTTAGGGCAGTGGCCCCCCCCCCCCCCCAACCCTAAAAATCTGTCGTATTAGTAGCTCAAGTGGCCCACACGACAAGAAATAGTGAGGGTTGACGCCTACCATTGAAACCCTTTTTAGGTGGCAGATGTTTCAGATCAAATATGAAATTTATTTTTCGGTTGCATCCAGGTCTGTGTGACCATATGATCAGATTGGATGGTAGATAAATGTTATGGTGGTCCCCACGTGGGACCCACTAATGTAAGTACTTTATCCACTCTATACCCACGTGTGGAAAGTGGGGTGGTTGGTGGACCTCATTGCCACAATATAGCTATTGTAGTGACGTTTCCAAGGCCTGTGGGGCTTGCCTTAACTAATGTGGTATTTATCCACACCGTCCATAGGCAGTGGACCCCTCATGATGAATGTTTTATCCACGTCGTCTGCCATAACACGTGGGACCGACCGTGATGTATGTGTTTAACCCACTATCCATCTTTGTTTGCCAAATCATTGGCTACCTTATGAGGCCCATCTTAATGTATTTGTTAAGGCCCACCTTGATATATATAAGGCCATGTAATGAGGCCCATCTTGATGTATTTATGGCCCATCTTGATTTATTTATAGCCGTCCATTGAGGCTCACCTTAATATATATAAGGTCCATGTGATTAGGCCCATCTTGACGTAGTTATGGCCCATCCGTCGAGGCCCACTTTGATATATACGAGACCCATGTTATGAGGCCCATTTGATGTATTGAAGACCCATGGGTCGAGGCCCAATGGGATGTACATGAGGCCCTTGCTATGTGAAATTTCACCATGGTTATGTAATGAAGTTCATGACGGGCCGTGCCCTGAGAGTAATGATGGTTTGATGTCTACATTATAAGGATAATGTTGATTAAATATCCGCATTATGACCCTCTCTAGGGCCCATTAATAGGCCCATACTTGTAGTGTGTAGGCCGTCTAGGCCCATCTTCATTATGAACAGAGCCCATCACCATATAACTTGTTTAGTATAGATCCATGATTCATTCTCATACATATCATATGTATGCGTGATGTGAGGAGTGATTGATCATAGCATATGCCTTCGGGTAAATTTTTTGTAGACTCCCTGATAGGCGGAGTTACCCTACATGAGCGCACGGTACGCGCAGGATGTTGCATGTCTACTAGGGTGATTCATACACTTGTATTTGTATGATTGTGATTATTATGTGTCATAACGACATCAGGGCCATAACCTCCATAGACACATCGTGGATTGCTGGATTGGATACCAAAAATACTGTTTCTAGCATCGGCGAGCCATAGATGTGTCTGGATAAAAATTCCTAAACCCGATGGTACCAGAGGATGACTCCAATATTGAGACTGAGTGGATACATGAGCGCGTGAGGGTTATATACCAATAGGCCGCGTCTCCCACTGTATCGTGGTCAGTTGAAAAGGGGTGTAACCTTATCCGCCTGAGCGAGGGGGTAATTTCTAGGTTAAGTTTGACCAGCTTGAGGAATGGGTCCACTATCAACGAGTCGGACACAATATTGGCAGGCGGATAGTGAGGTCTCTTCTACTCTCCCAGTTGTGCGTTCGGATAGGGGCGGCAAGCTGGCTAGAGTGTACTAGACCCCGGTGATTATCCAAAATAAGAACTGTACTGATATATATGATGAGGATTGGCATGCTTGAGTTGCATCTCGCATCGTATGATCGTGTTATGGCCAATAGCATTCATATCCTGCACCGCATAGCTTTGGTATGGCTTATTACATTCATGTACTCATTAGTATGATTCTGCATTACTCTGACCTTGCATTCTGAGCACGCTTATATTGCGCACACACTTACACCACCCTCTAAGCTTTCTATAAGCTTATGCACGATTGATGCGTGCAGGTGATGCCAGGACGCAACCGTAGCATAGTAACAGAAGGAGCATGCAGTCAAGCTTTTGGAGGTTCCATTGTTTGCATTATCTTATATTTCCCTTCAGACGCATTGTACTCAAAAGTTTTTTATCATAGTGAATTTTGTGATGGTATTTTTATGGTTATTGTTCGTGGGTTATGCTTATGGTTATGTTCATTACAAATCGAATTGATATTGAAAACCCTCCTTGTAGGATCACAGGATTAAAACTTGGTAAATGGGTGCCGGGAGCCAAGAATGGGGTTATACGGAGGCTGTCGGCGCCGGATTCGGTGATCGAGAATTTTATGAGCCTGGTTTCTGAGTTTGGGGCATGACATAGGTCAAGTGCATCATCATCAAATTTCATAAAAGGTTTAGGGGAAGGTCCATGAAATGGTACAAGATCTTCCATATTAAATATGGAATTGATACCTATGTTAGATGGAAGATCTATCGAGTAAGCATTCGAACCTAGTCTTTTCAAGATTTTATATAGTCTAGCGCTTCGAGCTTGTAATTTTTTTTTATGGTTCCCTATGGAAACCTTTTTGGACATATTCTAATCATGACTTCATCAACCACAACAAACTCTTTAAACCTATAGTATGAATCAACAATCATTTTGTATGTTTCATTCCTTATATTGATTCTTTTTCTAATCTCCACATGTAAGCCATGCATATGTCCTGTAAATGCATGTGCAGACTTGAAGGCCTATGAATCATTGACATGGGTATGCAATCTTTAGCAGTCATAGGCTCATCTACTCGTCTTTCCAGATCCACTTCCTCCCTGGGACTCATTCGATCATGACAAAGGTTTGGTAAAGTTAACACATGAATGTCCCGCATGGGTGTAAGCTTAACTGATATATCCTCTGGAATAATAATACTAGACTCCTCCATACCGACTCACCTCAGGTGATAATTCTACACTACTCTCGAGTGTAACCTCAAGTGGCATCTCCATGATAACCTTAAGTATGACTTCACTTGCCACGTGGGCATACATCGTCAAATCAGTTTTAGTCTCTTTTTTAAACTCTTTGTCATTAACTATAGGAATAGACTCAAGTTGGAGATTTGTCATATCTTCAAGACCACGTTACTTGATGTCCTTTTCTAGGGTGCTTTTGAGTGGGAGAAGCTTCAAGACAATCCTTTTGCCTTCATATAGAAATGAACATATATTCGAGTGACTGAATAGTGTTACGTCACTGTCATACAACCAAGGCTTCCCCAAAATGATGTGGCCTGTATCCATAGGCAAAACATCACACTACAGCGTGTCCGTATAAGAACCAAAATGGATGGGAATGGGACAACATTGAGAAACCAGAATCGAAGATGCATCAACCCATGAGACTTGATAGCACTGGGGGTGAGGAACGACTAGCATACCTAAGAGGCCCATAGTGCTGGCAGAGACCACATTGATGCAACTGCCACTATCAATGATCACCTTACAGTTTTTGCCACCACACTTGGCATAAGTGTGAAAATTTGAATTCTTGAGCCAATCATCACTTTCTACAACCTGGCTTAAAGCGCAACTAACAATTGCAAGTAGCATAGTCTTAACTCTTTCAATTTAATCATCGATTTGTGATTGGACATCTTTCCCAGTATCAGAGTTCGGCTGAAGGGAGGTTTCAAGCTGATTGACACGCACATTGGTCACGGTCAATTGAGTTGTGGTGGTCCTATTGTGCACTTCAATAATCATCAGGAGGTTGTTGACAGTGTTTAGGGCATCATCAATTTGTTCCAGATTCATAGTGGGATGTAGACCAAAAATACGTTCAGAACGAGTGGACATATATAATGTAACTCTTTGGGGAAAACCTAGATCTGAAGGTAATGTTATGACAAAGACAAAACTAACCGAGAGATCAAATTGGATGCACTAGAGACACTAATCTGAAAATTCAGCAAGCTGTTAACCTAAAATACTACCCTGAAAATTCAGCAAAATGGCAATCTTAAGAGTACCAAGCTGAAAATTCAACAAGTGTAATCTAAAAATTACGAACTAAAAATTCAGCAAGGTGACAACTTAAGATTACAACGCTGAAAATTCAGCAATGGTATAAGTGGAAAACGCTGGCTAAAAATTCAGCAATGGGACACTCCAAACTAGAAATAAAAATCTGCAATATGATCCTAGATTCTATATGCAATGTATGTTCTAATAACCCCAAATGTAAGTTCTACCCTAGATGTAACTCTAACCTAAGTGCAACACAAAAATCCTATGCTAAACATATGGCTCTGATACCAATTTTGATGTAGGACAATTAACCATTTTCTTTAAAAGCTTGAACTGATAGAGAGTGGCGAATCAATCCCTTTATCTCATAGCCCAAGCCCCACATCGCATGGGTTAAGACCTCGGCTGAAACCCCTTTTGTGGGCCCTAATTCACATGAGTTCCACTTCACACGGGCCACCCACCCTGAGTGTGCTCCCACATCCCACAGGCTACCCCACTCGAGCCCCAGTGTGAAAATGCCCCTGCATTACATTTATCATTTGGCAGAAAAATATTTCTCATCAAAACAACTATGTATAATCTCCTATTGATTTCGTGTCCTTGTTCAAATGCCCAAAAGGTATGCATGCAAGATTGGAAAAGCTACATTGAGAGTTCTTATGGCAAGGAGGTGAATCTAAGAAAAAATATTATCTCATGAAACAGGACGATGTAGGCCCGAGGAAAGAGGGGGGAGTGGCATGGGAGATTTGGGGCAGAGGATGGGGGTTCATGGAAGGAGGTATTGGTGCATAAATATGGGGTAGATTGTTTGGGGTGGTGGCCCAAATGCATTTTGTTGTATAGAGGACTGAGTGTGTGGAGATCCGTATTAAGCCTTAAGGAAGTGGTCCTGAGGGGGATGGGTTTTAGTGCGGGTGATGGATCTAAGGTTATGTTTTGGAATGATATATGGTAAGGTGGCAAACCCCTATTGAATCCGTATCCGTGGCTAGCTCAAGTGGCTTCAGATCTAGACATATTAATGGTTTACTAGTTGCTACTTGCAATGATGATGATGAGTTTGGCAAACTTATGGCTTTATTTCAACAACCCTCAGCCTCAGGTAATATTGCTTATAGGTGGTATCGATTCCATACGTTGGCTTCATTCTAAATCCAGCAAGTTTTTGGTCAAGTTTCTCTATTTTTGCATTTTAGGTGGTCCTTCAGGCGGGGCCAAAGGTGCGTGCATTCCCTATTTGGTTCCATGAGGCCCCGACGTAGGTGGCAGCTTTTGATTGGCTTGCAAGTGGAATAAGATTCTTACAATTGATAATTTATGGAAATGGGATTTACAATTATGAATGTTTGTTATCTATGTTGGAGAAATAAAGAATCAATAGATCATTTATTTATTCACTACCATTTTGTGAGGGAGCTATGAATCAGTATGCCAGATCACTTTGGTGCAAGCTAGGTGACACCGAAATCGATTGCTAATCTTTTTGTCCAATTGCATGATGGTGGGTTGGCTTCTTAGAGGAGACAAGGACTTTTCCTTTTGATTGGTCTTTGGGCTTTGCGGGTAGGAAGAAACAATAGGTGTTTTTGAAACTTGAGTGGATTTGCTAGGGGTGTTTTTCTTAAAGCACCAGAAAATGTTGTTGAGTGGGATGGGGTGATGTCTATGTAACATCTTTTCTATTTTCATTTTGTTTCTTTTCTTGTCATCTCCTTTCTATTGTATTTTTTTTTACTTTGTTGCTTCAAATAAAGTTGTTGACTTTCTCAATAAAAAATTACAAAAAAAAAAAAAATCAATTGATGAATGTCAGTATTTAGCGAGCTCCAAAACATCGCAAGATATTGGATAAACCACTTTAGTACGAGTTCATTGTATCATCGATATTATTGATATGGTTTAACCAAGGATATGGTCCTCATGAGGTGGAATGGCATAATAGGATTAATTTAGTCAACCCCAAGTAGTTGAGATCCGGCTTAGATGATGAAGATGATAATCATCAATGATAACAACGCAATTCTAGCCATAATAATAATAATAATAAAGAAAAGTTATAGATCTTCAATCTTTTCGAAATTATTTGCAGCAGATATTTGGTAATGGTAACAGCCATGTCACCTATTACGATATGGGCCATTAACAACCTTGACGACCCTTGCAATAGCTAATAGGGCCTTATAACGTTTAAAAAATAAATTTAAAAAAAAATTGTCAACAAATATAAAGGAATTTAAAAAAATAAAAAATAAATTTGTGAGGATCCCAAATATATATTTTGTTATGGTTTTAAACATATATTTGATGGTGCAATGGGCCATTCTTTATTAAGAATGTTGTCTTAGGCTACTTGATACTATTAAGCCGAGACTGACTCTATTATTGTAAAACTCCTATATAGACTTCTAAATATCTAATATCAACATATAATTAAGATTATATATATAAGAGTAATGATGAGTTAATAACACAATTATAGACTACTATATAATTATTATATATAGGCTTTGAACACAAAGTTAAGCATGATTTGGTGAATTAGGGCCGGTTAGATACAAGTACAACAAAGTGAAGATGGAATTTTAAAAAAAATAATAAAAAATGGCAGTTGACCCTTCCGATATTTTCCAAGGTGGTCCACTTCACTTTAATTCATCGAATCCCACCCAATTGTGTTTTGATCCTCAAAATAATTTTACATCTAGTTTAAACTTAGTTTCTAAGCTTTTTCCAAGGTTAAAATGAATAATGAAGTGGATAAATAAAAGAAATTTTGATAATAAAAATTTTCAAAATAGGGCATTTACATTCATATCAATTTTTCCAACACCTCCATCCTGCCACACCCAAAGAAGATCTTCCACTGTCTCTAGCATCACCCATATCATGAGGTATAACGATAGAATATGACTCCACACCTTGCCGGTGAGAGGGAAATAAATAAAAAGGTGGTCGATAGTCTCCTCATTCACCATGCACATGAAACAAAAATTAGGAAGAATCATTGCTCTTCTCTGCAAATTATATATAGTAATTATTCTCTTTTGACAAACCAACCAAATAAATACCGCCTCAAGATAACAATGATGGAAAGGATATGTTACCCTGTTTCTAAAACCACATCAAAGAACGACTTCATGAAAAAAAAAAAAAAATCCAAAAGCATTTCTAGTCCACACCATAGAATCTTCATCTTGAACATCTAACTTAACGTTCCTTAGGACCTTGAGGAGGCTAGCAAACTCCTCAATTTCTGTGTCTAATAAATTTTTGCAACAAGGAGGCACCTGCACCCACACTATCGAGTCCCCTATGATAGAAAACAATTCATTACAATGATGAAAAGATCGGGAGCCAAACGAGCAATTCTCTAAAACATAGACTGCAATGCTTGATTGTCACACCAAATATCTACCCAAAAACATATACGAAGCCCTTTACCCATGGAAAAGGATATGCCCTTAAAAATAAAATGCTCGGTAGCCGCCACAGATGTTTTAACAAACCATCCACTTTCCTACATGCCATATTTATTGGCAACCACTTCCCTCCACAACTTCCCTTCCTCCAAAACAAACCTCCAAACCCATTTTCCCAATAAAGTGTTATTCATCTACACCAAAGGTTTAATGCATGCCCACCTTCCTTTATCGGCCTACACACCTTATCGCACTTGAGAATATGGAACTTATTCCCCTCATTACTCCTTTCCAAAAGAATCCTCGTTTCAACCTTTCGACCATCATAAGAACCGTATTCGGGCATCGAAATATATATAAAAAGAAAATGGGCATATTCGAGAAAGCCATCTTGATGAGGGTAAATCGACCACTCAAAGACATATCGACACTTCCAGTAAGCAAGCTTCCTTTCTATTCTTTCTATCACCCTATCCCAAAGGTAAATGGTAGACTTCCCAATGCACAATGGAGGCCCAAGATAGGTGGTAGGAAACGAACCGATTTTGCACCAAAAAATATTAATAAGATTTTAAAGTTATTCCTCCCAACGTGGTTGCCAAGAAGCACCAATTTTGTGACATTAATCTTCAAACCCAAGACTGCCTCAAAACAAATTGTCAGCTTACGAATATTGTCCACCGCACTTGTCTCTACCTCACGGAATAGGAACGTATCATCCGCATATTGAAGATGAGTAACCTGAGGCCCATTTCTTACTACTTCGAAGCTTTGAAACAATCTGAACTCCACTCCTCTGTGATTCGCCAATGACCACAAATAGGTAAGGCGATAAAGGGTCCCCCTGCCTCAACCCTCTTGCGGACCTAAAGTAACCCTAAGCAGACCCATTGATAAGAATGGAACAGGCAGGAGATTGGACGTAAAACTTTATCCAACATCTCTATTTCTAACCACAACCCAATCTGAGAAGCATTTAGTGCAAGAAATCCCAATCTACGTGATTGTAGGCCTTTTTTATATCGGGCCTGCACACTAACCTGCGCTTCTTCTCCTTAAATCTTGCATCTATACATTCATGGGCTACCAAAGCACTATCCAGGATCTTACAACCCACTATAAAGGCTCCCTGATTGTCTACAATCAATTTGGAAAGAACCTCCTTGAACCTATAGGCCAAAATCTTAACAAGAATCTTATGTGGCTCTCTAATGAGGCTAATCAGTGTAAAGTCCTTCGACTGCTCAGCACCTTTGACCTTAGGAAGCAACACAATAAATGAATCCCCCTATGATGGAGGACAAATGCCCCTGCTCAACAAACTCAGCCAAAAAACCCATAGTATCTTTCCCTACAACTAGGGGTGCACACAGGTCAATTCGGTACGATTCTGGGGTGAAACCAGAACCGAACCATTCCTAACAGTTCTAGGATTTTCAGAACTGGAACTGGACCGTTAGCACCCTAGAACCAGACAGGAACCAGACCGTGAAAATCAGTTCGGTTCCGAATCGGTTCCACGGTTCTAGGCTTTTTAAAATCCATCCCAATTGCACTGAGATCTAAACCTCGGACAATTTCCAAAATGTATCGAGCTAATTTTTGGGAGACTATATTCCTAATCTCTTAACAATACTATTAAGGTCTTGGAACCATACAATTAGGAGTGTATTGGTACTGCAATGAAATGCAACATGTAGGCCTTAAGTACTGCTGATTCACCTAGCTTTCCAAAGCTCAACAGATAGCTTACAAGATGGATTCATACAGCTTGGACCTGTTTACAATCTGTTTTCATACCAACCAAGCAATGCATGCAACAAAAAATCCATAAGAATCTAACTGCATAACAGAAGGGCTTTGTCTCAAACAACAACTAAAGGTTGGGCAGTTAAATGATGAGACAGCAAATGGCAAGCAAAAAAAAATAATCTTAGTGAATACTGTAAGTTGCACGACAATAGTAGACAATGTAGAATGGGTAGAATAAACATTCAAAGAATATATTTTAAATGTATGAGCAGGAAGACTCTAGTGGCACCCTGATTTCACATAAATAGTGTCTGCTAGTTCTGCTTAGAGTAATGTTACAACTGTCTTGCCCATTCCAAAGTTTAGAATATGAAACATTCCTGAAGTGTATTTCTAGTATGGTTGTTGTAGCATGGCTTTAGATTATTTTATCATGTTAATTTTGAGAAATCTGCCACTGCCAAAACTTATGTAGTAATGCAAGGTGAAAAAGAATTCTAGTCCGTGGTTCGGATCCACGGTTCTAGGCCACGGTTCGGATCAACGGTTCGGTTCGGTTTTACATGCCCCTAAATCGAAACCGAAACGTATCCAACGGTTCTTGTAATTTTGGAACCGGTGCTGTCTAGAATCGGACCAAATCAGACCATTGGATCAGTTTCAGTCTGGTTTCACGGTTCTACTGGTTCGATGTGCACCCCTACCTACAACATGCCAAATTTTATGAAAAAACAGTGTGGGAAATCCATCGAGGCCTATGGCTTTATCCCCACACATAGAACACAACACTGCACAAACCTCTTCCTCATTAATAGGCTTTTCAAGGAACGAAGCTTATTCAGTTGTGATCTCGCTAAAGCGAATGTTGTCCAAAGTTGGTCTCCCCCATTTATCATCTAAAAGGAGCTTCATATAATATGATGTAATCACTTTAGAAATTTCATCCTTGTTCGAAGTATGAGCCCCGTCAATTACTAAACTCTCAAATCTATTACCCCTCATCTGAGCACTAGTAATAATGTGGAAGAACCAAGTGTTCTTATCGCCCTCTTTGAGTCATAATTCCCTGGATCTCTACCACCATTTTATCTCCTCCTCTTTGGTCTTTTGCACATATTTAAGGGACAACTCGTTTCTCCTCTCCCGATCCAGGCCCGACAGGGAACCATTTTCTTCTAAGAGATCCAACACCTGAACTTGTTCAACCATCCACTCAAATTCAGCCTCCCTAGTACCCAAAACTTCTTTCTTCCACAACTTAATCTTTTCTTTTAGTAACTTGAGATTCCTACATAACCTGAATCCAGCGTAGCCCTCTACCACAAAAGATCCGCACTAATCTACCATTGATTGCTCGAATCCATCTATCTCCAACCACACTACTTCGATTGAAAGGTTCTAGGCTCCCAAGTAACATTCAAAACTTCAATAACAATCGGTTGATGATCTGAAGCCACTCTAGGCAAACCATGCTAAACAGCTATCGAAAATATCTCAACCCAATCAACCGAAATAAGAAATTTGTCTAGCGATACATGGATACGTTCTCCTAGCCATTATACTAGGTAAATTTGGCTCCCTCCATAGGCGGATCCACCAATTGTTGTCGATTCACCCAATTAGAGAAACGAGACATATTTTTTATGATATGCCCCCCTCTGGACTTTTCATAGAAGTGGACAACGTTAAAATTGCCTCTCACACACCAAGGAAACCCCCATTTCTACCTCACAGAGTCTAGCTCCTCCCAAAATTGAATTCTCATATTTTTCGCACATGGGCCATAGACCGATGTCATCACCCATTGAAATCCTACCGCCATGTCACAAAGAAAAAAAAAAAAAAAAAACCAACCTGAAAAAGACTACATTTACTAGAATTTTGTGCAAGAAGTCAATGCACTGAAATCTTGTCATCATCACGAAGTTGATTCCCTCAATGCATGAGTTCAAAGCATTGACATGGATTTTAGGCAAATAATAATAATAATAATAATAATTGTTTAAGGTGAAACCCGAATTTTCTCCTTTAAAAGTTAAGAGCACGTGTGGAAAAATTTTATGTCAATGGGTCTTAGGCCTAGCCAATCTCCAGATTCGCCACACTTTAATACACACACACACAAAAAATGCATTTTGATATTTAAGGTACCCAAATTTTCTCCTTTAAAAAGTTTAGAGCAAGTGTGGAAAAATTATTTGTTGATGAGTCTTAGGCTTAGCAAATCTCCAGATTCACCACACTTCTTTTTTATTTATTTATTTTTATTTTTTAAAAATAATTAAGAAATAAAATATAAGAATACATTTGGATGAGGATGAGTACCCAAGAAATATTAAAGAATACAAGACCTAGTATTATTGATAGAATATGAGAACTAGGATTAGCAGGAAGGGAAGGAGAGAAAGGAGAAGAAGATGAGAGAAAGAGAGGGAAGAAGAGGATAAGGGCTTAATGTTCCATTTTAATCTATGCGACTAATTCTCTTTTCATTAATGAAAGGAATATAAGTTATGCTACTCTCTTTTTATTAATGAAAGGAATATAGTTATGCTACATTATACATTCTTCACACGCGCGTGTGCGTACACACACACACACACACTCTCAAGGAGCATGAATATCAATCATGCCTAGCTAATCACAAACCCGATCAAGATGACGATTGATCCCTTTAGATAGAAATAGAGTTGTACATGACTCTCGGTCAGCTCGCTCAACTCTTCTTGGCTCAAAATTGGATTCAGACCAAGTCGAGTTGGTTTTTGGAGCTCGTAAAAAATTCGAGCCGATCTCGACTCGACTTAGATTGAACCTCAACTCGAATTGAATCAGATCGAACCAACTCAGTGACTCAGTTATTTTGATATTGATGCTACTCGCCAAGTGTTTGATGAAATGACTCAACGAAGTATTGTTACAGGTGCATACATTCTCCAAAGGATCGGTTGGTGGCGAGGAAGGAATGGATATGAAACAAATCACTAAAAAAAAAACTTTACATTATAAGACTGCCCTCATATCTTGATTTTGACGCTGCTCGTCAAGTGTTCGATGAAATGCTTGTGAAGTGTTGTTACTATTTTGCATTCTGTGAGAAATTGAAGATGCACTCTATGTGTTTGAGAAAATGTTGCACAAGCTTGAACTAGTCCGAGCTACTGACCAAACCAAGTCAAGCTGGCCAGTTAGGCTCAAGGACTGAGCTGAGCCGATTTCGAGCTGGGGTTAGCTACTAGCTGAGTCGAGCTGACGTTCAACTCGTGTACAACTCTAATTAGAAAATTGGCAAGTTACCTTTGGACTTCCGATATGACATCCTTGCTCCCCTTAAAGTCATCACGAAAAATGATAATCAATCTCGATGTGCTTGGTATGTTCATGACACACTGGATTTGATTCCCTTAAAGTCACCTTTTTTCTAAGAAAAATGATAATCAATCTCAATGTGCTTTATATGTTCATGATAGTGGATTTGAATAGATGAATTACAGCCAAATTATCACAATGAAAAATCATTGAAAGAGAAACAATGAACACAATGTTTATTGTTTATTAATAATACTGTCAACAAGATGAGTTTATAAAATCCACAAGCACACTATCATGATACTCTGCCTAAGCACACATCACCAAAATCACCACCAAGCTTACAATAGCTACTAGTTGAACAATGATCTGAATCAGATCTCGTCCAATCTGCATCGGTGCATACCTCAACAATTAAGTGCCCATGCTTCAAAGACAACATACCTCTACCATGAGGTTTTTGTAAGTATCGCATAATATGATAGACAACTTCTACATCACCGGAGCAAGCACGAATTTGTTAACAACAATAACAACATAAGCGATATCTTGATTAGATTTGTACACGATTCGAACCAAGTCAAGCTTGGCCCAACTCGACTCAACTTGGCTAGTAGCTAACTCCAGCTCAAACTCGGCTCAGTCCGGTCCTCGAGCTTAACTAGCCAGCTTAGCTCGGTTCGATCAGCAGCTCGGGATAGTTCAAGCCACTACGACATTTTCTCAAACACATAGAATGCATCTTCAATTTCTCATAAATTGCAAAACAGTAACAACACTTTACAGGCATTTCATCAAACACTAAACAAGTAGCATTGAAAATCAAGATATGAGAGTAGTCTTATAATGTAAAGTTTTTTTTGTAATGATTTATTTCGTATCCATTCCTTCCTCACCACCAACCGATCCTACGGAGAATGTATGCACCCGAAATAAAACTTCATTGAATTATTTCATCAAACACTCGGTGAGCAGCATCAATATCAAAATAACCGAGTCACCGAGCTGACTCGATCCGAGTTTGTTCGAGTTGAGGTTTGATCCGAGTTTATTCAAGTTGATGTTTGATCCGAGTTGAGTCGAGCTTGGGCAAGCTCAAACTCAGCTCAAAAATTTTTTGAGCTCCAAAAACTAGCTCGACTCGGTCCAAATCCAATCTTAAGCTAAGGCGAGTCGAGTTTTTTCGAGTCGTGGCGATCGAGCTGACCAAGTTAACTCGACTCGTGTATAGCTCTAATCTGGACTCATAATGGTCAAATACCTCAACTAAATGTTGAAACAACCCAACATCAGATAGTAAGTCTCCACTATCAAACTGTTGTTGGTATTTTGCTCAATGAGAGTGTTCACTGGTCAAGCACCAAGTTCACCCTAGTCATGAAGCAAGTCCAGAGTTACTTCCTTTGAGAAACAATGATGCCCTATTGTGACCAAGCCACCTTAATGCCTAAGAAATACCGCAAAGGGCCCAGATTCTTCATATCAAACTACTAACTCAAAAATTATTTCAAATTCCTTATCCCTCCTATAATAACCATATCATCGACATAGACAATTACAATTGTTTTGCCAACGTTTCTCATGAGGAATAAGGTATAATCAATATTAATTCAAGTATATCCATACTTCAACATCGTAGAGATGAATCTTCAACCCATGCATGTTGAGACTACTCTAAATCATGGTATCCCAAATTGGATACGTAATGGCCGATACGTATCGGTAATGGTGGTACCCGTTACACAATACGGGGTTGTATCGGCCGTTTCCATTTTTTATACGTGTATCGGCTGATACGGGCCCGTTACAGGCATAACGGCCATTATTGACCCATAACGGTCACATTTTTTTATCTTTTTAAGCTTCATTTTTCACTTTTTTTGAAACCATTTGCTTTAAAACTCTCACTCAATCCTTCTACTACTATTTTTGACCAATCTTGGCTTGGTATTTGAGATAAAAACACATTTTATTATAGATTTTCTTGAATTGAAACTCGGTGGGCCATTTTTCAGAAATTTGTCAAAAATACTTTTTAATATTTTTTTATTTTAATCATGCCATATGATGTGTTAATCATATTAAAATATTTTAATGTGCATTTTATAGATTTGGGGTGCCATTTTATATTTTTTTTCTATTTATGCATTAATTATGGCCCTTTTTTTAAATTCAAAAAATATTTTTTTTTATGATTGTTTTGCTATTTTAATCATGCCATGTGATGTGTTAATCATAGTAGAACATTTTAATATACATTTTACAAATTTGGGGTGCCATTTTATATTTTTTTCTATTTACGCATTAATAATGGCCTTTTAAAAAAAAATTAAAAAATAAATTTATTTATTTTTTATGATTGTTTTTCTATTCTAATCATTCCATGTGATGTGTTAATCATATTAGAACATGTTAATGTGTAATTTACAGATTTGGGGTATCATTTTTTTTCTATTTACGCATTAATTATGGCTCTTTTTTTAAAATTTAAAAAATAATTTTTTAATGATTGTTTTACTGTTTTAATCATGTCATGTGATGTGTTAATCATATTAGAACATGTTAATATATATTTTACAGATTTGGGGTGCCATTTTTATTTTTTTCTATTTACGCATTAATTATGGCCCTTTTTTAAAAAATTTGAAAAATAATTTTTTAATAATTTTTTTATTGTTTCAATCATTCCATGTGATGTTTTAATCATATTAGACTATATTAATATATATTTTACAGATTTGGGGTGCCATTTTATATTTTTTTTTCTATTTACGCATTAATTATGGCCCTTTTTTTAAAATTCAAAAAATCATTTTTTAATGATTGTTTTGTTGTTTTAATCATTTCATGTAATGTGTTAATCATATTAGAATATATTAATGTGTATTTTACAGATTTGGGGTGCCATTTTATATTTTTTATATTTTTTCTATTTACGCATTAATTATGGTCCTTTTTTTAAAATTCAAAAAATATTTTTTTAATGATTATTTTGTTGTTTTAATCATGCCATGTGATGTATTAATCATAGTAGAACATGTTAATATACATTTTACAGATTTGGGGTACCATTTTATAATTTTTTAATATTTTTTTCTATTTACGCATTAATTATGGTCCTTTTTTTTTATTCAAAAAATAATAATAATAATGATTGTTTTGTTGTTTTAATCATTTCATGTGATGTTTTAATCATAGTATAACATTTTAATATACATTTTACAGATTTAGGGTGCCATTTTATATTTTTTTATATTTTTTCTATGTACATAGTAATTTTGGCCATTTTTTTAAAATTCAAAAAATAATTTTTTAATGAATAGTTTTCTGATTTAATAATAGAACTTGATGAGTTAATTATAGTAGAACATGTTAATGTGCATTTTACATATTTTTGGTGTCATTTTATAATTTTTTTCTATTTTCGAATTAGTGACTTTATGTTTTTATTTGCTTATATTGGATAGGTTTTGCCTTGGAGCTTCTTAGGGTTTAGTTAGAACATAAAATCATCTTTATTAACATAGGTCATATACTCAGACTCATATCTAATTATCTAGTATCTACCTAAATCTAAAGAAATGTCTGGGTCTGGCCAACAACAAGTGAGGATATTGGATGGTAACATTGTGAGAGGGTTGGTAATTTTATGCATCAAATGAAGTGCAAGTATTGTGATAGACTAGTGACTGGTGGAATTACCCGTCTCAAACAACATTTGTATTATCGAAAGGGTCAAGTTGCGCCATGTAGTAGAGTACCGAAAGAGATAATGCTTTTAATGCAAGCTAGTCTGGATGAGTTAAAGGGTAAACGTGTTGCTGTACAAAAGAAGAAATATAATATTTTGGATGCAGCTCGATAAGAGGTGTTTGGTCTTGAATATATGGGCGTTTGTAATGAAGATATTATTGATTCTGACGAAGATTCAGATCGAGAGTTAACTATAGCTAGGAGAGAGAGCTTGCATCTAGCTCGTGAAGAGGAAGAACGTCGCCACATGTTTGGCACGCATGGGCCAGTGCGTGATACAGGGGGGGGGGGGGGGGGGGAGGGGCAATGGGAGTAGGAGTGGGAGTGGGAGTGCAAATGCTTCTGCAGGTGGGGGTGTAAGTTTGGTGGGTTACGATGTGTATTTGGGAGCCGACAACACACATCTTCACGTGATGTCCCTATATGTTTGGATGAAGAAGTAAATGAGCCTAAGAGACCCTCTATTGATCCAATCCTGTTTGGGAAAGAATTAACTAAACAAAAGAAAATAAAACAAATGTGGAGTATAACTTCCATTGAGAAATTAGGTAGAGAAAAGTTATTTATATATGACAACGTACCTCCTAATGTAGCTAATTCGCCATATTGGCAGGTGGTAAATGATGCAGCAGTAGAAGCAGGTGAAGGAATAAAAGCTCTCACGGTTAATGAGATTAGGAAGAAATGGACAGATGCAGAGTATGCGCATGTGAAAGCATACGTGGCTACCTTTAAACCTGTATGGAAAGTCAGAGGATACACGATCATATGTGATGGTTAGACTGGTCCAACTAGACGCAGCATGATCAACTTCATGATGTACTGCCACTTATGAACTATATACCATAAGTCAATTGATGCCTCAGAGGCAACAAAAAATTCTACTTGTATTAATGAACTAATGGATAAAGTTGTGAACGAGATTGGAGAGGAGAATATAGTGTCGATTGTGATAGATAATGAAGTAACATATAAGCTTGAAGGATATATGTTGATGGATAGAGAAAATATCTTTTTTTATCACCATATGTTGTCCATTGTATTGATCTTATATTGAAAGATATTGAGAAGAAAAAGAATGTTAAGGAAATGGTTGATAGGGCAAGAGAAGTGACAACGTTTATTTACAACCATAATCAAGTAGTCACAATAATGAAAAAGTTCAAGAAAGGACGAGAGTTGTTGAGGCCTGCGGCGACTAGATTCGCAACAGACTTTATAGCATTAGAGAGTTTATTCCAGTATAGGGGAGAGTTGAGTGAGATGTTCGCTTCCCGAGAATGGCTCAACACAAAATATGGGAAGAAGACATCAGAGACACTAGTTGAAGTTGCGAATGTCATACATGTAACGCCCTAAAAATTGGGGGTTGAGTAGAAGCTCAGCCCCCGAGTTCCAACGCATTACTTATGCAACATAGATAATGATGATTGAATGTTGTTCATATTAGTGCATTAAACATGAGTGGGATTATATCAAAATAACATATCATACTCCAGAGACAGTTAAATTTTGCAAGCGGAAGACTGTGATAGATATATAAAATATATAAACTGTTGTAAGTCTCCAAAGTGTGAACATGTTACCAGGTTAAATATATACATGCATTAGTTCGAAATATAAAATATCAAAGATAGTCCAACTACAAATGATAAGCCCTGTAACCCCCGTCGATCAGGACGGTTTATATAAACCCACCCGAATACTGCATATATGAGAATTCCTCCTCATCATCCTTGAAGATTGGCTCCACCTCGCAGGCTGCACCATCATCTGAAACTACAATAGGGTTTGGTTGGTGTTTAAAACAGTCCCAGAATGTGGGAGTGAGTGATCAACTCAGTGGAATAATAAAGCAAAGGTTAACATGTTATCAATTCAGTCAAGCAGTAATGATAACGCAATACAACAATCAGGTCCTAAGTACTCTTGTTAATGCAAGAATGATATGAAATAACGATGCATACCCTTGCATGCGCTCCCTCAGCGACTTCATTTCACGATCGCGGCATGAAACACTTCCTCAGTGCTTGACCTGCTACTCCAAAGGCACACGTAATGCGGTGCATGCACGTGATTAGTCAGGTTGCTTACTTAGGTTTATTCATACAGCAGGATTGGGAAGTTAAAGTACCTCTCTTATATCAATTCTTAAATAATGATCCATTATAGGGTCGTCAGTCCTAGCAAATCTCATACGATGTTACGGTTCTAGGTAGGTCACTACAAAGGGCTCGTCACCTGATCAGTGTAGGCCTAATTTGTACTCGAGTTGTTACGGAAAGACTCGTCGCCTCAATGCAGTCTCAGAGTATGTTCGAGGTCACTACGAATGGCTCGACACCTAGTCATAGGCCGACACCTCGAATACAGTGTCTCATACCACCATATTCAGCTCATGAGTCTGGGTTGCTCACTGGTCACTACGGGTGGGCTCGTCACCATGACGTACGCCGACAGCTCGACCACGATGTCCCATACCACCATACCTGGCTCATGAGTCTTAACGGATCGAGGTACCAAGGTTAACAGTGTTTCCATTGGTGAGTTTGGTACCTTAGGTTCAAGCAGTAACGTCTATACATGGTGAACATACATCGGATCAATCGGATTATTTGACGAGCTCGACTGGTACGGGAGCACATCGAGATGGTCGACATGAAGTGCATGAACAATTCGTGTGGCCTAACCACTGTCGACATCCAAAGTACGGCTTGGATTCATCGAACACATCCTGTGTGGCGAAACAACCTCATCCACTAACGCAGAAATCATTACCGATCACCTGGACTACGTCGTAGCCCCGAACACATTCCAAACAACAGTATACGCATGTAGTAGCTAAAGACAGCATGTGAGAAGTAAAATCAATCATAAATCCTACTTCAAGTAATTCGACAAAACACATACTACGCACGTTACCACACATAGGCATTTCATCCCTAACTCGCATAGTAGTAAGATAGGTTATATCAAAGATATCATACTATAGTTAAGGGAGTTGAGAATCCTATCTCAACACCCTCCTTACATGCATTTAAACAAGCACTTCTACATTCAGACATTTTATCAAACACTTAGGCTATACTCATCATATGTATACGTAATAAAGTAGTTATAATATGTATTATAGAAAATCCCTTCTACAAGAGGTTCACCATACGTACTAACCCTAATCATGACAAGCATAAATCATAATTCCATAGTCATTCACACAGTTCAACATACACATGGAATACATTTAAAATCAACATAGTTTATATATGTGTAATAGACAGGAAACACTAAAACTAGGCACGTGTGGCAGCAATCAAGTCAGTCATAAATCTTTACTAACATTGAAAGCCTTGAAAACTATGACCTAAACATCCATAGTCTGCACCTTATGCCAGTAGACACATAACGAACTCAGTTCGTTCTCTAACTCGTCGTCTACGGCACAATGACAACCTATATCATGAAATAGGTTAACTATTTCATCACATACTCCTCTAGAATTCCTAAAAAAGATTAGGGTTAGTATTTCTTACCCAACAACGGAGTTAAAATAGACGGTGTGGCGATGTGGGAGGGTGAATCGAGGCGTGGAGTAGCAGAACAGAAGGATGGTAGCAAACTCTAAAGATCTCCCTCCGATCTCCACTCTTTTCTCTCCATTCCTCTCTTCTCTCTCCTAGGGTTTGGAGAAATTCATATGGGAGAGAGAGGTGGGTTTAAGGGTTTTATATAGGCCTAGAACTAATGGGAATGGCCCCAGGGCCAAGATATACTTATGTTATAGCCAAATACGGGCCATTTTGGTCCAACGGAACTATTCTGGAGGCCCCTTTTCTACACGCGGTCGGAATTAAGCTCCCTGACATTAGATCTAGGTCAGGCTAAGTTTTCGGTCCGATAGGGTTCGCAGATCGACCGTGGCGGACCAGTTTCAATTCAACGGTCACCGGTACTCGATCAGAGTCACAAGTACGCTGACATGTGTTGGAAATTTCCCTTGATCCGATGGTGTAATTAGGTCGAAATCTAATGATCTGAATCCTTAGATTCGGCCTGCAAGTGAACCGACTCAATTCACTTAAGTTTCAGTTCATTTCCTAAAGATATTCACATTTCTCACACACTTCGCTCCGGGCTCAAGTTGTGTGTTTTCGGGTACTATTAGGACTTGAGTTCCGAGGTGGTGGTCAAGTCTAGTAAGGCGGTCATAACCGTATAGTCTTAGGATAATCGGACTTTCAACGTGCGTTCCAGGTCCGATACGGAGTTTCATAATGCTCCCGAGAGCAACTAGGTTTAAAAATTGATCCTAGGTTTTTAGGTAATGTAGAATTAGCATTTCTACTCATTTTAGGTCTTGCATTTCATATTTAAAGTGGTTCAAGATAATTCTACTAAGTATTCAGTTTAGTACTTAACTAAATTATGCCCTAATTACGACAGAATATGGTCATAAGGCAGTTCTACGCCCCTTTCTGGCACTTTTAATTTGTATATTATTTTTATTATTTTTTTAGTATTTCATCATCAATTCTAGTTCATCTTCACTAAATTTCATGAGATTTCGTGTTATATAAAAATTCTAAAAATTCTAGAAGCAGCAGTTGTCCAAACTAATGATTTTCAGACAGTTGTCACCACGACTTATATTTAACTATATTAAAAATTTTATTATATTTTTTTCTTATTTTTATATGAAACTAGACTTATCAAAATTCAATATGGCTTTTGAATCACCTAAATCTAAGATATAAATAAGGAGATATGATTTTTTGAAGTTGGACAAAAAGTGAAAAAAAATGGCAGAAAACGGGCCACTTGACCCGCTGCGGCCCATTGGCCGGCGAGGGCATCGCTGCTCGCTGGACCCTGGGGCAATGGCTCATCCCAAGGGCGATGACATTCCCCACCCCCCCTCCCGGTGGTGCCGGATATGCGTGGGACCCACCTCGGGTCCCCTCGATTTGCGTCGTTTAGGCCCCCGAGTCCGTTTGAGGTGGTTTCGTCGATCTAATATTTGAAACGGGTGTATTTTGTAAACTGGAATGAGTTGTTTAACATAAAATATATGATTTTAGGGTAGGAGAAGCTTCCTTATCCAAATAACCTATTTATTTCGTGAGATTCTAAAAGTTTAATGGTCAAAAACCCATTTTATTTATTTATTTACTATTCATAATAAATTTTAATTTCATTATTATTCTTCATCATTTAATCTTTAAGTTTAATGTCTAATATGAAAGTACTTAGAAAATTTTGAAAAACGATGTGGTGAAAGGTGAGATTTTGAAGGAAATGGGTTAAAAGGAGATTTGAGGCTTTAAGATTGAGTCCTAAGAAGTCAATTAAGGTGTTATGATCGACTCATTGCTTAAGGACGTCTAACTCCAGATTGGTAAAAATTCAGGGTGTTACAATACAGGACAACAAATATTGAAAGAAGGTCAAGTCAATCCTAAAAGTGATGGAGCCACTAATAAGGGTACTCCATCTTATTGAAACCGACGAAGCACCTACCATGGGCTTCCTATACGATGTCATGGATAAGGCAAAGTTGGCAATTCAACGTGATTGTAGAAGTTGAGAGTCTTATTGGAAGATGATCGACAGGAGATGGACAAGACAACTCCATCATGATCTTCATACAGCAGGTTACTATATAAATTCTAGGTATAGATATGCCCAATCATTTGTTGAGGATAACGAAGTTCGTGTCAGGTTAAAAAATGTGATAAAGAGATTAGATCCTGACTTAGATATGCAAATAAAGGCGTCAAATGAATTAGATACATTTAGAAATTTCCTTGGTAGGTTTCGAGATACTCTTGCACAGCATGCAGTATCTAAGTTGCAACCGGTCGAATGGTGGATTAATTTTGAAGAGTGGATGAAGGCTCTCCAAAAAATTACAGTAAAAGTTTTAAGCAAGACAATATCTTCATCTAGTTGCAAAAGGAATTGGAGTTGTTTTACGCTTATTCATTCAAAGAATACGAATAGATTGCAGACTAGAACATTAGATAGACTTGTCTTCATGCACTATAATATAAAACTAAGAATGCGACGACATCATAAAAGCATTACAGCTACCGATGACAGAGACTACTGTCCAATAAACTTGGATAATATTTATGATGAGGATGACCTGCTTCTACCTTGGTTGGAAACAAGGAAAAAATAAATTGAAGAGGATAGTGCAGAATTGGAAATTGATGACCCAGAAATACGTAGAGCGCAACACGAGAGTCGTGCAGATGTGTTGGACCCAGTAAGAGGGACAGCGTTTATGCCAAGTATGTGTACGACCCAAGATCAACAAAAGAGTACGAGCAGTAGTAGCGTGACCGTGTTGGATGATGGTGACAATGACCCCCCTACCCCTGGTGCTAGCACTTCTAGTGTTGCTCAGCGCCCTATATAGCTGTCTAGAGATCGCGATGCCAATGAACATCGACGAGGTGGTACACAAGGTCGGACTTATGAGTATACCGAGTCACGATATAACCAGCAGGAGGAGGGTACATCTAGTGGTGCATCGGGTCCGGAAGGTTCGGAACATCAGCAGGCTCATGATCTTAGTTATTATGATGGATATTCTTATGGTCAATTGGATTATGATTATGATGGTTATACTAAGCCTGTTCCATCACATTCATGTTGGAGTAGCCCTCCCGATCAATATTCATATGATTATAGATATCCATATCTAAATCCAAGTTACTCATCACAGCAAACGCACTCTCAATCTCAAGATTCAACAGCCTAAGTATGGGCACCAGTATAGTTATTCGACGGGCACTGTTGGATATCCTTACTCGGGGTCAGAGTCGTTACCTAGTCAGGATCAGTCATCATCTGGTTTCATTGTTCTAGTATTTCCTTCTGGCACTGGATATTATGGATATGCAGCACCTACACTTATTGGACAGCCTCAACCTGATGGTGACGATAAGGATGATGTGGAGGTCGAGCAACCACAAAAAAGTAAATTTTCATTTTGGTGGTGACTTATGATTGTGAGTGTATATTTGTATTAAGGTAAGTATTTAAAGCAAACAGTTCACAGCAGTATTATTGCAAGAAGCCATGCAGTCATACACATACTTGACACTGTCGAACTTGTATTTAAAATAACTCCCCTGACAACAAATCAAGTAATTCTTAATCAAGTTGTAAGGGAGTATATCAAACACTACTATTTTTTTTTTAATATTCTTGACTTGAGGGTGACATGTTATAGACAGGAATCACAGTCACATGCACAGGTATGTTCCAGAAATTTCTCAAAAATAATTGCAAATACCTAATGTAAAATATTTTCATATTATATTCATTCAAATATATCTATCATTGATAGTAGATAGTTAGAAAATTAAATATATGAATTTTGTAATCAAATTCAGGTTATCTGGTTCATAAATTCATCAGACAGTCCGATGTAACTTCTCACCAAAGAGTGGACTGTTACACCACCATAAACATGTTTCAATTTATAAATGAATACATATTTAGAATGCTTAGAATATTTCGGATTTAACTCATATTTTTTGGTAAAAATAAATAAATTTTGCGTCATTACGGGCCGTTATGACCTCGTGTCCGTATCGGTTTTGAAAATCACTGTTACGCCAACAGATACCAATACGGGATACATTTCTCTAAATGTTAGAGAGCATCTTTTAGCTACCATATTGTATCAATGCTAATTAATAGACAGAATAAAACCAAAGTTGTGCCTTACATACCTCTTCCTGAAGAGCTCTATGAAGGGCATTATTGACATCTAATTGATGTAAAGGCAAAGAATGATTCACACCAAGAAATAAGAGGGTGTGAACATAATTCAATTCGGCAACTAGTGAAAATGTCTTATGAAAATCCACACCATGAGTCTGAGTAAAACCTTTGTCCATGAGATGTGCTTTATGGTGCTCTATTTTACTACTTGGCACTGCAAGGCACTTTCCCATTTACAACCCACACCATGTTTCTCAAATGACAATTTCACAAATGCCTGCATATTATTTTATTATTTTATTATTATTATTATTTTTTTTATCCTTCTTCTTCAAGAGCTGTTATCTCCTTAAGCATAGAACTCTCCACTTGGGATGAGATAAGGCTTGACTGATTTTGGCGGGTAATGGAACAAAAGAAAAGGAAGAGAAAAAAGGATGATATGAAGGAGACAGAAATGTGTATGAGATAAAATGGAGATAGGTTGACTCGTGCATATCAATGTTTTAAATATCGACAATACCGGCCGATATATCCTACAATATATCTTGTATCCCGCTTGTGCAGTACGAAACGTACAAGTAGTGTCGATATATCCCACATGTTCGATCTAATGAGCATTTTCAATTTTTGATCATTTTTTTTTTTGTCAAAATTACGTTAAATCAGTGTCATATTGTTACAAATCCATGGGTTCTTCATGTTTTGTTTGAAAAATTATAGAATTAGAGCTTTGATTTCAATATCCATTGGTTCTTCATGTTCTCCATGTTTTTTTTTTTTTTTTTCAAAATTTTTCATCAATCTACTATTAATTGAGACTAATTTCGAAGTATTTAGGAGCATTTGATGAAATAATCATCACATACACTATAATTTTGAAATTTGAGTGTAGGTGGTTAGATTTAGAAAAAATTCAAGATTTTCCCAATCTCTCCTAAATTGCTTGCAATGTTGCACTCCAAACATGAAATCAAGCATATATGAGGGTTGATCTACTGATTTGTTATGGCCTTGTCAATTTTCGAAAAAGAAAAATCACTTTTTTAATTAAAAAATAATAATAAATTATTTAAAAATATATTTTTTTGAAATTTCCTTTTAACTAGCTATCAATTGAGACTAATTTCAAAATACTTATAGACTTGTTTAATGAAATGATCATCACATACACTCTAAATTTTATGCATTAAATTTGAATATAGTTGCATTAATTCAGTCAGAAAACGCATAGGTTAAGACCCTATATAAATGAAACTTATTATGTGCACTTGTTTTTTGAGATATTATAATTTAAAAGTATGTTAAGGTCTTTTTTAACAATCCCGGAAGTTTCAATGAAAAATTCAACTATTTTCCCCATATTTCGCAAAAAGTGTGATAAATTAGTCAATACAAACGATATATCCCATGTGATAAGCGATATGTATCTATATCCCAATGATGGGATACATAACATGATATCAATATTTTGAACACTGGTACATATGTGTTGCCTTGCATATTGTAATGGAAAGATCACTTTAATCATTTAGAGGAACAAAACTTTAATAAGGAACAATATCTTAACTTGGAACATCGTCATGAGCAATGGTTGTTTCCATGTGCATGTGCCTAACATATGTTTTCTTAATTTTAATTTGCTCAGGTAAAACAGAACTAGAAGATGAAAAACAATAAGGGTAATGACCAGAACAGGAGAATCAAGCACAAGTACAGGAAGAGTTACCCTATCCACTAATAGCCCTTCCCATGAATCAAAGAACTCGTGAGGCAATCACATTGAGGTAAGTAAAATGGAATAGTTTCGAAGAAGGTTACATCCAGGGAGAAAAATCATTTGCCACAAGAACTAGGACAATAACATTTACAGTCCTTTTTGGAGCTAGAATATCCAAGGAATATACGCGTAGTTGCTTTAGCATCCAATTTATGGGGATAAATGGTAAAAACGTGAACAAAGCACGCAACCAAATACTTCTGGAGGAATTGGAAACAAGGGTTTATCATGTTAAAGTAGTTGAACTGGAGTCTTCCCATTTAACACTCTTGATGGCATATGATTAATTACATATGCAACAGCGAGGACTGCATCAGACCAAAAGGTTTTGGAACATCCATCTCAACGAGAAGAGCACGAGCTACCTTAAGGAGATGTCTATTCTTTCTTTCCACAACACCATTATGTTGAAAGTATAAGAATAAGTGGTTTGAGATTCAGTACCATTGTTTAAAAAATGAGAACTCACTAGAGATACTCCTTGCCATTGTCTGAATCCAACACTTATTAACTTCTGCATTGAATTGGGTGGAAAGCAATTCATGAAAAATCTAAAAGATGGGATAAGACATCATCTTTAGAAAGATCCATGTTGTTCTAGTGCGATTATCAATGAAGGACACAAAATACTTAAAAGGCCAAACCAAATATAATTGGAGATAAGCCCACGCATCAAAAATGAACTAATGAAAAGGAACATCAAATCTTTTATTCATACTAGTTGGATAATTATTTCTACAATGTTTGTCGTTTGACATGAACATGGTATTAAAAAATGGTTATGTTATGGCCATAAAGGCTCTTACGTAAAAGAAATAGCCACCCATGTTACACAATAAGGGGGTGAATCAGTCCATTATGAAAAAAAAATATTTTGAGTTGGCACCATTACAAGGCCAATACGCCGTTACAAATGGACAAGACCATAAAAGCCCCATTTTAAAATTTTTATTTTCAAAATTTCCCTTGTTTTGACACTTCTTTATTCATTTCAACATGAAAGGAAGCTTAGAAATTAAGTTTAAATTTGATAACTATTTTGAGGATCAAAACACAAAATTGAGAGGGATTCGACGAATTGAAGCCTAGTGCACCATGTTGGGAAATACTAAAAGGGGTAAACTATAACTATTTTTTTCATTTTCTTTGTTTTATTGTAATATGTAACAGTCTTTAATCCACTAAATCATGCTTGACTTGTATTCGAAGCCTAAATATAGTGAGCATAAAACCCTATAATTATGTCATCAACTCATCATTACTCACAAGTAGACTTATAATATTAAATTATATAGTGACATTTAGATATTCAGAAGACTAAATATATGAGTTTTGCTATTTTAAAGTCAATCTCAGGTTAGTAGTATCAGCCAACCCAACACAACTTACTAAAGAATGGCCCACTACACCATCAAGTATTTGTTCAAACTAGAAAAAAATATACATTTAGATTCCTCACATTCTTTTTCTTTTTTCTTTTTGAATTTTTTATTATGTTTTTACATTTTTCCTTTAAAAAGTAAACTTTACACGCTATGGCTCATATTGTAATAGTCACACGGCCAACTGTTAACCCGGTTGTTACCACTACAAAAACCTTGATATCGATGCAACTAACACCCACAAAATAGATGGAAAAGAAAAAACAAAGAATCATCAGAACATCGACTTGAAAACATTTTCATACAACACTGGAAAAAGTGTATTGTAGTTCATCTATCATATAAAAATTTTACAATTCCTGCCATCGAGCACCTTTCTACTAATAGAACGCTTAAGCATAAAATTTAAGATGACATTTGTGATATAAATTAAAGATTTCCACTTGTAAATCAAACAGAACACTCTAAATGGAATCAATTGGATTCATTTCTCAATAGTATCTTGGGAAATAATCCGAAATAATGATTATAAATTTCTTTCTTTCCCCATGAATTGCCACTTATTAAACAGACTCTAAAGAAAGAACTTGAGCTGTCCCCTCAAATAATAGAAAAATCACCAAAGAAACTTAAAACGTAACGATCTTTTAGATAGTGTTCTTCCTGTTAATGATTACAATGTCGACAGTATCGACCAACGCTATTGATATCGCAAGGGTCTGATACAAAACTCCAGGGGAACTAGAAAATTCCTCCGTATTGATCAATATATCATCAATATTGTGTGACATACAGCAGCATCAACGATATATCACAGAATGTCGTCAAATCACCTTTTAAAATCTCCCTTGTATCATCAATATGTGCACAAATTGATCACATCAATGTGTTCTTCCCATCAATGATTAAGGGATGTTTAGTATCGGCCAATATTAATGGTATCATAATGATCCAATGCAAAACTATGGGAGTATTAGAAAATTCCTCCATATCAATCGACATATTGTCAATATTGTGCAGTATCAATGATATCTCACCAAATATCTGTCCAGTTGCCTTTTAAAACCTCCCCTGTATCATCAATACATACTAGCAAGTCTTTTTTTTTTTTTTTAACAAGTCACAAGTAACATGCCTTCCCTTATAAAATTTGCACAAAAAATAAAAAATAAAAATCCAACTTCACCCATACTTTTTTGGCGGAGAAATCACAATCAAATAGCAGAAGTGGGCTGGAACCCATTCAATAAGATTTTTTTTTTTTTTTTCCAATTATTTTTGCCTAATTTTGTTATTTAGAATGAGTAGAAGCAAGTAACTAACCCATGATTATGCATATTTTGCATGAAAAATCATGGATTTTATGCTCCAATTTTTGAATTTTGAGAAAACAAAAGAATTTAGGGGGTGTTTGGTTTCTAGTTTTTATATTGGCTTAATAATTTCATTTGTTTTCACAAAAAACATGTTTGGTTCACACTTTTTTATTGGTGTTTGCATTCCCTAGGAATTCCATCCCCCAACTTCTCCTCAAAAAATTCGCCCCAGCTTTTAGCTAGGGAATGGAAAAACTAAAAAATTTATAGATATTTAGACTTTTCCCAGGTCCCCCCAAAAAACCCGGTGTATCTAAGAAATGCTAGGCCAACTCTAACATTCCCCATGAAACATAAAAACCAGGGAATGAATTCCCCAACACAACCAAATAGGCAGCCCTTGGGGAAAATCTGAAAAACTTCTATTTTCACCAATTTAAATTGCACGTACGGTATCGAAAATCATATGAGACTACTTCTAGGCCAATCTATGGATTAGTGGCAATTTCCTGAATTTTCAGAAAAGATTATTTTTTAACTAAAAAAATGGCCAAAAAATAATTTCATTTGTTTTCACAATAAACATGTTTGGTTCAAAGTTTTTTATTGGTGTTTGCATTCCCTAGGAATTCCATCCCCCAACTTCTCCTCAAAAAATTCGCCCCAGCTCTTTGCTAGGGAATGGAAAAACTAAAAAATTTATAGATATTTAGACCTTTCCCAGGTCTCCCCAAAAAACCCGGTGTATCTAAGAAATGCTAGGCCAACTCTAACATTCCCCATGAAACATAAAAACCAGGGAATGAATTCCCCAACACAACCAAATAGGCAGCCCTTGGGGAAAATCTGAAAAACTCCTATTTTCACCAATTTAAATTGCACGTATGGTATCGAAAATCATATGAGACTACTTCTAGGCCAATCTATGGATTAGTGGCAATTTCCTGAATTTTCAGAAAAGATTATTTTTTAACTAAAAAAATGGCCAAAAAATAAATAAAAGTTCATTTAGTTTTAAAAAAATATGCTGATCAACCAAGTATTTGATTGTCTATTTATTAGTGTTGGTTGACCTACATATTATTAGCCATATTCTCTGTTTTTTCAAACATAAAAATATTATTTTTATATTAAATTAGTTTTTACAAAGTGCACTATAATATAGATTTAGTGTAACTAATAAATTGTACCATTTTGTGTAATGAAACTTGTTTGCATGATTTATGAATCATATACACTCTTTTTGGATATAATTCTTAGTTTAGGGCCCTATACAAAGGGAACTTCTTATCCATTTTAATGTAATGTTATTAATTCTTAGTGTTTAGTCATGTGCCTTTCAATTATTATTATTTTGAAGTTTCATTGAAAAATTCCATCGTTTTCCCAATATTTCCCTCACATAATGATACATTCTCCATGCATGCGATATTTCCTAATATCTCCCAACATGTTTCCATATCCCAAGGTGTGACGCACTCATCAATATTGATACGGAAAACACTTCTTCCTATATGCATAAGGTGAAGATAATCGTATGACTCCTTATGTTGATCGTACAACCACGATATGGCTAATGCTACACCAAAACTATAGATCTAGTGCACCAGGAATCATTGCCTGGGCGACAGAAGATCTGATCACTCCAGGCTGACTGCAAAACAAGACATGCTATCTATGGGGTTTCGTTGGCTTTCATTCCATGATGTCAATGAAAAGAAATGTAGGAGACCCAAAACCAATCCAACGAGTGGGAGTCATTACTTATGATAGTCGATTAAATTACAAGAAGCCCTCATTTGAGCGAGGAGAACAAGCCCATAGGCCATATGATGTAATAGCAAAAGGATAAGTTAAATTACTAATATATCCCTCTACACCACCATAAAAATTTAATTTTAAAAAAAAAACATATAATTGACTGATAATTGACTGATCATAACTGCATCATACACATTTACATTGCCAGCCAAGTTTTTGCCAGTCAGGAGAGATTAAAAATTGCAGGAAGATTTACCTTCTAAACCATGAGCTCCCCTAATCATTCACATTATAAAAGTAAGGCTGACAGAGACAGTCAATGGCATGTATCAGTTTTCTCCTGGGCCCAACTGCATCTGCTCCCATATCCTTGAGCTTGTGCATGGTTAGATTCAGCAATTGTAGTTTGTTGACATTTTCCCTCTGAAACATTGGGATGAACTGCCCCAGCCCTTGTGATACAAGCCACCTGCTCAACCCACCAGCTCTTTCAAGCTTCCTCTCAATATTCGATGCTCTCATCTTTTGGTTTTGCAATGCACCCACATTGAGGCAGCTAAATGATCTTTCAAAAAATGTGCCCTTCTCTCCAATGATATGCAGAGGGAGATCTTGATGATTCAAAGTTGCAAATGATGATGAGGGTTGCCTATCCCGAGCTTCTAATACCCTATTGGGTGGTCGAAATGCACCCACAAGAGTTTCGGAAAATTTACCTGTTCTTAACATGTGCTTGTTTTTGGTGGCTGGGAAGTTTGCACGAACAAGCAGATCTGAACCTTCTGATGCTGTTTTGAAAGTAGACTTAGGTAACTGATTTGTAAGACCAGGTCGGCAAGCTGAATTGTTGATGTCCAAAGCTTTTGATCCCTCTCCGACAAATTGAATTTCCTCTTTGAAAGAGCATGTTGTGGACTTTCTCTGTTTACTCCATGATCGCTTGTAATGTCTCTTAGCCATTATCTGATGTCTGCTTTTAGCTGTCTTTCTACCCTTTGTTGGTACTCGCTTCATTCTTGAACTTTGGGGTGGAGGCTGCACAAGTGATGATGGAGGAACCAGTATGGTGATTTTCTGTTTCTTAACTACCACCCAACTGTTGTCACTGGACATACCATCTTTCTCGGCAGCTATTGCTGCTAGCTGTTTGCGCTTTGCTTTTACCATTGGAGAACATGTACTGTTAAACCTGCATGAAACCTTTTTCCCACCCAAAACAATATAGGAAGTCAGATCAATAATGAAACCAGTCACTGGTATTTAAGGTTCTGTTTTTTTTTTTTCGTTGAAGAGATTGTTGTTACAAATAACAAAAACTGGATGGAAAATTGTCCCTTGTGACTTAATGAAAATCAATATTTGAAGTACAGAAGGAAAGTCTCGCATATGAAAAATACATAACCAATTGACAGGAAACCATATATTTTCCTCGAAACATGTTAATGTATGTACTTTATAAGAAAGGTAGGAGTGTTGTCATCTGGTGGGAAGCCACTTGCCAAACTTTTGTCAAGCAATCCTGAGAATACCCATTCAAAGCAAGCAAAGATGTTCTCTAGAAAAGACTCGCAAACAATTTGTAAATTGGTTGTGGTCTTGATGGAGTTAGGCGTTAGATGGGAATAACTTTCAGAAAGCCAGCCCTAAATAGCTGGAGCAAGGGTAAATTAGTCGGGTGGTAAGGTTATCATCCAACTAGCACATAATTGCCAACATGTGATCTGTGTATTACATCCAACTGTGCAAAAGGTTGGTCCCACAATGAATATCAACTAGCTCAAAAATCAGGCTGATCCATTTCTCAGGCGAACAACACATAATTGCCAACATATCATGCTTGCGTGACATTCTACTCATCCGATTCTAATGGAAACATGCTCCTGGTCTCTCTATCCTTTTCAGTGATAGGACCAAAAGAACAAAATGGACCACTTTGATGAATATCCTAGCCATCAATGCCAACTAAAGCAACGCATCTGTGATTTCTACTACTAAAGTCGCCCTCCAAATACTGTCTTGTTCCACTAGTTTCCAAACTAGCAGATTCTAGATCCTTTGCCTGGCAACATCAAACAACATACAGCAAGGGAGCCCATCCTAGATACCAAATGCAAAAAAATAATGGCTTAATGAAGACCAATGATGAAGCCCGATAGGTGCTGAGAACTCAAGACACCTCATGACCAATGTTGTCAAAGTCATCATCGTATCACAAATCATAATAAAGGTTTAATTGTATCGAATCGCAAATCGTATCGTAAATTGTAAGATTTTTTATGATCTTCTCAGAAGTATGAAAAATATAAATAAATCAGGAAAAAAAATAAATTAAATTAAATACTTAGCAATCATCCTTTTGCCATCAATATGCACCAAGTAATACCATCTCATGATAGTGTTAAAAGATTTAAAGTCTTTCAAAAATTTTCGTTAAGAAACATACAAGGATCATTTAATAATTTATGTTCTTCTTAACTTGCTTGAATGTAGAATCATGCTGAAAACCTGCATTTGATTTTGTACACTAATGAAAGAAGATATTTTGATTTCTAACCATCATTCCACAATACATATAAGTCGACATGATCGTAACCATCATAAAAACATTCCAAATAAGTCATATATCAATTTGGTGTTTCGACTAGTTAAGAAGTAAGAAATCATTTTTATTTTATTTTTTTTAAAAAAAAAAGCTATAAGATTTAACGTTGAAGAGAATATGCATCATTTAATCTCTTCTAAAGAACAAAATAAAATAATTTACCTTTTCTAAACGATTCCTTTTTTTTCGAAAGGTTTTTTCTAAATGATTCTTCAATCCCCCACCAATTTAAAAAACATAAAATGAAAGCCACGTGAAGCTTAAAATAGAAGAGAATGTGTATAATTTGAATCGTAAATTGTATGATTCAAATCATAAAATCATAGGATTCATATAAAACGAGATTCAAAGGTGGGATTCAAATTGTTTTGCTTAAGATTAAACTCAAATCATAAATTGTAAATTGTAGGATTTTAACAACACTGCTCATAACACATTGATCTCACTTTTGCAACAACATGCACTTGCATATATTTAATGATGTCAAGAGCTTGCCGAGAACCATTATTGCACATCAACAATCACTTAACCTTCCTAGCTACTATATCGCAAGCCTTCTCCAAATCAATGGGTAATGTCAAGTTTACCCAGCCAAATGGTCAAGACAGGGTCGTTTAGTCAAAGCTGGACCGGTTTTTGGCATCAGTTGAGTGGGGGGAGAAGTTCCCACGTGTGTCTCAAAGAAGACTTCCTAGGCGCATTTCAGACCATTGTACTATCTTGCTTGAAATTGAGGAGGAATGAGGCCTATATCTGTTCAGATTTGAGCTTCTTTGGCTTGAGGTGGACGGATTCACCAATATTGTGAAAGATTGGTAGTTGTCTTTTAAGATAACAAAGTCAATAAGTTCTTTCATACTATGGTAAGTGCAAGGGCAAGGAATAACAAAATCCATAGTGTGGTGGTAGATAGGGTGAGGGTGGAGGAGAAGTCAAAGGTGTGCAACACAATAGGAACCTATTACAAGCAACTTCTCTTGATCAAGGAATGGGTGTGTCCGAAGCTCGATGGCCTTTCCTTCAATAACATGCTGGAAGAGGAGACAGGCGACCTAGAAATTCCAACTTTTGAAGAAGAGGCCAAAGAGGCAATTGATGATTCCAATTCTCCTAACAGTCTCTGTGGACCTTCAAATGTTATTGTCAATCAAATTGACTCTAGAGCCTATTGTTCTACTCCGGTGTTTTGAGTAGTGTATGTAGCGTAGCGGTAGTGTACGCTGCGTAGCGTAGCACTTGAAAAACGCTACGTGGCGTGTATGGTAGCATAAATCCCCTGTAGCGTTCGTAGCGTGTATAGTAGCATAAATCCCCTGTAGCGAACGCTACAGGGGTCATAGCGTACGCTACAAACGTGTAGCGCATATCACAAGTAGCGCGCAGTACCTGTGGTGATTTTTTTTTTGTTTTTTCACTGCCGTAAATGGTGGTGAACACACACCAGTAAGTTAAAAAATAAAAAAATAATAATAAAAAATAAAAAACAAAGCCATTTCAAATAGTGTATTCGACAGTCGGCCCTAAACCGACGCTGCTTCCTCTCCCCCCTCTTCAATCTTGCAATCGAAAGGCCCTTCGAAGGGGCTTCTTTGGCCGATTATTGGAGACTACAAGGAGCTCCATTTGGTGCAGTTTCATCAACAATGGAGAAGAACTAACGGAGAAATTGGATTTCCCCTATTCCGGTTGCGATCGGCTGTGGAGCTTCAACTTTTGTATATTTCATTAATTCAATCTATTATCTCTATTATCAAAAATAGGTACGCACACTCCTATTTTTGATTTTTTTTTTTTGATGTACAATGAAAATAACTTGGTATTTTGAGTTTTTTCTCATTTTTTTCCCTTTTAAAATGCCGGTTACTATGCGTTTTTTGTTCTTTATAATTTTTTTTTCTTTTTTTTTCAATATCTATGTAGATATAGATTTTTTTCTGTGGTATGGCCCACGTGGGGCCCACTGTGGTGTGCGTATGTGTGGATGTGCATATTTTTTTATGGTGTGGCCCACGTGGGGCCCACTGAGATGTGTGAAGGGGTGGATTTACATTGTTTTCTATGGTGAGCCCACTGTGGTGTGTGTATGTGTGCATTGTTTTTTATTGTGTGGTCCATGTGGGAACCATTATATTATTTTTCACAAGTTAATGTTGATTTTTGTGATTCACTGATTTGTTTGTGACGTGTTTTTTTTTTTTTTTTTTGGTTAAGTAGTGAACTAAAGAGAGAAGAATGTTTGAAGAAAAAGAGATTTTGCATGGAAATATGTGGCTGATAATATTTATCATATTTTAAAAATAATAATAATAATAATAAATAGAAGTATTGTGTAGCTTACGCTACACGCTACGCAATTTCGCTACACGCTACGAAGGATTGAACGCTACACAACACGCTACTGCTATTTAAAACACTGTTCTACTCCTCATGGCTGGCTTGAAGAACCTCCGAACACTATCCACCTAGCCGCTTTTGTGCTTAGCTTGACCTTCTTTATCTATTCGTTTTCAAAAAATCAATTTATAAAATGGACTTGTTAGCACCTGCAAATCTGAGCTGGGCAAGGAAGGTGCGAAAAGGAAAAGAGGTAAGGAATCTTTACCGCTTGCTCCTTTTTCCACAACTTGGTTTTTAGACTCATATTTGGAAAGAGAGAACCTAGAGGCTAGATGGCTTTCCCATGGCATTTTTTCCAGGTGCTTTGGGAAGTGCTTAAAGGAGATGTGATGGCCTTTATTACAGAATTTCTCAAGCACGATTGTCTGGTGTCAGAGATGGGATCATCATTTATCGGTCTCACTCTCAAGAAAGAAGAAGTTGGATGCTTGTCAAATTTTAGGCCAATAAGCTTGGTGGGAGGTCCCTACAAGATTCTTGCTAGAGTGTGTTGATTATAGGGTTTTGGTCGATGCAAGTGCATGTCATCTTTAGTGCTCAAAGCGCGCTCATCACTTGAAGATAGATCTTAGATAGCACATTGATAGTGCATGATGCAAATCACAGTGAGGGCAAGAAAGGCATCTATACACTTGACATTGAAAAAGCTTATGATCATGTGGATTAGCATCAACCACATGTCATCTTTAGTGCTCAAAGCGCGCTCATCACTGGAAGACCGATCTTAGATAGTGCGTTGATAGTGCATGACGCATGTCATGTGGATTGGGAAAAGCATTGATAGTGCGTGACGGCAAGAAAGGCATCATCTGCATGCTTGACATCGAAAAAGCTTATGATCATGTGGATTGGGAATTCCTAAACTACACTCTTGGCAAGTTGAAATGTGGAGAGCAATGGAGAGGGTGAGTCCAAGCGTGCATTTGAACAGCTAAAATTTCGGTGTTAGTGAACAGATTGCCAAAAGGCTTTTTTCTAGGCTTTCAAAGGTTTAAGACAGGGAAATCTATTATCTCTATTTTCTTTGGTGTGGTGATGGAGGGCTTAAGCAAGATGTTAGATAGGGTTATGAAAGTGGGTCTCACTGATGGTTTCGTATTGGATAAAGGGGGCCACCGAATCTCCCATCTTCAATATGTCGATGACACATATCATTTAATGTGAAATGTTGGGAGTTGGTATTTCGAAGGAGGAGGTTGTGAAGCTAGCGGATATTTTTGGTTGCAGGGTTAGGACATTCCTGTCAACTTATATGGGGCTTCCATCATGTGTTGGAAAGCCAACAAAGCACTTGTTAGACAAGGTGATAGATAGAATTGAAAAATAGTTGTCAAGATGGAAGGGTTGACACCTTTTGCTCAGGGGAAGATTAACGCTTATTAAGGCATCGTTGAACTTACTTGCACATTTATATCTCTATTCAAGTGTCCAGAGCAGGTATTGGATGGGTTAGAGAAGTTAAGGTGAGCTTTTTATGGAAGATTGTAGAAGAGAAGCACAAATTCCATTTACTAAAGTGGGATGAGGTTTGCAAGCCAATGAGGGCAGGGGGTGCGGAGATGAAGAAACTAGATTCAAGCATTGCTCGGGAAGTGGCTCTAGAGGTTCGGGATAGATGAAGGTAGCCTTTAGAAAGAGGTGATCACGTGCAAGTATTGTCACGCCCCCAAACTCGGTAACCGGACTCACAAGGAACCCGATAGCCGGTTCTGGCCGCAACAGCCTCCGTAGTACCCCATTCTCAGCTCCTGAGGCAGGTTCTGATCCTGGGATCCTACAAGAAGGATTTTCATAAACATATAACCATTTCTAATACGAGCATACCCCAGATCACAGCAAGTACATCTCAGAAATAACAAAGGCACACATCACGAAATCCACTATAAATTTGAACTTTAGGTACAATGCTGATGGGAAATACATCTGATAACAGAAGAAAGCGGGAGAGATCTACAACATTGGGCTCCTCAGCTCAATACCTATCCAAGCTCAACTACTAAGACGCCGACCTAAGTTCTCTTACACGCATCAATCGTACATAAGCTTATAGAAGCTTAGAGGGTGGTGAAGGTGTGTGATAATGGTGCGCAGAAGAATAATAGGAGGTACAGGATGGGAAACATAATCAATGACAATATCACTAGCCTTACCGAGGCTTGTCATGAATACAATGCAATGAGTACTGGGCGTCATACCAAGGCAATGCATAAAGGGCTTATGTAGTCAATGCAAATGCGATGTGAAGTGATGCCAGTGCTTATATCTAATCCACATATCAAGTACATTTCCATCATAAGGATATCACCGAGGTCAAGTACACTGCTGGATGACTGCCGCTCTCCAGACCCGCATAGTCAAAGGAGCGTAAGAGACCTCACTACCTGCTTGTGGACAGTCAATCACAACGGCAGCGAACCCATTTGCGAGCTCGTCAGACTCAGCTTAGCAATGCCTTCTTACATCAGTCGGGTAAGGCCACACCCCAACCCAACCGACTACACGACAGTGGGAGTTGCGGCCTAACGGTGTAAGGCCCTCGTGCGGTCATAGTTTCCACTCGGTAACGGCATTGGGGCAGTTTCTTGGTACCATGAAAGTTTTGGAAATTTCACTCATAGGTATCCTATGCACCCTATATGCTCAAGTAACATTTCTAGTGTCCACAAACGACCATTCACGAATACCCCCTGTGGAGGCAGGGCCCTGATGAAGCAAGGGAAATATTATCATGAAATGTGATGCCAATGCATAAGTCACGCATACAGATCATGCACTAGCTCCAAGCACTCAATGTGCACAAGGGGAGAAACTCCATCGCTCTATTTATCAACTCAATGACCACACACAAATGCAATCCATTCACGCAAATGATGCATATGGGTTATAAGGGTGTAAGTGCGTCATTCAACGATGATGACGTGGAACATACTCTTCCTTCCCAAGGAGGGACTAAGTTTAGATACATAGACAAGTACTCTAAGGAGCAATGCTCTAGTAGGGATCAAATACTTTGGGGTAGCCTACAAGCTAAGAAGATCATAAAAGCCTACGGAAGAAGCGGTCCTAATTCAACCACCTATAACAACCCTGTGTGCCTACCTTAGGGCCACTAAGAAGGACATCTAACCTCAACTGGGTCCCAAAAGGTAGCTCACTACTACTCGAGCAAATCGAAGCGCAAAGCCTAAAACAATCCATGGGCCTAGTGGGCTATACACCAAGCCCTACACACAGGCAATATGGTGGGCCCTCAAGCAAGGTCTGGACCCAACCATAAAGATCATGAGCCCACATATTGTGGTGGGCCTAATGGACAACCCAGTATTCCAACCATATGGGCAAATTCTTATGTTTCAAACAAGTGAGTTGGGCCTCACATTTTGGCCCAAGTATGGGGTTAATTTAGTAGGCAACCAAGGGCCTAACTACTTGAGTATTTTGGCCCATAAAACCCATCACAATAGCATGGCAAATATAGGCCCAAAGGTCCAATGGGCCTATCTAAAAAGTTCCAGGACAGATGGGCCTAGAGAAAACCCAACAAATAGCTAGAAATATGGACCCAATTGTGGTGGGCCTCAAAAATGTATTTATTAAGCCCAAAATCCAAGGGACTAAAGGCATAAATGGGGCCCAATATCTCAAGAAAATTCGTGCATAGGGTGTACACATATCACCCTCAATCTATGGTAAACTTACAACCCCAAAACACTCAATAATGTGCAACAAAAATAGGGCCCTTGCTGGAATTTCAGCCCACCCACCTTCTTGGCCCTGCTAGGGTCCAAAAAATCGGCTAACTGGGTGAAATAAATATCTTAGGGTGGCCCATACATGATAAAAAGGGTCTTACCTAAAAAGGAATTGCACAAAAATCACAAGGTGAGGTGGGCCTGCTATTGGACAAAAATCTCAGCAACATATGGTCAGGTTGGGCATCCAATGGGGCTGGAAATCATGCCCAAAAAGGCGGGCTCCACCTGGGATCATCTCACCAGAGAGGGCCACCATCACAGGGTCACAAGGGAAGGAAACAATTGGGAAAAAATACGTCATCAAGGTGGGCCAACAAGGTGAAAACATCCAGCCCATACTGGTAGACGTTACCCAGTTGGGACGTCCAGCAGTTTGGGCTACTGGCCCAACCTCATTAAGCCCCACAATGGTCAGTTTACATACCCCTCAAGTATTCTAAGTGGGCTTCAGCAAGGTGGGCCACAAGGAGGGTAAGGTGGAAAGATAAATCATAAGTTATAGAATTTAATAAATATGGACAGCAAGGTTGTTGGAAGAAAAAATTGGTTGCTGCCCTTTTTTGAATCACCCATTAGAGTGGGCTCATGCCACCCAAATCAAGGGAAAATGGTTGGGAAAGGTGCACTTATCATTGCACAACAAGCGAAGGTCCACATCAGTGGCCCACCACGTCAAAACATAGCCCACAAGTGGGGTCTCCCATCCAAACCACATGGCTGGACGGTCCCACATGTTGGACCATCTAGGCCCTTGGGCGTCCCAAAGAAGGGCTGCATGGGGTAGTTTTTCAGCATGCATCAGGGTGGGGCCAACACACCAATGACCCAACCCACCCTCAACTCTTCAAGAACAAGCCAAACATGTGAGCCAAACACTTCCCCAAAAATCAGCAACATGGGCCTGAAAAAAATTCTGAACAACAATGTATATTGCTGCCTAGTGTAGCCCACAAATGAAAGTACAGCAAGAATAATCCCCATGTACATCAAGGTGGGGCCACCTAGATAGGCCACACACATCCGAAATATGCTCTCAATCGATCTGGACCTTGTAGGGAATGGACAACAAGGTGGATCTCCATATGTCCAGAAAATGGGACAAGGGGACATCCCATCGAGGGTGGACAGCTGGATGTGTCTTGCACATCAAGTGGGCCACCATGATCAGCAAATATTATGGAGAAAATAGAGAAAGGGAGAAAAAGAGAGAATCTGACCATAAGGAAAGGGCTCCACCACTAACGAGCCCTCCTAAAAACAATCTCACCCATACATCTTCATTGATTCATACTTACAACATGAAACTATCACATGCATGGCCTATAATCACAATGGATGGTTGGGATGTCATCCCCACCATAATACTATAGTCTAGATGACCTTAAAATGATTTGGATCGATGGGGTCCATGGAGAATGGCCCCATCATGGAATAATGCATGCATGTAGGATGAGCCAAGGGCCACATCCAAGGGATCAAATGGGATCCCGATCATGGATTGGTGGGTTCCACATGTTCCATACATGAATAAATAAAAGAATTAAGGGAGAGGAGAAATTAGCAAGTTGTAGACACCCACCTTCAAATCAAGCTCTTAATCTTCCACACAAGGTAGATCTTGGACCAAGAAAGAAGGTTTAATGACTAGGATGAATTTCTAAGGGTGGGATTGAGGGGTTTTGAAGCTTCAAGGGGCTGGAGTAATGGAGAAAAATGGGACGTTGGGGAGAGGAGTTGCTAGAATGAAGAAAATGAGGAGGGAGAGAGACAAGGAGAGAGAGAGAGAGGTAGCAATGATTAGTTTTGTAAGAAAGGTAATGATTAGCTAGGGAGGAGAAACCAAAGTTGCTAGAGTACGGTAGGTTTGGGTGGTGTGTGTGATGTTGGTAGTGTTAGCTATGGAGGTTTAGGTAGTGTGTGTAGTGTGTGTTGGAACTTGTGCAAAAAGGGAGGGGCCACATGATCAAGGGCCATAAAATGAAACGTACATAACTTATTATCTATATATCGGATGGACGCACAAAACGCGTCAGCGAAACTGCAATAACGATGCGAACAAGATGGCATAGGTTTCGGGCCAATTCGATTCGGGTCAACGTGACCGGACTTAAGGATGACTGCTAACACTATCCGAGGGTCACGGGTCGCCGGGATTTGAACGGTAGGACCGCGAGACCAAGAGAAACGAAATGCATACCTACAAACACATGCACACATAGGAACTCAGGTCAGGTCTTACAATCCTCCCCACCAACAAAGAAATTTCGTCCTCGAAATTGACCAATCCAGGACAAAATGAAAGGCAAAACACTACCATCATATAACAATCATCAAAGAGAAGGCAATACAAATAATCATCAAACAAATGGGGATAACGCTCTCTAATCTCAGCCTCGCGTTCCCAAGACGCCTCAGCCCCCGAATGATAACCTCATTGCACCTTCACTAAGTGAATGACCTTGGTCATGAGGACATGCTCCTTTCGATCAAGAATACGAATTGGCTGCTCAATGTAGGAAGCATCCTCACGGACCTCGAGTGGCTGCCAATCAATCACAGGGATAGTGTCCGACTCACACTTCCGCAACATAGAAAAATGTGTGTGTGAATGTGTGTGTATGTATGCATTTCGTTTCTTTTGGTCCCGCGGTCCTAACGGTCAAATCTCAGCAACCCGCGACCCTCGGATAGTGTTAGCAGTCATCATTAAGTCCAGTCACGTTGACCAGACTCGAATTGGCCCGAAACCTATGCCATCTCGTTCGCATCGTCGTTGCAGTTCCAATGACCCGTTTTGTGCGTCCATCTGACATATAGACCATAAGTTATGTACATTTCATTTTATGGCCCTTGATCATGTGGCCCACCTGGGAGTAGTGCATGTGACCCCACTCCCTTTTTGCACAAGTTCCAACACACACTACACACACCACCTAAACCTTCATAGCTAACACTACCAACACCACACACACCACCCAAACCTACCCTACTCTAGCAACTTTGGTTTCTCCTCCCTAACTAATCATTATCTTTCTTAGAAAACTAATCATTGCTACCTCTCTCTCTCCTTATCTCTCCCTCCTCATTTTCTTCATTTTATCAACTCCTCTCTCCCAAACGTCCCATTTTCCTCCATTACTCCGACCACTTGAAGTTTCAAAACCCGTCAATCCCACCCTTAGAAATTAATCCTATCCATTAAACCTTCTTCCTCGGTCCAAGATCTACCTTGTGTGGAAGATTGAGAGCTTGATTTGAAGGTGGGTGTCTACAACTTGTTAATTTCTCTTCTCCCTTAATCCTTTTATTTCTTCATGTATGGAACATGTGGGAGCCACCAATCCATGGTGGGGATCTCATTTGATCCCTTGGATGTGGCCCTTGGCCCATCCTACATGCATGCATTATTCCATGATGGAGCCATTCTCCATGGACCCCAGCGATGCAAATCATTCTAAGGTCATCTAGACCTTAGTATTATGGTGGGGATGGCATCCCAACCATACATTGTGATTATAGGCCATGCATGTGATAGTTTCATGTTGTAACTATAAATCAATGAAGACGTATGGGTGAGATTGTTTTTGGGAGGGCTCATTAGTGGCGAAGCCCTTTCCCTACGGCCAGATTCTCTCTTTTTCTCCCTCTCTATTTTCTCCCTAATATTTGCTGATCATGGTGGCCCACCTAATGTGCAAGACACATCCAGCTGTCCACCCTTGATGGGACGTCCCCTTGTCCCATTTTCTAGACATATGGAGATCCACCTTACTGTCCATTCACACATGCAAGGTCCGGATCGATTAGGAGCATGTTCCGGATGTGTGTGGCCCATCTAGGCGGCCCCACCTTGATGTACATGAGGATTATTCTTGCTGGACCTTCATTTGTGGGCTCCACTATGCAGCAATATACATTGCTATCCAGAATTTTTTTCAGGCCCATATTACTGATTTTTGGGGAAGTGTTTGGCTCACATGTTTGGCTTGTTCCTGAAGGAGTTGAGGGTGGGTTGGGTCATTGGTGTGTGGACCCCACCCTAATGCATGCTGAAAAAACACCCCATGCAGCCCTTCTTTGGGACGCCCAAGGGCCTGGACGGTCCAACATGTGGGACTGTCTAGCCACGTAGTTTGGATGGGAGACACCACTTGTGGGCTACGTTTTGAGGTGGTGGCCCACTGATGTGGACCCTACCTTGTTGTGCAATGATAGGTGCACCTTTCCCAACCATTTTCCCTTGATTTAGGTAGCATGAGCCCACTCCAATGGGTGATCCAAAAAAGGGCAGCAACCAATTTTCTTTTCCAGCAACCTTGCTGTCCATATTTATTAAATTCTATAACTTGTGATTTATCTTTCTACCATACCCTCCTTGTGGCCCACCTTGCTGAGGCCCACCTAAAGTACTTGAGGGGTATGTAAACTGACCATTGTGGGGCTTAATGAGGTTGGGCCAGTAGCGCAAACTGTTGGACGTCCCAACTGGGTAACGTCCAACAGTATGGGCTGAACGTTTTCCCTTTGTTGGCCCACCTTGCTGACGTATTTTTCCCCAATTGTTTCCTTCCCTTGTGACCTTGTGATGGTGACCCTCCCTGGTGAGATGATCCCAGGTGGAGCCCGCCTTTTTGGGCATGATTTCCAACCCCATTGAACGCCCAAACCTGACCATATGTTGTGGAATTTTTGTCCAGTAGCAGGCCCACCTCACCTTGTGATTTTTGTGCAATTCCTTTTTGGATAAGACCCTTTTTATCATGTATGGACACCCTAAGATATTTATTTCATCCAGTCATCCCATTTGCTGGACCCCAGCAGGGCCAAGAAGCTAGGTGGGCTGAAATTCCAACAAGGGCCCTATTTTTGTTGCACATTATTGAGTGTTTTGGGGTTGTAAGTTTACCCCAGATTGAGGGTGCTGTGTGCACCCTATGCACAAATTTTCCTGAGATATTGGGCCCCATTTATGCCTTTAGTCCCTTAGATTTTGGGCTTAATAAATACATTTTTGAGGCCCACCACAATTGGATTTTTATTGGGTCCATATTTCTAGCTATTTGTTGGGTTTTCTCTAGGCCCATCTGTCCTGGAACTTTTTAGATAGGCCCATTGGACCTTTGGGCGTATATTTACCATGCTATTATGATGAGTTTTATGGGCTAAAATACTCAAGTAGTTAGGCCCTTGGTTGCCCACTAAATTAACTCCATACTTGGGCCAAGATGTGAGGCCCAACTCACTTGTTTGAAATATAAGAATTTGCCCATATGGTTGGAATACCGGGCTGCCGATTAGGCCCACCACAATTTGTGGGCTCATGATCTTTATGGTTGGGCCCAGACCTTGCTTGAGGGCCCACCATATTGCCTGTGTGTTAAGCTTGGTGTATAACCCACTAGGCCCATGGATTGTTTTAGTCCTTGCGCCTCGATTTGCTCAAGTAGTAGCGGGCTACCTTTTGGGACCCAGTTGAGGTTAGATGTCCTTCTTGGTGGCCCTAAGGTAGGCACATAGGGTTATTATAGGTGGTTGTAGACCCACCTTAGACCCTTGTTAGGACCGCTTCTTCCGTGGGCTTTTATGATCCTCTTCGCTTGTAGGCTGCCCCAAAGTATTTGGCCCCCATTAGAGCATTGCTCCTTAGAGTACCTGTCTATGTATCTAAACTTAGTCCCTCCTTGAGGAGTACGTTCTACGTCATCATCGCCGAATGGCACACTTACACCCTTATAACCCATATGCATCATTTGCGTGAATGGATTGCATTTGTGTGTGGTCATTGGGTTGATACGATAGAGGGATCGAGTTTCTCCTCTTGTGCACATCGAGTGCTTGGAGCTAGTGCATGATCTGTATGCGTGACTCATGCATTGGCATAGTATTTCATGATAATATTGCCCTTGCTTCATCAGGGCCCTGCCTCCACAGGGGTATTCGTGAATGGTCGTTTGTGGACACTGAAAATGTTACTTGAGCATATAGGGTGCATGTGATGCCTATGGGTGAAATTTTCAAAACTTTCATGGTACCAAAGAACTGCCCTAACGTCGTGACCGAGTGGAAACAATGACCGCATGAGCGCCTTACACCGTTAGGCCACGACTCTCACTGTCACGTAGTCGGTTGGGTTGGGGTGTGGCCTTACCCTCCTGATGTAAGAATGCATTGTTAAGCTGAGTCTAACCAACTCGTAAATGGGTCCGCTGCCGTCGAGCCTTGTTGGTGATTGGCTGTCCACAGGCGGGTAGTGAGGTCTCTTACACTCGTTTGACTGTGCGGGTCTGGAGAGCGGCAGTTATCAAGCAGTGTACTTGACCCCGGTGATTTCCTTATGATGGAAATGTACTTGATATGTGGATTGGATATAAGCACTGGCATCACTTCACATCACATTTGCATCGGCTACATAAGCCCTTTTATGCATCGCCTTGGTATGGCGCCCAGTACTCATTGCATTGTATTCATGACAATCCTCGGTAAGGCTAGTGATATTGTCATTGATTATGTTTCCCTTTCTGTACCTCCTATTATTTCTTTTGCGCACCATTGTCACACACCTTCACCACCCTCTAAGCTCCTATAAGGTTATGTACGATTAATGCATGCAGGAGATCCTAGGTTGGCATCGTAGCAGTTGAGCTTGGATAGGTGTTGAGCCAAGGACCCCATTGTTGCAGATCTCTCCCGCTTTCTTCCGTTATCAGATGAATTTCCCATCAGCATTGTACCTAAAGTTTAAATTTATAGTGGATTTCATGATGTGTGCCTTTGTTATTTCTGAGATGTACTTGCAGTGATCTTGGGTATGCTCGTATTGAAAATGGTTATATGTTTATGAAAATCCTCCTTGTAAGATCCTAGGATCGAAACCTGCCTCAGGAGCCGAGAATGGGGTAGTAAGGAGGCCGTTGTGGTCAGAACCGACTATCGGGTTCCTTGTGAGTTCGATTACCAAGTTTAGGGCGTGACAAGTATGGTGTCAAGGTGGGTGGTGGTCCAAGGACTCATCCCTTTGTCAAACATTGGCTCTTTGGAAAGCGGTGGTAAGTTTGGGCACTAAATTCAAGGAAGCCGTTGGGTTCTCTCTAGCCGATAGTTCAAGGTTTCGCTTCTAGCAAAAGGTAGATCGGCGGGTGAAAGGACACCTCTTTTTTCCTCTTCTTTTTTTACTTTTTTGAAAGATACGGGTGAAACAACATTTTGAGAAGAATTTCTAAGGTTAGCATGCCTTACACCAGATTCAAATGTTGCAATATCCCAATGCTTCTCAACTGTGGGAATGTAGGGGTGTGGTCTCCCCTATGTAGGAGGAACCTATTAGATGAGGAGTTGGGCAAGTTTGTCAACTTATTGAACCGTATTTAAGGTGTTATCCCCTCAGTGGAAGAAAAGGATGCTTTGGCTTGAACTCTAGAAAAGTCAAAACGTTTTTTGGTTAGATCTTTCTACGGGATTCTCCTTTGCACCAATCCAAAAACCTTCACACATCTTTTGTTTGTCATTATGCAGCACCTCCGAAAGTCGCAGCATTGGCTTACCTAGTGGGCCAAAAAAGGTACTCACTATTGACAATCTTCGGAAAAGAAATATGAAGATAGTCAATGTTTGCATCTTGTGTATGCAAAATGACGAGTTGACCAACCATAGATTCATTGATCGTTTGCATGTGAGATGCGGTCAAGGTTTCTTTGGATTTTCAGTATGAGATAGGCCATGTTGGGGTCGATCGAAGGCCTCTTTCTTGGGACAAGGGCGGGAGTGGGAAGTGTTGGAAGCTTTGAGGATTAGCCTTCTTGGACGGAATTTAGGCTTTGTGGGAGAAAGGAACAATAGTGGCTTCCGTAATAGAAGTATGAGGGCTATCAATATTTTTAGTAGGCTAAATCCAATGTAGTAGATTACGGGCCTCAAATATTACAGGCCTCAAGATTGCACTTTGTCACCCTCTTCTTGGGCAGTTTTGTAAATAGTGCAGCTTTCGCCTCTTCTTAATAAAATTTTATCACCTTTGGAAGGAAAAAAAAAAAAAAAAAAAAGAGGTGATTGTGTGGGCAATTACCTTCTTAAATCTGTAAATGGGAAGCTATTTTGGGTATTTGAGAGGATTCTTGTTTTTTATTCATGGACGTGAAGCCAAGTGATTCTTCATTATCCCTCTCTTGCCTTTTTGTACACCTTTTGTTTAGTGCTGATGAATTTTTCATTGCCAATAAAAAATGGTAGGAAAATGTCATTTGTGGATAAGAACGGTCCACCCTTAAAGTCATCATATACTCAATTATCTTTTTAAAGTATTTTTACCAAGTTATATGCCATTGAAAACTGAAGGATTGCCTCTCCCAACTCATTTCCTTACCAAACCCATGCAACCCCTCATATGCGATGCAATCGACCAGAAATAAATACCAAAAGAAAATAATATCAAGGAATGGTTTGCAAAGAAAACCTTAGTCCGGAACTTGAACACCTACAAAAGACTAGCCCATTGGCCTAAAAAGTTCTTCCACCAAACAATTTCAATCACAAATGTTCAGCAGCTTAATATCCAGCTATAGCACTTCATAACGAGTAGACTTCAACTTCTTATCACTAACATGACATGAAATTTGACTTGACAAAAAAGCAAGACATCAAATTTCACCTCAAGGATACACGAAAACATCATAGTAATCTTTCAGGTTTTTTTCCACAAATAATTGTAGAGTTAGATTGAAAACATCATATCAATCTTTTTTTTTTTTCCACAAATACTTGTAGAGTTAAGACTCTAATAACCAATCAACACTAATGAATTGAACTCATAGGCTTGTATAAATGGCACACCCTTGGCTTTGACATGAATTGCTTCACTAAATATATGGTTTTAAGTATAGCGATAACAGAAAAAAGTACATATATTGCATTGATAAATAGAACTTTAGTTGCCACAATGTCTTCTTATGTGGAGCCTCCCTTAGGGCTCATCAACTTTGAGCTTCTTATTCACTTCAATTGTGAAGGTGTTTTCTTTCTTCATCATCACTTAAGTTGAGACCTAGGAAAGACTCAAAAACCCTAAATTACTTTGTAAAGTTCCCATGCAATACAGATTATCCATCTAATCTAATCTCACCCTCAAAACACTTATAACCAACAAGATACAATCTTTCAAAGATGCATTACAAGAAGCCCATTCGGCTACATAAGATTTCACCCTGCGGATGACAAAACGAACATCATTCCCAATATTGTGGAAACATCTCCCATTCCTTTTCCCACATACCAACCAAAAGGCCGCAAGAATCACCAACCGCCACTCTGTTTGAGCTTGCTTACGAAGACAAACCTATTTATCATGTTATTGTTCTCCGAGCAAAACATTGATTTCTCAATAAGATCAATTCTATTGCTTGCATGATGCGCTCCCCTTAAAGGCATTAGCATCCCAAAATGTCCAAAATAACAAGTAAACTTCTGACTTTCCAGATTGAATTACAAAAAACTAGTGATTAATTTCTCCCCTCAGAAAGCCACCCAAATGACTAGGGACTGTTTGGAGATGAGGAATATACAATGCGGACATCAATAACTGTAATAATTAGCTTTTCTAGCATTGTAGCCCAGTGGATTCCCAAAAAAGGTTTCTTGATTGGATAGCAAGTAGAAATCCCATATTCATTAGGGGAAAAAAAAAAAAAATCAACTTGTATCTTGCACCAAAAAATCCTTACTATGGACAAGGCTAATGAGTACTTTGTGGAGTCCGCTATTTGTCTACCCAAAAGCAATGGTTGTCTCATCAAGGGAAACCGATTTCTTTTTTCCTTGGATTCTTTGCATCCAAACACACCCTAATTATATTCTCAAAAGAATGCCTATAGAATACCTACAAGAATAGGAAAAAGGAAAGAAATATCCGAGAATAACTATTGAAATACGATGGAATCCAACTGGTTTGTTTGCAAAATACTAATAATAATAAATCTTTAAATTTAAAAAATAAAGAAAGGAAAAAAATAATAATAATAATAATAAATTTTAAAAAAATATAGAGAATGCTAACTATCTGCTAAACTAACACCCAAATTTCATGAATTCTTTATAAAGAACAAAAATATCCCCGATGAAAAGATAGGAAAAATTCGAAAGTATCCATTCTCTTTGTTCGCCCGAGATGATAACTTCACTAGGAGTGCTTCAAAAGGTATTCTCTTCATGATCTTCTAGCCAAGTTGCTCAAGTAATGTCTTCATGAATTATAAAGTGTTCGTGGATCCCAACATGCCAACAAGTCAAATTTCACCCTTTGGGCTTTAGTCCCAGTGCATAACAACCTTCCCACTAGACCAAGCGATACAAACCCCATATTTCAAAGAGCCAAAATCCCAATTCAATTTAGCATCCACCTAAGCCATCTGTGTTGGTTACATACAATGTTCAAATTATCTCCGATATTATTGAAATATCTCCGATATTATCTTTATCTCCACCTCAGCGAACTGATAACACTGGTAGTGATATCAATAATGCTAGGGGTATTAGAAATTCCAGGTATTAGCACTGTATCGCCAACGTGTCAATTTTGCTAATGTAATCACCAATATTTTCAACTATGTAAATTCTAGGTGTTGCTTATATTGCCAATGCATCAATATCGCCAATGTATCATCAATATTTTCGACTATGTAAATTCTAGGTAATGCTTGTATCATAAGTGTATCGACGATATTTCAATAATATCGCCAACGTATTAATATCATCAAAATTTTGTTTATTAGAAAAAAAAATTATTTTATTTTTCATGGGCGCATGGTTGTATGTAGTATTCAATTTGTCATTGATAATATTGATAATATCTCGATATTATCAATATTGCAACATGCGCGATATTGAGACCAAAATCTTTCGTTTTCTTTCCAATTGTTGATGATTTCTTGGTGAAATATCATGTGTGGTTGATATTTTGCAATATCGATGGATGTTTGGATGGAAGGTTGGATGGTTAAATAGGCTGGATGGGATGGTTGGAGTGATTTCTTACAAAAGCACATGCTTCGAAGGCCCCATTAAATGGAAACTTGTTATGTATGCATTCTTTATGCAATTTTTTTCATTTCTAAATATGCAAATATGTACATTTTAACATCTCCTAAAGTTTCGCTAAAAAGTCCACCGTTTTTCCCATGTTTCCCGCATTTCTAGTTATCAGCGATATCGATATTATTTATGTATCCTTGGCCAACGAATCTTATAGCGATACCGATACTTCAAACACTGGTTACATAACATCATGTTTCAAGTTGTTACAGATCAACTATTGCAAATATGACTAAATTAAAGAACTGAAACATGGAACTTAGTGGCCCACTCAAATCAACCACGCATGAGAAGACAAGTCAATTTGACCTCCTCGTTCCAACAATAGAGATGGTATGTCGTCGACATGCTCCCGATCAAATCCAGGCAAATGAGCCCCACTCTCTCTCTCTCTCTCTCTCTCTCTCTCTCTCTCTCTCTCTCGCAAGTGGCCCTCGGTCATGGTGTGCCGTAAACCGTAAAGGCCATTATGTAAAGGTAACAGTGGCAACCGTTACACGTTACGAGGTCGTAACGGCCGTAACATCCGTTATGGAAAAAATGACCTGTAATTGTCGTTAACGGCACGTTACGTCCCTATAAAGGCCATAACAGCCCCGTAATTGTCTATTATGGGATAGATATAGGTTTTCCATACGTTTTAATCAACGTTACAGGGCAGATACAAGTTTTTTGGGATTTTTTTTCAATAAAAAATTACTGTAACGACCGTTACAGGGGACGTAACAGCCGTTACGACCCATATCGTAAAGGTAACGGTGGTGGTCGTTATTGCCATTGTTACCATTACAGAACACCTTGCCCCCAGTAAGAGTTGCCACATGTCTCATATCTCTCGCTTAACCACGCAAAGGAGGACACATCTCTTAAGTCCGCTTTAACAACACTAACCAACATTGCATATGTAGGGCAAGATTTAGGGAGGTGGGACCAGTTAAGATTCTAGTATATCTACACATAGTTGTTTGTACGATAAATGACCACCACACTAGCGCATGGCCTCCTAAACACTCCAAGGCATGCCCTAAACTTACATGACCAAATTGGATGAAGATGCTCTCGACTAGGTTGCCTTAACGAGTTCAAATGACAAATCTTTTACATTCTTTAAGATGTTTAGAACTTTTTATCTACATGTGTAATTTAAAAATAAAAATAAAATAAAAAACCGTCTGCAAATCATTGTACAAAAAACTTGATAATGTCGTGGTGGATAAGTTTGAAAGTATGTAATCATAGTAATAAGAACATGGTGCTTCCCACACAACTACGCAATTCAAAATCAATTAAGTCGCTTTCCTAGCAGGACATTCTCAATCGAATCAATCATAACCTTTGTATTGTGCATTAAAGTAGCAACAACCAATCTTATCCTCTTGTAAACAAAGGTGGGTAAATAAGGGCATAAGGACAACCCACAAAACCAGCTGCTCGCATAGGTAAACAATCATAAAATGAAGTTCAACTCATAACACTCCGAGCACATGGTCATTCACTCATGCCATAAAGTAAGCATTACTGAGCATACGTCGGGTCTACAATGCACAAGTCCCACCTAAAGCACGTAAGTACTGACTCAGGTTAATTACTCCTAACCTAACTCAACACAAGCCATCAAGTCATCAAGAGATAGAGGTCCCGCTTAAAGTGTATGCGACTAACTCAGCTCAGTTACTCCTTATCCCGCTACCATTGTGAACATTATTTGACATTCAAAGTCTCATTCCCAATCACCTAAAGCTATCCATTACGTGGTGGCATAGGGCATTATACACTATCACGTGCATAATTTTATCTGAACTTGTGCAGCATGTTAGAAATCCAATAATACATCTAAGTATGTGATTAGAGGTTGTCATACCTTAACTCGTGCTCCCTCATATTCTATATCACTACAAAAAGGCAGTTGCCCTTCAACGTTCTTCTTCATCCTAAACATGCTTTCCATGCACATGTCAAAGGTAATCAATTCCCATACGAGTAGGAAAGACTTGCATAGCAATGAAAAGAAACAAAGGACCAATGCTAAGTACACATTCCACCGTTGATGACCTAAAGGCCTCGTAAAGTTAAGTGCACATGAATACTATATGGATGTGTAAGCATTTAGAAATTTCATTAGATAAATAGGTCCTCGATATAAGTCATCAATCATTTACATAACCCATTCTTGGGAGTACATGGACTCTATCATGTCTCACATATGCAAGCCTCAAATACTGCACAATGGAACCTCTTGCATTATAACCAATAGGGTTTTAATTGAGAACCTCACACGAAGTTGCCACACTCCCACTCTTAGGAAAGACATGAAGCTCTCCCGAGTCCCATCTCCCTAATGTGTATTTTAAATATTTCTCTAGCAATTAGTTACGTGATGGGACTAACTATCATCTCTCTAGTGGAAATGTCATCAAGCACAACTTGACAATCTCTCACCTAATCTCCAATGTAATGATATTTAATCTCAATGAGCCTAGAATTTTATAGTGTTTTGAATCCTTCACGAGATCTATAGTCAATGTGTTGTTTATCTTTATTAGGAGAGGACCTTTAGGCTTTAGCTGCAAGGACAACATCCATGGTTCTCAGAAATCTCATAATCCATACACCCTCTTGAGTTGTCACATATCATGTAATGTATTTTGCTTTCATAATAGAAAGGGTAGTTGCAGTCAGCTTCTTCCATGTTTTTGTCTACAACCACCTCGATACCAACAACGTACTCCCCAATATCAACTATATCTACCTCAACATCAATCATACCCACTTGGACATCAATGTACGAGACCCCTACAATCAACACTGACTCATAATAAAAACATAGATCCTATGCAACCAAAGAAAGATAATAAAAATACTCTATGCAGCCAAAGAGAGTATAAGAAAAATGGCAGAGGAAAGGGTGATGGTTCTTGCTTTGCGTTTGGAAGACAATGTCATTAGATTGGGACTTGCCTTGAGCGTAAAATGAAAATATTTTCAACACCTATTACTTGCATTTACAAAGAGGTATTGATAATTGATATAAATTTTAAAGATAAAATGTGGATTCAAGGGCAACAAGGCAGGTGACAAAGTATAGAGAAGGTTTTGTGGACTTTTGGACCATCCCAGCACACCACTCACATGGGATAGGTGGCAACCACTAGTGGGGTCACCTACCCTTACACGTATTAAGGAAAGAGAGCAATGGACTGTGTACATGTGCTCTCTTCTCTCCCTCCCTCTTTATACATCCCCCTTCCTCCCCCCTTTGGTTTGTGTGTTTAGATCATGCAGTGCATGGTTCCTTTCCATTGGGGGCACACATGCACTCCCTCTCTACAACACTTTGTGCATGTATTGTAAAAGAAAGAAAACGAAGTGAGAAAAAGGATGATAAAAGACAAATGGAGTGGGGTCCGTCCACTTGCATTTGATCAGGAGCATGTCGCCGCCATACCATCTTTGTTGTTGGACAAAGGAGGTGAATTGGATTGTCTTTCCAAACATGATTGATTTGAGTGGGTCACCAAGTTCCTTGCTCAACTACCGATTCAGTTGTGTAATTGTGTCAATCAATCCAAAACAACCCGAAACAAGATCAAATATAGCCAATAGTGGTATTAGAGCATTGATACAAGAGACAATGGCAAAAATGGATTCCTGACAAACCAGTCCACCATCTTGTACAAAAGTTTGTTGTGCAATAATACACAATCGGTGCCACAGGCATGTCGGCAGTGCAACACTAGTATGTTGCGGAGCTATTAAGATTATTGCATGTTAAACAAGTATGTGTTGTGTTGTGCATTGTCTCGCTACCGTAGTCCGGCACCATTATTGCGCTGCTTACAGTGTTGCTGTCGACGCCTGACACACAACATAATCCTGCAACCAATTAAGGACAGACTAGGCTCATATAGGCTTGTATGAGTGTGTAAGCCCTGAGAGTAGAGTCTGTGAGAACCGTGAGCACACCAGCTTTCTAATAAATCCGGACCGCCGCACAAGGCAGTTCTCTGACCCAAACCTCTTGAAGAATCGGTTAAGTCTTGGCAAGAGTCGAGTCGGGTCTCAACCAAGTCCTGGCCAAACGAGTTACAAGGACAGCCCACATGAAATTCGACCGAGTCGAGTCGGCTCTGCTGGTTTCGACTGAGATTACGAGAGGTTTGAAACAAGAAATCCACCATGCAGTTAAGATTATCAGATCCACCAAAACATGGCATGGTTTGCAATAATCCAATAACAACCAATCGTAGATGAGTCATACAACGAATTTCGAATTTCTGTTTTCAAGAACGAATACGGATTGGAACGAACCATGATTAACGATTCAATACAATCGCATAAATAACTACAATTACAATACCTGAGATTTCAAGAATGCAGCGGCGGATGGAGAAGGGGCAGATCTGGAAACCCTTCTGCGGAGAGCAGATACTTTCTGGTCTGGAATTCGGTTTTCAAGTCAAAAAGACCATCCGCGTTCTCAAGTGCAGCCCAATTACCAAAAGTGATACGCGCGAGGATAGATTGAAAATGTTAATCGCCTTGTCTACTGGTCGAACCTCTGTGGGCCCCACCATGATGTATCTCTTTTATCCACGCTGTCCATCCATTTTTCCAGCTCATTTTAGGGCATCAGCCCAAAAATGAGGCAGATGCAGATGAACGCAGATGGCCTGCAACCCCCTTACAGAAAGTTTTTGAGATTGGAAGCTAGGTGGGCCCACCATGATGTTTGTGGGAAATCCACCCGTCCATTCATTTTTCAAGATCATCTTAAGACACGGGCTTAGAAATGAGGCAAATCCAAAACCCAATTGGGCCACACGGTAAGAAATAGGGGGATTGGTGAGCACCGTTGAAACATTGGTCGAGCCACAAAAGTTACGTATCTGATTAATATTTTGATTTTTTTAAGTTCATCCCGGTGGAAATAAACTTATAAACGGTTTGGACAGGGTCGAGCCCGGAAAGTTTTCAGCTGGAATCATTTCCCTCCTTGATTTTAGGCGCGGCTTCAGTGGATGCCTGGATCCAATGAGGTGCGTGGGACCCTGACTGTGGGGCCACCTTGATATATGTGATTACATCCACGCCGTCCATCTGTATTTAAAACTCATTTTAGGGCATTATTCAAAAAATAAAGTAAATATAAATCTCAAATGAGCCATCGTACAGGAAACAGTATTAATTGACCATTAAAAACTTCTTGTGGGCCACAAAAAGCTTTGGATAAAGATGATATTTGTGTTGTCTCTTCTTATACGTCTTTTTAAAATTACCAAAGGTTGGATGGCAAATAAACATAACGGGGGGACTCTATGAAGTTTCTAAGGGTGGAGATTTAATCACGACTGTTTCCTTTGGTGTGGTCCACCTGAGATTTGAGCATGTTTCATTTTTGGAATCATGACCTAAAATGGGACGCAAATTTTCTGCAAAAGTCTTTGGCACGAAGTTCCTGCACAAGGATGCTGGTGGGGACCCACCACCATATTCATTGCACGACATTCATAAAAAAATCAGAAGGATGCAAAACTCAAGTGAAACAGCTGGTTTAACTGTCGGTTTTCAGCAAACACAGTTGAAACATTCTACTGGCCTATAAAAGTATAAGTATCGTTTCAGCCAAAATTTATTTTGCTTTTACTTCATCCAAGCAGGAATAACCTTATAAGCGGTTTGGATGACATATAAACAACAAGGTGGAGCCCAAGAATATTCCATCGGTAGGAATTTCTTTCCCCAATTTTCCATCTCATGAGACCCACCTGAGTTTTAAATTCTCCTAATTTACAGTCACATCCCATGAAATGAGCTCGCAAAACGGATGAACAGAGTGGATTTCTCACAAAATCATCGGTGGGTCCCACTCACCATCCGCGTCCCCTGAAAACCTAAAATGAGCTTTTGAAAATGGCTGGAGTGTGGATATACGGCACGTACATCACTATGAGCGGCACAAGGATCCCTCTCATTTAATCCGCTCCTCTGCTTTTCCCATGTGTGTCCACGTGAGTTTTTTTATTTCCCTCAAAGGGTTATGTCCTAACATGAGGCAGTAAGGCCCATTTTCATGTTTACGAGAAACCCATTGTGCCTATCCATTTTGACACCTCATTTCCCTATATGAGACCAAAACAGAGGCAGATTCAAAACTCCAGCGGGCCACATGACAAGAAACAGTAGAGATTGAATGCTCACGGTTGAAACATTCATGAATTTTAGTTCTATTTAGCTAAAATTCAATCATTGTGTTGCGCATGTGTGTCAAGCATGCCACGGCTGGATGCAATTCGAATCAAACCAAATGCATATGACCCCAAGCGTCGAAATAGACTAAGAGTCTAGGTTCTATATAGATCAGCTATCTAGCCACTAAGCATTAGAGTACAGGCAATTCGCAAAAGGAAAGGTTTGTCCTTCTAATGAGTTCCTTCCTATCTTTCAGACAAAATGCTTTCAATTAAGCGTGTGATAACTTATACAGTATAACAATAACAATATAAAAGGAAAGTATATGGTGGAAAAGAAGTTGAGTGAACTTTTATTAATATTTATGATGAGCGCTTACGACCAACTTCAATAAAGATGGTAGCCTATTCACTGCTTCGGTAGGATATTGAGCTTCTTAGCATGACGATCGCAATTTAGTATGGTAATTTATTCATCACTCGACAAGAGAACATGCTCCGTGGTGAGACGGCCGCTGAATGAGGGATGGTCCTCCATTCATTTCTTAAAAAGAACCAAGCTTCATGGCAAAACGGTCGATGGATGGTGGATCTTCGATAGTATGTTTAAAGACCTAGCGAATGACAAAGCACTTGGCAAGAAAAGTTGGTGGGTTTGAAAATCTATTTGACGACTTGGTGAGAACTAAACATGTAGCAAGAAAGTTGGTGATTCAACTATTTATTCATCGCTTTAGTTGAGAAACCAGGCTTCGTAGTGAGACAGCCGATAGAATCACTTAGCACGTAGCAAGAAAACCTGTAACCTTTTATTTCAAATTGAACGATCTTCCTAGTAATCCGGCAATGTGTTCATAGACGTAGGATGGAGAATTAAGTAATCTAATTAATCCATGCTTTCTACAGCATTGCATTGGCTAACAATTGAAGAGTTAAATCAAAACTAAACCAAGGGCATCTATGAGGAATGAAGGATAGGCATCATTGCATTGAAGAGTAGAGTTGTATTGAGCGTGAGACATTGAGCCCTTTGCTCTCTATGTTATTTATAAACATGTGAGAGTATTACTAGCAAATAATCTTAAAGAATCTTTTCTTCCAATTTTCGCTTCAATCAATTGGCTAATGAGTATATACAACCAATTACATTGTTCTATGAGGATCACTTTTCATGATCTTCGTGCAATCAACCAACCATCAAGCAAGCATGGCCAATTATATTTTACCATATATAATTAAGAGAATCATTTCCAGGTAACCATGCGATCATGCACACTCTTCAAAGTTATTACATCAACTATGACCTTTCATGTTTCGTCACATGTTTGTGTGATAGCTACTCATTTTGATTCATCTGATCATGTGACACGTGTCCCATAACAATGAGCACATCGCTTCCCATGATCTTCCTTCTATCAATCATATCAGCTAGAAAGATCTCATCATAATCTCCCTTATAATGGTGTTGTCATGTGCCAGCTTCCTGGCCGTTTGATCTAGCAATGTTAAATTGGGTCTAAACAAGTTTGGCTAATAATTTTGAGCTTTCAATTCATCCAAGTGGGAATGACCTTATGAATAGTTTGGATGACATATAAACATGATGATGGGCCCTATAAAGATTTAACTGGTGGCCATTTCCCTCCTTATTGTTTCCTATCATGTGGCACACTTGAGTTTTAGATTTGCCATATTTTTTAGTCTTTCTGAATAAAGTGTGCATAGGATGGTGCAGCCTCACCCTCAAATGCCACCTACATGTTGGTGTGGGATGCCTCTTGATTGGTTGTGGGGTGAATCAATGGCACATGAGGAAAAATGCTTAATTTAGAGTAGAATTTATTCTCAGAATCTATAGTTAACTACACGCCTTGGAATTAAATGAGGAATAGAGATCGATTTTTATGACTCTTGAAATAGCTTTGTGGCAAGAGATTCTGAGTAAGGGTATCAATGATGGAGAAGGGGTTAGACATCTTTACTCATAGTACTCACATGCAATTTCTACTTTGCGAATCTTGAGTTTTTAAGGATTTCGAGGTTCTAGATGTCTTTTTACTCAACTGGTTATGGACAAAATCCAAAGCCAAATGGAAACTAAATGCTCAGCTTCAATAATCACCTAGGAGGCCACTATGGCTTAATTAGATATTAATCGAGGAGACAACGGTTAAAGAAAAAGAAGCACTAATAAAGATCCTGTAACGCCCTGAAAATCGGGGGTCGAGCATAGACTTCACTCCCGAGTTCCAACGCATCACTTATGCAACATAGATAATGACGATTAAATGTTGTACATATTAGTGCATTTAAACATGAGTAAGATTAAGCCAAAACAGTAATTCATACTCCAGAAGTAGTCAAGTTACGCAAGCGGAAGACTGAGGAATGTATATAAAAGCATAGATAAACCGTATAGACCATTACCGATCTCCAGAGTATGAATACATTTTCAGGTCAAATAAATACAAGTGTTGTTTTAAAATACAAAATGTCAAAAGTGGTAGCCCTCTAGAAAGCATGAACCCTGAAGCCCCGTCGATTCAAGACGATCTACGTGAACCCGCCTAAGTACTGCATATACGAGAAAGCATCCTCGTCGTCTATGAAGTCTGGCTCCGCCTCATCAATCAGGTCTCCACTTGCAACTACGACAGGGTCTGGTTGGTGTTTAAAATACTGTCCCATAACATGGGAGTGAGTGATCAACTCAGTGGAATAATAAAGCAAAGGTTAACATGTTATCAATTCAGTCAGCAGTAATGATAAAGCAATACATTCAAACATCCCTAGATACTCTGATTAATACAAAAATGGTATGTAAGAATGATGCATGCACTCCCTTAACGTCTTCATCTTACAGCGCACATGGTAACCTCCCGAAAGTGCTCTTCCTCGCCAAAGCACATGCAATGTGATGCATGCACGTAATTAGCCAGGTTCTTACTTAGGTTTATTCATACAATAGGATTGGGAAGCTAAGGTACCCCCCTTATATCAAGACCCAAACAATGATCCAATCTAGGATCGTCAGTCCTAGTAAATCTCATACGATGTTACGATTCTAGGTCGCTACAAAGGGCTCGTCACCTGATCAGTGTAGGCCTAGTTCATTCTCTAGTCGATATGGAAGGCTCGTTGCCTCAACGTACTCTTAGAGTACGCTCGAGGTCACTGCAAAGGGCTTGTCACCTGATCGGTGTAGGCCGACAGCTTGAATACAGTGTCCCATACCAGTGTATTCGGCTCATGAGTCTGGGTTGCTCACTGGTCACTACGGGGAGGCTCGTCACCCCAGCGTAGGCCGACTGCTTAACCACGGTGTCCCATACCACCATGTCCGGCTTATGAGTCTTAGCGGATCGAGGTACCAAGGTTAACAGGGTTTTCATAGGTGAGTTTGGTACCTTAGATTCAACTAGCAGCGTCCAAACATTGTGAACATATATATGGCCAATCGAGTTACTTGACGAGCTCGACTAGTACGAGCACACATCGAATTGATCGACATGAAGTGCGTGAGCACTTCGTGTGGCCTAACCACTGCTGACGACCAAAGTACGACTCGAGTTCACCGAACACGTCCAATGTGGCGAAAATAACCTCAACCACCAAATTAGGGCCTATTACCGATTGCCTGGACTATATCATAGTCCCAACCTCATTCAATTTCAACAAGTAAGCATATGATATAGTCAAAGCAGTAATGAACAAATAATTCAATTCTTACAATCATATGAGCATGTTGTGAAGTGCAACACAAACATGATTTCACCCACATTCATTCCATAAATAAAACAGACATCATAAGGTAACGTACATGGAGGAAATCATACACATAACTAAGGTAGTCGAGATTCATATCTCAACCCTCATACAAAGTACTCCTTAGTAACAACTAGCTCATTCAGGCATTTCTACAAACACTTAGACTACATACATCATCATACATGATGTATGTTGATTACACATGTATTAGGCCAAAACCTTTTACTAGGGAGTTATCCCGTATACCACACGCATATACCCACGGCGGATAGTCATGGCATGCATGAATCCGGGTTCCATATTCATTTGATCATTTCCACAAACACTTGGGCTACACACTTTAACATATATAACGTATATTGGCCGTGACATGATTTAGGGCAAGTCCTTTCGCTAAGGAGTTGTCGTATATATAACCAGCATATATCCACGACAGATAATCATGTTAGGCACAAATCCAAATTTCATACGTACTCGAACATCTCAACATATACATAGAATACACTATATTCAACATAGTTCATATATAATTGTAAAGTGAAATAGACGATGCATTTTGCATGTGAAATAGCACCCATGTCAGTTATAAATCATTAACCGACATTGAAAGCCTTAAAAACCATAACTCACGCTCCGTCTACGGCCCAACGGCAACCTATTACATGAAATAGGTTGGCTATTTCATTACTTTAACTAATTGAAACCCTAAAACGGATTAGGGTTAGGATTTCTTACCCAATAGTGGAATTGAAATCGCCGGGATAGCGATCCGGTAGTGATGAATAAGCACGGGAAGAGGCAGGGTAGAATACCAGAAATCTTCTCCAACTTCTCTCACACTTTCTCTCTCTTTACTCTCTTCTCTCCCCTAGGGTTTTCCTTAAATTCATATGGAAGGAAAGAGAGAGGGTTTAAGGTCCTTATATAGGCCTAAAACTGATGGCCCCAGGGCCAAGGTATTCTTAGGTTATAGCCAAAGGAGGCTTGTTCCGATCCAACGAAGCACTTTTGGAGGCCCATTTTTCATGTGCAGTCGGACTTAAGCTCCCTGACCATGAATCTAGGTCGAGCCAAGTTCTCGATTCGATCGGATTTACAGATTGACCACGACAGACCATTTTCCGTTCAACGGTCACCGAAACTCGATCAGGGTCACAATTATCCTGACATGTGTTGGAAAATATCCTTGATCCGAGGGTGTAATCGGGTCAGATTCTGACGGTCTGAATCCTTATATTTGGTCCGCAAGTGACATAACTTAGTTTTCTTAAATTTGGATTTTATTTCGAAAGTTATTCACGTTTCTCACACACTTCGCTCCAGGCTCAAGTTGTGCGTTTCTGGACACTATTAGGACTCAATTTTCAGGGTGATTGTCAAGCCCAACAAGGCGGTCATAACGGTATGGTTTCAGGGTAATCGGACTTTCAACGTGCGGTCCAGGTCCGATACGGAGTTTCAATGTGCTCCTAAGAGCAACCGGGTTTATAGATGGATTCGAGATTTTAGGGTAACATAACGTCGATAATTCTACACGTTTTGGGTCTTGCAGATCATATTTTAAGTGATTAGTGCTAATTTCATGGGTAATATAGTTTATCACTTAATTAATTCTCACCTAATTTCTAAAGGATTTAGTCCTAAGTGTTTTCTACCTGAGGTGGTACTCGGGTCTTTGTACGGATTTTTTGAGACGTTACAATCTACCCCTCTTAAAGAAAAATTTCATCCTCTCCTCGAAATTAGTATATTTTCGTACTCCTCGAGAATCTGAGGGTAGTGCTTTCGAACCTCGGCTTCTGTTTCCCAAGTAGCCTCTTCTTCAGTGTGGTGCGTCCATAACACCTTTACAAGTGGGATAACCTTGCTACGCAGCACCTGCTCCTTCCTATCTAGGATACGCGTCGATCGCAGTTCATATGTAGTGTGTTCGCTCAACTGTACCTGCTCCCATCTGATAATGTGAGAAGGATTGGAAACGTATTTCTTTAGCATAGATACATGAAATACGTTATGTACACCTACGAGTGGTGTGGGCAAAGCCAGGTGGTACGCTATCACCCCCACTCGATCCAGTATCTGAAATGGACCAATAAACCTCGGTGTGAGCTTTCCCTTCTTGCTAAATAAAAGGACTCCCTTCATAGGGGAAACCTTCAAGAATACATGGTCCTCAACCTCAAACTCCAGAGGTCGCCGCCTCGTATCTGCGTAGCTCTTCTGTCTGTTGTGCTGTCAGAAGTCGACGTCTGATGATGTCGATCTTCTCTGAGGTCGCCTGAACCAACTCTGGGCCAATCAGACTCTTCTCACCAATTTCTGCCCAGCAATGTGGTGATCTACACGGGCGACCATACAACGCCTCATAGGGAGCCATGCCAATACTCGCCTGAAAGTTGTTGTTATACGCGAACTCTGCGTAAGGAAGACAGTCATCCCAACTGTCTTTAAAATCCAGTACACAAGCTCGCAACATGTCTTCTAGCACCTGATTCACCCGTTCTGTCTGCTCGTCAGTCTGTGGGTGGAATGCAGTGTTGAACTTCAACTTCACACCCATCGCTTCCTGAATACGAGTCTAGAAGATAGACGTGAATCACGTGTCCCGATCTGACACGATCTCCAAGGGAACTCCATGCATACGCACTATTTCCTTGATGTACAACCTGGTTAACTCGTCTGCAGAGTTCGAAACTCTGATCAGAAGGAAATGAGCCGATTTCGTCAACCGGTCGATGATCACCCAAATGAAATTATGTCCCTTCCTCATCTTCGGCAGCCCCGATATGAAATCCATAGAGATGAAGTCCCACTTCCATTCAGCTATGGGCATGGGCTGAAGCAGTCCAGGAGCTCGGCGATGTTCAGCCTTGACCTGCTGACACATGAGACAACGGGACATATAGTCTACTATGTGGGCCTTCATGTTGTCCCACCAATACGATCTCTTCATGTCTTAATACATTTTCATGTTACCAAGATGCATTGCAAGCTTCGAACTATGTGCAGCCTCGAGAACCTCCTGCCTTAAGTCATGAAGATTCGGGACGCATAGGCGGCCACGGTAACGTAAACTCCCATCCGTACCAACTCTCCACTTGGCATCCTCATTATCTAGCCTGCTCCCGAAGCTTAGGCAACCACTCATCGCCCTTCTGGGCCTCGATAATCCTGTCATCAATAAGTGACCGCACCCGAATGTGTGCGACACTCTCGAATGGCTCCTCCATGGTGAGTTTTTGCTCGAAGTCCTACACGAACTCTACCATATCCCACTTCGCTATCATCAGCAGAGCAGCAAATGCTATAGCTTTCTTTCGGCTCAACGCATCTGCCATAAGGTTGGCCTTGTCAGGATGGTAGGAAACCTCAAACTTAAAGTCCTTCAAGGTCTCCATCCATCGCCGCTGTCTCATATTCAGGTCCCTCTATGTGAATATATAGCGAAGGCTCTTGTGGTCATAGAAAAGCTCGAACTCCTCTCCGTAGAGGTAATTTCTCCAGAGCTTCGGTGCAAAGATGACAGCTTCTAACTCAAGGTCATGCGTGGGGTAATTCTCTTTGTGTTTCCTTAACTGTCTCAAGGCGTAGGCAATCACCTTGTCCTTCTGTATAAGGACACAGTCTAGACCAACACAAGATGCGTCGGTATATATCGTATACTTGACCCCTTCCTCTGGCAATACTAGCACAGGGGCGGACGTCAACCTATCCTTCAGTTCCTAAAAAGTTGCTTCTACCTTCTCATTCCAGGTGAACTTTAGATCCTTCCGTGTCAACTGAGATAACGGTCTGACAATCTTGGAGAAGTCCCTAATGAATCATCGATAGTAACCCGCCAGACTAAGAAAACTCCTCACCTCGGTAACTAAACCGGGTTGTTTCCAGTCTTAAACCGTGGCTACCTTAGCAAGGTCCACCGCTATCCCTTCCTTGGACACCAGATGTCTCAAGAACTTGACTTTCTCTTTCCAAAAGTCGCATTTCTTGTACTGTGCAAACAACTGGTTCTTCTTTAGAGTATCGAAGATGCTCTCAAGTGCTCCTCGTGATCTTCCCAACTCATAGAGTATATCAGGATGTCATCTATGAACATGATGACGAATCGAAAAAGAAACGGTTGAAACACCCTGTTCATCAAGTCCATAAACACGGCCGATGCATTTGTAAGGCCGAATGACATCACAAGAAACTCATAGTGCCCGAAACAGGTCCTAAAAGCCGTCTTTTGCACGTCTTCATCCCTGACGCGTAACTGATGATACCCTGACTGTAGATCGATCTTCAAAAAGTATTGTGCCCCCTTCAACTGATTAAACAGGTCATCGATCCTGTGTAAGGGATACTTGTTCTTCACCGTCACCTGGTTCAGTCTGTGATAATCGATACACAATCGCAGTGACTTGTACTTCTTCTTTATGAACAACACTGGTGCTGCCCAAGGGGACACACTAGGTCATATAAAATCAGCCTCTAACAGGCCATCGATCTGCTTCCTTAGCTCCTCCATCTCATATGGAGGCATGCGATAAGTTGGCAATGAAATAGGTGTCGCACCAGGCGTAAGATCAATGGCGAAGTCGATCTCACGTCGAGGAGGCAATCCAAGAATCATCTCAAACACATCCGTAAAATCCTGAACTACAAGTGTGTTTACAAGCGTCGGACTATCAATACCCTTCAACGAAGAAGCATAACACCTCAACCGGGAAGTGTGACTGGCCTGAACAGGGAAAGTAAAAGCTTTGCCCTCAAATCCATGGGCTGTCACCACCCTAGTCTCGCAATCGATCTTTGCTCGCATCCCAATGAGCCAGTCCATACCAAAAATAACATCATAATGAAATAGGGTGATGACGATTAGGTCGACTAGTATCGTCCTACCCCTTAAGTCTATCGAGCAGCCCTCGCACATCCTGGTATCGTCAGAGAAGGTCCCTGTGGCGGTGATGACCCTCACTCCCTTCGTAGGAGTAGTGTCCAACCCTAGTCGCTTGACTATCGTGCACGATATCATAGAGGTAGTGGACCCGGTGTCCACCAACAAGAAGATTGAGATACCTTGGATCTGTGTCGTGACCTCAAAAGCCATTGGCGCTGCATCTACTATCTCGGATGCCTCAGCTATAAGTGAGTGCACACGAGCCTGCTGCTGAAAGTTCGGCTGTAGAATCATTGGCCATTGAGGCGGCCTAAAGCGAGGTGCAGGCGGCCTGAAGGATGGATGCGTTGGTGCTGACTGTAGAGGTGGTGCTGATAGGGTCTAAGGAATCTGGTAGTCGATCCTCTGAGGTGTTTCCATATAAACATCAATATGGCAGGAGGTAATGCAAACCCCCATATAAACATCAATATGAGTCATATAAAGGTTTCAATGATGGGTGTTTCCATCCCCACAGTTTCCTATGGTGTGGCCCACTTGAGTTTTGGATCTCCCTCATGTTTAGGCTCATGTCCTAAAATGAGTCGGTGAAATGGATGGACAAACCGGATATAACACAAGCACATGGTGGGCCCTATAGTGCATGAGGTTACAAAAATCTCGTGCAACTCATATTTGTAAGCAATACATGTCCCTATGCAGAGTTCAAGGTGAATATCCCTAGTCTGTAAGGCTACTCCACTTATAAGGTGAGGCTAGTCCACTTATAAGGTGGACCATAAATGTATGTTGAATCCAGGTTATTGGTATTTCTTCATGAACACCTTATTTTTGTCGTACAATTGTGGCCTACCTATCAAAATCACGGTTTAAACTTGACATATCATTTATCATATCGTTCACCATTAATATAGGGCACATTGACCCTATATTGGGTTGTTTTGGGCCGATATGACCTATTGTTCATGGATGATAACAATACATATTGGGTAATATGTATCTGTTTCAAACATTACTTTATACCTTGATTAAGTTGTTATGATTTAAGTTCGTGTATCTTTAACATGCAGCTCTACCCATTGTCCTAGATCTCCTTTACCACTTATGCACATATATACATATAAAAATGCTTAGATTTATCAAAATCTCATAATATTTTGACAAAATATTAAGATTACCTTTCATGTCCTTAAGTCAAAGGATAATGCCAAGCTAATGCATTACTAATTCAATCTGATCCGATCTTGATAAGCCTCTTGGCTAGCATACTTCATGTGGTACTCCAATATGAATCTTCGATCAAGCTTGAAACTAAGATTTATAAACAAGTGAACAATTATACTCTTGTGCATTCAACAATGATGCGACTAATGAGAAGATGGTAAATATTTAACCATTTTGGTTTATCACTAATTCATTTGACATACAAGATAATCATAAACTATATTAGGATAGTCCAAAGTCTTTGAGTGGTTATGGAATTTAGGGTACTTGAGAACCGCAATACCAAACTCTTAAATGACCAAAACTTGGTTGTTATCTAAAAGGATCAACTACAATCATAAGAAAAATGCTTCCATGAATATTCTATAATTTTTATCACACAAAAAGAAGAATAAGCATTAAGTTCAATAATGACCTAGTTTGATGCATCATAAATGGTCTATTTTGATCTACAATCAATAATAAATTGTAGTTGGATTTTAAGAGCATAGTCTACCAACATCACCATACATGAATGTTAACTCATTTTTATATTAGAGAAATAAATAACGAGGGGACATTCACGGACATCCACAAAACATTGCTATATTCACAAACAAAAAAAAGACAAGCATATAGTTGAAAAGTTATTATTATTATCTTGGGTTCTTATTATATTTAGGACATGACATGCACAAGCCCTTAATTATACTATATAGAGTAACCCTTGATTCTAGGACAATAATAAATGAAAAAATAATTTACTTAGGATAGAATCTTAAAGTTGTTATTAATGCATTTGCATGGCTATGCAGGCGTAATGCATATAGAGTGCATCTCTTCCTTAAATGGTTGAGGGCTCCACACCCCATCACCGGTAGAGGAGCATGAGATCTATACCCATTTGTGTAGTGAACATTGTATAAGTCTTTCCTTATGTAAAATAAGTACAGGATTGGCTGATAAAGAAATGAACTATGTATAATATCATGCATGTAATTGACAGGATAGTGAACAAAGCTCTATCCTCTTATAGAGCGCACTACATTGCATAGCAAAGGAAAGCAACTTGAGTTTTTAAGGAGTGTATAAGTACATAATAAGCAGATAGAGAAAGGAACTATGTATAATATTGTATATGTAGCTCATGAGACAGGGAGCACGGGGTTATATCCTTTCATAGAGCGCAACACATAGTGTTGTAAAGAAAAACAACCTAGATTACTAAGGAATGTAAATAGTACTCAACGTGTTCATTCCCGTTGTCGCCAATTCTTGCAAAAGTTAATCAGAGCAAGTTGCATGTGATCTGGATGAATTTACATGGTGTATTTGGAGATCTTTGGGGATATACAAAGAGAATTTTGTGATAATACAGCTAGAGCGCATCAAGTAATGCCACATCATCACTAAATCGTTGATTAAAGAGCGATTGTGCAAAAGCAGTTACAGGATAGATGACATGAGTAGAAACAAGAAGGGTAAGACGTGTTAAATGGTTATAGCGACTGGTAGAACGTGGGAAGCATCCAGATGGTCGGATTGAGGCTATAAATAATAAAATAATTCAGTAGAAAGATTTTTCTCATACCAACCCAACCAAAACCAATATATGTTTCGATTATCCTTTTAATTATCTATCATTTACATTCCTTAGTGTAATCACTCTAACTTTTTTTGCGAATTAGTTACATTTTTTTAGTGTAACCCTTTACTTTTCGCATGTTGTTTACATTCTATTGTGTAATCCATAGTGTTTATCAAGTGGTTGATAATCTTAGTTATAATTTGGGTCTACTCTCATACTCTAGATTCAGTTCTCCATCTAGGAAGGGGTTTTGCAACCGGTCTTCGCGATTGACTATAAGGTTTCCTTTCTTGTTGTCATGCCCCAAACTCAGAGATCGGATTCACAGGAATCCCGATCGCCAATCCGGTGCCGACAGCCTCCGTAGTACCCCATTCTCGGCTCCTAGCATTCATATGCCAGATTCTGATCCTGGGATCCTACAAGGAGGATTTTTTTTTTAATGTACATTTAACTAGTAATAAACATAACCATAAGATTATCCAATTCACAAATGCAACATCATCATCATATATCCACTAATATAATCATTTGAGTACAACACTGAAAGGGAAATACATAAATAGAAAATCAAGCCCCAAAAGACCACTGCATGCTCTAAGCTCAACACTGCTGCAACCTAACGTCACCTGCACGCATCTATCGTACATAAGCTTATAGAAAGCTTAGGGGGTGATGTAAGTGTGTGCACAAGGTAAGTGTCAAGTGTTCAATACAATGCTATCATCATACAATACCAGAATAAGCAGAAATACTGACAAGATCATAAATCATAAATATCAGGATACACAATATAGAACAGTTATGCAATAAAGAGTCATAAAGAGCTAAATATCAGATGCCGAGGATGCAATGCAATATACAAATCCTGCTAAGTCTATCTAGGCCATATACGTGCAGAAACATAGCAACCCAAAATGTCAGATGTAATGCAATATGCGATGCGAATGAAATGACCATGCTTGGAGTGTGAAGTCGGGATGATAGTACGTATTATCGCAAGCTACGGGGTCCGCCACAATTAACTTCTATCCAAACCAGTCCCATACCTAAATTTGGATAGTCAGACTCAACGTGGTAAACTCTTGATCTCAGATTGGTCACGCGCCCAACCGAAATCCTTGCCATAACGAAGGTACATAACAATTAGTTTCGCACCACCAGCCCAAGTGGATAGTGAATGAATGAATGAATGAGCATGCAACTCCTACTCGATAAGTCCACATATTAGTACGGTTCCTCTTTGGAAAATCACCGGGGTCTATTATACTCCAAACCAGATTACCGCTCCATCGCGCCCAACAAGGTGAGTGGAAGAGACCTCACTATTAGCCTGCCAATATCGGGCCCGGCTCGTCAATAGCGGACCCATTCCTCGAGCTGGTCAAACTCAGCTTAGCATTGCCCCCTCCTCTCGGACAAGTAAGGCCGCACCCCCTTCCAACCGACCACGACATAGTGGGAGACCCGGCCTAACGGTGTATGGCCCTCATGCGCTCATGCATCCACTCAGTCTAGACGTTAGAGCAACCTCTGGAACCAAGAGGGTTTAGGGACTTTCACCTAGGGATATCTATAGCACCCCATGTAAAACAGATTTTTAGTGTTCCATCTAGCCATCCACGATATGCCTGTGGAGGCTACTACCCTGATGTCTCTAGGGCATATAGTAATCACAACACACAATACAAGATGCATGAGTCATACAATCCAATCATGCATCAATCCTGCGCATATCGTGCGCTCATGTGAGACAATCTCTGCCTATCAGGGAGTCTCATACAACCAGCACTATGACATATGCAATGGTCAATCATATCTCATAACAGACATGCAGATGATGCATATGGGCATGTATCATGATGCTATGTAGTCACATACTCGTAATCGGTATCAATAACAGGCATTGACAATCGACATCAACAACGTGGTCATTTAACCAACGTTGTCTCCTAAGGAATGGCCCACATAAACCTAACATATGGTGAACTCATGGTCTCACACAAGGGCTAAATATACAACACCATGGGCCTCACTCAAGAGCTTAATACACATCACGATGAACCTTTCGCATGGCCTAACATACATTACAATGGGTTCCATCGCTTAGCCCTCAAATGCATCACAGTGGGCCTCATCACATAAGCCTCATATACATCACATTGGGCCTTAAACACGGGCTGGATACACATCACAACGGGCCTCAAATACGGGTCGCATATACATCACATTGGGCCTCGACAATCGAAATCGACAATCAGCCACGACAATCGGAATCGACAATCGGCCACGATAATTGGCCTTGATCGATAATCGGCCTCGATAATCAGAATCGGTCAATCGGCCATGACAAACAGCATCGGTAATCGGCCATGTCAATCGACGATTGGCCACGATCTGTAATCGGTAATCGGTCAAGTCAATCGGAATCAGCAACCGGCAAATCAATCACAACAATCAGAATCGCAGAATCGTCAAATCAGTCACGTAAATTGAAATTCAGCAATCGGTCACGACAATCGGTACTGATAATCAGGGTCGATAACTGGCGTTGGCCTCGATGATCGACACCGATAATCAGTAGATAACAAGCGGGGTCCATAGATGATCAGCCGATCAACCATAGTATGAAGATCGACACATAGCCATGGTAATATCAAATTCGATAGCACGGAGTCATCCATCCACGGCGAATGGGGCCACTTATTTGGGTTAACCCACTAAGGGAATGATGAGAATGAGCCTAACAAGGCCTAAGGGAAGGTCACAATGTGGACATCCAACCATCATTGCTCATCAATGTGGACATCTAACCAACATTTGCTCCCAAGGAGTGGCCTCCATAAGGCCAAACATATAGTGGGTCCACGGCCTAGCACCAGGGCCTAATATACATCATCATGGGCCGAATCAAATGAGCTGATCAAATGGGCTGATCAAATAGGCCGATACAAATGGGCCGACTCATATGGGCCAAATCAAATGGGCCAATACCAATGGGCCAATCAAATGGGTCGATACAAATGAGTCGAATAAAATGGGTCGATATAAATGGGTCAATCAAATGAGCCGGTACAAATGGGTTGAATCAAATGGGCCTAATATACACTACAATGGGCCACAACCCATGGGCCTAATACATTATGGTGGGCCTCACATACATCGCATTAGGCTTCATACGAAGGCCTTAAGTGTATCACAGTGGGCCACGCCCATGGGCCTAATACATCACATCGGGCTCACCCATGGGCCTTGAATATCAAGTGGGTCGCATTACATGGGCCACATTATATGGGCCACACCATACGGGCTGTACCAATAGATGACATAAATATACAATAAATGTATCAATGGTGGGCCCTTGGACAGTGCAAATATATAATATGTACATCAAGGTGGGCTCCACCTTTAGACAATCAGCCCACCTGCTGCTGGCCCAGTTTGGTCATCGAAACAGATGGGCAACTAAGACGAAACACAGGGATAAGATGGGCCTCATCTGTGGGCCTCATAGCCCCTAGATGGGCTTCAAACAAACATTACAGTGGGCCCAAAGAAAATGTTGAATGATAAACGTCAGTCCCAACTATTTCTCATGGTGTGAATCAACTGAGACTTAGATCTGCCTTGCTACCAAGCCCATGGTCTACGATGATTTGGGATTGGATTGATGGTGTGGATACAATACATCGAGGTGGGTCCCATAGCTCTTCGATTGGGTAACATATAAAGTTATAGTGGGCCTGGGTTCAACAGCACCAAGAACATTACTATTGCTGTGGTGCGGCCCGCAAGAACCCTGGGTCTAGGCGATGTTCAGATGTACGGCTGAGGGTTATAGGACACATACATCAAGGTGGGGTCCATGTTAGTGTGGCCCACCCATTTTGAACCAAGTGGATATTTGTAATTTCCCTTCACCCAGGTCTATCCCAGAACAGTCCAGGCAGCATTAATACTGTTGGACGTCAACAAGGTGGGTCTCACAATGGGACAACATACCATCCAATCTACTTATAGGGTCATAAAGACTTAAATAAATGGGGAAAAATAAATTTCATATAATCCAAAACTTCTGCGACAAAAAAAAGGGTTTCAACAGTGGACGTTCAATCTCCACTGTTTTCTACAGTGTGGTCCACCTGATCACTAGATCTGACTTATTATTATTATTATTAATTTTTTTTTTCAAGCCTTGAGACAGACTAACCAAATGGATGGACGACTGGGTGGAGCACATCCATCAGTGGTGGGCCCCTAATACCACCTTCTAGATGGACGGATGGATAAAACGCATGCATCTATGGTGGGTCCTGCCCGTCCAGCGTACTGGACGAATGTGGCAAAACCCATGCGTCACGGCGGCCCACGTCTATGCACAGATAGACGGTAGAGATAAAACACAGCATCATGGTGGGGCCTTACCTGCACGCCAAATCTATAAAAATAACATATTATATATATATATATATATATATATATATATATATATATATATATATATATATATATATATATATATATATATATATATATATATATATATCATATATTATATGTAAGGGGGGGGTGTCAGCGCTATTAGCACCCAACGTCCAGAGATGCCGGACGGACGGCTGATGGTGGGCCCCACAGGTATGAATGGTTTGGATGGAAAGCATATACATGAAGGTGGGGTCCACGTCCTCCAATGGACGGACAGTTAAGATGTAGCACATACATCATGGAAGGGCCCACCAGATATTTGAATCTACTTTATTAATTTTTTTTTTTGGTCTCAAGCATTAATAAGAGCTCGCCATTGGGTGGATGGTTTGGATGTAACCCACACATCAAAGGTGGGGTCCACTAGCTATCCAGCAGCCCGCCGGATGGCTGGACGACAATGATAAAACACATTTATCTAGGTGGGTTCTACCGTCCACGGCAGTGGACGATGTAATAAAACACATATATCACTGTGGGTCCCACGTGGGGCCCACCATAATGTTTATAAACCATCCAATCCATTCATAAGGTCACACGGACCTGGGTGAACAGGAAAAATAAATTTCATATTAATCCAAAACTTCTACGTCACCCAAAAGGGGTTTCAAGGGCAGACGTTCAATCTCACCGTTTCATATGATGTGGGCCACCTGAGCCATGTATAGGGCTGAGTTTTGGTGGGAACCCCACTAGCCTAAGGGGCCCACCAATGCACGGTGTGCATGATTAAGATGCATCAAGGTGGGGCCCACACATGGGACCGTGATCCCTGTCCGCTCTCCCAAACGTAGCAGGCATTGCCTGCGGTTTCGGAGAGCAGCAGCGCTGCTGCATTTTATTTTATTTTATTTATTTATTTATTTTAATATATGGGACCCACATCGGGACAATCCAGTCCGTCCAAGGGATTCTCTTGCTCGTGACAGGTCTGATAAGCCCAATATTCAACATTTCTGATGTATAGAAACATCGCAATGGGCTCTTAAAGATTTTAATCATAAATATCACTATTCTCAACAACGTGGCCCGCCAGAGATTTGAATCGGCCCCATTTTTCGGCTCAACGCCTGAAATGAGCAGGGAAACCGAGTGGATGGTGTGGATTAAACACATGCATCATGTATGGGGCCTATTGTGGGCCCCACTCTCCTCTCTAACAAAGCAACTGGACGCTACTTACTGCAGCGTTCTCTGGACTCTAACAGCAGCATCCTCCACGCCCCATCACACTCATGCTTAGTGGGATTTCACCAAATATATGGGCCCACCTGATGGATGGCCCGGGTAAAATACATACTTAAATGGTGGGGTCCATCTGAGTGGGTCATACATCACACAAAAGGAATGAAAAAGAGAGAGAAAAGCACCCACCCATCCTTCTTCTTCCTCCCTAGCCTTCCAATGCTCCAAAAGTGCTCCGTCAACGGTGGAGATGATGATCTAAGGGTGGAGATGGGAGATAGGGTGGTAGGGAGTGGGCCACACAAGCTCTATCCATGGAGCTTGGAGCTTGGACGTTTTTGGCTTTCATGGGTTGCTTGAAAATTGGTTTGAAAAAGGTAGAGAGAGAGGTGATGTAATAAATGGAGGGTATGGTGCTTGTTGACTTGTTGGTAAGAAAGGAATGGGATGAGTATGGGTGTTGTTGACTTTGGGTGAGAGAGGGATGGGTAGGGTATGGGTTTATTTGACTTGATTGATTGATGGATTGATGTGACATGATGTAGAGATTCTCTTGGATTTTGCAACGCGCGGCATTTTCCTCGAACTGAATGTGGGCCCACATTTCCTGGTCTGCGTATCGGATCAGTGTGAAATAGCGGCATCGAAACCACGGCGACGGTGCGCTCGCAATGGTACATGTCTCAGATTAAGCCGACTCAAATATAGGGGATACGACTTAGGTTCGCATACAAACATCGATCATAGGTCTCGGGTTGCAGATATTTGATGGGAAGGATCGCGGGAGTCGACGAACAGTACGGATTAAGATACGGGTTTTACACTTATTTTTCTTTTATCTGTATTGAAAAATCCTTTTATACAGAAGGCAAATGTGTAACCCATAACCAGAGGATGAACCCTACCATCTAAATATCGCCTGATCCTATTTACATACTGAGAGAGTGGCTAAATAGCAATCAATCTCATTTGATCTCGAACATATACTTCGTATCTACCTATCTCGATGTTTGGGGTTATAGTTGTTCAATTTGAATTAGTTAAAAATTCAATTCTGGAATGCTCGCACTTATCACATGACTAGAACCAAAAAATCAAACACCAACAGGCTTTTGGTAAGCCTATTGGGACTCTGCTTCTAATTTATTGACGTGACGTTGCCAATTGGAAATATGAATAAAATGATTAATAGAATTGTTGGGGTCGAACCCTCTACACCAACTGCACCACCTTCGACCGAGGACGTGCTAGTTCAAGTGGCCCTCAAAGTTTTAAATTTAAATAGTAGTCCGACACTCAGTACTATAAATTAAAAAAATGTGCCTTGATCTCTCAGACTATTTCTCTTGAAGAGCTAACAGTCGCACTCCGAGATGTACAATTGAGTATCCATTATACTAAGGAATATGGAAGAACTCAGGTTGAACATTTTCGTATTCAAACTGAGAATACTAATAGATACATGACTAGGCAGATTAATGCCACACATCGATTGATGGTTATGATGGCCGAGAGAATGCATGCGGCAACGTAATATAATGCTGAGGGAAGTTCTATCGGCAATGCATTTTAGCCGCCACCCGAGCCTCCTCCACAGCAGAACCCACCACCAATTCCAAGTAAGGAGGTACGAAATTCTCCACCCGCTTAATTCAAATAACCAAATCGAGAGGCCAAGAATTTCATTTATGAAGTTCAGAACCATAGTTTACTACGAGGGCAAATTTTTTAGTAATTTTCTAGGAACCCATTATTCTATGAGGATCCAAATCGAGTAGGTCCCGATCTACTACTGATGGCTAAACATCAACGAGTAGATTGAGACCAGATCATGCAAATAGTTCAAGAGGTGGTGGGCTAAGTACTTGGCCACAATACTATCCCGGTTTATAATAAGCCCTATCATGAATGAATCGAATGCCAATATCCATTGCCGATGAATTATTGGGAAGATTTTTTCCTATTTTCCAGTGAACCCAGTCAATTGATCATCGTGCATGTTGGTCAATTCACCATGCAGTGTGGGGAGCTAGAAAATAATGACTATCATAAGCTGTAATTATTCGGTCATTTGCTGATGACAAATGGCCTTTACGTGGTATTCCAACCTATTATCAAACTCGATCCATACTTGACAATAGATGAAGAAAAATTCCATGCTCAGTTCTTTTCTAAGAATAGAGAAATAATCATCACCGACATCGCCCATTTTCAATAGTTACTAGGAGAAACTTGCGAGGGCTATATTATCCAGTTTAAGAGAGCAAAGAGCCAGTGTAAGGTCATTATCACAAAAGACGAATTTATGTAGCTTGCACAAGACAGTCTTGAATATAAGCTCCATAAGAAATTCATTGGAACAAACTTCATGGACCTATATGACCTAACTAGGAACGTCTCTAAACATGAAGAACTTCTTCAGGAAGGTGCTAGGCAAAAGAAATCATCAATTAGGAGATATTATCATGACCCGGATTATGATGTCATGATTGCTAAAGTAGTGTTGAAGAAGCCACTCATATGCTCGGTGTTGGTTTGGGGAGAATTGATCACATCGACCACACAAAAGGCCCAAAAAGTGTATACTTTTGATATCAAGTGGGTTGATGAGATATTTGAAATTCTGTTGGTCGGAAAGTTTATCAAGGTTCTCATAAACTATAAGATACCATCGGCCGACAAATTGCAAGAAGTTAAATATTATAAATGGCACAGAACTCGTTCCCATTTGACTAACAAATGTGTTGTATTCAGGAACATGGTTTAGGATAACACTGATCGAGGGTTGCAAAAGTTCCCCGAGTAAGGTGAGGAAGCGATGTCGATCACTTCTAATCCGTTCTCGTCTAATTTTAAGGCCAATATGGCTATGACAAATCTATGAAGGTGCATCACGACAGCTAGGACGGGTGATATCAACCTCCCCTGCCAACTGTCAGGTGACTAAGAGCAGTTCAGCGAGACAATCTAGGTTCATAATTGTGCAACCGACGTGCCAAAAGGACTATCCTGGGTTGGGGAGGGCCTCCTCGACCAAGGACACAAGGTCAGCACGTAACCCTAAGAGGGGTTGAAAGAGGCGGCCATCATCGACTGCAAGGAATTTTTCCACAACTTAATCGATACCCCCAGGATAGGGTGTCGAATTAAAGGATGGTTAAACCTCCATTGACCCAGAAGGGAGTTTGAAAGTATGTCATGCATCTCAAATTCCTAGCTGTTCTTGAAGCAATGATCCAAACTGAGAAACATCACTGGCAGTGGAGCAGATCTATCATGAGGAAAGAATCGACAAAGGTCGATGACGCATCTTGGCCAAAACCAGTGCAACCGCGACCGTTATAGAGAATCCCTCAGTCAAAGGAACAACTGGTTGTTAACATGATTGAGGCAGTCTTATAGCCTATGCTATGTGGTCAGGGTATGAACGAATGTTGCCTAACCTAGTGGGTTAGCTGGTCCAAGAGATAAGGATGACTGTGATGTTCTATTTGATTATCTTAATAATGAATGCTTCTCATAGGACGAGCAAATAATAATTAGACTAGCGGCAATCATTGAAGCGTTACAAGTCATGACTTCACCTACTGTCATACTATCAGGCATTGTGGTTGATAAGAACATTGGGCATATTAACAAAAATTTCAATATGCAAGATGGTTCGAAAACACTAGGGGGCAATGTCGTTGTTCAAAGATTATGTTTGGGACATTGTCACCCATTGTCTTTTATTGTAATATGGTACTTACCTTCTAGTCTCTAGGCAAAGTCAGCTTAGCCGAATAAGATGATGAGCAATGTAGAAGAATTCAATCCTCCTATGGTAATACAACATGCTTCCTTTCCTCCAAAAGAAGCAATTGAAGGGGCACTAGGGTGGACAAAGTGCCATATGTGAACACTGTCACTGTGGAATCTGGAGCTACATAAGAAATGGTGGTCATAGAAAGGCCCACCTACAACATAACAAAACACCTCAAGCCGTTGTATATATCATCTCATCTTGAGGGTTGCCTAGTCACTAGGACCTTGGTCGATAATGAGGTTGCTGTCAATCTTCTCCCTCCAAGAATGATATCAAAATTGAGGAAGATAGCGGGCGATCTAATTCTGTCTAAGGTAATAGTCAGTAACTTCACTGGCCATGTTACGAATATGCATAGGGTCTTACCGGTCTACCTAACTGTCTAGACCAAAAGGGATTTGGCTCCATTTTCAATGGTCGACACCTCATCCAGCTATAATTCTCTACTCGAAAGGGACTAGATTCAGTCATTTTCATGCACCCCATTGTCCCTACACCTGTTCATAATCTTGTAAAACCAAGATAATATTAAATTGGTCTTGGACAACAACAAACCTTTCTTGGCCACTTCGAACACAAATGAGGCCTATTACTATGACAATGAAGTAGGGCCAATTTGGTTTACTAAAAGAAATAAGTACAACCGACCGATTAGGATATTGGTAAAAAAGAGTTCAGATAGCATTGTACAAGACATTACGGAAGTAATCCGTCTAGTCGCTAACTTGTCGAGGGATATTATTCTTTTTTGGTTGGTTCCACATTGTACCATCGAAGGAATCTCAGATTGGTACAGTGAAAGATGACTAATGCATGGCTAATTTCACAGATAGAATAAGAAGGCTTGAAGAAAGCTTAAAGGATGTCGATGATGGCTCTTTCATGAATATGGTCAATACAGATGTCCTAACTGATGAAGAAGAGTTCAAGGCCCCTTGGTAGAAATGAACCTGGGAACCGAGTAAGACCTGAAGTCGACTTTTATCAGCGGGCTACTTAGACTCCAAGATAAAATGAAGCTGACTAGTTTGCTCAAAGAGTTTGTTGATTTCTTTGCATGGGACTACCATAAGATGCCGATACTAGATTGGATCTTGGTTGAGCACATGTTACCAATAAAGGAAGGATATTGACTGCAGAAGTAACCGCCCAGGTGGATGATAGTAAAAGTAATGTAGAAAATTAAAGAAGAAATCGAATGACTATTAAAGGCCGGTTTCATCAGGCCCATTAAATATGCTAAGTGAATCTTGAATGTGGTTCCAGTTATAAAAAAAGAATGGTAAATTGTGAGTCTGCATCAATTTCTAAATTTTAAATCTAGCATCACCAAAGGATGAATATTCGATGTTGTTCGCTGATCAGCTAATCGATAGAACAATTGTACATTGGGTTGTGTCATTTATGAATGGCCATTCCAGTTATAAGCAAATTTATATAACACTGGATGATGTGTCGAAGATACAATTTAGGTGCCCTAGCCATTTTGGGACCTATTGTTAGGTAGTGATGTCATTTGGCCTCAAGAATGCAAGGGCCACGTATCAGAGGGCAATGAATGTCATATTCCATGATATGATCAACCAGTTTATGGAGGTTTATGTTGACGACATAGTGGTAAATTCGATCGACGTAGTGGATCATTTTGCTCATTTACGCAATTTGTTTGAGCGATGAGGCTTCATAAGTTGAAAATAAATCCACTAAAACGTGCTTTCGGGGTGTTGGTCGGTAATTTCGTAGGATTCCTGGTGCATCAGTGAGGGATCAAGTGTAATGCCCCGTAATTTACAGTACTCGAGTGTTACCATGTAGATTAATTTAATATAAATAATACAACCAAAATATATACACTATGAAGTATATGTACTTTGTAAAGATTTAAAATTTCATGCTAAAATGATATGTATGTATTTTAATGTATATAACTATTATGAAAATTATATAATATTAAATAAGCATAAAGAATTCTAATTTCACAACATTATTAGATACAAATATAATTTTAATTAAAACATGATATCGCACAATCTTCAATTAATTCATATGTATAATATGATATTGTAAATTATGAATTTTATATTAATAAATATGTGATTAATAGCATGTATATAGTAGTATGTTAATATTAAAATTTTATTTATATAAGATTTTAAACATTGTAATTAAAAGTAATATACAATGGTAATAAAATTTATATTAGATTGGTTAGTAATATATGATGGAAGCCTCACAAATGGTCCATTAGCATCTTTTAACCGTTGACATCTAACTTCGGGATGATCCGACTACTAGGCAATGGAAAGCCACCTTTAGAGCTAGGAATTGACTCGTATGGCCCACCAAAGCTTTGGATCCACCTCATCTTTGGCCAAGCGCCCTGAGATGACGCGTATAATAGAAGGGACGGTGTGGATTATCCAAAAACATCGCGGTGGACCCCACATGGGGTACGAGTGCACCTAATGCAACCATAACCGCCGTGCACCAGGCGTACCAGCTCGGTCAACAGCCGCTGACCCGAACTTTCCACAAAATGTGAGATTTCTCTCTCTCTCTCTCTCTCTCTCTCTCTCTGCGTTTAGTCAGTGAATGGACATCGTCTGTTTGTTTCGACGGTGGCCCACCAGAAAGGCCCACCTTTATGATCTGAACCGTCCATCTGACGCAAGCGATGGGCTTGACCAAAACTTTAGTTGTTTCACACAAAAGCGCAAAAGTGTGTTTGTACAATCCTCGTTGCAAACAAGCCTTACAAACACATGCTTACCAAAAAAGGGGGCTGTTCTACTCCAGCCGGCACGATCCACGTGCGTAGGAATCCGTCGATCTCGGCCTTTCATATGAGAGAGATCTCAGCCACCCAACCCACGGTTTAGAGCTCTCTCCCATAGCCAAGAGAAAACAATGACCGGTTTGCAAATACCGGTCGTACCTTGAGGTGGTTTTTAGTGGATCAAATCTTAGCCACTCATCATCCATCTAAGGGCTGTTAGGAAGCTTAGGGCTTCAATACAGGAGGATATATATACGAGAAACTGTTCTCTGCTCCGTTCCTGGCTGCTAAGCTTAAGAAAGAAAGAGAAAACGGCCGCAACCTTCAACGCCCGAACCCACCACCAAAAACCTTTCAAACCTTCGATCCATCTGTCCTCCAAGCTCCAATGCACTAGTAGAGACCCTCCCACATTGTCGGTTTGAAGAAGAAAGCTGAGGGAGAGAATCTGCCATGAATGGCGGAGCATCCTCCTCATTCAACAGACATCAAACCAAGTCAATTCGGGTTAGATTTGGTAGTTCAATTCCTCTTGGGCGTCGCAGCAGGAAGAAGAATGAATCTAGAAGAGGAAAGGAGGGACAAAGATAGGAAGGAGAAGAAAAGTAGAATGAGAGGCCACTGTTGCCGCTGTGCGCATCAAGTTGACTAGGTTGAAATGCGATCCGAGTTAGCTCTGGTTCGGTCGAGTATGGATGGAGTTTTCCAGCTAAAACAGAAATAAGAGAAAAGAAAGAAGGAAAGGAAAGAAAGAGAAAGGAAGAGAGGAAGGAAGATGAGAGAAAGCAGGGGATCCATGGTGCGTCGTTGCACCAGACTCGACGCAACCGAGTCACGTGTGCAACTGTCCGAGTTGCTGGGTATAATCAGCCATGTTGGGTCTGGTTTGGATCGAGCCCTGGCCCTTTGGTTCAGTAAGAAAAGAGAAGAAGTGAAGGGAAAATAATAACACAAGGGAAAGAGGGAGATCGGGTTGGTGGCTGAGTTGACTCGGTTGGAACCGAGTCCAGCCGATTTGAGTTGGGTGAGTCTGTCGAGGCTCATTGCTGGACATCCTAGCAAGGTAGAAAGAAGAGAGAAAAGAAAGCGAGGAGATGAGGTGTTGGTGGTTTTGCTTGAGCCGAGCCAACTCGACTCGAACCGAGTCGACTAAGGTGAGTCCACATCTCTCCTCCATATCAAAATTCTTTCGATTGCAATTTACATTCTTGTCATTCCATCATTATTAGGACGATGAACATTAGGGATGAATAACAATTAATAGGTTATCTATATTAGTGTCACATATAAAATAAAAATTATCATTGTTAACTATTAGCATTTTTCATCATAAATAATAGGTCCTTGTATTTATTTATTATCATTAGTATTTCTATGATATTTTAGCATGAATAACTATAAGAATATTATCCATGCCCATATTAGTTATTATAAATAAATGAGAAATTTTATGGTTATTAAATATTAACATTTTATTTATTATGCTTGAATATTATCATTGATAGTAGATTGTGCAATTTAATACCATCATGATGACTATCGTTGCTACGATAGTTAATATCAATGTAACATTGATATTAATAAATATTTTATAACTATTAAATTAATATTATAACTAATTACACACCACTAGGGTTCAACCTTAAAGATCTAGCCTAAACCTAAATCCTAGGATAAAACCCTAATTCTACACTAAAACCTTAAATGATAACCCTAGGTTATGATCTTAAACCCTAGGTGGTATGTAGAACTTGGATCTAATTGTACATCCTAATTTATGTTAGGATTTGATTTTAAGGGAACACGCATTCCCCAGCAATGCAAACTATAAGGTGATGATTCTTTCTCTTGAACTTTTCATCTTCTTATTAGCGTAAGTTATAGTTTTTATTTAAATTCATAATTGATATTTCCCTTTATAATCACATGTGTTAGCTGGTGGAAATTTAATTGTTGTATTACATGCTTTATGATTATCCTGTATAATTGTTCATGCTTTTGGATTGCTTATGGAATTTAAACTGGTACATTAGTAGGAAAACTTTCACTTATAAATGTACATCCATACTTGGGATGTAACTCGATTGACATGTTTCCATTAAACATCCTAAGGTGGTAGTCTCATGAGTCAGGGATGGTGGTCATGACACACTATGCCCAAGCCGTTGGCTTATATTGGGCCATGCACTCCCCGTAGTGACCGTGGGCTTATTTAAAAATGGCAATAACGGGTTGGCTAATCATACATGCATAGCACAGACTAACATCTATTGCTATCGTATTTTATGTACATATTGTTACGACTGGATGATGTGTCACGGGTTCAATAAATTGCATGGGTGATATACGTATTGTTCTGACTGGATGATGTGTCTCGGGTTCAATGACGAGCCCACTATCCGCACGGATGAGCATCCTCAGGGCGAAGATTGTATTCTATACATCTATGCACTTAATAATACTTCATCTACCATGTTTGGATTTATCTGGATGTTTTATATTATTTCTTACCTACTGCGGCAGTGTGTAATCTTGAGAGGAGTTTATACTGAGTTGACCACTCATCCATCAAATATATAACCGTACAGATAGTACAGGTTGCCCTGATGATGTTCACATTCATATTGGTGACGAGCAGGCTATGGTTGACAATGGTGCATGATTATATTTGCTAAGGGCTGCTATAGGATTTCACAGCTCAAAATTGTTGCAATTTACCTTATTTTATATGTAATGTTATTTCATTTTGTATTTGTAAGAATGGAGACATTGGTTTGTATAAGTCATTATGGGCACTCTCTTATATACTCTAAATGTAATTGATTTTTTTTCGTTATGTTGACTTGTCCATTCTACGCTCATCTGCTTACTCTGATAAAAGAATATATATATATATGTGTGTGTGTGTGTGTGTGTGTGTGTGAGAGAGAGAGAGAGAGAGAGAGAGAGAGAGAGAGAGAGAGAGATTTGGTTCTCTATAAGTTAACACTTGGGTTTTTGGAAAATGGGTCGTGTACACGGGTGCTGAAGATTCGGGGCGTTACAGTTGGTATCAGAGCATAGTTTGGACAAACTTGGCCTTGGAAAATGATCTTATGCAAACCTTAAATGTCTCAAGATAGGATATTTGAATTTAGAAATTTGAACTTAGGTGAATTTTCCTTATACTTAAAAGAACAATTGAGAATGTAGGAACCCGAACTTAGGTTCCCTTATAAATTACTCAGATAGTCATTTGCATTGATGTGTAATCCCTTATGAGTAAGGGACATTGAGAATATAGAGGCCCAAAATCTTAGGTCCCCTTAGAAATTATTAGAATGATTATTTGAACTTATGAGAAATCCCCTTGTAGCTAGGAGAAATTGAGAACATAGAAACTTGAGGTTCTACGCTCCCTGTGGAATTGTTTGGATGGTCATAAGACCTAGAAATGAACTTAGGTTCCTTAAGATTTTAGGCTTAGTCATTTGAACTTAGAAACAAAAACTTCGGGTCCCTTGTAAACTACCAAAATGGTTGTTTGGACTCAGCAATTAAATATGTATACTAAGTACTCATCATAATGTACACGAGGCTACACAAGAACGTTACCTATATTTAACTTCCAAAGAAAATTTTTCTAGAAATCTAGGATCTGAATTTTCCTAAAACTTCATTAATTTGAAGTAACATTGTCATACATTCAGCATATGAAGTAGACTTAGTCATCGTAGTAAGATCCTTACCCACCATATTGTACAAACATAGGAACTTCATGAATCTAAGAGAATCGTACTAAGAATCTCAATTTGATTTTCTCTAACGCATCTCATTAGATAGAAATGATGACTTTCATAAATTTCATCACTTAGGATTAATTAGAAGTGAGGTATAAGAATTTAGGTAAGAAAATTTTGACCCTAGGCTAAGTATATTGAAATTAGGTTAGAAATCTTAAATGAACTTGGCAACCTTTAAACCTAGGTTCCATGTAAAAATCCTTGTCTTAAAACTTTCAAGTAGTACTTAGATAATCAAAGTGTGCATTGGAAGCGTAATGGGCCACATACTCTTATCCGTTATGGAGGTAGAAGAGTAATTGATATCTCCCAGGAGTCTAGAATAATTAAAATCATGGGTTGATAGAACTACATTTAAGCGAAGTTGCGTTGTTTGATCCAAACCCCATATCCTAGCAAATTCCAATGATCTCAATGCCCTGATCAGGCAAAAGATCAAGATTTACCAAGATTATGGATTGATATAGAAAATCCTCTGTTTTACGTAGGCAAAGGATCGATGTATCAAGCTCAAACCTACTATGACCATCTATTCATGTTACCCTGACCGCTGAAAAATAGAAATTGGTAATACACTTTGGATAGCTAGGGATTATCATTAGAAGTAAAAGAAAATAAAGAGAAAGGTAAAATATTATCATTAGTGGTCGCCTAACTTTTAGTGGATGCGATGAGACAGTTGATGTGGGTAAACCTTTAAACAAATCCTTAGTATTAGTTAACGCTAGAATGGTTCCAAATGTTTGCTAATTTTGTTTAGTAATAAAATGACTTATAATTTTTAATGGAACTTAAATGCCTTGGTTGTCCTACTAGGCTGAAGACTCAAGGGTTATGGTAGATATGTATATAGCTTGTTGGGTTTTCGCAGTTAGACATATACATTGGCCGACTTGTTAAAATAGAGATATGAAAGTTAGAAAAAAATAAATCTACCTATAATTTGTTTAAGTCTAAGTTGTGACAACACGTTTAGACAAATATGATATAGGGTACACCATTCGGATGGTGTTGATAATTTAAATATACACTATTAATTCTCTAGGTTGAAACTTTCTTTAAGGGGGTAGATTGTAATAACCCCAAATTTCATAATTACTCGTATACATTTGTACAAACACACAACCTTTAAAGAAAATTGGTGAATGCTTAGAAATATCGATAACTAAATTGTCGTCGTTCTTATACATGGGATAAATATGGAATTTCAGGGACGAAATTCTCTTTAAGGGAGGTAGATTGTAACACCCCGTACTTTATAGTACTCGAGTGTTACCATGTAGATTAATTTAATATAAATATATAGATAATGCAACCTAAATATATACACTATGAAGTATATGTACTTTGTAAAGATTTAAAATTTCATGCTAAAATGATATGTATGTATTTAATGTATATAAATATTATGAAAATAATATTATATTAAATAAACATAAGAAATAATAATTTCACAACATTATTAAATATAAATATAATTTTAATTAAAACATGATATCGCACAATCTTCAATTCATTCATATATATAATATGATATTGTAAATTATGAATTTTATATTAATAAATATGTGATCAATAGTATGTATATAGTAGTATGTTAATATTAAAATTTTATTTATATAAGATTTTAAACATTGTAATTAAAAGTAATATACAATGGTAATGAAATTTATATTTATATTAGATTGGTTAGTAATATATGATGGAAGCCTCACAAATGGTCCATTAGCATCTTTTAACCGTTGACGTCCAACTTCGGGACGATCCGACCACTAGGCAATGGAAAGCCACCTTTAGAGCTAGGAATCGACTCGTATGGCCCACCAAAGCTTTGGATCCACCTCATCTTTGGCCAAGCGCCCTGAGATGACGCGTATAGTAGAAGGGACGGTGTGGATTATCCAAAAACATCGCGGTGGACCCCACATGGGGTACGAGTGCGCCTAATGCAACCATAACCGCCGTGCACCAGGCGTACCAGCTCGATCAACAGCCGCTGACCCGAACTTTCCACAAAAAGTGAGATTTCTCTCTCTCTCTCTCTCTGCGTTTAGTCAGTGAATGAACGTCGTCCATTTGTTTCGACGGTGGCCCACCAGCAAGGCCCACCTTTATGATCTGAACCATCCATCTGACGCAGGCGATGGGCTTGACCAAAACTTTGGCTGTTTCACACAAAAGCGTAAACGTGTGTTCATACAATCCTCAGCGCAAATAAGCCTTACAAACACATGCTTACCAAAAAAGGGGGTTGTTCCACTCCAACTAGCATGATCTGCGTGCGTAGGAATCCATCGATCTCGGCCGTTCATACGAGAGAGATCTCAGCCACCTAACCCATGGTTTAAGGCTCCCTGTCACGCCCCAAACCCAGAAATCGGATTCACAGGAATCTCGATCGCCGAATCCGGTGCTGACAGCCTCCGTAGTACCCCATTCTCAGCTTCTAGCGTCCATACGTCAGATTCAGATCTTGGTATCCTACTAGGAGGATTTTTTTTAATATACATTTAACTCGTAATAAGCATAACCACAAGATTACCCAATTCATAAAGGCAACAACATCATCACATATCCACTAATATAATCATTTGAGTACAATGCTGAGAGGAAAATACATAAATCGAAAATCGAGCTCTAGAAGACCGCTGCACGCTTCAAGCTCACTACTGCTGCAACCTAACATCATCTGCACGCATCTATCGTGCATAAGCTTATAGAAAGCTTAGAGGGTGGTGTAAGTGTGTGCACCAGGTAAGTGTCAAGTATTCAATAATGTCATAATCATACAATACTGAAAATATTGGTAATCCATAAATCGTACAATGTCGGAATAAACATAAATACTGACAAGATCATGAATTATCAGAGTAAACAGAAATACTGACATGATCAAGAATTATCAGAGTAAACATAAAATTAACAAGTCTATGAGTCAATTATTAGAATACGTAATACAAATCAACTATGCAAATGAGGAGTCATAGAGAGCCAAATATCAGATGTAGAGGATGCAATGCAATATACATCCCTAATGAGTAACACAAATAGCGTCAGCCGTACATATGCCTCGGATGTAATGCAACATGTAGTGCGAATGGAATGACCATGCTGTAGTGTGAAGTCGGGATGGTAGTACATAGTATCGCAGGATATGGGGTTTATTACAAAGGACTTCTATCCAAACCAGTCTCATACCTAAATTTGGATAGTCAGACTCAATGTGGCAGACTCTTGATCTCAGGTTAGTCGCGCGCCTAACCGAAATCCTAGCCATGCAAAGGTACACAATAATTAGTTACACACCACCAGTCCGAGTGATTAGTAAATGAATAAATGAATGAGTATGCAACTCCTACTTAATAAGTCCACATATCAGTACGGTTCCTCTCTGGGATCATTACCAGGGTCTATTACACTTTACTCCAGCTTGCCGCCCCCATCCGAGCGCACAATTGGGTAGGTGAAAGAGACCTCACTATCCACCTACCAATATCGGGCCCGACTTGTCGATAACGGACCCATTCCTCAAGCTGGTCAAACTCAACCTAGATATTGCTCCCTCACTTGGAGGGTAAGGTCATACCCCCTCCGAACTGACCATGACACAGTGGGAGAAGCGGCCTGCTGGTATACGGCCCTCATGCGCTCATATGTATCTACTTGGTCTCGACATTGGGGCGTCTCCTGGCCACGGAGGTTTAGGGATTTTCACCTAGGGACATCTACGACGCCCATATGCTAGAACCAAATATTTTAGGTGTCCCATCTGGCCATCCACAATATGTCTATGGAGGCTACAACCCTTATGTCACTAGGGTATACAAAAATCATATTGCTAGATGTATGAGTCATATAATCCAATCATCCATCAATCCCACGCATACCTTGCACTCATGTGAGACAATCTCTACCTATCAGGGAGTCTCATAACAGTCTGTCCAATGACATATGCAATGGTCAACCACATCTCATAACAAATATGCAGATGATGCATATGGGCATGTATCATGATGCTATGTAGTCACATACTCATAATCGGTATCAATAATCCGACATCAACAATCGACCTCAATAATGTGGACATTTAACCAACATCTTTCCCCAATGAATGACCCACAAAGAGCCTAACATATAATGGACCCATGCCTCACATAATGGTCAAATATATAACACCATGGGCCTCACTTAGGAGCTTAATACACATCACGATGGGCCTAACACACATCACTATGGGTTCCATCGTCTGGCCCTCAAATGTATCCCAATAGGCCTCATCACATAGGCCTCATATACATCACATTGGGTCATAAACACGGGCCGAATACACATCACAACGGGTCTCAAATATGGGCCGTATATACATCACATTAGGCCTTGACAATCAGAATCGATCGATAATCAGAATTGGCCAATCGGTCACGTTAATCGGAATCGACAATCGGTCACGACTATTAGAATTGACAATCGATCATGACAATCAGAATCGATCGATAATCAGAATCGGCAAATCGGTCACGTCAATCATCGACAATCTGTCACGACAATCGGGATTGATCGATAATCAAAATCGATAAATCAGTCACGACAATCGAAATTGGCAATCTGAATCGATCGATAATCAAAATCAGCAAATCGGTCATGTCAATTGGAATCGACAGTCGGGATCGATCGATAATCAGAATCGGTAAACCGGTCACGACAATCCGAATCGGTAATCGGTCTCAATGAGGATGGTCTAACAAGGCTTAAGGAAAGGTCATAATGTGGACATTAAACCATCATTGCTCATCAACGTGGACATTCAACCAACATTGCTCCCAAGGAGTGGCTTATATAGGGCTAAACGTATAGTGGGCCCATGGTCTTGCATACAATCATGACGGGCGTCATCACACGGGCCTCAAATACGCAAAGGTAGGCTTTGCACCTAGGCCTCAAATACATCTCAATGAGTCTCAACTCATGGGCCCCAAATACATCTCAATGGGCCTCGACCCATGGGCCCCAATTATATCATATTAGGCCTTATACATGGGCCTCGTATACATCACATCATGCCCTTCCAAATGAGCCCCAAATACATTCAATGGGCCATACCAAATGGGTCGCACCGATGAGACTCATAAGCATCAAGTGGGTCGCATCAACAGGTCGCACCAATGGGCCTCATAAACATTGAGTGGACCACATCAACGGGTCACACCAATGGGCCTCACTGAAGGGCCACATATATATCACATCGGGCTGCTCACACGGTCCTATTATACATCACGATGGGCCACATCTCATGGGCAATTACACGTCACAGTGGGGTCGGGACAATGGGCCTCATATACATCAAGATGGGCCCATCGAAATATCATCTAGGCCGCACCACAAATAGTAGTGGAGATAATGATTTCACCGTTTAAACAGTTCATCGGCCCACCATAATGTTTATTTTCCATCCAATTTGATCCTATGATCAAAAACACCTGGATCAAGAGAAATAATAAATATCATATTGATCCAGAACTTTTGAAATCCATAAGGGATTTCAATGGTAGGCGTTCAACTCTCCACTATTGTATGCGGTGTGGTCCACCTTATAAATCTGCCCCATTTTTAGTCTCAAGGCCTTAAGACGAGCTCCCTATCCAGATGGACGGTTTGGATCAAACATATACATCAAGACAAGGCCGGCTGATGGGTGGCGAGGATACACTACATACATCGAGGCCCCACCATCCATTGCTACTGGACGGTGTGGCATAAACACATATATTAGGGTGAGATCCACATCCAACTGGACGGTGGAGACCTAACATAGATACATCAAGGTGGGTCGTACACATACACACATGTATATAAGACAAACATCCGGTGGGTCCCACGTGGGGCCACCTCACATGATATATATATCATATTACATTATATATCTATATACACATCTTATACCAGATATTGGTCCAGCGTGCTGGACGCAATCCACAGTGGGATTCCATCATCCCTGATGGAGGGTGAGGATATACACATACATTAAATAAGGTGGGAACCACAAAACAAAGGCCACTAGCCAGTCCGATTCATCTGGTGGGTCCCACGTACATGGCCCACTAGATATATTTAGAATATATATATATATTATTAACATTTATTTATTATACATATACAGTGGTGAAAATACCAAATACACATCATTGTGGGGCCTAATCTCGATGATTTGACGACACGTAAGGTGGGTCCCACGTGATGGACGGTCCTAATGAAGCATATACATCATACCGATGGACCCACCTAACTTGCTGACATGGGCACACGTGACCTGGGTGGAGAGTAAAAATAAATTTCATATATGATCCAAAATTTCTACAACTAAAAAAATTCCAATGGTAGACGTTTAATCATCACTGTTTCCTGTGATGTGGGCCACCTGGGTCCCAAATATGGCTGACATTTTTGGGGCAGCCCGCTGCCCTGAGAGAGGCCCACCAAATGCACCGTGTTGATGTTTCACACCCATCATGGTGGGGCCCACGGCTGGGATCCACAGTCCTTGCCACCGTCACGCACCCCAGGAGACGCCACTGGCATCCTCTAACAGGCAGCAGCGGTAGCAGCTGCTGCTGCCTGTCCTCTCTCTATATTTATATTTTGGGTTCTCGAGGATTTTTCTAATTGGGTCCCGCATTAGGAGGATCCATCCCGTCCACTGGCTCTTATGACTCGAGACAAGTTAAACAAGCCCAATATTTGGCATATTTCGGTGTGTAGAAAGGTCAAAAATGAATTTTAATGGTGAAAACTATTGTTTTGTATGCTATGGCCCGTCAGATGATCATATTGGCTTTGTTTTTCAACTCAACGCCTAAAATGGGCAGAGAAACAAGATAGATGACGTGGATAAGCTCCCTACATCAAGGTGGGGCCTGCATGAGCAGCCCACCCCAAAAGCTCCATTTTTTTTTGTTAGCTTGTTAGTATACGCCCATGTCAGTTCACACTTCAACGTTAGCCACGTCCAAGGACGCTGGATGGACGGTGTGGATGTCTATGCATTTAAGGTGGGTCCCATGCGTGGGGCCCACGACTGGTGGGTTCTACTGTCCTGCTATGTGTACGGTATGGATATCTCACATAATCACGATGGGTCCACGTCAATGTGGCCCACCCATTTGGGATCAAGCTCATATTTATGTTTTCCCATATCTAAACGGTGTAGATCCAACACGTTCATCAGGTGGGTCCCATGAAGGTGGACGACAAGGATGATATGCATACATCACAGTGGGTCCCACATATGTGGGCTCTCAAATCACAAATCAAATAAATAAAATCACCCACCTATCCTTCTTCATCCTCGTTAACCTTACAATGCTCCAAAAGTGCTCTTTCAACGGTGGAGATGACGATCCAAGGGTGGAGATGGGAGATAGGGCAGTAGAGAGTGGGCCACACATGGATCTTCTCATGGAGGTGGGGACGTTGGATCTCTCTTGGAAATTGATTGGAATGGAGTGAAGTGAGAGAGAGAGGAGTGATGTAAGGGAGTGATGGGAGAGAGGGATGGTGAGGTGATGGGAAAGTTGACTTTTGGGCTTGCTTTTGTACTTGGGAATGGAAAGAGTAATGGGTTGAGTGATGGGTGTACTTTAGACAAGTGAGGTGATTGATGTGATGGATTTTTTTGGGATTTGCAACGTGCAACATTTTCCTCGAACAGAACGTGGGCCCATATCTCCTGGCCTGGGTATCAACTCAGTGCGCGAGATGCGGCATCAGAACCGTGGCAATGGCGCGGTCACACTAGTACAGGTCTTGGGTTGAGCCGACTCTGAAATACGAGACATGACTCAGGATCACGTGAAAATACCGATAACAAATCACGGGTCACCGGAATTCGACCAGGGGAACTGCGGAGGCCTACGGAACAGTATGGGCTAGGATACAGTCTTACACTCTCTCTCATAGCCAAGAGAAAACAATGATCAGTTTACAAATACCGGCCATATCTTAAGGTGGTTTTTAGTGGATCAAATCCTAGCCACTCATCGTCCATTTAAGGGCTGTTAGGAAACTTAGGGCTTCAAGACAGGAGGATATATATCTGAGAAACTGTTCTCTGCTTCGTTCCTGGCTGCTAAGCTCAAGAAAGAAAGAGAAAATGGCCACAACCTTCAATGCCCGAACCCACCACCAAAAACCTTTCAAACCTTCGAACCGTCTGTCCTCCAAGCTTTAATGCACCCGTAGGGACCCTCCCACGTTGTTGGTTTGAAGAAGAAAGTTGAGGGAGAGAATCTATCATGAATAGCGGAGCTTCCTCCTCGTTCAACAGACATCAAACCAAGTCAATTCGGGTTAGATTCGGTAGTTCAATTCCTCTTGGGCGTCGCAGCAGGAAGAAGAATGAATTTGGAAGAGGAAAGGAGGGACAAAGATAGGAAGGAGAAGAAAAGTAGAATGAGAGGCCGATGTTGCTGCTGTGCGCATCAGGTTGACTAGGTCGAAATGCGATCCGAGTTAGCTCTGGTTCGGTCGAGTATGGCTGGAGTTTTCCAACTAAAACAGAAATAAGAGAAGAAATAAGGAAAGGAAAGAAAGAGAAAGGAAGAGAGAAAGGAAGATGAGAGAAAGCAGGGGATCCGTGGTGCGTCGTTGCACCAGACTCAACCCAACCGAGTCACGTGTGCAACTGTTCGAGTTGCTGGGTATAATCAACCATGTTGGATCTGGTTTGGATCGAGCCTTGGCCATTTGGTTCAGTAAGAAAAGAGAAGAAGTGAAGGGAAAATAGTAACACAAGGGAAAGAGGGAGATCGGGTTGGTGGCTGAGTTGACTCGGTTGGAACCTAGTCCAGCTGATTTGAGTTGGGTGAGTCTGTCGAGGCTCATTGCTGGACATCCTAGCAAGGTAGAAAGAAGAGAGAAAAGAAAGCGAGGAGATGAGGTGTTGGAGGTTGTGCTTGAGCCGAGCCAACTCGACTCGAACCGAGTCGACTAAGGTGAGTCCACATCTCTCCTCCATATATAAATTCTTTCGATTGTAATTTACATTCTTGTCATTCCATTATTATTAGGATGATGAATATTAGGGATGAATAACAGTTAATAGATTATCTATATTAGTGTCACATATAAAATAAAAACTATCATTGTTAACTATTAGCATTTTTCATCATAAATAATAGGTCCTTATATTTATTTATTATCATTAGTATTTCTATGATATTTTAGCATGATTAACTATTAAAAGATTATCTATGCCCATATTAGTTATTATAAATAAATGAGAAATTTTACGGTTATTAAATATTAGCATTTTATTTATCATGCTTGAATATTATCATTGATAGTAAATTGTGCAATTTCATACCATCATGATGATTATCGTTGCTACGATAGTTAACATCAATTGTAACATTGATGTTAATAAATATTTTAAACTATTAAATTAACATTATGATTAATTACACACCACTAGGGTTCAACCTTAAAGATCTAGCCTCAACCTAAACCCTAGGATAAAACCCTAATTCTACATTAAAACCTTAAAGGATAACCCCTAGGTTATGATCTTAAACCCTAGGTGGTATGTAGAACTTGGATCTAATTGTACATCCTGATTTATGTTAGGATTTAATTTTAAGGGAATGAGCATTCCCCAATAATGCTAGTAGGCGATGCAAACTATAAGGTGATGATTTTTTCCCTTGAGCTTTCCATCTTCTCATTAGCTTAAGTTATAGTTTTTATTTAAATTCATAATTGATCTCCCTTTATAATCACATGTGTTAGCTGGTGGAAATTGAACTGTTGTATTACATGATTTATGATTATCCTCTATAATTCTTCATGCTTGTGGATTGCTTATGAAATTTAAACTGGTACATTAGTAGGGAAACTCCCACTTATAAATGTACAACTATACTTGGGATGTAACTCGATCGATAGGTTTCCATTAAACATCCTAAGGTGGTAGTCTCATGGGCCGGTGATGGTGGTCATGAGACACTATGCCCGAGCCATCGGCCTACGTTGAGCCATGCGCTCCCCGTAGTGACCGTGAGCTTATTTAAAAATCGCTGAGTGTAATTGGATTAATAACGGGTTGACTAATCATACATGCATAGCACAGACCAGCATCTATTGCTATCATACGTGATGTACGTATTGTTTTGACTGGATGATGTATCCAGGGTTCATGTAAAGCTCCAGATTTTTGCCAACCTGGAGTTAGACGTCCTTAGGCAAGGGGTCGATCCTAACCCCTAATTAACTTCTCAAGCCTCAAATTCTTTAGAAATTAAATGAGAATTACCTAAGTGTTAAACTATATTACCTGTGAAATTGGCACTAATCACTTTAAATATGATCTGCAAGACCCAAAATGTGCAGAATCATTGACGCTACATTACCTTAAAACTTAGGATCCATCTCTAAACCTAGTTGCTTGGGAGCACTCCAAAACTTCATATCGGACTTGGACCTCACATCGAAAGTTCGATTTCCTTGAAACTATACCGTTATGACCGCCTTGCTGGGCTTGACAACCACCTCAAAAATTAAGTCCTAACAATGTCCAAAAACGCACAACTTGAGCCTGGAGCAAAGTCTGTGAGAAATGTGAATATTTTTAGAAATAAAATCTGAATTTAAGTAAACTGAGTCGTGTCGCTTGCGGGCCAAATATAAGAATTCAGACTGTTAGATTTAGACCCGATTACACCCTCGGATCAGGGATATTTTCCAACACATGTTAGGATAATTGTGACCCTAATCGAGTTTCGGTGACCGTTGAACTGAAACTGGCTCGCCACGGTCGATCTGTAAATCCGATCAGACCGAAAACTCATCTGGACCTAGATCCAATGTCAGGGAGTTTAAGTCCGACCGCACATAGAAAAGGGGCCTCCAGAAGTGCTCCATTGGATCGGGACAAGGGCCCTTTGGCTATAACCTAAGTATACTAAGGTCCTAGGGCTATTTTCATTGGTTCTGGGCCTATATAAGGACCTTAAACCCTCTCCCATCTCATACCTAAGAATTTGAGAAACCCTAAGGAGAGAAGAAGGAAGAAAGATAAGGAAAGAGAGAGAAAGTGAGTGAAAGAGAGGGAGTGGTTCTTGAAAATTATTCCTGTTATTCTACGTGCTTATCCATCACTACCAAATTGCTATTCCGACGATTCTAACTTCGTTCTTAGGTAAGATAACCTAACCCTAATCTGTTTTAGGGTTTCAATTATTTCAAGTAGAGAAATAGCTGACTTAACTCGTGTTATAAGTTGTCATTTCATTGTTGATGAAGACTTAGAGTCTCTATCGAATTCGTTATGCTTCTACGGCGTAAGGTGCGGACTATAAACATTTACGTTATGGTTTTTAAGGCTTTCAATGTCGGTTAATGATTTATAACTGATGTGGGTGCTATTTCACATGTAAAATGCGTCGTCTGTTTCGCTTTACAATTATATATGAACTATGTTGAATATAGTATATTCTATATATATGTTGAGATGTTTGAATATGTATGGAATTTGGATTGGTGCCTAACATGATTATCTGTCATGGATATATTCTTGTTATATATGCGACAACTCCTTAGCGAAAGGACTTGCCCTAAATCACGTCACGGCCAATATACGTTATATATGTTGAAATGTGTAGACCAAGTTTTTGTGGAAATGATTAAATGAATATGGAACCCGGATCCATGCATGCCATGATTATCTGCCATGGGTATATGCATGTGGGATACGGGGCAACTCCCTAGTGAAAGGATTTGGCCTAATACATGTGTAATCAACATACATCATGAATGATGATGTGTGTAGTCTAAGTTTTTGTAGAAATGTCTGAATGAGCTAGTTGTTACTAAGGAGTACTTTGTATGAGGGTTGAGATATAAATCTCGACTACCTTAATTATGTGTATGATTTCCTCCATGTACGTTACATTATGATGTCTATTTTATTTATGGAATGAAGGTGTGTGTGAAATCATGTTTGTGTTGCACTTCACAACATGCTCATATGATTGTAAGAATTAAATTATTTGTTCATTACTGCTTTGACTGTCTCATATGATTACTTGTTGAAATTGAATGAGGTTGAGACTATGACATAGTCCAGGCAATCGGTAATAAGCCCTGATTGGGTGGCTGAGGTTGTTTTCGCCACATTGGACGTGTTCGGTGAACCCGAGTTGTACTTTGGTCATCGGCAGTGGTTAGGCCACACGAAGTGCTCACGCACTTCATGTCGATCGATTCGATGTGTGCTTGTACTAGTCGAGCTCATCAAGTAACCTGATTTGCCTATTGTATGTTCACCATGTATGGACGCTATTGTTTGAACCTAAACTCACCAGTGAAATCTTGTTAAACCTTGGTACCTCGATCCGCTAAGACTCATGAGCCGGGCATGATGGTATGGGACACCGTGGTCTAGCTGTCGGCCTATGCTGGGATGACGAGCCTCCCCATAGTGACCAGTGAGCAACCTAGACTCGTGAGCCGAATACGGTAGTATGGGACACTGTATTCGAGCTGTCGGCCTACACTAATAAGGTGACGAGCCCTTTGTAGTGACCTCGAGCATACTCTGAACTTGCGTTAAGGCAACAAGCCTTTCCATAGTAATTAGAGTATAACCTAGGTCTGCACTGATCAGGTGACTAGCCCTTTGCAGCAACCTAGAATCGCAACATCGTATAAGATTAACTAGGACTAATGACCCTAGAATGGATCCTTGTTTGTGAATGATATAAGGGAGGTACCTTAGATTCTCAATCCTGTTGTATGAAAGGGACTAATAATAACTCAGTAATCACGTTCATAACATCGCACCGCATATGCCCCGAGTTGAAAAACACAAAGAGAAGAAAGCATGCCGCAACCGTAAGATGGTGTCGCACGAGGGAGTGTAGGTGAGGGCATGCATCATGACTACATTTTATCATTGCATTAATAAGAGTATCTAAGAATGTCTGATATGTCTGCTTTATCATTACTGCTTGACTGAATTGATAACATGTTAACAATTACTTTATTGTTCCACTGAGTTGATCACTCACTCCCACATTACGGGACGATGTTATACACACCAACCAGACTCTGTCTTAGCTATAGGTGATGACGATGCTTATGAGGCAGAGCTAGAATTTTACGATGATGAGGAGGAGCTCTCCTATATACAACTCTCTGGAGGGTCTATATAAACCTGGAGTTGCGCTAACGGGGCTACAAGGTTTTCGATAGAGAACATTACACTTCCTTATTTTATACATTTTGGAACTATACTTGTAATTATTTGACCTGGTAACATGTTCATACTCTGGAGACTTACACCAGTATATATATATTTTATATATCTATCACAGTCTTCCGTTTGCGTAATTTAACTGTCTCTGGAGTATGATATGCTGTTTTGGTTAATCTCATTCATCTTTAATACACTAACATGGACAACATTAAATCATCATTATTTATGTTGCATAAGTGATACATTAGAACTCGGGAGTTGAGTTGCTACTCGACCCCCGATTTTCAGGGCGTTACAGTTCAATAAATTGCATGGGTAATGTACGTATTGTTTCGACTGGATGATGTGTCCCGTATTCAATGACGAGCCCACTGTCCGCACGGATGAGCATCCCTGGGGTGAAGATTGCATTCCATACATCCATACACTTAATAAGACTGCATCTACCATGTTTTGGATTTATCTAGATGTTTTATACTATTTCTTACCTAATGCGGCGGTGTGTAATCTTGAGAGGAGTTCACACTGAGTTCACCACTCATCCATCAAATATATAACCGTACAGGTAGCATGGGTGGCCCTGATGATGTTCACATTCATATTGGTGAGGAGCAGGCTATGGTTGACAAGGGTGTATGATTATATTTGAAAAGGGCTGCTACAGGATTTCACAGTTCAAAATTGTTACAATTTACCTTATTTCATATGTAATGTTATTTTATTTTGTATTTGTAAGAATGGAGACATTGGTTTATATAAGTCATTATGTGCACTCTCTTGTATACTCTAAATGTAATTGAATTTTTTTCTCCTTATGTTGACTTGTCCATTCTACGCTCATCTGCTTACTCTGTTAAAAGAATATATATATATATATATATATATATATATATATATATATATATATATATATATATATATATATATATATATATATATATATATATATATATGAGATTTGGTTCTCTATAAGTTAACACTCGGGTTTTTGGGAAACGGGTCATGTACTCGGGTCCTGAAGATTCGGGGTGTTACATCAAGGTAGACCATAACAAGGCTCGACTAATTATAAACACTAATTTGCCAAGGAACAAGACATAACTATAATGGTTTCTTGGTCTGATTCATTTCATGTGGAGATTTATATCTAGTTGTGCATGGAAAACTAACATATTTTCTCTGTTAGTGAAATTGAAGTAGGGGATTGAATTTTACTTGTTTTATAATTGTGTGATTTATAAAATTCATGATTGACAATTGTCTCCTGGGCATGGTGGATGGTTGAATTCCCTGCGATCATCATAATGGTGCTTCATGAGGGAACTAATCCAATGAAAAGTTCAGATTATGATGTAACTGCTCTATCATCCAACTGAATATGATAAAACTCCGATTCCAGTTGTGTTTATTGAATCAAGTTAGGTAACATCTTAATAGCTGCAAGTGGATCCTTGGCGCTCTAGTGTCCCTTTTCTTACTGATAGTTTATTCACAATTAATCTCTCTTATTCCAGATTTTAGTTTAAATTCTGATTCTAGTTCTAGTTTTAGTTTATTTCAGAATACGTACAAGGTAAGTCCCTGTGGATTTGACTTCAATCTCATCGAGTTATTATTACAGCACAACCCTACACTTGGGGTTATGAATAAGTTTTTGGCACTGTTGTTGGGGACTTCGACTACATTTTTCTAAGATTGATTAGTAACCTTATTCTATATATATATGTAACGCCTGTGAAAAATCCGTACTTGGGTTCGAGTACCGATTTGACCCGAAATCGCGTAGAAATATTTTCCATGGAAATTAAGCGTAAGTTGGCTAGCGCAACGCTAGAGTAGCTGGAAAATAGTCTCTGATCACTTTAAATACGTTCTACAAGACCCAAATCGAGTAGAACAAACAACTCTACAACACTCTATAACCTCGGATCAAACTCTAAGCAGGTTTGTTCTCTGGACCATATTGAAATTTTGTATTGGATTTAGACCGCGCGTCGAAGGTCCGATACCTCCTATCTTAGACCGTTAGAACCGCCCAGCTGGACTTAACAATCATCTCGAAAATTAAGTCAAACCGATAATCACAGACGATTTCGTTGAACCCGGACTGAAGCGACCGCGAATAGGGACGGATTTGGAATTTCAAATTCAAATCTGGCACACGACTTGACGCGTCAGTATTGACCGTTCTGACCGTCAGAATTCATCCAGATTACACCCTCGGATCAGGAAAAATTTCTATTTATTATCATGAGACTTTCAGCCCTGATCTACGTGCGGTGACCGCTGAACTGAAACTGGTCCGCCACGTGCGATCTGCGAACCCTGCCAGACTGAAAACTTAATACAAGGTACATCTGGTACCCATGAGCTTAAGTCTGATCGCAATCGACCAGGAGACCACCAGAAAGCAGTTTTTGGACCGAAACAGCCCCGAAATGGATAGGCACCAAGTAAACTTCGTCCCGGAGCCTATTTTCGGCGATTTTAAGCTTATAAAAGGGGTTGAAACCCTCATTCCTCCCTTCGATCCGAAAATTTCAACCCTAGGAGAAAAAGAGAGAGAGTTTGAGAGAAAGAGAAGAAGAGATTTTTCCCGCTTCCGAGCCCTGACAGTTGCTGCTTCAGCACTTCTTTCCAATCACCTGGCTGGTGATTTCTTCACTTTTTCAGGTATAAAATAACCCCAAAAACTTACTGATTTAGGGTTTACTTAGATGCATGACATGTTAGCTAACGTATTCCATAAATCAGGCTCTCCTACTGCCGTAGACGAAGCGTACACGCTCCGTTCAAAATCCCGCAACCGTAAGAGACTAGGTGAGGATTTTAGACGCTTTGATTGACGGTTTACAACGCTTTCAATGTCGTTTAATAGTAGATTATCAACGGCATCGCCGTTTGACATGTACAACATGCTCTCCGTTTCCTGTTTCGTAAATTAACGAAGAATATGAGATTTAGGGCATTTTAGTCATTTGTAGGAAGTACGGTCTACATGCATATTTTGCTGACGTGATTGACATGGTTTGTCGCCGCATTAGTGAGTTAGGAATGCTTGCATAATCAGTTTGGCGAAGAGATTCGCCAAGTTGCGCACTTTGGGTCGACATACTATATGTGGACTTAAGTGTGTAGTGTATGTGTTTGTATAAATGCTTGTATTAGTATGTATTGTATTGAATGATGTTATGTAGTAGTTTGAGATTGATTTCATGATTAAAATGCTGACCTAAATGATTTCCTACATGTTTACCTTATGCATGATTGCATTACATGCATAGAAAGTATGCCTTGAAGATTTGCTTAAGTTGAATGTTATAACATGTGTTAACATGCTCACATGATGTATTTCAATTCCAATACTTTAACATGTAATGCTAATATGATTCCATAGATGTGTGGGACTTGACCTAGTCCAGGCAGTCGGTAAACGAGTGAATTCGTGGCTGACTGGTCATAGCCACGAACGACGCGTCGATGAACGTGATTCGTGTTGAGAGTTGGCGGCAGTGGTTAGGCCACGCGAAGTGTTTTACGCACTTCATGTCGTTCAACTTGAGATGCGATCGCACTAGTCGAGCCCGTCAAGTAACCCGACTGGCCGATGTATGTTCACCTTGTATGTATCATAACTGCTTGAACCTAGGGTACTGAACTTACCATTGTAAACCCTGTTAACCGTGGTACCTTGATCCACGAAGACTCATGAGCCGGGCATGGTGGTATGGGACACCGTGGTCGAGCTGTCGGCCTACGCTGGGGCCACAAACCTCCCCGTAGTGACCAGTGAGCACCTTGACTCGTGAGCAGATTATGGTGGTATGGGACACTATATTCTAGCTGTCGGCCTACACTGATCAGGCGACGAGCCCTTTGTAGTGACCGCGAGCGTATTCTGAGTCCACGGGAGGCGACGACCCTTCCGTTGCAGTAGAGTACTGTAGGCCTGTATTGATAAGGTGATGGGGGAGCGGTGCAACGAGTGCGAGCAACAACCCTGGCAGCCCTTGCAGTGATCTATGAAATATATATCGTATGAGATTACTAGGAGTGACGACCCTAGACAGGATCTGTGTTGGGATTGATACAAGGGAAGTACCTTAGTTTCCCAATCCTGTTGTTTGAATGGACTAATAACAACTTGGAAATCATATCACCATAGCATTGCATGTGCCTGGAAGATGTGGAGCACTCTAGGGAGTGTGGCATGCCGCGGTCGTAAGATGTTGCCGCATGAGGGTGATCGTCGGTGAGGGCATACATCACGTCATATCATCTTGCATTAACAACAGTATTAGGATTGTCTGATTTACTGCTTTACTATTATCGCGTGATTGAATTGTAAACATGCTAATCTTTGCTCTATGATTCCACTGAGTTGATCACTCATTCCCACGTTACGGGATGGTGTTTGCAACACCCACCAGACCCTGTTGTAGCTGCAGGTGAGGACGAGATCTAGGACGTGGAGCCAGAGATCGACGAGGAACAGGATGAGTTCTCGTATATGCAGTATCATGACGGCTTCCCGTAGGCGACCTGGATCGAGGGGACATCAGTGGGACTTTTCTTTTGAACAGTATTCTTTTGTTATGTATATGTACATGAGACTCAGAGATGTAATCATACTTTGGAGACAGATGAGATTACTTTGTTTTTCCATATAGTGATATATACATTGTTTAGTCTTCCGCTTGCTTTTATCACTGGATCTGAAGTATGAATTGCAGTTTTGGTATACTTTTACTCATGTGAATGCTTTAAATCAGACAACATTGAATCATAACCATTTTTGTTGCATAAGTGACGGTCTGGAACTCGGGAGTTGAGTTTATACACGACCCCCGATTTTCAGGGTGTTACAAGTTGGTATCAGAGCATGAATAAGAGTATACTGGGCCTGGGTTATGGTCTTGCGACGTACGCTGTCGCTTCCTTTGACATAGGTGGGTGCGAGAAGGGTCTAGAAACACTTCTAGGATTGCAGATTCGCCGATAGGCGAAGTCTATTAGGATCGATCGCAAGATCAAGTCTGTAACGTATCTCGGGTCGCGTAAAGCAACCCGAATCACTTCTAAGCTGTAGGAAGTCTGGTAGGGACGTCCTATGAGCGGTTTTAAACCACAAAAGTGAATTCTTGGGCCGTGGGATGACCACGACTCCTGTAATCAATCGCCAGGGCTTAAAAACCCCGTTTCGCCAAAAATTCTCAAAATTCCTCCTCTAAACACTCCGACCTTCAGTTCTTTCTTATCCATTTCATGTTAGGCATCAAACATAATGTGAAAATAACAAAAATTAGTACTTTCACAAAATTTTATAGTGAATAGTAAAATTTCATGAAAAATAGCCTTAAGGCCATTCTAACTTCACTTTCTTTAGAAACTAAGGCTTTAGATAGATGTACTGGCTCCTTCTACCCCAAATTCATATGCTGCATCATATGGTTTGGTATTCGGGATTGCGATGTGGACTCAGAAAGCCCCGAACACATATTTGGGCTCATACAGACCAAAGTACTATGAACTAGGGGGTGGGATGTGACTTTTTGGGACCCTGGGACCATGGGGGACCAGACCCATGGGGTCCCACCAGCCAACGTGGCAGTTGGCCAGCGATGCCATCGCCGGTCGGGCGATGCATCGCCGACCGGCGGGGCCCATTTGAGCTGTTCTTCGGGCGCACGCCCTTAAATGGGGTCCACACCCTCCCTATATAACTCCCACCTCATAAAAACCCCCAAATCTTACCCTTCCTTCACAAACAGCCCTCTACATAGCCCTATTTTCGATTTTCAGCAATCCATTCCAAACCCCAGCGTCCCAAACCACTTCTAGGACCCTCTTTGGCCAAAACTGACCACCACCCATCACTTATTGGGTGTTGGCAGCCTCTTTCCTTGAAGATCTCACCATTTGGAGCTCCAAAATCTCCCAAATATAGCTGAAATCGTGAGGTGCTCCATTCTATCTTTTTGTTTGTATTTCTCTTTGAAACTATAGCCTTGGGAAGCTTGAAGCATCCCTCTATGACGCCTAGATTTCATTTTCTCAGATTGGGCAGCCATTTCTCTGCATTTTCGGCATTTTTCATGGCTTTTGTGGAAGCCATTTTGGTCTTTTGTCACTCTCATCCATCCTGTCTTTGATGGGTAAGAGGAAAACTGCAACAGACGAGGCTGGGCCAAGCCGCCCTGCTCGATCGAGAAGACCGCGGGGTGGTGCCGCAAGTTCAAGCACCGCCGCAGGTCCAGCTGTAGTCCTGGAGTGCCGTACAAAGCGGGATTTGGATCCCCATGCACACCTTGGACGAACCATTTTATCAGAGATGCCTCATGGTGAATACACTGATCGTAGAGTGTTATTTGAGGTGGACGTAGATGGACGATTGTTCGGCGAATATCTGTTGTTCGAATGCATTGAAGCTGCGCACTGGGGACCGATCTTTGAAGCTCCCGCTCGTGCTAATGTGAGCACTGTTCGTGCCTTCTATGCTAGCATCCAGAATCCTACCTTGGAGCCTTTGCAGTTTAAAATCCCTTTTGGTAGAGATCGGATGGCTACGATCGACGTTTGGTTGATTGCGCGACTTCTCAACGTGCCTCTAGGTGATGTGCATCCTAGTGAGAAGAATTTGAAGACTAGACGTGAACGAGATCGCCGCACCAGGTTTCTGTGCGGTAAGTTGGTTCCATGGCAGCCTAATAATAGCCTAAAGGCGACGTATATGTCTGAGGATTTACGCCTGCTGCACCATATCTGCACGTTTAATGTCTATCCCAGGTCGACGAACCGCATCGAATGTACACGTCTTATGGTCGATTTCTTATTTCTAGTGGCCCAGGGAGAGAACGTATGTAGGGCCACTTTCATCTTACGGCAGATAGTTCTCATAACCAAGTCGAGGAGAACATCCGAATCGCTTCCCTTTGGCCGACTTATTTGCAAGATTGCACTTGAGTTTGCCTATAGACTTGGGCCCGAATTACCGGTATCGATTCACACCATCGATGAGTCGACAATGGTCAAGATGAAGATTGGGTCTCAATACCGTGAAAATCAACTTGAAAGGGATAGTGGGGATGACTTTGATGAAGAGGAAGATCAAAGCGAAGAAGAACCTAGAGCAGAGGTTCAGGAAGAGGTTCAGGAAGAAGCAGAAGAGGAGGCTCAGGATACTGATGAGAGTCCTCCTCCTTCTGCGCAGACTACTATCGACGACCGCATTGCTCGGATGGAGGAGAGTCAGACCGCTTTGCGAAGGGAAGTCCAAGAACTTCGAGCAGAAGTCGCTGATGCCAAGGCCATTACAAAGAAGAAATTTGGCAAGGTGACTCGCACCTTGAAGGCGATCCTGTGTTGCTTACAGGATAAGGGTGCTCCTCCTCCGTCACCAGACTTCGACTAGCGATGCGATCTTTGATGTTGTTATTAGTAGTTAGCCATTTCCTGTTTTAGGTGTGTAAGCCTGTTAGGGCTAGTGCTTTGCTTATGTTGCTGTTGCTTAACTGTCTTAATTTCCATGTAATTCTAGTCATGATGCTTGTAAGGATATATCCCTTGTATTGTGACAATTTTGATAAATTGAAATGCATGGAATGCCTTTGACTCTTTAAGTGAATGATTGTGGTGTATTTGTGCAATTGAGACTGACAAGGTTGCACCCTATTTTGAATATAGGGAATGCCACCTAAGACTACGCCGAGCGCGGTTCGGCTTGCATTGTCAGAGCATATGGATCAGACTCCCTCTCAGTCTGGCACTCGTCCGGACCCTGCTGTGGGCCCGATTCCTGAGACGGTTCGATCGTCTCAGCCTGCTGTTGGTCCTACAGATGGACCACCGCCATTTACACCATCAGTTAGAGAGCCACATCGCGCATCTACTTCCGCACCTCATCCGCCACAGCCTGCTCCACCCCCTGACAGATTCGAGCAGATGATGGCTATGATGCTACAGCAGCACTAGCTTCTGACCACCATAGTGGGGACTTTAGCCCAGGGTGGGGGTGCGACTACATCTACTCCACCTGCACCACCTGCGCATCCAGCTGAGGATGCCTATACTTACGCCCAGGATGAGGGCATGGCCCATCCTGCGCAGCCTGCTTTCCCTGCGGGGAATCCTGCCGACACACGGGGCCTTTTGGAGCGATTTCAGCGCTTGCGGCCTCCTACTTTCACGGGTTCTCACAGACCCGAGGAGGCTGAGTTCTGGCTCGACCGAGTGTCGAAGATTCTACGGATGTTGCACTGCACCGAGGCTGAGCAGGTAGAGCTGGCTACCTTCCTGTTTGAGAGAGAGGCCAGTATGTGGTGGGATAGCGTACTGCGGACTGTTGCCGCAGATTTTGTATGGACGTGGGCAGCATTTGAGTTCCGCTTCCATGAGAAGTATTATCCCCAGACCTACAGGCACGAGAGGGAGAATGAGTTTCTCCGTCTCAGACAGGCAGCGATGACAGTTACCGAGTATGAGCATCGGTTCACAGAGTTGGGCAGGTACGTCCCGACGATTCTAACTGATGAGCAGATGCGCATACGGCGCTTTTTGGAGGGCTTGCGACCGGATATTCGGTCGAAGATGTGCTGTGTCAGTTTTCCCTCCTATGCGGAGTTGGTTCACATGTCCATGCGGGCAGAGCAGGACGTGGATCGACTTGCGCGATCACGAGGCCCGACTACTTCTAGGCCACGACCGGATTTGCCAGACAGGCCCTTCGCGGGCAAGAGGCCTCGCTTTGATCCTCCTACCAGGACTACGGTGCCTGTACCACCGTTTCGGGGCCCTGATTTGTCATGCACATACTGTGGGAGGACGGGCCACTTAGCGCAGAGTTGCTTTTCGAGGATGCGGGACAGTGGGTTTTCCCCGCCGCAGAAGATTGATCGTGTACGTCCACAGGCGATATCAGCACCGCTTATATGGTCAGCTCCTGCGCATCCTTCTTTCAGACCTACGGTATCGCAGATTCGACAGCCTCCACGACCCTTGACACAGCGGCCGAACCGGCCACAGCAGGCTCGGGTTCATGCATTGACCGCTGAGGCAGCTACGACGTCGACTTTCCAGCATTCAGCCTTTGAGGTCACGGCCCATATCGGAGGTATTCCCGTTCTTGTCATGGTGGACACTGGTTCCACGATTTCTTTGATATCGCGTACCGTAGTCAGACGTCTTGGGTTACAGACTATCACTATGGATAGCGTGCGAGTCTTTGCAGCTCATAGAGATTATTCGGATGTCACCCAGATGTGTGAGGGTTGTTTGGTTGATCTGGGAGGCAGGACGATGACTCTTGATCTGGTCGTCGATCCCTCGCTCGTTTATCTCGACGTCATTTTTGGCATGGACTGGTTGACTGCAGCGAGAGCCGAGATTGACTGCGAGACTCGTATAGTCACAGCGTACGAGCCTGAGGGTACATCCTTCACATTTCCAGTGCGGGTAAATCTTCCTTTCCGCATTCTTAGCTACGCCACTCTATTGCGCGACGCTGGTGCCCAGGTACTTGAGCAGACGCCAGTTGTTTCTAAGTTCGGGGATCTGTTCAGGAAGATCCCTGGTTTGCCGCCCCGAGATCGATTTCACTATCGATCTGGTTCCTGGTTCTACACCCGTCTCACTGCCGACGTATCGCATGGCACCATGTGAGATGGAGGAGTTGAGGACGCAGATTGATGGTCTGCTAGAGCTTGGCTTTATACGGCCTAGCGTGTCTCCTTGGGGAGCACCGGTCTTGTTCGTGAAGAAGAAGGATGGTTCACTGCGATTATGTATTGATTATCGCAGGCTGAACCAGCTCACGGTGAAGAACAAGTACCCTTTGCCCAGGATCGATGACTTGTTTGATCAGTTGAGAGGAGCACAGTACTTCTCGAAGATTGATCTTCAGTCAGGTTATCATCAGCTGCGCGTCAGAGATGAGGACGTGCAGAAGACAGCATTCAGGACCAGTTTTGGTCACTACGAGTTCCTCGTGATGTCGTTCGGTCTCACGAACGCACCGGCCGTGTTCATGGATCTGATGAACCGGGTATTTCGGCATTTCCTCTATCGATTCGTCGTTGTCTTTATTGACGACATTTTGGTCTACTCTAGGAGTCGAGAGGAGCATGAGGAGCGCTTGCGTTTGGTCCTTGATACGCTCAGACGACATCAGTTGTTCGCACAGTATAAGAAGTGCGACTTCTGGAAGCAGGAGGTGAAGTTTCTGGGACATGTGGTGTCCAAGGATGGCATGGCAGTTGACCTGTCTAAGGTAGCTGCGGTGCAGGACTGGGAGCAGCCTGGTTCTGTCACTGAGGTGAGGAGTTTCTTGGGACTCGCTGGCTACTATCGGCGCTTCATTTAGGACTTCTCGAAGATCGCGAGACCCTTATCTCAGTTGACACGGAAGGACGTGAAGTTCGCCTGGAATGATAAGGCGGAGTCAGCTTTTCAGGAGCTGAAGGACAGACTTACGTCCGCCCCTGTGCTAGTATTGCCAGAGCAAGGGGTTAGATACACTATATACACTGACGCGTCTAGCGTTGGTTTGGGTTGTGTCCTTATGCAGAGGGACAGGGTAATTTCGTATGCCTCGAGACAATTAAGGAAGCACGAGGAGAATTACCCTACACACGACCTAGAGTTGGCAGCCGTTATATTCGCACTGAGACTCTGGAGACATTACCTCTACGGAGAGGAGTTCGAGATCTTTTGAGACCACAAGAGCCTCAAGTACATATTCACGCAGCGAGACTTGAATATGAGACAGCGGCGATGGATGGAGACGTTGAAGGACTTCAAGTTTGAAGTCTCTTACCATCCTGGGAAGGCGAACCTTGTGGCTGATGCGTTGAGCCGTAAGAAGGCGATAGAGTTTGCGGCTCCGCTGATGGTTGCCGAGTGGGATATGGTGGAGTTTTTGCGAGACTTTGAGCAGAAACTCACCGTAGAGGAGCCATTTGAGTTCATCGCACACGTACAGGTGCGATCCCAGATCGATGACCGAGTCATCGAGGCGCAGAGGGACGACGAGCATCTTACTGAGCTTCGAGAGCAGGCCAGTGATGATGCTGACGCCGACTGGCGAGTTGGTATGGATGGGGGCTTACGTTACCGTGGCCGCCTATGCGTCCCAGATGTCCCTGACTTGAGACGAGAGATTCTCGAGGCTGCGCATTCTACTAGACTCGCGATGCATCCAGGCAGCACGAAGATGTATCGTGATGTGAAGAGGACATATTGGTGGGAAGGTATGAAGACCCACATAGCTGAGTTCATGTCCCGTTGTCTCACTTGTCAGCAGGTGAAGGCAGAGCATCGCCGACCACCTGGACTTTTGCAGCCTATGCCGATTGCAGAGTGGAAGTGGGATTTCATTTCCATGGACTTCATTTCTGGGTTGCCGAAGACGAGGAAGGGGCATGATTCCATTTGGGTGATCGTCGACCGATTGACAAAGTCGGCGCACTTCCTACCGATCAGAGTTACGAACTCTGCAGACGAGCTGGCTAGATTGTACATCCGAGAGATTGTGCGTCTGCATGGAGTTTCGTTGGAGATCGTGTCGGACAGAGACACGCGGTTCACTTCTATTTTCTGGACTCGCATTCAGGAGGCTATGGGTGTGAAGTTGAAGTTCAGTACTGCCTTCCACCCACAGACGGACGGACAGACGGAGCGAGTGAACCAGATCCTGGAGGACATGTTGCGAGCTTGCGCATTGGACTTCAAGGACAGTTGGGATGACTGTCTTGCATATGCGGAGTTTGCGTACAATAATAGCTTCCAGACGAGTATCGGCATGACACCTTATGAGGCACTGTATGGGCGACCTTGTCGCGCACCGCATTGCTGGTTAGAGGTCGGTGAGCGTAGCTTGATCGGCCCAGAGTTGGTGCAGGCGACGTCAGAGAAGATCGATATTATTCGACGTCGGCTTCTTACAGCACAGAGCAGACAGAAGAGCTACGCCGATACGAGACGACGGCCACTAGAGTTCACAGTCGGGGATCACGTGTTTTTGCAAGTTTCCCCTATGAAGGGAGTCCTTCGGTTCGGGAAGAAGGGGAAGCTGGCACCGCGATTCATTGGTCCATTCCAGATCCTCGATCGTGTGGGAGCAGTGGCTTACCGATTGGCTTTACCCACGCCCCTCGCGAGCGTCCACAACGTATTTCATGTTTCTATGCTGAAGAAGTACGTTGCTGATCCTTCCCATATCATCAGATGGGAGCAGGTGCAGTTAGGAGAGGATGTTACTTATATCCTGCGACCGACACGCATCTTAGACAGGAAGGAGCAGGTACTGCGTAGCAAGGTGATTCCCCTTGTGAAGGTACTATGGACGCATCACTCTGAAGAGGAGGCTACTTGGGAGACCGAAGCCGAGATCAGAAAGAATTACCCACAGCTTCTCGAGGAGTACGAAAAGGTACAAATTTCGAGGACGAAATTATTTGTTAAGGGGGGTAGATTGTAACGCCCGTGAAAAATTCGCACTTGGGTTCGAGTACCGATTTGACCCGAAATCGCGTAGAGTTCGAGTACCGATTTGACCCGAAATCGCGTAGAAATATTTTCCATGGAAATTAAGCGTAAGTTAGCTAGCGCAACGCTAGAGTAGCTGGGAAATAGTCCTTGATCACTTTAAATACGTTCTACAAGACCCAAATCGAGTAGAACAAACAACTCTACAACACTCTATAACCTCGGATCAAACTCTAAGCAGGTTTGTTCTCTGGACCATATTGAAATTTTGTATTGGATCTAGACCGCGCGTCGAAGGTCCGATACCTCCTATCTTAGACCGTTAGAACCGCCCAGCTGGACTTGACAATCATCTCGAAAATCAAGTCAAACCGATAATCACAGACGATTTCGTTGAACCCGGACTGAAGCGACCGCGAATAGGGACGGATTTGGAATTTCAAATTCAAATCTGGCACACGACTTGACGCGTCAGTATTGAGCGTTCTGACCGTCAGAATTCATCCAGATTACACCCTCGGATCAGGAAAAATTTCTATTTATTATCATGAGACTTTCAGCCCTGATCTACGTGCGGTGACCGCTGAACTGAAACTGGTCCGCCACGTGCGATCTGCGAACCCTGCCAGACTGAAAACTTAATACGAGGTACATCTGGTACCCATGAGCTTAAGTCTGATCGCAATCGACCAGGGGACCACCAGAAAGCAGTTTTTGGACCGAAACAGCCCCGAAATGGATAGGCACCAAGTAAACTTCGTCCCGGAGCCTATTTTCGGCGATTTTAAGCTTATAAAAGGGGTTGAAACCCTCATTCCTCCCTTCCATCCGAAAATTGCAACCCTAGGAGAAAAAGAGAGAGAGTTTGAGAGAAAGAGAAGAAGAGATTTTTCCCGCTTCCGAGCCCCTGACAGTTGCTGCTTCAGCACTTCTTTCCAATCACCTGGCTAGTGATTTCTTCACTTTTTCAGGTATAAAATAACTCCAAAAACTTACTGATTTAGGGTTTACTTAGATGCATGACATGTTAGCTAACGTATTCCATAAATCAGGCTCTCCTACTGCCGTAGACGAAGCGTACACGCTCCGTTCAAAATCCCGCAACCGTAAGAGACTAGGTGAGGATTTTAGACGCTTTGATTGACGGTTTACAACGCTTTCAATGTCGTTTAATAGTAGATTATCGACGGCATCGCCGTTTGACATGTACAACATGCTCTCCGTTTCCTGTTTCGTAAATTAACGAAGAATATGAGATTTAGGGCATTTTAGTCATTTGTAGGAAGTACGGTCTACATGCATATTTTGCTGACGTGATTGACATGGTTTGTCGCCGCATTAGTGAGTTAGGAATGCTTGCATAATCAGTTTGGCGAAGAGATTCGCCAAGTTGCGCACTTTGGGTCGACATACTATATGTGGACTTAAGTGTGTAGTGTATGTGTTTGTATAAATGCTTGTATTAGTATGTATTGTATTGAATGATGTTATGTAGTAGTTTGAGATTGATTTCATGATTAAAATGCTGACCTAAATGATTTCCTACATATTTACCTTATGCATGATTGCATTACATGCATAGAAAGTATGCCTTGAAGATTTGCTTAAGTTGAATGTTATAACATGTGTTAACATGCTCACATGATGTATTTCAATTCCAATACTTTAACATGTAATGCTAATATGATTCCATAGATGTGTGGGACTTGACCTAGTCCAGGCAGTCGGTAACCGAGCGAATTCGTGGCTGACTGGTCATAGCCACGAACGACGCGTCGATGAACGTGATTCGTGTTGAGAGTTGGCGGCAGTGGTTAAGCCACGCGAAGTGTTTTACGCACTTCATGTCGTTCAACTTGAGATGCGATCGCACTAGTCGAGCCCGTCAAGTAACCCGACTGGCCGATGATGTTCACCTTGTATGTATCATAACTGCTTGAACCTAGGGTACTGAACTTACCATTGTAAACCTTGTTAACCGTGGTACCTTGATCCACGAAGACTCATGAGCCGGGCATGGTGGTATGGGACACCGTGGTCGAGCTGTCGGCCTACGCTGGGGCCACAAACCTCCCCGTAGTGACCAGTGAGCACCTTGACTCGTGAGCAGATTATGGTGGTATGGGACACTATATTCTAGCTGTCGGCCTACACTGATCAGGCGACGAGCCCTTTGTAGTGACCGCGAGCGTATTCTGAGTCCACGGGAGGCGACGACCCTTCCGTTGCAGTAGAGTACTGTAGGCCTGTATTGATAAGGTGATGGGGGAGCGGTGCAACGAGTGCGAGCAACAACCCTGGCAGCCCTTGCAGTGACATACGAAATATACATCGTATGAGATTACTAGGAGTGACGACCCTAGACAGGATCTGTGTTGGGATTGATACAAGGGAAGTACCTTAGTTTTCCAATCCTGCTGTTTGAATGGACTAATAACAACTTGGAAATCATATCACCATAGCATTGCATGTGCCTGGAAGATGTGGAGCACTCTAGGGAGTGTGGCATGCCGCGGTCGTAAGATGTTGCCGCATGAGGGTGATCGTCGGTGAGGGCATACATCACGTCATATCATCTTGCATTAACAACAGTATTAGGATTGTCTGATTTACTGCTTTACTATTATCGCGTGATTGAATTGTAAACATGCTAATCTTTGCTCTATGATTCCACTGAGTTGATCACTCATTCCCACGTTATGGGATGGTGTTTGCAACACCCACCAGACCCTGTTGTAGCTGCAGGTGAGGACGAGATCCAGGACGTGGAGCCAGAGATCGACGAGGACCAGGATGAGTTCTCGTATATGCAGTATCATGACGGCTTCCCGTAGGCGACCTGGATCGAGGGGACATCAGTGGGACTTTCCTTTTGAACATTATTCTTTTGTTATGTATATGTACATGAGACTCAGAGATGTAGTCATACTTTGGAGACAGATGAGATTACTTTGTTTTTCCATACAGTGATATATACATTGTTTAGTCTTCCGCTTGCTTTTATCACTGGATCTGAAGTATGAATTGCAGTTTTGGTATACTTTTACTCATGTGAATGCTTTAAATCAGACAACATTGAATCATAACCATTTTTGTTGCATAAGTGACGGTCTGGAACTCGGGAGTTGAGTTTATACACGACCCCCGATTTTCAGGGTGTTACAATATATAATAAGGATTATGGCTAACTTTATATATATATATATATATATATATATATATATATATATATATATATATATATATATATATATATAGGTTAGGTTTTTCTCAATTTATTTTTTAAAAACTTCTGTTTTGTAACAACTTACATAACAACTCCAATCCAGTCACTCCTCTCCAACTCTTTTCTTTTCAGATTTTTAATTGTTGTAATTTTTATTTTTCTTTTTTCTTAGGTTTTAGTTGTTTAGAACTTGAAGGGTTTGAGTGCTTCATGCCCAAGTGGTTAAGGAACCATACACTGAGACTTTTGAGTGAAGGAGGTTTGGTTGAAGGACTCACAATCCATCGACAAGTTAGAAAATCCTCAAATATTCCTAGAACATCATCTATGATCATGATTGAAGAACATTATGTTAATGAGGATCTCGTGCGTCACACACCACCTGTTAGGACAGTGAGTGGTGTGAATGAAGTGCATCGGGTTCCATCGGTTCGAACTTTATGAGATTATTTACAACCGAAAAGAACAAGTATACCTTCTTGTTTAATTTTTCCAATCAATGCAGGAAACGTGGAGTTCAAACCTAGGATGATTCAAGTACTTCCTAAATTCCATGGACTTCATTCAGAAAGTCCATATATGCATATAAAAGAATTTGAAGAGATCGTTACGACCATACATTTTAATGATGTTCCTCCTGATACAATTAGCCTTAAATTATTTCCATTTTCTCTAAAAGAAAAGGCCAAATCATGGTTTCATTCGTTAAGGCCTAGATCTATTGGCACATGGGCGGAGATGAGCCAAGAGTTCCTTAAAAAGTTATTCTCGGCTCATAAAACCAATGCTCTTAGATGAGAAATAATGAACTTATCCTAGAAAAATAATGAGGCATTCTTTGAGTGTTGGGAACGTTCGAGGAATTACTTCTCGCTTGCCCACACCATGGCTACAAAATTTGGCGAACCATTGACTTCTTCTATAACGGACTAAATCCGAACATGCGCCAATTCATGAAAATGATGTGTAATGGTGAGTTTATTAACAAAGAATCGGAAGATGCCTGAGATTACCTTGACATGCTAGCTGAAAATGCCTAATCATGGGACACATCCAACCAAGCTAACAATCCCAAGGCAGTGTCAAGAGAGAAGGGAGTACATGTACTAAAAGAGGATGATGATATTAATGAACGGTTGGCGAACCTCACACAGAAAATTGAGGACTTGGAATCTAGGAAGGAATCAACTTGACCCAAAACAATCGTTGAAGCCGTATGTGGTATTTGTGAGAGCGATGTACACCTAACCAAAGATTGTTCTACAATCCTTGCATTTCAAGAGGCATTGCACGTTCAAGCAAACTCTACAAACGCCTATCAACGACCCTTCAGTGCACCTAATTCTAACATGTACATTTATGATTGGTGGAATTTTAATTGGAGAAAAGGACCAATTGCGAATGTAACTAGTTATCCCCAAGGGCCATCTAGTGGACTCCCACCTAGGAGAACCCCTGAGGATACATTAGATGCATTCATGCAGGGGCAACTATAGGTTATGAATGAACTAAGAACTTCAGTTGTAAGACTTGAGACACGACTAAATGTGGGGGAGACCGGGACCTTTCTGGCCCAGCCTCAACCTAACCCGAAAGGACAATTTAAGATAAGTGATATCAACTCTTCAACTCAACATGTGGAACATGTTGAAGTCATCACCACCCTGAGAAGTGGAAAAGAAGAAGACAGAGATTCTGAGGAAGGTTGAGAAACCTAAAGAGTTCAAAAATTCAAGGGATGGTGGTGAATCTAGCAATGCTCCATATAACAAAGAGTCGTCACAGGGATACGAACTTGTGGCCCCATTTCCCCAACATCTCGTCACATCAAAAAGGCCAATTGAGAATCAGGATATTTTAGAGGTTTTTAACAAGTTAATATCAACATCCCCTTGTTGGATGCAATTAAACAGTTCTCATTTTATGAAAAATTCCTAAGAGATTTATATGCAGTAAAGCGAAAGTTGAACGTACATAAGAAAGCATTTTTGATTGAATAGGTAAGTGTCATCATAAATCAAAAAATTCCCCCAAAATACAAGGATCCTGGAAATCCTATGATCTCATGTGTAATTGGAAACTTTCGGGTCAATAAAGCAATAGGGCCTTGGGGCAAGTATTAATATGGTACCAAACTCGATTCAATTGGGCCTTCGTGAGTTGAAATCCACTAAGAAAATATTATAGTTGGTCGACCGCTAGACTAGGATACCGAGGGGTGTGGTAGAAGATGTGTTAGTTCAAGTAGATAGATTCTTTTACTTTGTAGATTTCATCATCTTGGATACACACCTAGTCATAAAAGAGACACTCAAATCCCTGTCATATTAGGCCGACCATTCCTGGCCACTGCTAATGCCATAATCAATTGTTGGAATGGAATCATGAAAATATCTTCTAGGAATATGACTATAAAATTGAACATGTTTCATTTGCACAAACCACAAGAGGATGAGGACACAATTCATGAGGGGAACTTAATTGAAACAATTGAAGACGAAGAGCCTCTTTCAATCAAAACTCACAAATATCTGAAAGTTCTCTTGGCACACTTCGCGGATTCAAACGATCCCATGATACAAGACAAAGTGGATGCCTTGTAAGATTGTGTCCCGGTTCCTGATATTGGCCGAGAAGTTGATAACACTCCCTCCACTAACATTGAATTTTCACCATTACAGGTGGAGGAGATGCATTATGAACTGAAGCCTATGACTTCAGATTTTAAAAAGACCACGATGAACAAAAGTTCTATTATTCAATTGTTTATGGTCTCTCATTCACCTCAACCTACTAATATTGAGAAATTGTCTACTGCAGATGAATCATACATTTGTTGGGCACCTCAAGACATAAAGAAGATATTCATTAATGAGGTGATCAAGTTTCTCTAGATGGTAATGGTTCAGGACAACCAAACTTGCTCTAAAGTAGGTTAGTAGATGATCTCGTTGAAAACTTTATTGAGATATTTGCCAAAGGAAGAACTGCCACCTTTGGATAATTGTTAGATTAAGATTAGATTTCTTGCTTTCCTAGGATTAGGATAGTTGTTTTAATTTGTTTTTAGTCTTTGTGTTAACCCATTACATGCTGAACTTTGCAAAAACTTCAACTTCTCCTTCTTTAGGTAATATCTTTCCATCACTTCCCGTTATTTTCGTTGTCTCATATTACATTACATGTTTACATCTGCTACAATGAGGAAAGTGCCTAAAGGGGCATTTGAATCGTAAGTTACTTCAGATAATGTACTTATGCCTCAAGTAACTTATCTTGGTTTCTACTTATTAAGCTGAAGTGATTTAGGTACCTTTAAGTAAAAATGTTACTTATAACTAATCTTAAACCAAACTTATCTCAAATAAGTTACTTATCTACTGCTGTAAGTAGAAAAAATAACTTATTTGGTGGTATCCAAATGGGCCCTAAAGGGGCGTTTGGATCGTAGACTACTTTAGATAAGCTACTTATGCTATAAGTAGCTTATCTTAGTTTCTACTTATTAAGTCGATAAGCATGTTTGACAATGAACATACTTAGTAATCAAAAAGTAGAAAAACATGTTTGGTTTCCAACATCATAAGCAATTATACCTCAAGTTTGTTTGGTCCCATCACATCCACCTCCATCATATGGGCCTAACCTTTGATGTGGACCATTCATTGTATGGACCCCACCTTCTATGTAGGCCATCCATCAAATGGGGCCCACCTTGGATGTGGGCCTTTCATTATCATGACCTGATATTTAAAGTGCACCATTTTTATTTTTATTTTTACACACACACACACACACACACACACACACACACACACACACACACACCCACCACCAAACACTCACGCCGTAGTGGGATTTCACCTCCTGTGGATACTTGAACCCTTGACCGGGTGTTGAAACTCCTGAGAGAGTAAGGATCCTAAAGTGCACCATTAATTATATAGGACCACCTTTGATGTTGGTCATCCATCATCCATCAAGTGGGGTCACCTTCAATGTTATTGTTCATAATGTGGGGCCCACCTTCAATATCCACCACCCATTATGTGAAGCCCACCTTTCATGTGGACCATCCATGCCCCACCTCTGGTGTGGGCCATCCATTATGCAGGGCTGCCCTGGATATGGGCCACTTGTCATTAGGGCCAATCTTTGATGTGGATTGTCCATCATGTGGGTGTTGGGATTTGTGTTGCGGAATCACACAAATCTAGATCTAGGATAGCAATTCAACGGCACCAAGCACATACAAGAGAACACACAGATTTAACGTGGAAAACCTTTGTAGGAAAAAACCATGGTCAAAGCGACAGATGTCCACTATGAAAGTAGAAATTACAAAAGAGAGGACTTACCCGATTCGAACAACCTCAAATCTCACCCTTGTTACACCCTTTAGAAACCCTAAAATCCTTTTAGGAACCCTTGGAAACCTTTTAGAAAGCTTTAGAATAATATTAGAATAGCCCTAGGAACCCCTATTTATAGTTTAGGAAACTTTTCTTTCGCATCTCAGTTGCGAAAGGACTTAGATTTAAGACATCTCACAACAATCTTCACCATGTCTTCAATCTTCAACCGTGTAGCTTCTTGACCTCTTCTCTTATTTTTGCATCACATCATATATTCTCTTGCACACTCCATCTTTCTTTTACGCCATCGCCAAGCCCAAAGAAGTTTTACAGACCTTGAACTTCTCTACAGGAACGATCTAGGAAAGCATGTCCATCAGATCAGAATCCACATGCCCAACTATCTTTGCTCCTGTCTTCTTAAAAAGGAAAGACGTAGTCTTCTCACCATCTCACCGTTACCCAATATTGCTTATCGGGGTACTTGCTCACAACACTGATAGATTGTGAAATAACCGGTCTAATCCAGACCATGACATATACTGCCAACCGCATTCGAATAAGGCTCATATGATATCCTGTTTTTCCTCATCTATTTTGGGACATGTCCTGTGAAAAACTTGAGGAGAGACGCGTAAGGAATGCTCTTCGGCTTTACCTGGCCCATCACATCCTTGATCAATACCTACAGACAAGGTGTTCCTCCTGTGATTACCAAAGCCGAGAACCATCTTTGCAGCCCCCCGATCCTTTATCTTGAATGTCCCACTTAACCAAGTCTTTAGTACCTTGATTTCACACATGTGATAATTAGCGATCTACATATCATCAATTCCTGACTCACCATGAAGGAATCAAACCACTGCCTAGGTGACAGGTCGAACCACGACCTTCTGTAAAGTCTTTTCTCAGCCCCCTTAACTTCGAACTGTTCTGGTTGCTTCATGTAGTTCTGCTCTTCACTTTCCCTTACAGAAATGCAGACTCCACATCCATCCTTCCAGCTCAAGATCACATTGGCCAACCAGCGCCAATCACGGATCTAATAGACACCTGCTATAACGTAGGCACGAATATCTCTGAGAAGTCAATCTCTTCTCTCTAAGCATAAGCCTTCCCTACCAACCTCTCCCTGTATCTATGTTGTATCCTCCTGAAGATCCACCTACATCCAACCACTCTCTAGCCCACTAGAAGCTTCACCCGCTCCCATATGTCGGTTTGGTACGACGAATCCATCACATTGCCCATAGTCACCTTTCACTTCTCAGCACCAGGCTAACCTAGAGCCATCTGAATAGATAAATCCTCCTACGATATTGGAGTTGTCCATGTACCTCGTCGATATCCTGCGATCATGTCGTGTGATTCTTCTCACAGGTGACTGCTCCACCTGCTCTGTATCCCTGTCTGCACGTCTCAGCCTTCCTGCCCTACTCACTTATGTGGTCATGTCCAACATGTCACACACATGCAGAGGTGGAATCCGCTACATCCATTGCAACTCCAGCTTTTGAAGTGTTCCCGATCAACCTGTATAAGTTACCGAGTCGTTACGCTTTCATAATTACCCATGTCCCCTTGGATACCTTAAGAGCACTATCAATACCTGTGTACTTGCATCCTTTTACCTCAAGTACACTAAGAGAAATCAGATTCTGCTTCAAAACAGGAACGTTCCTAACATCAGTCAGGGTGCGCTCCACCCCATCAAATATCTTGATGCGTACCGTACCAACAGCCACAACATTACAAGCAAAGCCATTGCCCATAAACACTTGTCCACCATCGCACTCCCTGTAGCTGGTGAACCAACTCCAATGAGGAGTCATGTGAAAAGATGCCCCTGTGTCTAGCATCCACTCGTCCTTACGATCATCGTATGGCCACTTGATCGTAGACACAGACAAAATATTACCATCACATCCACTCGATCCATCTGACGTGACAACATTGGCCTCCCTGTATGAAGCCTCAAAATCTTCTCTCTTCGATTTAGGATTTTCACAATCCTTCTTCACATGTTCTTCCTTTCCATAATTCTAGCACTTTACCTTTACCTTGCCTTTGCCCTTGCCTTGGATTTGGATCTATAACCTGAAGGACCCATACCTTATTCAGAATTTCTACCCATTGTAAACAGTGCATCAGAATATGTCCCCATGTCGCCGTTTAGCTTTCTCATAGCCTTCCCTTGAAGGGCTGAGATAACGGTGTCGACACTCGTGCTGCACATGGTGTCCTTAAATGACTCATACGACGCCGAAAGAGAATTCAGCAACATATATGCTTGTTCTTCATCTTTCATCACTTCCTCCATATCAGCAATTTACAGACTAATTTATTAAAATTACTGATGTGAGCCTCCAGATCTCCGCCCTCCGCCATCTTGAAGTTATACCACTACCGCTTCAAGTGTAGGTGATTTTCAGAGGATTTTTTTGCATAAACATTCCCTAACTTCGCCCATAACTTAGCCGTAGTTTTCTCCCTCATGACATTATAGAGAACTTCATCCGTGAGACATAAACAGATCGATAATAAAGCCTTCTTATCAAGAGTATTCCTTTCATCATCGGTCATAGTAGACTTTCGCTCCTCAAGAGCACCATCTTCGCCTTGCTTGATTAAGGAACTCATCATCTTGATCTTTCATAACACAAAATTATTTTTCCCTATGTACTTCTCAATCTCATACCTGGTGCTCGCCATTATTACTAATCCCTCATATTCAAATCTGTGCACCGAACTTGGCTTTGATACCACTTGTTGGGATTTGTGTTGCGGAATCGCAAAGATCTAGATCTAAGATAGCAATTCAATGGCACCAAGAACATACAAGAGAACACACAGATTTAACGTGGAAAACCCTTGCGAGAAAAAACCACGACCAAAGCGACAAATGTCCACTATGAAAGTAGAAATTACAAAAGAGAGGACTTACTCGATTCAAACAATCTCAAATCTCACCCTTGCTACACCCTTTAGAAACCCTAAAATCCTTTTAGGAACCCTTGAAAACCTTTTAGAAAGCTTTAGAATAATATTAGAATAGCCCTAGGAACCCCTATTTATAGTTTAGGAAACTTCCCTTTCGCATCCCAGTTGCGAAAGGACTCAGATTTAAGACATCTCGCAACAGTGGGGCCCACCTTGATGTGGACCAACCATCATGTGGGGCTCACCATCATTAATTGCCCATCATGTGGAGGCCACCTTTGATGTGGACTATCCATCATGTGGGCCCCGCCTTCAATGTGGGTTGCCCATTATGCAAGGCTTACTTTAGATGTGGGCCATTCATCATTAGGGGCCGACTTTTGATGTGGATCATCCATCATGTGGGGCCAACTCAATATGGGACATCCATCATGTGGAGCCCACTTTTGATGTAGACTGTCCTTCATGTAGGCCCCACCTTTAAAGTGGGGTGGTCCATCATACCAGTCCACTTTGGATGTGGGCTTTTTATTATTATAGGCTGACCTTTAATGTGTATCATCCATACGTGGGCCCACATTAATATAGGGTCATCCATCATGTGGGGCCCACCTTTTATGTGGACCACTTACCGTGTGAACCCAACCTTCAATGTGGACAGTCCACCACATGGGGCCTCCTTTGATATGGACAGTGAGGTAGAGCCTCCTTTGACATGTATCCTTAGAGAGAGAAGTAGAAAAGTCAATGAGTTAAAAATTTTTTTAAAAATTACTCATTAAGTAGATTTTGGCATATAAATTATTTTTACATTGATGCTTATCAAACTAACTATAGTTTTAAAAAATAACGTAATTACTTAACATAAGTTAAAATGTAACTTATTTAGTGCTATCCAAACAGCCCTAAAGGGACGTTTGGATCCTAAGTTACTTAAGATAAGCTAATGATGTGTCAAATAGCCTATCTTAGTTTCTACTTATTAAGTAGAAGTGATTAAATAACTTTAAGTAAAGAAATTACTTATAATTGATCGCAAACCAAAGTTACTTATCTCAAAAATAAGTTACTTATCTATTCAAATGGGCCCTAATTGTCATGTGGTCTAAGGTTACTCGCAGTCCATGTGATTTCCTAGACGTACCGACCGTAGTTCATTTGCAGCACGCGATTGCATCCTACCCACACTAGGACCTAGCTGGAGACAGGCAATCCTGACAGAGCCTTTGTATGTTTTCTATCCACACCAGTCATTCATTTTGACAGATCATTTTAGGGCATGAGCTCAAAAAGAGGTACCTCGGGGTCTTGAGTGGACCACATCATATAAAGCAGTGGTGACAATGATACCTGTTATGGAGAGATCCGAGCCCACGGTAGAACATCAATCCGGCTGTAAGTCCAAGCCGAGGCGCCCGAGGCACTACCCATCTGACCAGACTTCAGCATCGCAACAAGGACACTCGAGCGTCTTTGGGTGAGGGTCGACTCAGAAGGGTCTTAACAATCCGATTGGATAATTATTATTCCCCAACTACGATATGCTCAAGCCGGCCGCATCAAATTCGGCATGACGGGTCGGGTCGGACGTCGTCTGACTTAGAGAATGTTCTTTACTATAGTCTGACGAGCCGAGCAGACATTCAGATGCGCATATCCCATTCACTAAACATGGAAACTGCCATAACCCAACGTGGCCGATAACGTCGCTCGCTGATACGCATTATTCGTCAGATACGCTACACGATCAACAGATTGAGGATGGTATCTACACGATCCGGGAATCTCCCTAATCGTGCCGAGATTATCGAGACCAGACCGCCCCACAGGCAAGTATAAATAGCACACAACGTCATATACACAGGTACACGAAATCAAGCTCTCTTCTCCTCTACTCTCTACCTAGACCTCGATTCCCTTGTCCTGACTTAGGCATCGGAGGGTCCCTCGGCTTAGCCAGGGTCACCTTTGCCCGTTTTCTTGGTGCAGGTTTCAGGGACGATACGCAGAGGGCGACTGGAGAGAGGGCCGACCAGATTTTGACCTCAATATTTTTTGGCTCCGTCTGTGGGAACCTGAAACTAGAAGTCAGGTTCTCATTTTCCCAAGCAATGGCGAGGAAGAAGAAAGCTGCAGTGGTGCAGCCGCAACCTAATGAGCAGACTCGGTCGTCATCACCACTTCATGCCGAGTCCGCACCAGGACCTTCCCAACGTTCACGCAATCGGTCAAGCAAGTATCGCGCCATGCAGAACGAGATCCGGGCCCTGTACGATGAGATAAACCGAATGAAACAGCAAAGAGAGCCAGAGCCACATCCAGCTCAGGAACGACCCATTCTCGAGCCGGTGGGGTTGTTCGTGAAAACTCGCTCTGTACCGAGGAGTGTGAGACCCGAAGCCCCCCAACACTCAGAGGTGCAGCATTCCAGTCAAAATCCTCCTACGGGTACACGCTGAGGAATCCGCACGGAACGCCACCACTCGGGCCCCCACAACCATTCATTCAGCCACATCCACCCTACTACCTACGGACCTCCGTCATCATTTAGAACGAAGGAGAGAAAGGAGAACGCCGGAGGTCGAGGATGCCCCAGAAGTCGTCACAAAAAATAGGGACCCATGGGAGGCACGATTTGCGGTGTTGAAAGGTCGGTTCCTGACATTGGAGAAAAAGCAGCAACAATCGACAGTTCCAACCACGTTCCAGGCGATGATGGAAGAGACCGAGTCTCCCTTCACCCCAGCCATCATGGCTGAAGTGATGCCGCAGAGGTTTCGGATGCCTCCCGTCATCCAGTATTCATGATCTGGGGATCCATCCGAACACCTGGAGTCCTACCGATCGTGGATGCAGATCTAAACTGCAATGAACGCAATGATGTGTAGGGGGTTTTCTATCACCCTCACAGGGTCCACTCAAATTTGGTATCGCCAACTCAAACCCAACTCCGTGGATTCTTTCGCGGAACTAAGTCGACTATTCCTTACGCAGTTTATAAGCGGTAAGAAAATTCAAAAATTCAACACTCACCTGCTCACCATCAAGCAGGCCCCAAAAGAGTCGTTAAAGGATTACATCGCCCGCTTTAATGAAGAAGCATTGCATGTCGAGGACTACGATGACAAGATGGCTCTCTCTGCCATTCTGAGCTGATTGAAGGAAGGAAAATTCACCTTCTCTATCGGAAAGAATCAGCCAAAGATGCTAGAGAACTTCATGGCGAAATCTCAGAAGTATACTAACGCTGAGGAATTCACTAACGCTCGAAAAGTCACACAAGTATCCGACTCGACAAACATAGGGAAGAGACCTCGGAACGAAGACTCCCAGCCGACTAGCAAAGGGGCAGATGACCGCGCTTCTCGCGATAGTCGGCCGAACCACAGGCCGGAAGGGAAATTTCATTCCTATACCCCACTTAATACATCCGCTGAGCAGATTCTGCTGGATATCCGATGAGACAGACTACTTAATTAGCCGGTCTGCATGAGGACTGACCTAGAGCACCGGGACAAGCAAAAATTTTATCGTTTCCACTGGAACCATGGTCACAACATGGACGACTACGTGGATCTGAAAGATAAGATTGAGTTCCTCATCCGCAAGAGACATGTACGTCGTTACACCAAAAAAGAGAAGTCCGCTCGGAGAGAAGAACTGCCGCGAAAACAGCCGAACAACCCCCCAAAGGAACCCGCTGAAATTCGTACCATCTTCGGGGGTTCAGCTGAGGGAAGGGATTCAAATAGGGCTCGAAAAGCCTATTCCCGAAGATCCGAGCCGGTACACCGCGTTCACCTGGCGAAACGTCCCAGCAAGGAACTCCGAGTCACTCCGTGCACCCTGACTTTTACGGAAGATGATGCGCGCGGGATCCAGCATCTACATGATGACGCGCTAGTGGTTACCATGACCATAGCAAATCACAAAGTGTACGGCATCTTGGTCGACACCGGGAGTTCGACTGATGTTATGTATTCTGAAGCATTCGAAAGGATGGGAATTCTATGGTCCCGGCTCCGACCCGTGAAGACTCCCTTGCACGGCTTTGCCGGAGAGAGAGTCATCTCCGAAGGAGTCATCTCCCTCCCAGTAATAGCAGGAGAACGGCAACATCAAGTCACACTTGTGGTGGACTTTTTAGTTATCAATATTCCATCTGTCCACAACGTGATCTGGGCCGACCCTCCCTCAACGCAATGAGAGTGGTCGTCTCAACTTACCATCTAATGATGAAGTTTTCAGCTGAAGGTGGGATTGGTTATCTCCGAGGCAATCAACGTGAGGCCTGGAGGTGTTATGCGATACCCATGAGAAAAGGGGATGCTAAGCAAACACTCGTAATGGACGCCTTGGATCCTCGAGGACCGACGGAAAGCTCCTCAGTCAAAGATCTGGTAAAAGTACCGCTCGATAAATTAGACCCTGGCAAAACTGTTCATCTCGGATCATCACTGAATCCCGAGCGGAGGAACGAATTATTGGCCTTCTTGAAGCAACACCGAGGTATCTTCAAATAGTCGCACGCAGATATGTCGGGGATCTCACCTGATGTGCTGGTCCACAGGCTGAACGTAGACCCAGATCACCGGCCAGTTAAGCAAAAAAGAAGACCGTTCGATGTCGAACGATATGAAGCCATTGCTGAGGAGGTCTCGGTCCTGCTCGATGAGAGTTTCATAGAAGAAGTGTACTATCCTGACTGGATAACAAATGTTATACTCATCAGAAAATTTAACGGGAAGTGGCGGGTCTGTGTAGACTATTCTGATCTGAATAAAGCATGTCCCAAAGACAGCTTTCCGTTATCTCGGATCGACCAACTAGTGGACAGCACAGCCGGACATGAGTTACTCTCATTTCTGGACGCTTATTTCGGATACAACTAAATCGCTATGTATCCCCCAGACAGGCAGAAGACTACCTTTGTCACGGACAGAGGGCTCTAATGTTACCGGGTCATACCATTTGGCCTGAAAAATGCTGGGGCAACATATCAGACACTGGTGAATCAGATGTTTGCTAGCCAGATTGGGCACACCATGGAGGTGTATGTGGACGACATGTTAGTGAAAAGTACCCAAGCCTCCAACCACCTTTCTGACCTCGGAGAAACATTCAGCGTCTTTCGAGAATATCAGATGAAATTGAATCCCACTAAATGTGCATTCGGGGTTGAGTCAGGGAAGTTTTTTAGCTTTCAAGTCAGTCAGCAAGGTATCGAGGCCAATCCGGATAAGATCAAAGCTCTCCTCGACATGAACTTGCTTCGAACTCTTAAGGAGATACAGTGTCTCACGGGAAGAGTTGTTGCCCTCGGACGCTTCATATCTAGGGCTACGGATAAGTGCCTTCCCTTCTTATGGTAGCTGAAGGGCCATAAGAAGGCAGAGTGGATGCCAGAGTATGAGCATGCCTTCCAACAATTAAAACAATACTTGGGTTCACCGCCTCTATTGTCCAAGCCTGAAGAAGGGGAGCCTTTGTTCCTCTACCTCACAGTCTCGGTTTCAACTGTCAGTTCGGCTCTAATCAGGGAGGTCGGAAGCAAGCAGACCCCGTGTACTATGTAAGAAAAGCCATGGTACTAGCTGAAATAAGGTACCAGTCCTTGAAAAAACTGGCGTTCTGCCTCGTCGTCTCTGCCAGAAGACTGCGGCCATACTTCCAGGCCCACTCCATAATTGTGCTAATGGACTTTTCTTTGAGGCAGGTCCTCCAGAGGCCCGAAGTGTCGGGTCGGATGACCAAGTGGGCCGTAGAGCTCGGAGAGTTTGATATTCAATTCCGTCCCAGGATGACACTCAAGGGTCAAGCTGTAGCCGACTTTATCACTGAGTTCACAACTCCGGATGAGAAGCAAGTCAGTAAGGAAGTCGAAATAACATCACCTGTCCCATTGAGCAACCAAGATGCAACATTGGATCCGGGTTAGGTCTTTTATGTTGATGGGTCTTCCAATATTAAAGGAACAGGAGCCGATGTTGTCCTGGTTGCACCTGATTCAACAACAATCTAATACGTAATCAGACTCGGATTCAAAGCTTCAAACAACGAGGCCGGGCTCAGGCTAACAGTGAGCCTAGGCATTCAGACCTTGCAAGTCTGTTGTGACTTGCAACTGGTAGTGAACCACATCTCTTCGGAGTACGAAGCTAAAGAAGTCAGAATGATTACCTACCTCGAGGAAGCAAAGAAATTGATCAAGAGATTTTGGAGTTGCACCATCCGACAGATCCCTAGAGCCGAGAACTCATGGGCCAATGTCTTAGCAAGACTCGCCTCGGCCTCCGAGGGAAAGATCCCGTGTTTTGTTCCTGTCGAGTTCATTGAGCACCCGAGTATCAGCCAGTCGAAGAAAGTCAATTCTGTCCAGTCCATTCCTAGTTGGATGGACCCGATCTTCAATTATCTATCATCCGGTGAAATTCCTTCGGACAAACTAGAGGTGAGGCGATTTAGGGTCAGAGTGGCCCGGTACGCTATATTGGACGGAGTGTTGTACAAGAATGGGCATTCTCAGCCTTACCTTAGATGCCTCCGACCGGACGAGGCCGACTACGTGATTTGGGAGATTCACGAGGGAATCTACGGGAACCATTCTGGCAGTCGTGTCTTGACCATGAAGATACTTCGTCAAGGGTATTTCTGGCCGACTCTTAATCAAGATTCCAAGGACTTTGTTCTGAAGTATGACAAGTGTCAGCGTTTTGCTGCCGTACCGAGGCAACCGACAGAAGAAATGACCACCATGAGCGGGCCGTGGCCGTTCACCCAATGGGGGATGGACATCATCGGTCCCTTGCCCACAGGGAAGGGATAAGTCTAGTTCGCTATAGTTGCAGTCGACTACTTAACTAAGTGGGCCGAGGCCGAGCCAGTCGAGAAGATCACCGAGCAAAAAGTAATCGACTTTGTGTGAAAAAATATCATCTGCCGGTTAGGAATCCTACGAACCATCGTTTCTGATAACGGCCGCCAATTCGATAATGACAAGTTCCGTAGTATGTGTCAAGGGCTTGACATTGTGAACGCTTACTCATTGCCTCAGCACCCACAGTCGAATGGATAGGTAGAGGCGGCCAACAAGATCATCAAGCACCATCTCAAGATAAAGCTCAAAAAAGTGAAGGAAAATTGGGCCGAGGAGCTCCCCTTCGTCCTCTTGGCTTATAAGACCACAACCCAGACTTCGACGGGAGAAATCCCATTTTTGTTGTCTTATGGCTCGGAAACAATGGTGCCAGTGAAAATCAAACTCCCAATGGCGCGGGTAAGAAGCTTCGAAGAAAATCAAAACTCTGAGCAGATCGCTGCTAATCTGGATTTACTCTAAGAACTCAGAGAGGTTTCCAAACTCCAAACGGTGGCTCGGCATCAGCAAGTAGCGTGTTTTTACAATTCAAAGGTCAAAATCAGGGGCTTCCGCCCAAGGGACTTAGTCCTCCGACGGATCTTCCAGAACATGGCTGAGTCAGGGGCAGGACCTCGAAGGCCGTTATCTTCCTCATCTTTGGAACGCCGAGCACTTAAAGATCTACTACCCATGAGGAACTAGCCTTTAAGGCTCATAATAAAATGTACGCCTCCGAGCGGCTAGCCTTTAAGGCTCTTAATAAAAGTTCAATTCTACTTTGGATGCTTGCCCGATTGTCTTATCAACATAAGCATAAATTAAATGGCCCGATCCTTTAAGGGATCACAGTTTAATCTTACGGAAGATCGACAAGGCATCCCCTCGAGGGAAAAAGCCTAATAATGACCCGATCCTCCATTGGAGTACTTAGCTCGACAATATGACGGAATGAAAGGGCCAGGCCCATAAAGAGGCCTGCTTGACTACATCTCAGAACGAGTTAATGTAATATCAAAGAAATATTTTTTATTAAATCCCCTCGGAGGGGCAAAAAAACATTTACAGTATAAAAAAAATGATAAAATGTCTTCATGCTAGAGGAGGAGCCTGGGCGTCAGGGGCTTAGTCCGAGCGGGCAACTTCAGCAGGGGCATCTTCGGGATCCTTCGGCAGAAGAGGGTCAAGATCAAGGTCTAGGTACAAATCCAGGACTATCTCGAGACAAGCATCGAAGCCGCGGTTGTAAAATGTCACAGATTCAGCATCCCTCTCCTTGGAGATCTTGAAATCTTTAACCATGGTGGCAACTGCTGCCTCCAGAGAGGCCTCATCTTTGACCCGTTGAGCCTCCACAACCTAATCCACGGCTCGGGTCTGCTCTTCAGCCACCTCGGCCTTAGCGCGTTTCAGGGCTTCACCCAGTCGAGTAGTCTCCATGGCCAAAGAATCCGCGTGAGCCCTGGCGCGGGTCAGCTCGGAGGTCGCCGCATCGCCACTCGCCTTAAGATTATCCGCCCTCTCTTGCAGGTGCAGCTCCCTGACCTTCAGGTCGACAACGACTTCCTGTAGTCGGCTCACCCTGGCCCTCTCGCCCGAAAGCTGTCGGCGCAGTTCGATCTGCTCGGACTTCAAGGCCGTCGTCTTAGCTTGTAGAGCCTCGAACTCTATCTCCCTCCTCCAATGCTCCCACACTCTCTCCCGAATTAAGAGCAATACCGGGATGGCCTGAAAAGGAAACAAAGGTCAGAATCTAAAAAATATATATAACAATATGAAAGAAAGAAAGAATCCTCTCAAAAATGTATCGTGTAGCATACAATGGTTAGGTTGTTCAAAAAGCCGCCTTCTGATCTGCTAATGTTTCGAGCAATGTCCTCCTCAGGGGCATGCTTGGTAGCCCACGGAGCCAAGCAGGCCATGTGATAGTCTTGCTCGAATCTCTCACCGCTCGTGCCCTCCTGGGGCGAGGCCACAGCCTCCTCTGCCCCTACCCTACTGTCGGCCGAGTTTTGACCCTCGGTGCGAAAATCTCCCCCTGGGGGGGGAATCATATTGTCAGTCATTCTAATGGCCTCCTCCAGTTCGGAGGAAGATAGGATAGCGATGGGGGGCTCGGGGGCTGCAGCAGGAGCCTCCTCGGTGGGGGGAACGACGATAGCAGGAGCAACAGGGCTTGGAACGACTGAGGTATTGGCCATGGTCGTTCGGACGAGCCCCGGAGGAGGAGATACCACCGGGAGTAAAACTGCTGAAGGAGCCGCGACAGTACTAGGACGCACCGGGGTCAGCACCCCAAGGGCAGATCCGACTGGTCTCGCAGTTGGGGGTGCTGAGGTCGGCGCAACAGAAGATTTCCTCGCACGAGGGAGGGCTGACTTCTTCCGAGTGATCTTCAATCGGGGGGATTCCTTCGGCAACTCTGCCGCTGTCGGGGCCACTTTTCTCTTCCGAGCTTCGGACGCCTCGGTCATGCATGCGAAAGAAAAGATGGTATAGTTACTAAGTGACCGAAAGGAAGTCCATCAAAGAGATTAGGGCAGCTTACTGAGGGATGTAGGCAAAGGCTGGGACTTGCAAAGCCCAAACCAGTGAAGATTGGCCGCGGTGATCAGATCAGCCCAAGAACGAAGCGTCTTCGATCGCGCTCTGGCCTTCGCGATATGATTTTTCTGGTCTGAGTCGAGGAGCGGCAACCCCTTTGGGAAAGCTGTAAAAGGAAAAGGAGAAATTTCACTTTAATTGAAATAGGCAAAAACTAAGACAGCAATTCAGATGTTAGATGAAGTCCGACCTGGTTTCGTAAAATAGGTCGGAATACGAGCCATTGAGATCCTAAGCTCAGCTGCTGGTGTCTCCCATTCACCTGACGCCCAAAACCACTTATTTTTCCAGTCTTTGTTAGAGGACGGCAGGTGCATCACCAATCCTGACCCCTTGCTCCCTCGAGTCACAAAATAGTATCATGGATCGTTGTTGTCATGCTTGACTAGGTACAGACTCATCATTTTCTCTGGGGTCAGCTCAGAGTTTCCAACTTGTCTTCAAATTATGTAGGCAGAAATCATCACTCTCCAGGCATTCGAAGTAAATTGCTCGGGAGCCAATCCAAGGTAGGCCATAACCTTCCTGACAAAGGGGTGTATTGGGAGCCGGACCCCGCACTGTAACGCGCAAAGGAAGATGACAACTTCCCCCTTTGCGGGAGCACCAGCCACGTCCATAGGCCCAGGGGCCCTTATCTGAACGGAGTCAGGGATTTGGAACTCTGAACTGATCCACTTCATCTGAGGTTCCGACATAACAGAACCTCCTGGGACTACCTCCGCGGCGTGCAAACTCGCGGGCATTTCGGTGGTGGCAGTGGTCTCAACTTGGCTGGCTCGGGTGGCCCTCTTCTTGCTGAGCTACTTGGTCTTAGAGCCCAACGTCGCCTCCGAGGCGGGGGGTATGGGAAGTAGTCTCGAAAGGGCTTTTAGAAGCCCCACTCCCACTTTCAGAACTCCCCGACTCTGAGTCATCGACGTATTCACGAACAATCTCAAGGTCGGAAGACATGGTAGGAAGAATGATGAAGATCCACAGGACTCACTGGGTGACTGCCGAAAATCACCTTCAACCGAAAATTTCGAGTTCAAACGGAATCGCCTCATCGAAAATCGCCTCCTCCGGTATGCTCTTCTGATTCAGAATGTAAAGTGACGAATGAAAATTCGGGGTGCCTTATATAGGCAACAAAGGAATTTTGCATTGATGGCGAGCCTTAATGGCAGCAGCTGAATCGACGCGAGCCGATCTTCGAGCACACATGGTCGCAGCGCATTGGAGAAGTATTGAACCATTAGTACGGCTCTGACATCGGGCAGTGTACCTCGATATGCCAAGCCACGCCCCAGCAGTCAGAGCCGTCACGTACACTCCTCTTCATGCCTGAGTGGCAACCTCTCATATGCTGGGAGGAGATTCGGGATCGTAACTGTCGCCACGTGTTAACCAAAGCGACCAGCACGCATGCAATTCGAGACCCTTCATCAATGCAATAAGGGCGGGAGATTTTCTACATGAGTACTCTCCGAGCCTGCAAGCAAACTCGAAGAGTAGGGGGCTTCTGTTATGGGGAGATCCGAGCCCACGGTAGAACATCAATCCGGCTGTAAGTCCGAGTCGAGGCGCCCGAGGCACTACCCATCTGACCAGACTTCAGCATCACAACAAGGACACGCAAGCGTCTTTGGGTGAGGGTCGACTCGGAGGGGTCTTAACAATCCGATCGGATAACCTATTATTCTCCAACCACAATATGCTCAAGCCGGCCGCATCGGATTCGACATGATGGGTCGAGTCAGACGTCGTTTGACTTGGAGAAGGTTCTTTACTATAGTCTGACGAGCCGAGCCGAGCCGAGCCGAGCCGAGCAGACATTCAGATGTGCATATCTCATTCACTAAACATGAAAACTGCCATAACCAAACGTGGCCGATAACATCGCTCGCTGGTACGCACTATTCGTCGGATATGCTACACGATCAATAGATTGCTGATGGTATCTCCATGATCTGAAAATCCCCCTGATTGTGCCAAGATTATCGAGACCAGACCGCCCCACAGGCAAGTATAAATAGCACACAACGCTATATCTACAGGTACGTGAAATCAAGCTCTCTTCTCCTCTACTCTTTACCTAGACCCCGATTCCCTTATCCTGACTTAGGCATCAGAGGGTCCCTCGGCTTAGCCAGGGTCACCTTTGCCCATTTTCTTTGCGTAGATTTCAGGGACGACACGTAGAGGGTGACATGGAGAGAGGGCCGATCAGATTTTGACTTCAACAACACCCACCTTGAAACCTTTTCAAGGCCCACCATAATGTTTATCTACCATAGAACCTCTTTGTAATGTCATATGGACCTGAATGAAGGGAAAAAAAATAAATACCCACTTAATCCAAAACTTCAGTGCTGCCCCCACGAGGTTTTCAACTGTAAGCATTCCACCCCCATTGCTTTCCATGGTGTGATCCACTCAAAATTTTGATTTGGCTCATTTTTGGGCTCATGCCCTAAAATGATAGGTCAAAATGGATGGACGGTGATGAAATATGTATATCACCGTTGGCTTCACATAGCACTTTCCAAAGAGCCCTACCGCAATCGTCCATCTCTAGCTAGGTCGTGGTGGGGATAGTACTCAATCTGCGCCCATCCGCAGCCATATGGATCGAATGTCAACTGTGTATCTGGACCATCCAATATTAAACAAATTAAAAAAGAAAAAGAAAAAGAAATTGAATAGGGTGCCCACGGATGGATGATTGGATCCTCAGAAAAGTCAGCTGTATATCTGGACCATACAATATTAAAAAAAAAAAAAAAAGTTAAAAAGATATGAAGTGAATCTAGACCGTCCAATATTTTTAAAAAAATGGAATAAGAAAAGGGGTGAATCTGGAGCATCAATATTAAACAACAAAAAATAACAAAATTTGGGGTGAGAGAGGCTCGAACTCTCGACCTCAGGATTTCTCGTGGAGCTGTGAGATTCGCCCGTGTTTTGGCGCCACCGCTGGTCGAACTCCCGTGCGGAGTGTCGGTTCTCAGCTAGCTATGAGACCTACGCGTTAGCCAACTGCGCCACCACCCCTTCATGCAAATACTATACTAATGAAATAATTTGAAGATAACAAGCTCCACCACCGAAAATCTCTGTCGGCTCAACCATGATCTCTGTGTTTTACCCGCACCATTCGTCCATTTGACAGCTCATTTTAAGGCTTGAGGCCCCAAATGTGTCAGATCCAAAGCTAAAGTAGAACACACCGTAGGAAATGGTGGGGAATGAACACTTACTGTTGTGGAAAATTTGAGCTCACAATAGAATGCCGCTTAGGGGGCAAGTCCGAGCCGAGACCCTCCCAACTTGTTTCAAGACGCGATCCATCCGAGCAGCCGACATGGTCGCGATCGGACTCCGGATTATGATCCGATCGGATGATCATCTACGTTATAACCGCTCTGCTCTAACCTACGTTCCGAGGCGAGCGAAGTTCCGAGCCGAGCATACAGTCCGAACAGAGCGAACGTTCCAAGCCGAACGCACGTTCAGACTCGCATACCCCACTCGCTGAACGTGGAAACTGCCATAACCAAACGTGGCCGAAAACCTCGCTCGCAGACACGCATAATCCGCCAGATACGCTACATGGTCGACAGATCGCGGGGGGTATCTCCACCATCCGGGAATCTCCCTGATCATGCCGAGATTGTCAGATCCGAACCACTTAACAGTCAAGTATAAATACTATATCACGCCATATCTACAGGTACGCAAAATCGAGCTATCCTCTACACTCTATTCAGACTCCGATTCTCTTGTCCTGACTTAGGATCGGAGGGTCCCCCAGCTTAGCCAGGGTCACCTTTGCCAGCTTTCCTGGTGTAGGTTCCAGGGATCATACGTGGTGATTGGTGAGGAGGGAGGACTGATCAGATTTTGGCATCAATATTTTTTGGCGCCGTATGTGGGAAACTGAAACTAGAAGTCAGGTTCTCGTTTCCCCTAAGCAATGGCGAGGAAGAAGAAAGCTACAAGAGTACAGCCACAACCCGATGAGCAGACTCGGTCATCATCACCGCTTCATGCCGAGTCCGCTCCGGGGCCTTCTCAACGTTTGCATAATCCGTCGAACAAGTACCGCGCCATGCGGAATGAGATTCAGGCCCTGTGTGACGAGATAAACCAGATGAAACAACAGCGGGAGCCAGAACAACGCCCGGCTCAAGGACAACCCATTCTCGAGCCGGTTGGGCTATTCGTGGAAACTCGCTCCATGCCGAGGAGTGTGAGGCCGGAAGTTCCCCAACGTTCAGGGGTACTGCAGTCGAGTCAAAATCTTCCTGCGGCACGAGGCGAGGCATCCGCACGGAACGAGCCTACTCGAGCTCCGATAACTGTCCACTCAGCCACATTCGCCCTGCCACCCACGGACCTCCGTCATCAGTTAGAACGGAGGAAAGAAGGGAGAATAACGGAGGCTGAACATACCCCAGAGGTCGTCGTTGAAAATAAGGATCCCTGGGAAGCGCGCTTTGCAGAATTGAAGGATAAGTTCCTGATATTGGAAAACAAGCAAGAGCAATCGACAGTTCCGACCACGATCCAGACGATGATGGAAGAGACCGAGCCTCCCTTCAACTCGACCATCATGGCTGAAGTGATGCCGCAGAGGTTTCGGATGTCTCACGCCATCCAGTATTCGGGATCTGGGGACCCATCCGAACACTTGGAGTCCTATCGATCCTGGATGCAAATCCAGACAGCAATGGATGCAATGATGTGTAGGGAGTTCTCTATCACCCTCACAGGATCCGCTCGGATCTGGTATCGCCAGCTGAAACCTGATTCCGTGAGTTCATTCGCGGAACTGAGCCGACTATTCCTTACACAGTTCATAAGCGGTAAGAGAAGTAGGAAGCCTAACACTCACCTGCTTACCATTAAGCAGACCCCGAAGGAATCGTTGAAGGATTACATCGCCCGCTTCAACGAGGAAGCATTGCATGTCGAGGACTACGATGATAAGATGGCCCTCGCCACCGTTCTGAGTGGACTGAAAGAAGGAAAGTTTGCCTTCTCCATCGAAAAGAATCCACCAAAGACGCTAGCAGACTTAATGGCGAAAGCTCAAAAGTACACTAACGCAGAAGAGTTCACCAACGCCCGAAAGGGCACGCAGGCGTCTGACTCGACGAACAAGGGGAAGAGACCCCGGAATGAAGACTCCCAGCCGACTAGCAAAAGGACAAATGACCGCGCATCTCGCGATCGTCATCCAAGCCGTAGGCCGGAAGGGAAGTTCCATTCCTACACTCCACTCAATACGTCCACCGAGCAGATCCTGCTAGACATCCGAGGAGACAGACTGCTTAATTGGCCAGTCTATATGAGAGCTAATCCCGAGCATCGGGATAAATGAAAATACTGCTGTTTCCACCTGGACCACGGTCATAACACGGATGATTGCGTGGATCTAAAGGATGAGATTGAGTCCCTCATCCGCAAGGGACATCTACGTCGTTATGCCAAAAAGGAAAAATCCGCAAGAGAGAAGAACGGCGGCAAGTGCAGTCGAACAACCCCCCAGAGGAGCCCGTCGAAATGCACACCATCTTCGGGGGCTCAGCTGGGGGAGGGGATTCGAACAGGCACGGAAAGCCCATTCCCGGAGCTCCGAGTCAGAACACCGCATTCACCTGACGGAACGTCCCAGCAAGGAACTCCGTGTCGCTCCGTGCAGCTTGACCTTCACAGAAGATGATGCACGTGGGATCCAACATCCGCACGACGACGCGCTAGTGGTCACTATGACCATAGCCAATCACAAAGTGTACCGCATCTTGGTCGACACCGGGAGTTCAGAGACATAATGTATTCCGAGGCGTTTGAGAAGATGGAAATTCTACGGTCCAAGCTCCGACCCGTGAAGACTCCCTTGCACGGCTTTGCGGGAGAAAGAGTCATCTCCGAAGGAGCCATCTCTCTCCCAGTGACAGCGGGATAAGGGCAATATCAAGTCATATTTTTGGTTGACTTTTTAGTTGTCAATGTTCCATCAGTCCACAACGTGATCCTGGGCTGACCCTCCCTCAACGCAATGAGGGCGGTTGTCTCGACTTACCATCTGATGATGAAATTCCCAGCTGAAGGCGGGATTGGTTATCTCCGGGGCGATCAACGCGAAGTCCGGAGATGTTATGCGTAGCCGTGAGAAAAGAGGCCGCTAAACAAACACTCGTAGTCGACGCCTTGGACCCCCGCGAAGTGAAGGAAAATTCTCCCGTCGAAGATCTGATAAGAATGTCGCTCAATGAATCAGATCCGAACAAAACTTTTCAGCTCGGATCATCACTGAATTCCGAGCGGAGGAACGAGTTATTGGCCTTCTTGAGACAACACCGGGACGTCTTCGCATGGTCACATGCAGATATGCCGAGGATCTCACCCGATGTGCAAGTCCACAGGCTGAACGTGGACCCAGACCACCGGCCAGTTAAGTAAAAAAGAAGGTCATTCGATGCTGAACAGTATGAAGCCATTGCCGAGGATGTCTCCATCCTGCTCGATGCGGGCTTCATAGAAGAGGTATAATACCCTGACTGGATAGCAAATGTCGTGCTCGTCAGGAAGTCAAACGGGAAGTGGCAGGTGTGCGTAGATTACTCCGATCTGAATAAAGCGTGCCCCAAAGATAGCTTCCCGCTACCTCGGATCGACCAACTGGTGGACAGTACGGCCGGACACGAGTTACTCTCGTTTCTGGATGCCTACTCCGGGTACAACCAGATCGCCATGCACCCCCCAGATAGGCAGAAGACTGCCTTTGTTACGGACAGGGGACTCTACTGTTACCAGGTCAAGCCATTTGGTCTGAAAAATGCTGGGGCAACGTATCAGAGACTGGTGAATCAGATGTTCGCCAAACAGATCGGACACTCCATGGAGGTGTATGTGGACGACATGCTGGTGAAGAGTATCAAAGCTTCCGACCACCTTGTTGATCTTGAAGAAACATTCAACGTCCTCCGTGAATACCAAATGAAGCTTAACCCTGCCAAGTGCGTGTTCGGGGTTGAGTCAGGGAAATTCCTGGGCTTCCAAGTCAGCCAACGGGGTATCGAGGTGAACCCAAATAAGATCAAAGCTTTCCTAGACATGAACTCGCCTCGGACCCTCAAGGAAATACAGTGTCTCACGGGAAGAGTCGCGGTCGACTATTTCACCAAGTGGGACGAGGCTGAGTCAGTTGCAAAGATCACCGAATAGAAAGTGATCGACTTTGTGTGAAAAAATATCATCTGTCGGTTCGAAATTTCGAGGACCATTGTTTCTGATAATGGCCGCCAATTTGATAACGACAAGTTCCGTAACATGTGTCAAGGGCTCGGCATTGTGAACGCTTACTCATCCCTCGGTACCCGCAGTCGAATGGACAAGTAGAGGCGGTCAACAAGATCATCAAGCATCATCTTAAGAAGCTGGAAAAGGTAAAAGGAAACTGGGCCGAAGAGCTCCCCTTCGTCCTCTGGGCCTACAGGACTACAGCCTAGACTTCGACGGGCGAAACTCCATTTTCGTTATCCTATGGCTCGGAGGCAATGGTCCCGGTAGAAATCGAACTCCCTACAGCGCAGGTCAGGGGCTTCGAAGAAAGTCATAACTTGGAGCAAATAGTAGTTAATTTGGATTTGCTCGAGAAACTCAGAGAAGTTTCCAAGATCCGAGCGGCGGCTCGACACCAGCAGGTAGCATGCTTCTACAACTCCAAAGTTAAAGTTAGACGCTTCCGACCAGGAGACTTAGTCCTTCGACGGGTTTTCCAGAGCACGGCCGAGCCAGGGGCAGGAGCGCTCGGACCCAATTGGGAAGGTCCATATCGTGTGGTCAGATCTGCCAAACCGGGCTCGTACCACCTGGAAAACCTCGAAGGCCGTCATCTCCCTCATTCCTGAAACGCCGAGCACCTGAAGATCTACTACCCGTAAGAAAATAACCCTTAAGGTTCATGATGCAATGCATGCCTCCGAGCGACTGGCCTTTTAGGATCTTAATAAAAGACAGATTTTACCTTTGAATGCTTGTTCGATTGCCCTATCCGCATAAGTACGAGATAAATGGTCCGATCCCTTAAGGATTCGGAACCTAACCTTACGAGAGATCGACAAGGCATCTCTTAGGGGAAGAAGCCTAATAAATGGTCTGATCCTTTAAGGATCGGAACCTAACCCCACGAAAGATCGACAAGGCATCCCTTCATGAAAAAAGAGCCTAATAACGATCCGACCACCCGATTAAGTGTTCAACTCGGCGTACAACAAAACAGAGACGACGAGCCAAGTATCCTATGGGGTCGGACCCAACTAAGGCTTGGGCCGAGGAAGCTCGGACAACCGACTCTAAAAACTAACTAAACGACAGCGGACTAAGCTCATCAGCTCAACATCTTAAGCAAATCAACAATGTGATAAAAATATTTTTCATTAAAATCCCCTCGGAGGGGCAAAAGTACATAGGTACATTAAAAAAAAAGAGGAAAGATAAGTCTTCAGGCAGGAGGAGCATGGGCATCAGGAACCTGGGCGTCGGAAGCTGGTTCCGAGCGGACGATGTCAACCGAGGTATCTTCGGAGTCGTCGGGCAAGAGGGAATCGAGATCTAGATCCGGGTATAAACTCAGAACCACCTCGAGACATGCATCGAAGCCACGATTGTAGAACGTTGCGGCCTCAACATCCCTCTCTTTAGAAGTCTTGAAGCTCTCAACTGCAGCAGAAACCGCTGCGGCCAAAGAGGCCTCGTCCTTCACCCTCTGGGCCTCCACGGCTTGGTTTACTGCTCGTGTCCGATCCTCGATCGCCTCTGCCTTGGCATTATTCAGAGCTTCCCCAAGCCGAACCGTCTCCATGACCAAGGAGTCCGCGTGGGCCCTGGCACGGATCAGCTCAGCAGTCGCTGCGTCACCGCTCTTCTTAAAATCATCTGCCTTTTCCTGCAAATGTAGCTCCCTGGCCTCCAAGTCCACAATGACTCCCTGCAGTCGCCTGACCCTGGCTTTCTCGCCTGTGATCTGTTGACGAAGGCAAGCCTCCTCTAACCTTAAAGCCGCCATCTCGGCCTGGAGAGCCTCCAACTCCGCCTCCTTCTCCTTGTACTCTCGTACTCTCTGCCGAATGGGGAGCAGCACCGGGACAGCCTGAATAGAAAATAAAGATCAGAATCTACAAAACATATACAACAGAATGTGCATAACAACTTCAAAGAAAGGAGGTCTTCTCAGAGACTTACCATGTAACATACGAAGGTGAAGTCGTTCAGGAAGCCTCCCTTCGATCACTTAAGGGTCTGGGTGATGTCTTCCTCCTTGGCATGCTTGGCGGCCCACGAGGTCAGGCATGCCATGTGATAGCCGGGTTCGATTCTGCCCCCGCTTATGCCCGCTTGGGCCGAGGCCTCAACCCCCTCGGCCCCTACCCGACTGTCAGCCGAGTTTTGACCCTCAGCGCGACCCTCCCCCTCAACCTCGAGGGGAAAAGTACATTCTCAGTTACCCTGTTGGCTCCCTCTCTCTCAAAGGATGAGGGAACGGCGATAGGGGGCTCGGGGGCTGCGGCGGGAACGGTGGCTGTGGAGGGAGGAACAGCGACGGCGGGGTGGCAAGCAACAGTGCTCGGTACGATTGTGGAATCAGCCTCTGTCACTCAAACGACCCCCGGAGGAGGACGTATCACTCGGCACAAGACTGCCGGAGGAACCGCGGCAGAGCTGAGGCGCGCCGGAGTCGGTGGCTCGAAGGACGAGCCAACCGGCTTCAGAGTCGGGGCTGATGGAGTTGGGGCAGCAGAAGATTTTCCCACACGAGGGGGAGCCGACTTCTTCCGAGTGATCTTCACTCGGGGGGCTTCTTTGAGTAGTTCCGCTGCACTCGGAGCTGCCTTCCTCTTCCGTGCCCCGCATGCCTCAGCCATGCCTGCGAAAGAAAATCATCAGCTACTAAGAAAAGATTATTGAAGAGGTCAGGACAGCTTACTCAGAGAGGTGGCCAGAGGTTGGGATTTTTAGAGCCTGGACGGGTGAAGGTTGGCCGCAGTTATCAGATCGACCCAGGAGCGAAGCGACTCCAACCGCGCTCTGACCTTTGAAACCTGATTCTTCTGGTCCGAGTCTAGGAGCGGAAACCCCTTTGCAAAAGCTGCAATGGAAAAAAGTCTTATTACAACTAAAACGAGGAAAACTAAAGTAGCAGACCGGATGCAAAATAAAGTCTGACCTGGTTTCGCAAAATGAGTTGGAACCCGAACCGTTAAGGTTCTAAGCTCAGCCGCGGGTGCCTCCCATTCACCTGTCTCCCAGAACCACTTGTTCTTTCAGTCCTTGTTAGAGGACGGCAGGTGCATCACCAACCCCGACCCCGACCCCTTGATCTCCCGAGTCGCAAAATAATACCATGGATCATTGTCGTCATGCTTGGCCATGTAAAGACTCATTGGCTCCTCTGGAGTCAGCTCGGAGTTTCCTGCTTGCTTCCAGATGATGTAGCCAGAGATCATTACTCTCCAGGCATTCGGGGCGAACTGTCCGGGTGCCAACCCAAGGTAGGCCGCAACCTTCCTGACGAAGGGGTGTAGGGGGAGCCAAACCCCGCACTGCAGCGCGTAAAGAAAGATGGCTACTTCTCCCTTGGCCAGAGCGCCGACCGCGTCCAAAGGCCCAGGGGCCCTTATCTGAACGGAGTCAGGGATCTGGAACTCCGAACGGATCCATTCCATCTAAGACTCCGACATGACAGAGCCTCCAGAGACTACCTCCGCGTTGCGTAGATTCGCGGGCATTTCAGTGGTGGTAATGGTCTCGACTCGATGGGCTCGGGTGGTTGTCTTTTTATCGAGTTGCTTGACCTTAGAACCCAATGTTTTTTGCCTCTGAGGTGGGGGGTATGAGAGAGTGGGTTCGAAAGGGCCCTCGGAAGACCCACTCTCACTTTCAGTACTCCTCGGCTCGGAGTCATTAGCATATTCACAGACCATCTCGAGGTCGGAAGATATTGCAGAGAAGTGAGGGTCGACGAAACTCACCGGGTGTTTGTCGGGAATCGCCTTTAGCCGAAAAACTTCGAATTCGGCCGAAATCGCCTCTCGTCGGAAATCGCCTCCTCCGGTGTGCTCTTACGAATCAGAACATAAAATGGCAATGAGAAGCCCGGGACGCCTTATATAGGCAGTGAAGGGATTCAGTATTAATGACGAGCCATAATGACAGCAGCAGAATCGGCACGACCCGATCTCCGAGTACACCTGGCGACGTTGCATTGGCGGGATACAAACCGATTGTACAGCTCTGACATCGGGTTGTGTGCCTCGATAGGTGAAGCGACGCCCCGGCACTCGGAGCCGTCAGGCGCACGCCTCCTCCAGCCTATGTGGTGACTTCTCATATGCCAGGGGGAAGATTCGGGATCGTAACCGTCGCCAGGTGTTGGCCAAGGTGACTGGCGCGCACGTGGTTTGAGTTCCGTCGTCATTGCGACGATGGCAGGAGATTTCCTACCTATGTACTCTCCAAGCTGACAAGCAAACTCGAAGAGTAGGGGGCTTCTGTTGTGGGAAATCTGAGCTCACAATAGAACGCCGCTTAGGGGGCAAGTCAGAGCCGAGACCCTCCCAACTTGTTTCAAGACGCGATCCATCCGAGAATCCGACTTGGTCGCGGTCGGACTTCGGATTATAATCCGATCGGATGATCATCTACATTATAACCGCTCTGCTCTAACCTACGTTCCGAGGCAAGCGAAGTTCCGAGCCGAGCATACAGTCCGAACAGAGCGAACGTTTCAAGCCGAATGCACGTTCAGACGCGCATACCCCACTCACTGAACGTGAAAACTGCCATAACCAAACGTGGCCGATAACCTCGCTCGCAGATACGCATAATCCGCCAGATACGCTACATAATCGACAGATCGCGGGGGGTATCTCTACGATCCGGGAATCCCCCTGATCATGCTGAGATTGTCAGATCCGGACCACTCGACAGTCAAGTATAAATACTACATCACGCCATATCTATAGGTACGTAAAATTGAGCTCTCCTCTACACTCTATTCAGACCCCGATTCCCTTGTCCTGACTTAGGCATCGGAGGGTCCCCCGGCTTAGCCAGGGTCACCTTTGCCAGCTTTCCTGGTGTAGGTTCCAGGGATCATACATGGTGATCGGCGAGGAGGGAGGGTTGACCAGATTTTGACATCAACACTTACCATTGAAAACTTGGGAGCCATAGAAATTTTGGATTAAGATGATATTCATATTTTCCCTTCATCCAAGCTTAAGTAACTTTTAGAACAGGTTGGATGGAAAATAAACACTGCGGTGGGCCTGAAGAAGCTTTTAACCATAAGTGTTCAATCCCCAACTGTTTCATATGGTGTGTTCCACTTAAGCTTTGGATCTGCTTCATTTGTAGACCCATTTTCTAAAATGATCTGACAAAATGGATGGAAGGTGTGGATAAAACACATAGATCATCGTGGGGCTCACAAAACTTTTCCACCGGCTACCTGGATGATGTAGGGGTCACCAGCCATCCACGGCCAGGAAATTCCACTCAATGGGTGGGCCACTGTCAAAATCAGTGGACGGTTGTGGTCATCTTCACGTGTGAGATATCTTCTGCACAACTCCCATGTCATGCATATGTGACATGGTGGCCTCACGATCGAGGTTGTGTGTGAATGCACACAATTTTTGAGGGGAATTTTAGCCAAGTAGACTTCAGGTTTGTGGGAGGTCCTAAACTAACCCCCTTCTTGAAAGCCTATTTTTTTGGAAATTTTACATCTTTTTGAATTTTTATGTGATGAAAATACTAGGGCTATACACGAGTCAAGCTAACTCGAAAAGTTCGCTTGACTTGGCTCGACTTAGCTCGGATTGACTCGGCTTGAAAGGCCGACTCAAGGCGAGTCAAGCGTGTTTACTAAGGCTTGAGTTGAGTTCAAGCCAAGTTCGACCATGGTGTATTTCAACTCGACTCGACTCGAAGCTTGAGCTCGAGCTTGACTCGGCACAAGTAATATATTTCAATAATATATATTATATTAATATAAATATTATATATATATATATAAGTTTTTTTTAAAAAAAAGTTAAAACTTAAAAATTTTTACTAAAAAATCCTACCTGACCCAACCCGTCCTCATCCCCTCTTTTTCTTTCCCTTACCCTACCGAGGTAAACTCGACTCGACTCGACTCGAACCACTAGCTCGACTCGAAAGCTTTGGCAAACAAGCCAAGCTTCAATGTTGAGCTCGAGGGCGAGCTCGAGCTCGAGCTTGAACTTGAGTATAGCATGGACGAGTTAAGCCAAGCTTGGCCCACCTCGACTCGACTCGGCTCGATGTACAACCCTAGAAAATACTTGTAGAACCCTGGAATCTGCATCAATCTTATAACTTATAAAGGCTATTGCATGCTGCAAGAGATGATTTATGAGGGAGAGTCATATTTCACATGGGTTGTTGAAACCTTCCTTTAGTCTATGTTTGTAGCCATCCAAACCATCCAGAAAGTCCTGCGAATATGGATGGTGGGAAAACACAAATTTCAGCCTAATCTAGACCCTTTGTAGCCAGTGGCCTCCAAGAAGCGCTCGTCAATGATAATTAAATTATTGTTTCTTGTGGTGTGGTCAACTTGTGAGTTGGATATGAGCCATTTTTGGGCTCATGCCTTGACTTTAAAAGAAAAAGAAAAATTGATGGACTGCGTATATCGAACATATAACCTCACGATGGGCTTGTAATTGAACAACAAAATACATATCATAGGCCCCACAAACAACGACCAACCCCACAACACACCATTTTCAAGTTTTAGGAGGGAAAACTAGAATCAATTTGTCTCTAAAGCCTTCGTGGTGGGCCTCAGTGTTTTTCCAACAAAAATTTGACTACCTTATCTTCTCTAGGGGCCTGTTTAGATGCATTTTTGGTTGTATTCTATCGTATTAGATGGTATGATGTGACATTTGCTATGTTTGGATTAGAGTGAATAGGAATTGAATCCCATGAGTGCAAATTCAACCGCGAGCCAAAAATTTCAAAAGGCGGTAAAGTATTGTCAGGATGTAAATAGTCTATCAATACTACAGTCTTCATTGCGCTGTATTCGGCGGTGGATGAGTTTTCCAAAACTCCAGGGGCTATTTATTTTTATTCCAAAAAACAAAAAAAAAAACAAAAGACTGTGGGCCCACTCTCTCTCCTCTCTGCTTTTTCAGTTGGGATGCTCTTTTTTTTTTTTGCATGAAAGCCAGGAAGATTTGAACTTGAGAGCTGTTAAAATCTGCACTTCTCATGATTCTCCTCATATGGGTCTTGTTTGAAAACCATGAAATGATCTAATATCATGATTTTCTCATCAGAAATCGTACAGTAATTGATTCAATACTTCAATTCCAGGTACAGAAGATCTTCTCTTTCTTTTTTCTTCTTTTTCTTTTTCCATTTGATAAGCTCTTGTTTTGAGAGTTGTTGTGATTTCAGTCATGGGTTTCATCTGATTTGAATTGAATTCATGTAAGTTTTATTTTTTTGGAAAGTTTTATTTTTCTTTTTTATTATTGGTTTGGGTGGATTTGATTTTGATGATTTGTTATTATTATTATTATTTTATTTTATTTTTAGAGTTGGGTTTATTAATTTTTTTTTCCTATTTGAAGGAATTTTATTTTTTTTTTTCCTGTTTTTGTTTGATTTGTTGGAATGGTGATGTGGAGAATGAGGTTTTTTTAGCATTCTTTTGAGATGGGGCTGGTGGTCGGTGCTCTGTGGGCCCCACCATGATGTATGTGTTTCATCCATTGGATTCATCCATTTTTTAAGTTCATTTAAGGGCTTGATCCCAAAAATATTGAGGTATATAAATCTCAAGTGGACCACACCACATGAAAAAATAGTGATTGGTTATCTTCCATTAAAATCCTCCTAAGGCCCACTGTGCTGTTTATTTTACATCCACTCTATTGATTAGGTCATATAGGCCCAGATGAAGGGACAAAACAAAAATCTGCTTGATCCAAAACAGATGGACGGAATGGATGAAATCAATACAAAGTTTTGGGCCCCACAGAGCAACGACCACCAGCCATTGGCTAATGTCAGGGAACGTGGGTTGACTGTCCGTATCAGCAGAGTTGAAATTTGTAGGATTGTACAGTACCGTGTTTTAATACCTCCTATCCAAACATTGATCTGTATAAGGTATTGTATACCATGCCAACCAATACCTCCGATCCAAACATTGATTAGTATTTACTTGATTTGGATGTATTCTGAAAATCGTCCAATGCATACATGAACAGTACCCAAATACAATACAATACAATACTATACACGAATCCAAATAGGCCCTAGCGTGCTTACTTCCACCACTCTGACATTCTCTTCGCCAACGTCATCTTTTCTAAAAAAAAAGATTGTTAAACTACTCTTAATTTGGTCGAACTATAAAAAATTACTCGCTCACTGGTATTCTAACTATTATCTCAAGATAAAAGGTGAGAAGATAGATAATTGTAGCTTCTAGGTTTGTTTTAGTGGAATAATATTGAAAAAAATTTTAATAAAATGAGGGGGTAATAGAGTGTAAGCTTTCATCTGCCCTATAAGGGTCGAACACAGTTTACACAAGATTGATCACTGTTTGGACAACTGTGATGTGATTTCAACATTAGGGCAATTGCAGTTTTAACATCACAGTGACTGTGGTTTCAACATTAGGGTTATCATAGTTTTGATGAGAGGGCAATCATGGTTTCATTGAAAGGGCGATCGTTGTTTCTCATTGAAACCACAATCGCACTAATGTTGCAACCGCGATCGCACTAATGTTCAAACCACAATTTTCAACTCATGAAACCACAATTGCGTTAGCATTAGAACAATGATGGCATTAATGTTGAAACCATGATCGTCTACTCATGAAAACTGCAATAGTCTACTCATGGAAGTCATGATCGTTCAGTCATTATAATTGCAATCCTTGACTTTGGATACCGCAACATTTACTTTTTAATTTCTTTTATTTATGTTATATATTTTCTTTTTCTTTCTTTTTAATAATTTCTCTACATATATCATAGTAACGAAATGACTGCTCCTGTTCTAGATTACATGAAATCTTAACTATCAATCAAGTGCTTGGTACAAATTTTAAAGGATTTGAAGGCAAATTTTGACAAGACAAATGTTTCTTCATTCCTACTTCTAATTTTGTTAGATTTTAATCAAGAGGTTTTTAAATTTTAATGTCAAATTGTGCATAATCTTTTCCAGAGTCATATTAGTGACCTTAAATTTTATATGCATGGAACTATACTAAAGCTTATCGAGTTGGACTACCCTTGATTATTGAGTTTAGGTCAGAATCTTATATCCATAATAGTGAGAGTAAAAGAAAAAGAGAGGGGATTAAGTCGAAATATATGTCTCTAAGAAATGTTGAAAATAAAGATTTGTTAGACATTTTTTTACTTCTTGAACAGTCAATAAGCACAAGGATGCGGTGAAGATAGGTTTGCTAATATACATCGAATTCTCTCTCATAGGATACTAGGGGAAGACGGGTTATAATAAAGAATACATAGAGTTAGTAAATTCATTAGAAGATTATAATGAGTACCCCTAGGGGATGGTGGGGTACCATCATATGATAGAAACAATTATACATGCGACAATTGTTGACTGTCCTAAAGCATGTAACATATATGGATGCTCTTTCACCCTATATAAATGTATTATGTTATTTGACAATCATTGTATTTTTATTATAATATTATTTATTTTCAACATATATGAGCACTTGAACGATTTTTCACGCTATCAGATAATGATGGCTGAGCCAAGAGGAGTTCCCTTCAAATTCCACACATTTTAAATTGGAGGGACTTCAAAGTTGTGCGGTATGAAAAGCTAATAAGAGTCTTCAATATAGTTTCTGTAAGTCAAAATTTGTAGAATCACTTTTTACATGCATTTCATTGTACAATGCATATTGACACTACATACGTTCTTTTACATATCAAGCTTGTCATGAAGCTCATCCATACTGATGCGAAGGAACAAATAAACACCATTAAAGACATCAAAAAATCTTCCATAAGTTAAATCTCTTCAAAATTTGATATTGTTTCAATATGCCATAATATTCTTACCATGGGATCTCTTGTTTTTATAGGGCATTGATGGTGACAGTGGCCTCTACCTGCACTCTCACAAAAACTAAGAGTCGTAGGGATGGAGAAGAAGGGCATGGGGAAGAATGATGAGGAGGAAATGTGGAATAAACATAAAGTAGATAGAGAGGTGGAAGAAGTTGGTGGAGATGGGAATAATCCGATTAAAATATAAATAACCTTTAATAATGTTAAATATTTGTTGGACATAATGGTGAAGGTAACTAATATGATCTTTACTCACCTGTAGAAGATGAATTGCATAATGAAGAAGTCACACAATAGGTTGAAGAAGGCGTGTGGAAAAGTAAATGAGTCAAAGGGAAAATATTAAAATGTGTGTAAAGAAGTGGCACTAAGGAAGAAATTGAAGATTATGATATTGAATAAAATATTAAATTCTTAGATTCCTTTGTTGTGTCTTTACTTTAATATAAGAACTAACTAATAATGCAACTTTAATATATTTGTCTACAAGAGTAGGCTAACATAGATAAGGAAGTGGACTACTCCATTGAAAAGGATAAGGTAGGAGACAAATCCACAGATATGGATGAGATAGGTGACTAACCCGTTGACATAGAAGAGGGAGACCAACCCGCTAACATAGATGACGTGGGGGCCCATCCCCCTTCTAACATGGATGAGATGGGGGCCCACCCTTTGTTAACATGAATAAGGCGGGGCCCACACCTCCTATTGACATGGATGAGGTGAGGTAGAAAATTCATCTTATAGTTGTATCACACCCCAAAATTCGCAACCTGAGTATAATGACTTTGATTCCGAGTTTCAGGGTGTGAACTAAGTTTCATGTATTCATATATCCACATTAATATTCGAATCATCATATATCTAAACCACAGTAGAATTAAATCATTCAACCTATATTAAAATAAATTTAAACTTTATAAACTCAAAATTTACTTCCACTATTACTATATCATCTTTCATATCACTCTTTAACTGAAATTTGTTACAAGCCTTTCACATAAAATATAAAACTATGGATATAATTCTAATGGAAATAGCTATCTAGATATTATTCATCTCGAACTTTTCTTTTATCATGTAAATTTGCATGCGTTGTTAATTTAGTGATCTAGAAGCCTAGTGAGATCATATCCACCACGAGTTTGATACAGACTCAAGAATAGAAAGAAAATACAACTTAATATATAACAAAATAAATTGTTGAAATTAAATATACAAAATGGAGGCACAAATCCAGATAAGGTTTGAGGATACCACGAACTTAAAATAGATATGATAGGGACCTATAAAAGATATAATACCATGATACATGATTCGTAGTATGTGTATAATGTCATGATACATAAGTTACTCAATGCATGTAATACAAGTCATCCTAGGTGTGATCTCATAAAGAACCGCTGCTCGATAATCTCCCTAAACAATCATCATCCTTACCATAAATGCCAATAGAACCCCCTCTCAATAATCCCCTACATCATCATCAATTTAAATTCAATGCGTTTCGTGACTAAGCAAGCAATATAAGTATCGATCATTCTCAAGTATACAGATTTATGCATTCGCAGTTATGATACATTCAAACACAAGAATCAACAATGTAGTATAGGGTATGCATGAGAAAACATATTCATAATTCAAGAAGTACACATCGTGTGAGTATAAAGAATAATTAAAAAAATACAACATCATAGATTAAGAGGTAAAGGAATATGCAAATGAATTATCATCAACGAGTTACAAGTATAAAAGAATACATTAAGTCTTTAAATTTAAAAGATGCAAAGTCAAGAAAAACCCTCTGAGTTTAAAGAAGAAAAGAGCTATTTCCGAAATAAGTTGAATTAAATTCAAATCAAAAGGCTAGCCCCAAGACAAGGGGGATACACTCGAGATAGAAAAATCAAACTGAAACTATCAAGGGATTATTTAAATTGCTCACGAGATTAAATTTAGGTGTAGAAACGATCTAATACTGATGATCATTAACATATGAGTTGCGAAAAGGAAAAGTTAAAATAAATTGAAAACACTTCAGAATTTAAGAAAGAAAAAAAATCAAAATCATGGAAGATCACTCACTTGTTCTATGTTGTCGAGACAATCCATATTTGGTGGAATTTTACTAGACTCGGTGTGACTTGGGGCGAACTTAGATTGATGTGGTGTGACTCAAATGTGACTCGGTTCTAACTCATCACACGTTTCAATTGCTGAATTTCTAAATCTCACAGGCGGGTTTCCTTTTTTGCTGAACTAGACCCAACCCAAACTCGGTTCGATTCCGTCTAGATTTCAACCTAGCGAATTGATGCACTACAGAGTTTCTTCTCTCTCTCTCTCTCTCTCTCTCTCTCTCTTCTTTTTTTTCTCTCATCTTCTTTCCCTTCTCTCTCTCTCCCCTTCTCAGTAACATCAACAAGGAGTTGCTAGACTCGACAAGACCCCTGACTTAGTGAGTAACACTCGACTACTCTCTCGATTTTCTTATCTCTCTCTCTCTCTCTCTCTCTCTCTCTCTCTCTCTCTCTCTCATTTATTTCAATTTTTTTGAAGTTATTTTATATATGATATCTCTACTGATCAAGAGAGATTTTATAATTATCCTTGAATGTGTAACGTAATTATGGTTCTTACTGGTTTGAATTCTTTTGTGACAACCATTGTACTATTGTGATATTTTTAATATTGAAAAATATGGCATTTGAGATCGCTCTATCTAATTTGAGATATGGTTTTCTATACTATAAAAAAACAATGTCTAACTAGGTTGTTGGCGATGACGGATAAGCCTATATGGCAATACAATAAAGTAAACCAATAGTTCAATAACTAGTTGTTTAATTCTCCTTATGAATAGCTCAACTTATAGTTTTTTTCATTTATATGTCCTTGATAGGTTTGCATGCTGATTAATGTGCACAATCAACATTGGTTTTTCGCCATTATCCATCCTTCCAAAATGTCGACAGTTTATTTAATGATTAGAAGGAGAAATACGCTTTAGGGCCCGTTTGGACGGGTGGATTGAAAGGGATTGCTGTGGCTTTGGATGGATTGCACACATCCCAAGGCACTTTAAGAGTTGTCAGTGGATCCCTAATCCCATGAACTTCCTATATCCCATGATTGAAAGGGATTGCTGTGGCTTTGGACGGATTGTACACATCCCAAGGCACTTTAAGAGCTGTAGTAGATTGTCCCTAATCCCATGAACTTCCTCGATCCCATGCCCATTACCTGTGCGTGTTTTGGACGGTCAGGGTAATCCAGGGTTGGCAACAACCCATCCTGTTTGGACTGGCATGGATTAGGCTTCAATCCCATTCATTGCAGGATAATGCACGGTAATAACTATTTAGAATTGGCAAAGAGCATCCAGCTGTTTGATGACCCTCATCACTTTTTCTCCATGCAGGGGATTCTGTACGGCATCCCCACTGTGGGGTCCACCATGATGCATGCATGGTATCCACTCCGTCCATCCTTTGTAGCAGTAACAGTCGGGTTTTGTGACAAATTATTTGCCAAAAAACCATTAACTTGGGGCCAACCTCCATGTACGGATTGTATATCACCGTTGTCCATCAGTTTTGCCAGATCATTTTATAGCTTGGGTCCAAAAGTGAAGCAACTCCAAATCTCTCATGCACCACACCACAGGAAATAGTTGTTGAACGCCAACCAGGTGGAAATGGGTATAATGTTTATTTGTCATCCAACCTGTTGCTAAGTTCATACACGCCTAGATGAATCAGCCTGATCCATTTTTCTTCTGTGCGTCATCGGCCACAGAGTTTTTAACAGTCAGTGACCACTGTTTCCTGCGGTGTGGTCGAGCCGAAATTTTTATCTACTTTATTTTAGGAAGTTAAAATGGAAATGAACCGATACCATTAAAAATTCCAGGTGGTCCGTAGAAGTAAAATACGAAGTATGATATGATTTTATTTTTTTTCCCTTTATATATGGTAATTTTATTCTACGACCATTTGGCAGAAAAATAATTATCAGAATAGTCCTGATTAATGGTTTCAGTGATGGAGATCATTATTCCGTGTTGTGGACTAAGTTAAGGTCCACATGATCAAAATTCCAGCAGTGCATATCATTATCCCATCGTCCCACCTATTTGATGTTTTCCATCCAATAATTAACATGCAAAAAATCTAGTGATGAGTCTAAACAGAGTTAACTCGGTACAGTAGTAAGCCAACAACGTTAAAAAAAAAAAAAAAAAAAAAAAGGATGAAGTGAAAAAAAAACATAATGTGCGATCCCCAATAGTACAACACCAACAATTTCTAAAATTTAGGAATTATAAGCAATGAAAATAAAACAACCAACACGCCAACCAAAAGGGCCACGAGTTTCTTGCGATCCCCAATATTACAACACTTAACCACGACTATCTTGGGCTGTCCGATAGCCCAAGATAGTCAGTCCATGTTGCCCTCTCCACCATAACCGTTCTTGGTTGTGTCATCCGTCGGATAGAGGAGGTGGTCGCGTGATGGATGTCCATCTCAGTAGATACAACAACTTGACGAATAGGAAAATCTGTAACAGGTCTGGACGGTTCCCTAGCCTTTCCGAAATAACTGTCCCAGCAAGCCACAGCCTCTTTCCAATTCTTGAAGGCCCTGTGTCTGCCCCCACTGAATCCCTCCACTTCGACTCGTGCATCGTCCCATGTGACGTATATACCTGGATGACGACCAACTAGGACAACATAATACTTCTCTTTGCCCATCTGCATTCAACTGCGAGGGTTAGTGACGATAAATAAGTAGAAATAACGGATTATGGTAGAAAGAGATTGCTGTGAAGAAACATAAGAAATCGTAATACGAAATATTTACCCTGAACAAGAATAGAAAAGGTCGTCCTACGTACCATCCTCCAGTAAATCAAGTGTGTGCTCCGTTCCAGATTAACATGTGTAATGCATGCATTTTGGTAGATATATGAAAAGACAAGTAACAAATTATCTTAGGTAGTCATAATCACAAAAGTCATAGTGGTAATGATAATCCCATAAAATCAGCACATCAAAGTCCAAAATAGTAGGAAAACAATTCAAAAACATCCAAAAAAAATGAACCAAACACACCAACAGTAGAAAGTTATTACATGCCCAGTTTAAAAAACAGATTAAGACAACCATTCATTTAATGTTAGACAGATCCAACACCTCCATCCCCAAAGTGATCACGGAGTGTTTTATTTAGCCATTCTACTCGCCGCTCTGGTCAGAGACTAACAAAGAACGACGCCAGTGACTTGTCCTTACTCAAGATCTGAACAAAATCGAGAAATTCTGCGTTCGTCAGTCTTTTCACATCTTCTAGCACATCAAGTACCTTGCCCGTGCGATTGACCTCTTTGCTGGGCCTAAATTTCATCATCGAGTCCGCAACGGTTTGCAGAGAGGTCTCAAGTACATCACAGGGATGAGGAGGGCGTGATCGTTTCCTTGTTACGATCCCTCCTCGGGTGCCATTGGAATCAGGAGTGCGAGTGGGAGTGCTATGGGAGTCATGATGTCCCATCGCATAACTGTCCAATGGTATGGGAATGGTCCCTGTGGAGTCAGTTACATAATCCTCTGATAAGTCAATCGTATCATCCACGTCATCCTCAACCTCTCTCCATGCTTCATTAAGATCTCGCTGAAGATAAGAAGATGATGCTGATACGGCCATACTCCGACTAACTTGCATGTAGCGACCCGTTGCCTGGTCAGTTCCGCATATGACCGCAAGGTCATCCATTCTTTCAATGCGTTTCCTGCGCAGCCTCTCAGCACGTGGGTGAGACTGCCAGAGGAATAATACCGTGGTATTTAAGGGATAAAAATACATAGATATAGCAGGATTTGCAAACTGAAAAGCAGTAAAACTTACCCTCAGATATTGATCCCACACTTCATCGGGAGCAGTGACCACCATTCTCTCATTGTTCCAACCAAACCCACTAGCCGCCAGCACGTCCTTCACAGCATTGTACTCTCTCTTGTAATATCTCAACCGATTTGACACGTTTTTCCATCCAACGACCACATCAGTATGCTTCTTAACTTTTTCTGCAGCAATCTGGTATGTCTCTCGCTTGAAACCATTATCAGCTCTACGCCCTAGTACGACCTGTTCGATGAATGTGTCGAATAGGACCTGATCCATAGCAGCTGTCCATTTGATCTTCACAACTCTGCATGAAGGTTCCACTAGAGATTGCACCTTTTTGGCACATGGAGAACATCGAGTAGGCACCGGTGGTGTTTTTACCGATGATTGGGTCGATGTCGATGGGTCATTAAAGACGGAGTCCGTCATTTCACCTGAATATGAATTGTGAATGATTTTTTACCAATGTCAACCATAATCATGAAAATGAAATACATATTAACATAGATAACACAATCTGAAAGCAATTGGGCATTATAGGTTACCACCATAGCTGCCAGTGTGTAACTAGGTGATTATAAATTTGTCGCATCGAATACAAGTAAAATTGAAATATAGTATTACCAAATAATGAAAGGAATATTAATAAGCAAATGTCTACTATCTACTCCTACTATTCTACAACGCATCTGCCCACATTCTGGCTACTGTGTCATCTCGCAGTCGATTCCAAGCATCTTTTTCTCCCTGTGTTACCCGAAGCAACCATTGTCAGTCGTCAGTAGTTGAAACCTCGTTGAGTGTGGGATACCTTCCAAATCGGAAGCAAATATATCACAAAAATCGATGTCCTGTGTAGACATGTTCACGGTACGTATGTAGTTGTGTAGGACACAACAGGCTATCACGATCTGGATTTGTGTATGAAATTCGTACTGCGTAGTGCTCTTTAAGATGGAAAATCTGCCTTTCAAAACCCCGAAACAATGCTCGATTGCATTGCGCAATTGTGCATGTCGGTAATTAAACAAATCCTTTGTGTTGGCAGGCGCTCTCCCGGTTCGGTATTCTTGTAAATGATATCGAACACTCCGGTATGGAGCCATAAAACTAGAAGAATGAGCGTATACAACGTCGACAACGTAATATTTTCCTACACATTCCAATCATCATTCTATAATCGTGAGAAAATGAATGGTTACTTCGAGTAAGGATTTGGATCGATAATGTTTTAACAGATTTGCTACCGTTTGGGACAAGCAAGGGATCATCCAATCGGGTCAATGCGTTGTGTAATACCCTCACATCTGAAGCGGAACGCTCCCAACCGGCTAGTACATATGTAAACTTCATATCGAATGAACAAGCCGCTAGTATATTCTGGGAGAGGACCCCTTTGCGGTTACGAAAGCTTGCCTGATCAACCGCCACAACATGCGCTGGAATGTGTGTACCGTCGATTGCGCGCAATCCTAAATTAGAAGAACCAATTATCGTAAGAGGACCGCACATATCAGGGATTAAAAATTACAGTTTTGGAAAAAAAAAAAAACCTATGGGAAAAATTACCTGAAAGTAGGCAAACCAATTTTTATTGTTTTGAATCTTTGATGGCATCTCTGTTCTCACTGGTATAACTAAATCAGGGTAGAGTGATACAATTGCCTTTAGCACACGATGAAAGTGTCGGCTGACGGTCGCACCCGATCGGATAAATTTGTGACCTATGACCCGGTTGCAAACATTGTGCCCCAACGTATGAAGGAAAATAACTACTTGTTCTTGAAGACTAACATTACGAGTATCACGAAGCCGCGTCTTCTCGCGCAACAGCATACATAGTTCAAAGAATGTATGTCGATCCATCATAAGCCGGTCTACACAATCTCCGTTGCTAGCCCAAATGATAGAATTGATGAATCTCACTGGCTCATCATCCCCATGACGCGCCGGCTGTTTGAACATGTACGACCGACAATATTCCCCCACAGCCTGTACACAAGCTGCAACCGTTTGAAAGACAAGTATCCTCTCCATCTCTTCATCATCTGATGATTCCATCGTCAGCTGAAAACCTACACTCTCACGTGCGAATTTCTCCTCAACATACAACGCAAAAATTTGAGGATACACATGTGCGCGCACACACACACACACAATAGTTGGACTATTTGTTTGGTATAACATCACATTGACATAGGACATAGGTCAACAGTGCTACACCTGCCCACCTTCTCTTACTCTTTCTTTTCCGTAAACTTGCTATTCTAACTTTCCGACCAGTTATAGCAAATTTGGAACTAATGAAAAGCAACACTGTATTCTTCTCAGATTTTTGATAGCCCCATGCAGACCTTTACACAATGGTCAGGCAAGTGCACGGGGCATCCAAGCAGTGCATGAGGTGACTCTGACCATATGCAAAAAAATAAGAGTGGTCTATCCATCAGGGAGCCAACCCCATACCTAAAGAATGGACAGTTTAAAAATATATTTACATTCAACATACAGGAGGGTACATGAAGAGTGACCAGGTGAGAGTGATTGTATGTACTGTTCAGATGTCCTACACACACTTCCAAGGTGGGCACAATCATTTGCATGGAGTGGTGCTCATGGAGAAGGCCGCATGTGGGATCAGCTATATCAGAACATGATAGCCATGTCTGAAAAACTTTGTCCTGAATTGGGCACTTCTGAAATTTTGTCCTAAATGGGTCCAGTGTGAGGTGGTGGACAGAGCTCGCTCTGATCTGGAGAAATTTTGATCGGCGACTACCTTTCGAGGCGCATAAAGAACCCAAGGAAGTTTCTAACAGAAGCCATTTATTTTTCCAAAATTTCCTTGCCATGTGGCCTAGCTGATTTATCATTATTATTTTTCTTTCTGCCTTATTTTTTGTAGCATGTTATAAAATGAGCTCTCAAATCAGAGGAAGGAGTGGATCTGTCAAAAAACAATCACTCAATGCAAGTGGCCAGCATGTAAGGAGCGGATAAGTGTTACCTTACCGTGTGGGTCCCATCTTGCTGAATATATTATATATTCACGCCGACTATCTTTTATGATCAGCTCATTTGATGACCTTATTAAAATATTCAATCATGTACAAATCTTAAGAAGGCCACACCTCTGTAAGAAGTGATGAACCAACATATGCTTATCAAAGTCAACATATTAAGAGTGATACAATTTGTAGAAGAAGACGGTAAAAGGACGTTACCTGATGTTCACAGACTATAATCTGCACTGCAGCAAATTCCAATAATTACCTGGCATTTGGTAAAAAAAAAAGTAAATTAAATACGTATCAGATCAAATATGGAAAACCAAATAAGCAAATAGTCACATTCTGATTATATTGCATGTGGGCCCTGCTATATCATGTGGGATCCGCTATATGCTGGCCGCTTTCCACCATTAACGCTGAGAAACTAAGCTACAAATCAATGAAACACATATTCTTGCTTCATGTGTTTTCATTCCATGTGCCCTCTCTCTTGGAAATCAAACATCAACCGAAAAACTCAACAAGTGAGAAATATCTAAAAACCCATTTCAAAATTCTCATCGACTGCCCCAAAGAACATCTGAATACACCTGGCAGCTGCTTCTTTTGATGAAATCTCCCCCACCATCTGCCAAAACTAGATCTTGATGAAGAAACCCAACTCAATATAAAGGCTTCTTTTTTTTTTTTTTTTCTATACAATATTAAGACCAACCCATTTTAAAATCTTCTGGTCTGACACACCAAAATAATGCAAAAAAAAAAAAAAAAACAATAATAATAATAATAATCTGAAAATAGCTAAAAGCTGCTTGTTTTGATGAGATCTCCCCCACCATATGCCAAAACTATATCCTGATGAGGAAACCCAACTCAATATAAAAGCTTTTTTTTTTTTTTTGTTGTACAATAATAAGACCAATTCATTTTAAAATCTTCTGGTTTGACACACCAAAAGAACAACAAAAAAAAAAAAAAAACGATAATAATAATCTCATAGCAGCTAAAAGCTGCTTCCTGCAGGGAAATCTCCGATCATTCTTTCAGCAGTAGAGGTTATTGAAGAAACCCAATCCAACAAGAATCTAAAGACAGATTATCTGAAGTGATTTTTCTCCCAATGAGATTGAAATGCCTGTAATCTGGACTCAGAAATCAGAAACCAAGATTACAAATTGAAGAAAAACAGGTGGAAATTCAAGAGGAGAATCTGCGGTTTTTTCTTGGAACCATGAAACCCAAGATGAAAATAAAAAAAAGCAGACAATGTTTGATCATCTGAGAGTGCCCCACTATTTTGATGGTACGATTTAAATTTCGCGTATACATAGTCTAAAGAAGCATCATGCATGTAATGGTTGAGCATAATCTGTCAGAGTAGCAAAAGACTTCCAATGTGGTAGTACATAGACCCACCTGTAGAGCTGCGAGCAGAGGCATGAATATAAGAGTTTTATTGGCAAGGAAAATTCCAACTGAAAATGTCACAGATTCTTCATGCATAGGCTGAGAGATTGTCAGGATCCTAGATTGATTAAATGTTCAAAATAGCAATTTATTCATTTATATTAGTAATTCACTTGTGTATGGAGTTGGATTGGTGTCTCATGGGACCATAGATGCAAGGCTTACTTACCATATATAGCGGGGCCCACATGATATAGCAGGGCATCATGACCGCTATAAATACCATGTGTGAAACAGAAATATCAAGTCATTCCCATATTCAAACCAAACCATCCCCCATCAGTCTATCCATGCAGCTTTATAAAGGACTCCGACTACCTTGCAACACCCAAATAAAGTGTCGTTTGTAAGAGACTCCAAACGACACCTTATTGGAATATGGATAAGCTATAGACTCCTATCTTATAATTTTGATCAGAAAGGGTTGTAGCCACTGTTCTGGCTCCCCACTTTTTCCCTTCTCCTCTTGTTTAGATATAAATGTATAAGCCTATGAACTCAATGAATTCATGATCTCATATGAGCTACTTCTTAGATATAATCCATCTTCTATTTGTCTAATATATCCCATCTTCAATTGTGATATCTCACAAGAGAAATAGATTGTTGCTTGAAACCCTTTTTTACATTGTGGATACAGCTGAAAAAAAAAAAAAACACGAATGTTGCTTGAAACACATTTTTCTTTCAGATGTAATCAACCTGTAGTTTGTCTACAATATACCATCTTCAATTGTGACAATTCAAGGAGAGAAATTGAATTTTGTGCCAAACCCATTTTTATGTTGTGGGTATGATCCAAGAAAAATGAATGAATGAATGTTGCTTGAAACACATTTTTCTAACAGATTTAGCATTCTGTTTGTATATGATATACCTTCCTCAGCTATGAAAACTTCACAAGAAAAACTGAATATTGCCTGAAACCCATTTTTATGTTTTCAAATGAATGAATGAACATTGTGACACATTTTCACTGTGGGTACAAAATGAATTTTTTCTCTGGCAGGTATAATGGATTCATGGAGATTGGTTTTGTTCATGGTGCCTGAATAGTTAAATTAGATAACATCTTATTCTGTAATGAACCAAATTGAGAACACCGAAAAAAGAAAGAAACCCCCAGTTGATGCAACCGAGATGACAGTAATTAAACACACCCATATGCAGAAATGAAGGGGAAATAGAAACAACAAGAAGAGAGAATGTACCTGAAATCACATAGCATGTGAAACGCAAGAACACAGCCTGTTTGGGTATCATTCATAATGTTTGGAGGCTTATTGAAGCTAAAAAACATTTACATGCCACTGTGTAAGGTTCCAAAACAAGAAATTGAGAGAACTGTGCCATCTTATGTTCATTCAAACCAACGAGGAACCAGTGAGTATATCCAAACCAGTGAGGAAAATGTGTCATGTTCCATACAAATCAAAAACAACTACACGCCACTGTGTCATGTTCCATTAGAAGAAGACATTTAAGAATATGGTAGAAGGCTAATAAACACCAAATTGAAACTTCTAAACAGTGAAAAATGGGTGACAGGAAATCTATATGAATGATATTTGGAAAAAAAAAAAGGAAAATGAGAGGACCATACCAGTGATCTTTAACTAATCCACGGCCTGCAGTTCAATGACCTCGCTGCGAGTAACCAACAGTTTTCCTAATAATTATTTCTACCAATAGCAAACCAATATCAGTGTATAGTTCTGTTGTAAGCCACGTATACAAATGTTTATATCTATTGGAATCGAACTCTCAGGTGAACTATATATAGATTTTGGCTTCCAACAATCATAGTGGACCATATAGTTCGAAATGAGAGCAATATATCAAAGAGAAGCCATGAAATGGCAAATTTGAGTTTAACTATCGGGTGGTGTGATGCCAAAATGGAACAGGAGATTAAGCCAAAAACGTCAAAATTCCATTATATTTGGGATTTATGCAGAGGAAATGAATGTCTACACGTGATATATCGTAAAACCCCCAAATTCCATACACCAATTCCCAGATTAATTAGGATAATCGAAACAAATCAACAGGCGAATACTTCTCTTTCAAGTCCAAACACAGCGTGATGGATGTCAAAATCAATCTCAAAATTAACAGAGAAGAAAAAAAAGGTGAAACCCCTAATTTCCGTATACACATCAGTTGCAGAAATCATATATCACAAAACCTCCAAACTCCAGTTTTCATTTCCCAAAATAATTAGGAAAATCAAAACCATATACTGCAACGATGTCGTTTCAAGGCCAAACACATTATGAGAATGTCAAAATCCATTTGTAGATAATCAGAGAGGCATAAAAATCCACAAACCCCCAATTTATGTTTTTATAAAAAGCAAAAAATCAGAAATGGTAAAACCCTTAAATTCCAGACACCACCACCTCTATGACATCCGATTATCATTTTTTACCACATCGTTTTTGAGCTCAAACAATGGCAATGGAAGTCATGGCAGAACCGTATCAAACCGGACATGCATGATGCAAGACCTAGGCCTTGCTAAAGCAAGGTGGGATGACATGCATGTAGGATTTCATGGTGTCGAAGAGCTTTCCATGCCGACGAAAGGGAGAAATCGTACCTTATGGTCCCTCAGTGTTACAGTCGTTGGTTGATGCAGGTGGTCCGGGATGAGTGGAGAAGAAGAGATTATATAGACAGCGAAGAAAGAGCGTAAAAATTACCTCCCACCACCACTCCCGCGACCTTACCGTCTTCAATCCCATCTATATCTGACCGTATAGACGACTGCGGAAGGGGTAGGGGATTGGGCTCGAGGTGCAATCCGGAGAGAGAGAGAGAAAGACGACATGACCAGGCAAACCACAGAATCCAACAGGAGATGCCAATCCCTCCACTGAATCCAGCCGGAGATATGGCGAATCCAATCGCCCTTCAATCCCTCGTCAGTCCAAACAACTCAGCGGCCATACGATGCGGGACTGGACGGACGAATCCTATCCACTCCACCTTAGTACGCCTCAATCTATCCGTCCAAACGCCCCCTTAGTTGATGAATTTCTTTGTCTATTTAATATATGTGATGATGCAAATTCTTTGGAGGATAAATGGAAATTTATTATGTGAGAGAGCCTCCCAGAGTAAATAAATAGGGATGATTGCGGTGTTTACATGATGAAGTCCATTAACTTTTTTTTTGGGTGGTTAGCTTGTTAGTACACACCCATGTCAGTACACACACTCGATGTTAGCCACCCCCACTAGGGATCGATACCAAGACCTCAATTGTTGAAACGAGGTATCTCCACTCAGTCTGCCAATTGAGCTATGGATCTAAGTGTGAAGTCCATTAACTTCTTATGCAGTAATAGGTCTGGATTTCAATCAGTAGATTTTGAATACACATGTTGATATGCTTATCATGTATATGTATGATTGTAATGCCTTAAAAATCGGGGGTCGAGCATAAGCTCAACTCCCGAGTTCCAACACATCACTTATGCAACATAGATAATGATGATTAAATGTTGTCTGTATTAGTGCATTAAACATGAGTGAGATTATACCAAAATAACATATCATACTCCAGAGACAGTTAAATTACGCAAGCGGAAGACTGTGATAAGTATATAAAGTATATAAGTAATTGTAAGTCTCCCAAGTATGATCACATTACTAGGTCAATTAATTACATGTAAAATTTCAAAATTATACAAAAGGTGTAATGTCATGTAGTCAACATCTCAGAAATCCCCGTCGATCAGGACACGGCTCACATGAACCCGCCCGAAAACTGCATGTAGGAGAACGCTTCCCCGTCATCCTTAAAGTTTGGCTCCGCATCGTAGGCTTCGCCATCACTTACAGTTAAGACAGAGTCTGCTTGTGTTTAAAACACTGTCCCAGAACGTGGGAGTGAGTGATCAACTCAGTGGAGCTATAAAATAAAGGTTAACATGTTATCAATTCAGTCAAGCAATAATGATAAAACAGTACAATCAAGCATCCCTAAGTACTCTGATTAATGCAAGAATGGTATGTATTAATGATGCATGCCCTCGCCTACACTCCCTCTACGAACTTCATCTCACGGTCGCAGCATGCAATCACTTCCTCAGTGCTCAACTCCAATGTTAAAGACACATATAATGCGGTGCATGAACGTGATTACCGAGTTCTTATTAGTCCTTTCCATACAGTAGGATTGAAAAACTAAGGTACCTCCCTTATATCATTTCCCAAACAAGGATCCATTCTAAGGTCTTCAGTCCTAGTAAACTCATACGATGTTGCGGTTCTAGGTCACTACAAAGGGCTCGTCACCTCGATGCAGGCCTAGCTTATACTCTAGTTGCTACGGAAAGGCTCGTCACCTCAACACAGGCTCAGAGTATGTTCGAGGTCACTACGAATGGCTTGTCACCTAGTCGTAGGTTGACAGCTCGAATACAGCGTCTCATACCACCGTATTCGGCTCACGAGCTTAGGTTGCCCATTGGTCATTACGGGTGGGCTCGTCACCCCGGCGTAGGCCGACAGCTCGACCACGGTGTCCCATACCACCATGTCCGGCTCATGAGTCTTAGTGGATCGAGGTACAAAGGTTAACGGGGTTTCCACTGGTGAGTTTGGTACCTTAGGTTCAGGTAGTAGCATCCATACACGGTGAACATACATTGGGTCAATCGGGTTACTTGACGAGCTCGACTGGTACGAACGCACCTCGAGTTAATCGACATGAAGTGTGTAAGCACTCCGTGTGGTCTAACCACTGCCGACAGCCAAAGTACGGCTCGGATTCATCGAACACGTCCCGTGTGGCGAGACAACCTCAGCCACCCGATTAGAATCTGTTACCAATTGCCTGGACTATATCATAGTCCCAACCGCACTTAAACATAACAAGGAATCATATATGAATAGGAAACTCAGCATTAAGTTACTCCTTCAAGTAATATCAACCATTTGAGTATTTCATGAAACATAACATAAACATGATTTCACACATGCATTTCTTATGTAAAACGGACAATATAATGTAAGTTGCATAGAGAGATTTATACACACAGTTAAAGTAGTTGAGAATCTTATCTCAATACCCACATAAAGTATAATTTACCAAATACTACTCATACAGACATTTTTACAAACACTTGGACTATACACTTCGACATACATGACGTATGTCGACCACAACATGTATTAGGGCAACTCCTTTCGCCAAGGAGTTGTCATGCACGCAACCATCATGTATCCACGACGGATAAACATGGAAAGCACGAATACAAATTTCATACTCATTCAGACATTTCTACAAACACTTAGGCTATACACTACAACATACATGACGTATGTTAGCCATAACATGTATTAAGGCAAATCCTTTCGCCAAGGAATTGTCGCATATACAACGATCCTATATCCACGATGGATAATCATGTCAAACATGAATCCAAATTCTACCCGCATTCAATCAATTCGACAAACACATGTAATACACTATATTTAATATAGTTCATATATATATATATCTGTAAAGCAAATCAGGCATCACATTTAGCATCTGAAATGGCACCCACGTTAGTTATAAATTATTAACCGGCATGGAAAGCCTTGAAAACCATAACTTAAACGTTTGTAGTCCGCACCTTTCGCCGATAGACTCGTAACGTACTCAGTTTAAAAGCTAAGTCTTTGTCTACGGCACCACAACAACCTATAACAGAGAATAGGTTAGCTATTCCACCATTCACTCTATTTGAATCTCCAAAACAGGTTAGGGTTAGAATTTCTTACCCAAAAACAGAATCAGAATCACCGGAATAGTGACACGATAGTGATGGTTAAGCACATGGAGCGTCAAGGATATATCCCGGCAACTAACTCCCTCTCTCTCTCACTTCTCCTCACTTTCATCTTCTCTTTTCTCTTCTAGGGTTAGGAATTCGTATGGAATGAGAGAGGGGTGGGTTTAGGCCCTTATATAGGCCCAGAAATGATGAAAATGGCCCCAAGGCTATGGTATACTTAGGTTATAACCAAATGGGGACAGTTCCGATCCAACGGAGCACTTTTGGAGGCCCCTTTTCTACATGCGGTCGGACTTAAGCTTCTTGACATTGGATCTAGGTCAAGCTGAGTTTTCGATCCGATCGGATTTACAGATCAACCGTTTCAGGCCAATTTCAGTTCAACGATCACCGGTATTCGATTAGGGCCACAAGTACACTGACATGTGTTGGAAATTTTTCCTGATCCGAGGGTGTAATTGGGTTAGATTTTGACGGTCTGAATTCTTAGATTTGACCCGCAAGTGAGACGACTCAATTCACTTAAGTCTCAATTCATTTTCTAAGATATTCGTGCTTTTTACACACTTCGCTCCGGGCTCAAGTTGTGCATTTCTGGACACTGTTAGAACTTGATTTCCGATATGGTAGTCAAGTCCAGTAGGACGGTCATAACCGTATAGTTTCAGGGTAATCATACTTTCAATGTGCAGTCCAGGTCTGATAAAGAGTTTCAAGGTGCTCCCGAGAGCAACCGGGTTTAGAGATGGACCCTAAGTTTTTAGGTAATGTAGCGTTAACGGTTCTATTCGTTTTGGGTCTTACAGATCATATTTAAAGTGATTAGTGCTAATTTCACAGGTAATCTAGTGTAGCACTAGTTAATTCTCGCCTAATTTCTAAAGGGTTTGGTCCTTAGTGATTTTTGCCTGAGGTGGTCCTCGGGTCTTTGTACGGATTTTTCCGAGATGTTACAATGATTTAGATGAGTCTAATCATATTACATTGTATGTTAACATCCAAGAAGAAATTCATAATTTTAAATAGATCATCTTCAACGATTGTCTCCTATAAGCCTCTAACTTTATAAGAAGCGAGAAGAATAAACAAGATTGAATCAGGAGAAAAATGAAAAAAGAGCAGTTAAAGGAATCAAAAACCCACCTAGTGAATGAACTGAAAATGAAGCTGAGGACTAAACTGAGAATGAAAGGGTTAAATTATCATAGAAGTAAAGTTATTGAATTTTTAGAAATAACTGTTAAATTTCTTTTATAGAAATTCTGTAGATTGTAATATTAATATGAAAATTAATCTTATGGTCATTTTTTTTTTTTTTTTTGGATGTATGAATTGTTGGTTTAGTATTGTAAGAACATTTTTGTAAAAATTGTAGCATACTTGCAATGTATGAGTTACTGAAAGAATATATATTTTTTGGATGTATGGGTTTCCTATATAGTGTATGCTAATTTTTTGAATGTATGACTTTTATAAGAACATTAATATAGAAATTGTAACATACTTATCGGAATATTGTAATAGAGATGGGAACACTTGGGTGACATGGTTTGAAATCTTAGGCGATCCCGATTCGAGCACGTGGGCGATCATGGTTTGGTGATCGCAGTTTGAACACATGGCAATTGCTATTTAAACACTTGGGACAATGCCGGTTATGGCGAATGGTTGCTTTTTTGACACGTGAGCGATTGTGGTTTGTACGAGTGTGTTCGATGTTGGAATTAGACGAGTGTGCAATCACTATTGTAATGAGCAGGCAATCGCGGTTGTAAGGTGTTAAAGATCGCCGTTTTCTTGAGTTTTCAACCGTTGTTTGCACAAGAGAGCAATTGGAGTTTGTGACATTCTATCATTTATTACTCTTCTTTGTTACAATAATCTTTCCTCTTCAGACATTAACTATCCTTGTAACCAGGGCATGTTTTAAAATTTTCATTTCTATAAAATGAGAAAGACAATGTCATTTAACACTTTCTAGCTTCCATGGTGTACCAAGATGGTCTCTCACCGAGCGGTGCTCCCATCACTCGACCGTGGCCACTATCACGGTCCTTGCCTCTCACGATTGTTGTGCTAGTAGCACATTCAGAAAGGAAAATACCTTTCATTTGTTCTAACCTGTTAAAACTGGTCTTTGAAGATAATAAAGCCGATCTAAAGAAATGTCCTTCCTATTCCTGAAGATGGTGTTCCCACACTCAACCATGGCCTCTAGCATGGTCTTTGCTTATATTCCAGTGATTGAATCCTTGCGCATTCCCTTCCTCATGTTCCAACAATCGAATCATTGCGTAGACCCTTCCGGATGTTCCAACAATCAAGTCCTCATCTAGTCCTTTTCTTATTGGTAGAAGACCGTATTAGGAAAGTTTTAATTTTCATATGAATGTAATTAAGGGCTTGTGGTATTTCATGACCTGAAATGTAACAAGAATACAAATATTAATAGAATCTCTAAAAAAATTGAATCAAAATTTATGTCCTCCCCTTTTCTTTTTCTTTTTTTCTTTTTTCTTTTTTCTTTTTTCTTTTTTCTTTTTTTTAATAAATTTTTTTAATTTTTTTTTCTATGATTGTGGTCATATATGAGTGATCACTGCATTAATGGGCAAAAGCAATCACAATTTGGATGATTAGCTATCGTTGTTGGAACATCCGGGTGATCATGTTTGTGACTAGCGAGCTATCATTGTTGATATATATAGGCGATAATACTTACAACCAGTGAGCGATCACTGTGGGAACAAGCAAGCGATCACAGTTTAGTCGAGTGTGCAATCCTAGTTGAACATGCAGTCAATTGCAGTTTGGATGTATTTGCAATCATAGTTGGAGCAATGGTTGTTGGATGTGTTTGCAATCATGGTTGGAGCGATGGTTGTTGGATGTGCTTTCGATCGCTGTCTCAAGTGATTGCTGTTGGAACAAGCTTGCGAGTGCAATACCGATTGCGGCCTTTTTAATTTTTTTAAATAAAATTATTTCCCACTCTCTCCTACTTTTTGAAGGGAGAAGGCCTTTAAGATGGGAGGGGTTGAGAGAGATTTCCGGGTGCAATTGCTTTTCTGTGCACATCCTAATTCCACACCATAGATAGCAATTCAGCATAGTACGGTATGGTAAAAATTCAAGAATTATTCAGTTCATGCATTGAAAGGTACGACTAAAAATTTCCGGCTATAAAATGTGGAAATGCTAAAAAGTCAAAAACGGATTAGTTCAGGTATAATACAGTTTTACCTGAAAAGTTGGGGATAAAAAAATTGGCTATACAGGCCTTATGGATTGGATGGCATGGACATAACACAGTAGGACTTGCACATGCAGTAGCGTATAAGCTGAGCTTTTACTCATAGCTGAGTTAACTGTTTATTTATTTATTTAAATCCCAGGTTACACAAGTTAAATGGTCAATTTTATTATGAAATATTTATAGAAGTATATAACAGACAACAACAATAACCTGATAATTCCCTAATGAAATTATTACACCAAAGAAACAACTGGAACCAATCTAAAGTTGTGGTATTTATATATCCACCACTTCCAGTGGAAAACCAATGAAGCCACCTAAAATCATGCTAGGCGCAATGTAAGACACAAATCAAACCTTCATGTGCTCCAAGGAATCTTCCCCCCCAATGCATGTAACATCCAACCACCACCCAAATGCACCATATGATAATACACTTTACAATTACAACAGATAAACAGTGTGTGTGTGTGTGGGGGGGGGGGGGGGGGGGGGGTGTTCAAATAAACAGCAAATGCTTGTGTATCCCTCAAATTTCATCAGATCACAAAATGAAAAGTATATCTAAACAACGCTATTGGGATAACAATGACTTCGTTTTATACCTAAATTTCTGCAAACTGAAATTGCATAGAAAAGAAAATCCTGTCATCTATCTCAAGAAGGAAAAAATGATACAAGCATGCTCAAACAATTTTCTACCCATAAGAAGCAATAAACTTCAGATCAAGAAAATTACCCAGAATTCATGCTGACTGCATTACCAAAAAGTTTCAGCATACCCATTCCATTCATGAGAATCAGGATTCTGATAGAAATTTTTGAATATTTAAATACAGTTTGATTCTTAACTAGTTTTATTGAGCAAGAGAAGATTACTGAAGAATCAACATAATCAAATATATAGAAAACAGGGCATACCTATTACCCAACAGCAATATGCAGAAGAATATGCAAAGGAGTTATGCCCTGACTTGTCGAACCATACACGGAGGGCCCAACATAGGATCTGAATGGTTATCCAATGGATCCCACCATGGATCGATGGTGTTGCAAAAATTTGCGCCAATTGCCTAATAATCAGATAGGTGGTGCCTGCAGATAGTTTTTTCTCCCCTTCAAATTATTCATTTGTAGGTGGTGCCTGCAGATAGTTTTTCTCCCCCTTCAAATTATTCATTTGAAGGCCACAATCAAACCAAAAGCATTCGTCCAATTGTCCAATTCATGTGATTTTGCACCATGGCCCACCAATAGGATTTGAGGCCCACCATGTTGGGTGGAAATTGAAGGGTGACAGAGGTTACCCTTATTTAGCATATAAGGAAAGAAAAAAGAAAAAAAAAAAAAAAAAGCTATCAAAAATTAAATGAAAAACAACAACATATGCTCTCTTTTCAAATATTGACCTGCTAAATCATGGATTGATCAGAAAATCTTAACAAGATTTTCTAATACAAACTAGCTAAACATTTTTACACCACCACAAAAAAACGCAATTTATTTAATAAGGGCCTGTTTGGGTGTTACTTCCTTTAGGAGCAGACGGAATGTACTTCCCATGTTCACCATCTGTATAACTTCATGTCCGGCTAACAAAAAAAAAATCCAGCTTGAAGTTTTTGGGATAGCAATTTGAGGCATGAATGGACACTTTCTGGACAAAGATTCCAAGAAAGCAGCTGGCTCCAAACGGGCAGTGAAAATGTTAACCCAGTTCAAAAAGAATATCCAATCAAACAGTGAATTGGGGTACATGCAAATGGGCTCGACGAAGAAGCTCGAAATCAGAAAAATGAAACAGATAGCAGAAGGATCAGTACTGAAAACTGGAGAACGAAATATCTTTCTTCAAAAAGCAAACAGAAAAGCACTCAGCGATCAAATTCAAACAGTTGCCATACTTTTGTTTGATTTTGAACAATCAAAACAAATGCCAACAAAGATCTCACTCTCAGATGTTGCTCTCTGAAACTGAAGCAGTGAAACTGACTAAGGGAAGCAAGAGAGTACCAAGAACACAACAAGTACATCAATTCAAACCAACCCAAATCAATCTCTATAAATATGGCTGGAGTCAAAACAAAGCTAATGCAGATCATATATCTGAAAGCAGATAATCTGATACCAACTTACAGGTTTCTAAATGTTCAAAAGCCAAAAAATGAAGGATCACCCACCACCCAGAAAGCAACATTCCTGCAACCCGATAAAGACATAAAGACCCATTACCCATCAACATGGAAATTGACCTACAACAAATAAAACGCACTCTTCTTCTTTCATCTGGTTTTAGCTATATCAGTAATCTCTACATTTTAAACAGAGATTTTTAAAATAAGGAAGAGAAAGTTACAACTGGGAGCACCCGCAAATAGGCCTATACCCCACACTAATCATAGGATGCCCAAAAATCAGGCAAACCCAATCATTAGGTGGGCCTTACTACTTTAAATTTTAAGGTTTTGTGCAATTTTACATTTTTTTTCTATGTTATGGCCCACTTCATGGTTGGATCTCTCTGATTTTTAGGGCACCTATCCATCATGGTGGGGCATGACTATTGGGAAAGGTGGATGTCATGTCATCCGCTCACAATGTGGACCCCACAATGGCTAGGTACACCATGAGAGGGCACTGCTATATACGCAAGATCTGAACCATTCATGTATTAAGCCCCCTTGTGGATTGGGCCTACCTCGAAAAACAGGCCTGTTCGGAAATCACTGAATGGAGGACTTTTAACTATTACAAATGGGTGTCTTGGAAAAAGTAATAAAAAAATCCTCGAATCAACGGGTAGGATAATCCTAAATGAGTTATTCTTCCCACATGGTCCATCCACAGTAGGATAGAATACATGAATAGTCTGGATCTCATAAATGTAAGCTGCATCTACAGAGTTTGAACTTGAAGGCTAACTTAGACATTAGCATTTAGCAATGGATGCTCTCTCAAAAACAAATCTAATAGTTTCAGAGCCAACTGTAATAAACATCACAAGCCAAAGGAATACCCCTGATTTGTAATGAATTGGTACAAGCAAAAGACAACTCCAACTGATGGAAGCGGCTCTTCTCCATACCCAAAAGATAGAAGATGACAAGCTACATTAGAGGTGGGGCCCCTGGCTCAAACAAAGGTTGATAGCAGCTATTAAACAAACCACAGCAACAGAGAAACCATCTCAGTATAAGAAAAAAGGTTACACAATATGAAGTTGTATCGTCCACTCCGAAAATTAATAATAATAATAAATAAATAAATAAAACTGTAACAGGCCAATGCATTGTCTCCAAAAAAAAAAAAAAGACCATTACAGGTTACAATGGCCATTACAGTTGCTGTTACTGTTATTGAATACATTGGAAACCAGAGACTGCAAAATGAAGAAAAAATAAATAAATTCACACAGATAAGAAAAACATCAGATGAAATAAGAAATGATTTCTCACCACGACATCAGAAGATCGTTGGGTCCTCTGTTTGTCAGTCTTCCAAAGAAGTGGCATGCATCGGGCAGCATCTCCATAACTGGTACAAGAGAAATGAGAACTCAGATTACCATTATGGCCCATTTGGAGGCTTGAATTTGGAATACATTTGATTCCAAATCGCAAATGAAGGTGCTTCCGAATCCTCAATTGTGTTTGATTGCTTGTAAGTGGACTGGAACCCAAAAATGGCGATGCATTGCAAGTCTGTAGTATATTTACAGAAATTTGAATTTGATAACTAAACCAACTTTCATATCCCTAATTAGTGTACATATGTGATATTTGACAAAATGATTGTAATAAGCCCATTAATATATATACTTTGGCCAAGATGACAAAATTCCAAGCCTCGGGTGGGCCACAAGTATAAGATCACAAAAGAGCGACTTGCCAACATTTTTTAACCGTCAATTTACATGGGCAATGTTTGGACTGTTTGGATCATTCTATTGATGTAATTTTAATAATGCGGTCATCACGTGCACAATGGATTAGGAGCCTAGCAATGCCTTTGTTACACGTGCAACTCTGTAGGAGCCAAAAAAAAAGGGGGCATTTGATTCTGAATCATGACAAAAAGGGAGAGACTTCAAAACACAACAAAACTGTGCATTTCAAATACCTTCGTATTCATGTGGCCAAACGACTATTGGATTCCGAATGCAATACACCATAATCCATGCTGCTAAGCGACCCTTTAGTGTTATGTTTATTCTAGAATGTGGTTTTCTTGCAACCAGCATTAGTTACCTTCATGCTCTTCATCCCATCACAAGGAAATATATGCAGCTGCCACTCACGGAAACATAGATACTAGTATTTTACTCTCAGAAATTTCACCCCTAGATGAATGGCCAATTGTCAAATCTTGGAGGTTTGGATATTGGACACTTCATTCACACGCTTGATTATACAAGGCTTGAATTTTTAACTTGATTTAAACCCTCGATCATAGAAGCCTCGATTCTCATCGTACAAATCCAAAATGCCAAATGCCCAACACTTTTAAAAACAGGTTTGAGACGGTAGAAAAAAGATCATTGTTGAGTGACAAGTCAAGATCATACAACAAAATATGTCAATGCGCAACATCAACCTAAAATTACCCTTGAGAAAATTTCGATCCTACAGCATTTTTTTTCTTGAAATGGCACCTCAAAAATCAAACTTGAATATCAATCTGTCCTCAATTAGATTGGAAACTAAGAACTTTAGATAGAAGGAGAAACCCAGGAACAAAATTCATTTCAATTCACACTCGCCCCAATTTTCTTCCCTCTCTTGCCGCCCAAAGGCTTATTCCCCAGGACCATCCTTGATAAAATATCAGCTTGCTTCGTATTCCCTTCAGCATTGAGGCTTCTGATCAGATCCTCACAGCTGCTTCGATCGGTCACCCCTCCCTTCTCCATGATCTTACACAGTATCGAATATGCATTGAGCGTCTTCCCAGCTGAGAGAAGGGTATCCAGCACCCGATCCTGGCTTGAGAAGCTAATATTGCAATCCCTCTCCAAACCATAATCTAACAACTTGAGAGCTGCAGCTGTCTTATTCTTCTCACACAAAACAGTTAGAAGTCTATCAAAATCGGGAACACAGCTATTATTTATCAAGAGATCAATCCGGATGAGCGCTTCTTCAACATGGCCCCTCAACAGAAGGGCCTCCAAGATCTTATAAACCATGTCCATGTTCTCTTTCACCCCTTTCTCTATCATGCTATTCATCACCCGACTTGCTGTCTGGACCCTCTCATCATCAAACAAACCCTCCATCACTGATTTAAACAGTGATGGGCTGGGTAGGTGCCCACTCTGGATCATACCATCCAACGCCATCTTCGCATCTGCTGGCTCTCCTTTTCTCAAGAAGCTCTCCACAAGCAAACCATAACTGTCAATATCTGACGCAACACCCCGCCTTTCCATGATCTTAAGAAGCTCGAGACCTGATTCAGGCGTCCCTTCCTTCGAATGCCCACGAATCAGATTGTTAAATGCGATCTCATCCTGAGCACCCTTCTTCATCAACTGCCGAAAGAACGTCTCTGCCTTCTTCGTGTCGCCGTGGTTGCAAAGATACTCAATCATCAGATTATAAGCCGTTGATTCCATCTCGGACAGACCCGATAGAATCCCCTTCTCAAGCACCTTGTCCACCATCTTAACAGCCTTATCATGCATCCCTTCCTTGCAGAATCCTTCAATCAATACCCCATAATGCGACGATTCAGTTGGGATGCTTAATCGGATCATCGATTTGAGTACTTCCGCAGCCCCGTCAAAATCCCCCGTCTTGCACATACAAGACATTAACCTCAAGAAGATTGAATTATCCTTTGGGGCGATATACCTCTCTGCCATCTCTTTCAATAGCTTCCGCGCATCGACCATCTTCTCCGCATCGCACAACCCCGGCAACACTGTCGAGTACGTTGTTGCATTGGGCTTAATCCCATTTGAGCCCATCTCGCCGATCAACCGCAGACTGTCATCAATGCGGCCAACAGATATGTACCCTTTGATCATCGTCGTGTAAGTAATCACATTTGGTATCAAATCCCGGCCCTTCATCTCGTCCAAAAACTTCTCCGCTTCATCCATCTTCTTGAACCGGCAGCACCCGTTGATCAACGTGTTGTAAGTCACCTCATCCGGGACAACCCCACGGCTCTTCATATCTTCAAAGAATCGGAGCGCAGTCTCCTTCTTCAGTGAAAGGAAGAAACCCCAGATCATGATATTGAAAGTGTGTCGGGTGGGCCACACCCCCTCTGCCAGCATCTTGTTGAAGTAACGCTTCGCCATCATATACCGCCCGCGCCGCAGGATTGCCTTGAAGAGCGTGTCGTATGACTTGATCGTGCGGTCCACACCCAATTCTTTCATCTTGTCAAAGATCTTGACCGATTCCTGGACGATTCCGGCCTTACCGTAGCTTTCAATGAGGACAACGAAGAGGTCCTCATCCCAATCGAGGCCGCGCTTTGGCATGTCGAAGATGATGCAGCGGGCGTGGTTGAGCTTGGAGACGCGGCCGAGCCGCTCAACAATCTTAGCGTGGGTGGCCCGGTCGTGGCGGAAGCCGGTCTTCTCGACCCATCGGAAGAAATCGAGGGCCTGGTCGGCGGTGCGGAGGCCGTGGAGGACGTTGTAGACGAGGGAGGAGTCGAAGACGGGGACGACGTTCCGGATCGAGTTCTGGAGACGGGTAGTCCACGGGCGGCTGGCGATCATGCGGCAGACGAGATCCTCTGGCTTTTCTGGGGGCCGGCGGTTCGCGCCTCGGAGGGGTCTTGCAGGGTTGGGGCTTTCGGACTGAGGAGGAGGTGGGGCAGAATCGGGCGTGATGGACGGCTCGGATGCGGGAGTTTCGGTTGTGGGGCCATTGGAGCAGAAGGCATGGAGGGGAGTGAGGGAAAAGGGATTCTGTATCGTTGATATTAGTGGGGTTTGGAGGAGACGAACGGATCTGAAGCCCATGTAGTCGGAGGAGAGATGGACGGAGGGAGGCGGGTTGCGGGGTTTTAAGCTAGGGTTTTTGAGTAAGGGGAGAGAGAGAGAGAGACAGAGAGAGTGTTGGGCAGGACGCAGATCGCCTGCTGACCCTGCCCGCAGCGAGGTGGCTACCCGACTGCTCGGTGGGCCCCACCAATGTGTTCTATCCACGCCGTCCATCTATTGTTTCAGATAATTTTAGGCATCAGTACAAAAATGAGATAGATGTAAATATCAAGTGGACCACACCACAAAAAAACAATAATGATTGAACGCCCACCATTAAAACTTCTTGAGGCCCATGTAATATTTATTTGTCATCCGACCTGTTGATCAGATCACACAGGCCTGGATCAAGCAAAAACGCAAATATCCAACTTCATCCAAAACTTTTATTATGACTCCGGAGAAGTTTTTAATGGTGGCCGTTTAATCACTCTTTTTTCCTGTATTATAACGCACATGAAATTTAGATCTGCCTCAATTTTTTCATCATGTTTTAAATTAATCTTAAAAAATTAATAAATGGTGGGAATAAAATACATACGTCATTATAGGGCCACGGCACCGTCCGATTGACACAGCGTCAAGCGGATTGCGTGTTGTGCCACACACCGAGCTCCATGGTGTGTTGACGTCACTAAGTTATCTGGGGAATCGGATCGGCTACTCCCCGTGCCACCGGCAAATGGCTGGTAGTCGGTTCTCTGTAAGCCCAACAATGATTACGTGTTTCATACATGCCGCATCATTTTATAATATGAGACCAAAAACAAGGTATATCCAATTTTCAAGTGGATACATTACAGAAACAGTGTTGATTGAACACGGTCCATTAAAAACTTTTTGGGGTATCATAAAAGTTTGGATCAAACTGGTCTTTGTTTTTTCCCTTCATATGGGTCTGTATGACCTGATCAATAAATTGGATGTTGAATAAACAGTAGAGTGGGCCTTAAGAGGATTTTAATGGAGGATATTCAATCATTAATGTTTTCCTATGGTGTGGTTTACATGAGATTTTTATCCCTCTAATATTTTGTATCAAACTTAAAATGATTTGTAAAACTGGATGAACGGCATGGATGAAATACTTATATTATGGTGGGGCCCACAGATCACCGAACACCAGCCACGGGGCTGGTGGCAGGGGGAGTAGCCAATCTGTTCTTGTTCTCTGGAGCCACCATAATGTATGTGTTATATCAACACCATCCATCTATCTTCCTGTGGACATTGCCCTGAAAATTAAGTAGATCCAAACTTCAAGTGGACCACTCTAAGGAAAGCAGTGAGGATTAAAGTCTTCAATGAGAAACTTCTTAAAGGCCTCAAAGGTCGCAGAAGTTTTTGAACAAGCTGATATTTTTGTTAGCTTATAAACAAATAAGTCGGATGCTAGTAGTATAGAGGGCTTCAGGAAGGTTTCTCTCCCCACCGCTTGATGTGATATGGTTTTCGCATGTGCATCGATGGCATCGAACCAACTTCGATGGTATCGAACGAATACTAAAATGTTTCAATGATCAAACATGAAAATTTCAGATTTTACCGATTATTACATCGACCATAAAGGCATGCTTATATCGCACATGTGAACCTTTACACATGTGTTATAGACATTTAATTAAAGCAAAATAAACATCAAAATGAACTATAAGCTTCACCTCATAGCTCTAGCTAAGAGATTAGCCAACCAAAGATATGATTGAATTAAAATTCTTAAAGAAAAATATAAAACTAATTAAAACTGAAGGATTGAAGAGAAAGGAGGACTCCTTGAAGCACCACAACTCCTTACTCTATCCATTTTACCTAAATTCATGCTTAGAAACTTCTAAAACATCCCTATTTATAAGCTTGAATCGGACTGACTTCAAAACCGACTTTAATTTATACAGCTATTGCAACGTCAATGGCACCTTTAATGACCGCTTCGACGGGATCAAAGTTCCATCGAAGAGTTTGATTCAAATTTGAAAATTGTCTAACAACCGACTTTTAAATATGTATAATCCCTCGATGGCGTCGAGCTAGCTTCGATGTCATCGAACATGTCTTCGATGGGATCAAACAATGCTCCAAACTGTCCAGTAAGTAAATCCAATAATTCATACTTTTTTCAATACAATTGAGCTAGCTTCGATGTCATCAAACTGGCTTCGATGGCATCGAACTCTCCTTCGACGGAATCGAAATGGGTCCTAAATATGTCCAGAAAGGAAATTGAATTTTTCCTGATTTTTGAGATGGGATTGAAGTGACTTATATAGCATCGAACACTTACTTCGATGTCATCAAAGGTGTCATTGATGGCATCGAACAGTCGAGTTCAACTATCCAATTTTCTGCACTTTAAATCTTTAGTTTTCTTCATTCTTCACTTGATTTTCTTATTTTTTAGACTTTTGAAATATTAAATATTGACCTCCATAGATCCAACCCTTACTTTGATATTCCTTTTAGTATCAAATCCATACTTTTAGCATCCTTTTCACCTCAAGCTCTCAAAATCACCTCTAAGAGAAATATATGTATAAATAAATCAATTAAATACCTCCATGTTCTTAAAATCAAGGTACAATAAGGGAAAAATATGCAATATTTCACACTCAATGCACCCCTAACCAGCATTTTTCTAGTCTTGAGCAAAACATGTATGAAACATCTTTCAAACTTCAAACTTTTCAAAACTTTCTCTGAAAACAACATTCTATACAATCCAGTGTATATGAGTAAAATATCAAGATATGAGAATGAAACATGGATAATCTAGAGCTTAATACGATTAGTAAATAATCAAACTAAGTCCTTTTAATCAACTAATCAATAAAATGCATCCAAACATGAAGTTCCTAGTATGCTTAGTGGTTCCTAACTCACATTCCATAAAAGTTAACCTCTGTTTCATAATGTTAGCTATGTTCATTACTTTAAAGCGGACAGATCAACATAAGTTACTGATTCCGAACTCATCTCATTTTCACTTATTTTTCAGCTTTTTGATTTTATATCCATGACTTTCACACTATGTTCATTCTTTTCCTTCTTTTTTCATTGATTTTTATTGAAACACATAAAATAAGTAGTCCTTTTCAATTTCACTATTTTTTAACTTGGTTCTTGTCTTCTTTTATCCTTTAAGGTAGATAAGGATTTCTAGACTTAGTTCCTAGCACTTTTTAGTAACAATCATGCTAAATTTAGAAATTCAAGTACACTTCACAGAAACTGAGTAAAATGTGAATTGTGAGATAGACTCAATTGGTGTTTAAATTTTCTATCAATTAGTTTATTAAAATGACTTATTCAGAAGTTTACTAAGTTAAGAAAATATCTTATCATAATTCTCAAAACATACTCAGTTACATGGAATATCAACTTCCAAAAAGAGTTTTGAAACTGAAAATTCGAAAAAAATTTAAAAGATTTTTGCTCGAGTCAAAAAATACTGATTAATTCACCTAAACTCACCCCCGCCTAAGATCTAAATTGTCCTTAATGTAAAAGATATGTGCAATATAATCAACAAGGGACAACGAAAATAAAAGAGTGATAAGAAGGATGGTACCTAAGGAAGATAGCAGAAATGGTTTGAAGTCTTCATCATTCTAAATGGATTAGCATAAAACTAAAAAAATATTAAAAACAAACTATCTTAATCCTAAATCTTAAGAATGCAATAAATCTAATCTTAATCTAACCGGACCTCCATTAGACTAGAAGGTCAATCCTAATACATAGGATATCAATCAGAGGGATGGACAATCCTCTTAATTAAATCTCTCAATAAATGGTTTTAATCGATGACTGTTCACTTTGAAATTGTTTCCATTCATCGGGTTCTCAATCTCGACAGTCCCATGAGGACAAACCATTTTAATTATGAAGGGGGCCAGTCCAACGAAATCTCAACTTACTTGAAAAATGTGAAGTCTAGAATTATACAATAGGACTTTCTAATTTGGCAAGAATGATTTCCGAAGAATGTTTCGGTTATGGAATACCTTCATCCTATCCTTGTAAATTCTTGAATTCTCACATGCATCATTCTAGATTTCTTCGAGTTCAATTAATTGTAATTTCCATAGCGAGCCAACTTTGTCCAGATTAACGTTGAAATTCTTAATCACCTAATAAGCCTTATTATCCAATTCCACTAGCAAGTGGCAATATTTCTCATGGACAAGTGTAAAGGGAAACATTGCAATATAGGTTTTATATGCAATACGGTAAGCCCATAATGCATCAGTCAATTGGCTTGACTAATCTTTATGATTGGAGTTAACCATTTTCTTCAAAAAAAAATATTTAATTTTCCTATTTGAAATTTCTACTTGACCGCCTATCTGAGGGTGATAGGGGTGCTCACTTTATGAGATATGTCATATTTTTTTGTTAATGTTTTGAATGGCCTATTGCAAAAGTAAGATCCTCCATCACTTATGATGACCTGAGGAGTTCTGAACTGGGATAAGATATTTTCTTCTAAGAATCAAATGACTATGCGACGGTCATTATTCCAGCATGGGATAGACTCGACCCATTTGGTGACATAGTCCACTGTTAGAAAATATAAATATTTCCAAATGATTTGGGGAATGGTCCCATGGAATCGATGCCCCAACAATTAAATGCTTCAATTATAAGAATCGGGTTCAATGGCATCATATTTCTACGGGACAATCCTCTTAATTTCTAACAATGTTCATAAGCTTTGCAAAATTCGTAAGTGTCTTTAAACATAGTGGGCCAATAAAAGCCATACTACAGAATTTTCGATGTGGTCTTCTTAGCCAAGAAGTGGCCACCACAAGCATGAGAGTGACAAAAGGAGATGACACTTTGTTATTCATTGTCAGGAACATATCTCCTAATTATTTGATTTGGACAATACTTGAATAGGTATGGATCATCACTGATAAACTCGCACACCTCGGTGTAGAACTTCTTTTTATCTTGTGCAGTCCGATGAATCGGCATGATACTTGTAGCAATATAATTTGCAATGTCAGCAAACCAAGGTAATTGAGAACTTTAAAGAGTTGTTCGTTAGGGAACATGTCATTTATCATTGCCATCTTAATGGAATCCGATAAGACAAGCCAGCTACTACATTCTCTACGCCTTTTTTGTCTCATATTTCACTGTCAAATTCTTGGAGTAGAAGGATCCATCTTAACAAGTGAGGCTTAACATCCTTCTTAAAAAGAAGGTACTTCAGCGTTGCATGGTTGATATAAATGATAATCTTAAATCCTATCAAGTAGGACCTAAACTTGTCCAAAGCAAACACTACGGCTAAAAGTTTCTTCTTTGTAGTGGAATAGTTTACTTGGGAAACATTTAGAGTTATACTCGCATGGTAAATAACATAGGGCTTCTTCTCCTTTCTCTAGCCTAACACCGCCCTAATAGCATAGTCGCTTGTGTCACACATTATCTCAAAAGGCAAACTCTAATCGGGTGGTTGCATGATGGGAGCACTAGTCAACATGTCCTTAAGCTTAGCGAAATCTTTAAGGCATTCTTCACTCCACTCGAATGTAGTGTCCTTTTGAAGAATATTATAGAAAGGATGAGAGAGGTGATTAAAGTCCTTAATGAACCTTTTGTAAAAGCCGACGTATCCTAAAAAAGATTGCATGTCGTGTATGCTTTTGGGTGGAGGTAGATTAGAGATCAAGTCAATTTTATCTTTGTTTATCTCAATTCCATTGGATGATATGATATGTCCATGGACTATTCTTTTTCAAACCATAAAATGACACTTCTCCCAATTAAGCACAATATTCTTCTCTTCACATCTTTTCAGCACAAGTTTAAGATTGTTACGACGTACCAAATATGGAGAAGTTATCTATACAAACCTCTAAAAATTTCCCAACTATGTCTGAGAAAATAGTCAACATGCGTTGTTGAAACGTGGTGGGAACATTACATAATCCAAATGACATCCTTTGGTAAGAGAAAGTGCCAAAAGGACATGTAAACATTATCTTTTCTTGACCTTCAAGGTAACCTTTTTTAAATTTGGTCAATAAAAGCCAAAAGAAAGTTGTCAGGTCCGTATCCTAGCCCGTACCGTTCCATAGACTTCCACGGTCCACCCGGTCAAATTCTGGTGACCTGCGATGCGTAGATAGCATTTCTGCGTGACCCTAAGTCGTATCTTATATTCTAGAGTCGGCTCGACCAGAGACTTGTACCCTAGTGACCGCACCGTCACCGCAGTTCCGATGACGCATCTAACGCACCTAGGCGATACCCATGTCAGAAGATGTGGGCCGGCATTCAGTTTGAGGAAAACGCAGCGCAATTGCAAAACTCAAGAGAAATCACATCAATCATGTCACGTACATATCCCATCAATCAACTCAAGCAAGTACAATCACCCCTCCCCTAAAGTCAACTCTCTCTCTTCACCCATCAAGTACACCCATCACTCACTCACTCACTTATCACACCTCATTTGTAAGACCCGTATCATAGTCCGTACAGTTCCATAGGCTTCCACGATTTTTTCGGTCGAATTTTGGCAACCCTCGACCTGTATCTGACATTTGCACACGATCTTAAGTTGAGTCCTACATACCAAAGTCGGCTCAACCTGAAACTTGTACCTTAGCGACCGTGCTGTCGCCGCGGTTCCAACGCCGTGACTCACACACTGATCCGATGCCTGGGTTAGAAGATGTGGGCCTACGTTCATTTTGAGAAAAATGTCACGCATTATGAATTTCGAGGAAATCTCTACAACATGTCCCATTAATCAATCAATCAATTAATCAAGTACATTCCATACCTCAAGTATAAGCAATCCATCCCTCCTTTTTTCCAAGTCAACTCTCCCTCTCCCCTACCCATCCCTCTTTTACAAAAATTTCAAACCAAATCTTACCTCCCCATCCCCTTTCCTTACAACACCCATCTCTTATCAATCTATCACCTCTCCCTCTCTCATTTCTCAAACTCATTTTCCAATCCACAAGAATTCTAAACGTCCAACCCTTCCAAGAGCAAGCCAAGTGTGGCCCACTTCTCTACCATCCAATCTCTCATCCCCACCATCAAAACTCCATCATCCACCATTAAAAGTTGAGCATAGGAGCTACGGAGGCTAAGAGACCAAGAAGGAGGCCAATAGGTGGGTGATCCACCATTGATTTTAATTTCTAAGGGCCTACTTATTATGGGACCCACTTGTTGTATGCATGTATTATAAGACCCGTATCTTAGACCGTACCGTTCCGTAGACTTCCGTGGTCTTTCCGGTCAAATTTTGTCAACCTTCGATCCTTAGCCGATATTTGCGCGCGACCCGGATTCATATGCCGTCAACCCATATCGACTTAACCCGAGACCTTTACCATAGCGACAGCGCCGTCGCTACGGTTCCGATGTCGCGACTTGCGCATCGAGGCGATACCTTGGTCAGGAGTTATGGGCCCACGTTCAGTTCAAGAAAAATGCAGCACGTTGTGAAACCCAAGGGAAACTCTACCCAATGTCCCATCCATCAATCCCATCACATCCCATCAATTAAAGTACACATCACCTCACACCCATTCCCAAGCAACCCCAAAAGTCAACATCCTTCTTACACCCAAGTACACCCATCACCCATCCCTCTCTCTTACACATCTCTCTCTCTCATCTCTCTCCCTCATTCTCTCCAAGCAACCCTCATCCACGGCTCTCCATGGGAGGAGCTTGTGTGGCCACTCCCTACCATCCGAGCAAGAGCAAGGATCCAATCTTTCAAGCCAATCTCAACCGTTGAAGCTCTAGGATGCGTTGATGAAAGAAGAAGTCCAAGGAGAAGGCAGATCTAAGGTGGGTGCTTCTCTCTCTCTCTTCTTTTTTTTTTTATATTTTGTGTGGTGATTTGGGCGTGTGGCCCACTGGAATGGAACCCATCACGAAGTATTTTACCTAAGCCGCTTATGAGTGGGGCCACCTTATGTGCGTTTTACCCATACCATTCATCATGTGGTGGCCCACTTGAATATAGCTCACCCTCATTGTGAGGACCGTCCTCTGAGAAAATCCAAATAATTTCTTGGTTACAAGCTTGTGGGATGACCCACTTATACGCCCTTACCTTGTTGTATGTGTTAAATCCACGCCGTTCCTCTTATACACCAACTTACTTTACGCGTTGAGCCAGGAAATGAGGTTGATCGGAGCATCGAATGGGCCTTTCTACCAGTGAAGTGTGATCTGACGTGGGCTCAGCTCCTCAGCTCAGGTAGTGGACTGAGTGAAAGATACATTGTTTTAACGCAGAGCCCACCCAGCTCCACAGCTCAGGTGGTAGATGGAGTGAAAGATGCCTCGTCTCAACACCTGTGGTCTTGGTATCGTTCCCTGTGGGGGTGGTTGACATGGCGTGTGTCCTGACATGGGTGTATTCAGACATTAGTATAATTGGACGGAGGGGCCACGTCCGTGTAGACCCTCCTTGATGCGTGTTTACACCCAGCTCCATAGCTCAACTAGTAGGCTGAGCGAAGTTATCTCATTTCATCACTGAAGTCTTGGCATCCATCCCTGGTGGGGGTGGCTATCATGGACACCCAACTTCACAACTTAACTGGTAGACGGAGTGAGAGGTACCTCATTTCATCACTGAGGTCTTGACATCCATCCCTAGTGAGGATGACTATCATGGACACCTAGCTCTACAGTGTAACTGGTAGGTGGGGTGGAGATACCTCGCTGCAACACTTGAGGCCTTGGTTTCTATCCCTAGCCAGGGTGCTATCGTACATCCAGACCCCTTTTGCTTAATTAGTAAACTGAGTGGAAAGATACATTGTTTCAACTCTGGACGAACTCACCCAGCCCATGGTTCTGGTAGTAGGCGGAGTGACAGATGCCCCGTCCCAACTCTTATAGTCTTGATAACGTTTCCTGTGGTGGTGGTTAACATGGAGTGTGTATGGACTTGAGTGGGCTGACCATGGGGGTCTATGGGATCCATCCACTCCCTCCATTCATCCAGATGGCCCACACCATGGTGCATGGGTCTTGTCCAAACCGTCTATTACCCCTTCACAGTGGGGCCACGTCCGTGTAGACCCTCTTTGATGCATGTTCAAGCCCAGACCCATTGCTCAACTAGTAACTGAGCGGAGCTATCTCATCTTAGCGCGGAGGTTCTGGCATCCACCCCTACTGGCGGTGGCAACCAAGTAATGTAAGCTGGCATGGGGTCTATGGGACCCATCCATGTTGTCCATCTATTTTGGGTAGTGCTGGTATACCTGGATAAGTTGAAATCAATGTCTGAGTGGTGCTGGTCCTCTCTGATGTGCCGTGAACCCCATGGATCTCCAGTATATGAGGGTATATGTTATGGGTAAGCATAGTCCGACTAGAGATGAGGTCGGCTTGGACAGCTCTGTGGGACATGAGGTCGACCAACACCGGTCATGACTGATGAGTTCCTCTATGGCCAAGTATAGATGTCGGCCAAAGTCAGGTCGGTTCGGACTAACCACCTGATGTTGTTGTTCAGTCAGGTCAGCTCAAACCAGCCACCTGATGTTGTTGTTCAGTCAGGTTGGCTCGGACCAGCCACCTGATGTTGTTATTCAGTCAGGTCGGCTTGGATCTGCCCACCTGATGTTGTTGTGCAGTCAGGTCGGCTCAGATCAGCCCACCTGATGTTGTTGTTCAGTCAGGTCGGCTTGGATCAGCCCACCTGATGTTGTTGTGCAGTCAGGTCGGCTCGGATCAGCCCACCTGATGTTGTTGTTCAATCAGGTCGGCTTGGATCAGCCCACCTGATGTTGTTGTGCAGTCAGGTCGGCTTGGATCAACCCACCTGATGTTGTTGTGCAGTCAGGTCGGCTCGGACTAGCCCACCTGATGTTGTGTTCAGTCGGCTCGGTTCGACCCCATGCGATGGTATTGTTAGACCTAGTAGGGTGGCCTATTTGTTACATATGAGACCCATGGGATTAGGCCCATTTGATGTATTTTAAGGCCACGGGTTAGGTTATGACCCATTGCAATGCACATAAGGCCCATAGGTGTGGCCCATTTGATAAGTAAAAGGCCCATTGATGTGGCCCATGTGATGAGTAAAAGGCACATTGATATGGCTCATTTGACTTGGCTCATTTGGTTCAGCCCTTTTGTATAAGTTCATCTGACTGGCCTGTTTGTATCGACCCATATGATTGATTAGGCCCATCTTGGTGTACTTGTGGCCTGGTGCTGAGGCCATATATAAGGCCCATGTTAGGGGGCCCACTTAGATACACTTGTGATCCATTTAGACAGGTATGTTATGAATGGGCCCACTTCCTGCTTATGCAGGGCCCACCTGTTGTACTCGTAGTTCTTGTATAGAATTTATTGTGACGCACATCAAACCCTTATATGAGGCCGTGGGCCCACTGTGTGTTCAGCCCTAGGAGGGCCACACCTTAGAGTAATGATGGTTGGATGTCCACATTGTGACTATCCCATAGGCCCTATTTGGCCTTTTCTCATCATTCCCTTAGTGGGTTAACCCAAATAAGTGGGACCCATTTGCCATAGACGGATGGCTCCGTGTTATCGGATTTGATATGACCACGACCGAGTGTCGATCTTTATACTATAATTGATCGACCGATCATTTATGAACCCCGCATTGTTGTTTACTGATTATCAGTGCTGATTATCGAGGCTGGTAACCGATCGCCGATTAGCGATTGAGGCCGACCATCTTGACCAATTTGTATAAGGCCCGTTGTTGAGGTCCACCTTGATGTGTATGAGGCCCGTTGTTGAGGCCCACCTGGATGTGTATGAGGCCCGTTGTTGAGGTCTACCTGGAGGTGTATGAGGCCCGTTGTTGAGGCCCACCTTGATGTGTATGAGGCCTGTTGTTGAGGCCCACCTGGAGGTGTATGAGGCCCGTTGTTGAGGCCCACTTTGAGGTGTATGAGGCCTGTCGTTAAGGCCCACCTGGAGGTGTGTGAGGCCCGTCGTTGAGGCCCCACCTTGATGTGTATGAGGCCCGTTGTTGAGGCCCACCTTGATGTGTATAAGGCCTGTTATTGAGGCCCACTTTGAGGTGTATGAGGCCCGTTGTTGAGGCCCACCTGGATGCGTATGAGGCCCGTTGTTGAGGCCCACCTTGATGTGTATGAGGCCTGTTATTGAGGCCCACTTTGAGGTGTATGAGGCCCGTTGTTGAGGCCCACCTGGATGTGTATGAGGCCTGTTGTTGAGGTCCACCTGGAGGTGTATGAGGCCCGTTATTGAGGCCCACCTGGAGGTGTATGAGGCCCGTTGTTGAGGCCCACTTTGAGGTGTATGAGGCCCGTCATTGAGGCCCACTTGGAGGTGTATGAGGCCCATTGTTGAGGCCACCTTGATGTGTATGAGGCCTGTTGTTGAGGCCCCACCTTGATGTGTATGAGGCCTGTTGTTGAGGCCCCACCTTGATGTGTATGAGGCCCGTTGTTGAGGCCCACCTTGATGTGTATGAGGCCTGTTATTGAGGCCCACTTTGAGGTGTATGAGGCCCGTTGTTGAGGCCCACCTGGATGTGTATGAGGCCCGTTGTTAAGGCCCACCTTGATGTGTATGAGGCCTGTTATTGAGGCCCACTTTGAGGTGTATGAGGCCCGTTGTTGAGGCCCACCTGGATGTGTATGAGGCCCGTTGTTGAGGTCCACCTGGAGGTGTATGAGGCCCGTTGTTGAGGCCCACCTTGAAGTGTATGAGGCCCATTGTTGAGGCCCACCTGGATGTGTATGAGGCCCGTTGTTGAGGCCCACCTGAAGGTGTATGAGGCCCGTTGTTGAGGCCCACCTTGATGTGTATGAGGCCTGCTATTGAGACCCACCTGGAGGTGTATGAGGCCCGTTATTGAGGCCCACCTTGATGTGTATGAGGCCCACCTGCTGTGGTGGTGGTTGACCCAGATATGTTTGAGGCCTATGGGCAAGGCCCATTGTGATATGTGTTAGGCTTATGAGCAGGGCCCACCTGGTTCGTATATTTGGCCCTTGTGTGAGGTCATGTGCCCATTATATGTTTGATTCTACATGGGCCATCCCTTAGGGGCAATGTTGGTTAAAAGTCCACATTGTCGAGATTGACGGTTGATACCGATTATGAGTATGAGAATGCATAGCATCATGATATATGCCCATACGCATCATCTGCATGTTTGTTATGAGATATGGTTGATCATTGCATATGTCATCGAGCATTCTGATATGAGACTCCCTGATAGGTTGAGGTTATCTCATGAGAGCACGACATGCGCAGGATTGATGCATGACTGGATTGTATGACTCATGCATCATGCATTATGTGTTATATGCCCTAGCGACATCAGGGTCGTGACCTCTACAGGTATTTCGTGGATGGCCAGATGGGGCACCGAAAATCTGTTCGAGCATCGGGCTGTCATAGATGGCCCTGGGTGAAAATTCCTAAATACCCTCTTGGTACCAGAGGATGCTCCAACGTCTAGACCCAGTGGGTAGATGGGCATTGAGTGCCGATTACCAGATGGCTACGCTCTCCACTGTGTCGTGGTCGGTTGGAAGGGGGTGCGGCCTTACCCGCCCGAGAGTAGGGGGCAATGCTAGGCTGAGTCTGACCAGCTCGAGGAATGGGTCCGCTATCGACGTGCCGGATAGGTATTGACAGGCTATTAACTAGGCGGATAGTGAGGTTTCTTACGCTCACTTGGACTGTGCGGCTAGGGAGAGCGGCAGTGCCATTTGGAGTGTACTAAACCCCGGTGATGATTCCCCAGAGAGGAACCGTACTGATATGTGGACTTATTGAGAGTTGCATGCTCATACATTTATTTCATTCACTATTCACTCGGGCTGGTGGTGCGCAACTACTTGTTATGTACCTTCGTTATGGCAAGGATTTCGGTTGGGCACGCGACTAACCTGAGATCAGGAGTCTACTACATCGAGTCTGACTATCCAAATTTAGGTATGAGACTGGTTTGGATAGAAGTCCCTTGTGGTGGACCCCATAGCCTGCGATACCATGTACTATAATCCCGACTTCACACTCCATCATGGTCATTTCATTCGCATCACATATTGCATTACACCTGCAGGCATATGATATTTAGCTCTTTATGATTCCTTATTGCCTGGTTATTCTATTTTGCGTATTTTGATATTGATTGACTTATGGACTTGTTCATACTTCCGCTGACTCTGTTATCATATGATATATAATCTTGTCAGTGTTTCGGCTTATTCAGACATTGTATGGTTTATGGATTTTTAGTTTTTCGGTATTGTATAATTATGATATTGTATTAAACTCTTGATACTTACCTTGTGCACACACTTACACTACCCTCTAAGCTTTCTATAAGCTTATGCACGATAGATGCGTGCAGGTGATGTTAGGTTGCAGCAGCATTGAGCTTGGAGCGTGCGGCTGTTTTCTGGAGCTTTGATTTTGACATATGTATTTTTCTTTCAGCATTGTATACAAATGATTATATTAGTGGATATATGATGATGATGTTGCCATTATGATTTGGGTAAACTTGTGCTTATGCTTATTACTAGTTAAACGAAAAAAAAATAAAAAATTAAAAAAAAATCCTCCTTGTAGGATCCCAGGATCGGAATCTGGCATGTGAATGTTGGGAGACGAGAATGGGGTACTACGGAGGCTGTCGGCACCAGATTCGGCGATCGGGATTCCTGTGAATCCGATTTTCGGGTTTGGAGCGTGACATGTATAGGGAGGGCCTAATAGTGGCGGGGTCCCTCCCCTTCACGTCTCTCTCTCTCTCTCTCTCTCTCTCTCTCTCTCTCTTTTGTGTGTGATGCTTGTGGCCCACCTTGATGCATGATATCATCCGGCCGTCCACCCATCTTACAGCAACAAGGTAGCTGTTGTTGGGCCCTACCATGAAATATATGTTTTAGTAGCCGTCCATCTATGTGCGTGGGACCCACCCCACACGTGTGAGGGTGGGGCCCACTAGATGTATGAGCCTTAAATCCAGACTGTCCGTCTAGGAGTCCAGGGCCTGGACACTGGACTCTGGACGATTTCAGGCCTTGGGACATTTAAAGTAAAATATAATATAATATAATATAATATAATATATGCTGTATACATAGGTGTATAGTACATGTGATGGGCCCACATGGGACCCACCTTGTGATGAATGGATTGGCTAGTGTCCGCTGGTTAGTAGCCAGCTACCTAGCTGCTGTATGCAGCAATTTTGATGGGCCCCACACGATGTATGTGGGTCACATCCACACTGTCTGTCCATTTGGATGGGTCCCACCTGATGTCCACACCATCCGTCCATTTGGATGGGTCCCACCTGATGTCCACACCATCCATCCATTTGGACGGGTCCCATCGTGATGTGCATCTGTTTTTCAGCAGCAACAATAGCTGCTACTAGCGTCAGCAGGTGGTGTGGACCCCACTGTAATGTATGTTTTGTATCACACCGTCCAGATGGCTGGACGGTGGGCCCTTGATGATGTATATATTACATCCAAACCGTTTACCCTTTTGGTGAGCTCGTTCCACGGTGGGCCACGTACGTGGACCCCACCCTGATGTATATGTTATATTCAGCCATCCAGATGGTGGGGCCCACTACTGGATTGATGTCAACAAGTTCTGTGGGTCCCATGTATGGATGTGCTCCATCCATAACGTCCATCCCTTTTGCAAGCTGTCTTAGGTGGGCCACATTCGTGGACCCCACCCTGATGGATGCAATTCATCCAAACCGTCCATCCATTTGGTGAGCCAGTCCCAAGGCTTGAGACAAAAAAAAATGAGGCAGATCTAATATCAAGTGGACCACACTGCAGGAAACAGTGGGATGAACATCCACCATTAAAACCCCTTAGGTTATAGAAGTTTTGGACTGATATGATATTTGTTTTTCCTCTGTATCCAGGCCTTTGTAACCTGATGAACAAACTGGATGGGAAATAATACTATGGTGAGGCCCATTAGAAATTAACAGTGGAAATCATTATCACCATTGTTAGGTGTGGTATGGTCCAGATGATCTTTTGATATGATTCATTGTTTAGATAATGCTCTAAAATGATCTTTATAGATGGATGATTGGTGCGGCCCAAGTAGTGCAGCCCACTTGTTGTATTTGAGAGGCCTAAAATGACGTATTCGGGGTCCATGAGTTGAGGCCCATTGTGATGTATTTGGAGCCATGGGTTGAGGCCCATAGTGATGTGCATCAGCCCATTGATTCGGCCCATTTTGAATTGGCCCATTTGAATGGGCCCATTTGAATCAGCCTATTTGAATTAGACCATTTGAATCGGCCCATTGGTGCGGCCCATATGATGTAGCCCATTTGATGCATGATTGGCCCATTGGAGCGGCCCACATGATGTGGCCCACTTGAGGTATATGAGGCCTAATGAGACGTATGTGAGACCTTTGTGTGGGCCTAGTGTGATGTATATGGGGCTCGTTGCGATGTGAGATTCCACTATGATGTCTGTAATGATGTTTTGACGGTTATGCCTTGGAAGCAATGATGGTTTGACATCCAAATTGTAAGAGCTATGATGGTTAAATGTCCGCATTGTAACTCTCCTTAAGGGCCCATTGATAGGCCCATACTTATAGTGTGTAGGCTTTTTAGGCCCTTCTTGCACCGCATAACCTTGGTATGGCTGATTGCATTCATGTACCCATTAGCATGGTTTCGCATTACTCTGGCATTGCATTCTGAGCACGTTCATACTATGCACACACTTACACTACCCTTTAAGCTTTCTATAAGCTTATGCACGATTGATGCATACAGGTGACGTTAGGACGCGGTCATAACCTCGCCACAGTTGGAGTGTGTAGTCGAGCTTCTAGGGTTTCTGTTATTTTCATTATCTTGTATTTTCCTTTCATACGCATTGTACTCAAAATTTTTGATCATAGTGGATTTTGTGATGGTGTTCTTATGATTATTGTTCATGGGTTATACTTATGGTTATACTCATTACGAATCAAATCATGTTTGAAATCCTCCTTGTAGGATCCTAGGATCGGAACCTGGTGTATGGGTGCTGGGAGTCGAGAATGGGGTACTATGGAGGCTATCAGCGCTGGATTCGACGATTGAGAATTTTGTGAGCCCGATTTCTGAGTTTAGGCCGTGACACCATCACTCACCCATCCCTCTCTCTCTTACAACCTCTCTCTCTCATCTCTCTATCATTCTCCCAAGTAACCCCATGAGCACCATACGTCCAAGCATTTCCATGGGAGAGAGGAGAAGCTAGTGTGGCCCACCTCCTTACCACCCAATCCAACCATCCAATCTCCATCATCCTTTGTCAAAGTCGAAGCCAAGGAGTTTGACATTACATCTAGGGGTGCACACGGTTCCGTTTGGTCCGGTTCTAGGGTGAAATCGGAACCAAACTGTTCCTCACGGTGCTATGATATTCGAAACTGGAATCGGAACCGAACCGTTGGTACCCTAGAACCGAACCGTTAAAACCGGTTTGGTTCCGGATCGGTTCCACGGTTCTGGGCTTTTTTATAATCCAGCCTAATTGCATGTTTAATTTTATTATCTAGCCCATGTCCATCCATGTTGTGGTCCATTTGATGAATGGTTTAGATATTGTATAAGGTGTGCAAAAATATATTTATGAAAATAATTAAATGGTGCATTATAAACCATGAATCATGAGTCAAATATGGAAATAATCAAAGCATTCTTGGTTCGGTTCCAAGTTCGGTTCTAGGTTCGGTTCCACGGTTCGGTTCTATGGATCGGATCCACGGTTTAGTTCTATGGATCAGTTCACGGTTCGGTTCGATTCTACATACCCTTAAACCGAGAACTGAACCAATGTGACCGGTTCTTTGATTTTTGGAACCGGAACCAGAATTGGTGCACTCTAGAACCGGACCAAACCGAACCGTTTGGTCGGTTCCGGTCCGGTTCCACGGTTCTACTGGTTAAATGTGCACCCCTAATTACATCAGTCTAAGAAGATCGAATGGTGAGTGATTTTTTTATTTAGATTTAATGATTAGAGGGCCCACATATGGTGGGACCCATCTTGATGTATGTGATTGTAAGCTAGAGGGGCCCATAGTGGCGGGGTCCTTCTTATTTCCACCAATCTTTCTTTCTTTTTTTCTTTTTTTTTCTATTTCTCTCTCTCTCTCTCTCTCTCTCTCTCTCTCTCTCTTTCCAATTGCGGCCCACCTGATGAACATGTGGATCCATGCCATCCACATGTTTTGGGACCCACCATACATGTGTCATGTGCACAGCGTCCAACAGTGCTGGACGTGGTCGTGGACCCCACCTTGATGGAGTGTATCCACGTCGTTCATCCACTCCCTGGCCATGGACCAGGGAACGAGACAGATTCAAATCTTTGGTGGGCCACACGTGTGGACCCACCTGGAAGTGGATTGGTTGGAGCATTGCACGCAGCTTAGCTGCTGGAATGACGTCAGTAGTTCTGTGGGCCACCATGATGAATGTTTTTCATCCAACCATTCGTGTGGGGCCTTGTTGAGGGTCAAATATTGTATATTAGACCTCAGTTATTGCCTTAATTTATGAATATGGTACTGTTTAACGGTTCAATTTAATCGTGTTTGAGATGCAAGGTGTATTTACGAGCTTGAGCTAAAATAGGGTACTTAAAGCATGGATTTGACGCTCTGATGACACCAAAGGTAAGGGTCAGACCCTAGATGACCAAGATTGATGGATTTACACGCCAGAGATCCTAGAAAATTGAGAAACTGAAACTCAAGTGGCTTGAAAGATGTCCAGAATGTGAGATCATAGGTTTTCAGCCATCTGTTTGGCCCGAGACTTCATATATGACCTGAGGACCATAAATTAACCATACACATCAAAATTTAGCCATTAGATCCTTGTGGAAGTGGCCCAATGGACAGATCAGCCCCTAGAATCCTGATTTGGGGCCCACCTGTTATCTGGATATGCTTTGATCTATGTATCAATCCCTTAAATTGGATGGAGGAGAGGATGAACGGATTGGATTTCTCTTAAACATCACAATGGACCCCACCTGGGGGCGTGCGTGTGCATAGTCGTTGCACACATGCAACACACCGGAATGCCCAGAGTCGATCAGCGCACGCTGAGCGACTAAAAACTAAAAAATCCAAAAAACGGACAGCGTCTTTACGCTGTCCGTTCATTTTTTGCTAGTGGGCCAAACCCATCATATATTTTGCCAATCAGAGCCATCCATATGCTCTGGAGGGTGGCTAAAACCTTGTCCAAGCTTTCATTTTTAGTTAATTCATGTGATCACGCGATTTCCACTGTCAAACGCAAGATGAACGGCAGTTTGAGTTGAGACAGTGGGTCGCACCAAAATTGACCGAAACTACTCTTTTCCAACCTAAAATTTACCAGGAATATAATGAACGATGTGGATTTCTCCTTTATAAACGATCATAGGCCCACCGTGCATCCCAGCGTAAGATTTTATGCAGAAGACCGTCCAGACGCTGCCTACTTCCGTGGCCCACTGTATGATCTTGATTGTGGCCAGATTCACGATCCGAACCGTCCACAATGTCCATAGGGAGGCTATAACCCTGTCCAAGAACTCCGTTTTGAGAAATCTTGACGGTTAACCCCTCACACTCAGCCCAAACGCAAGCTAGCTTGCGGTTTCACTGCGCACATGGCTTTTGTTGCGTAAAGAAAGCCCATGCGCTGCCTCTTGTGCGCGCAACTTCTCATTGACTTCCCTGCCTATAAAAAAGAGAGAAAGAGCGTGAGAAAGGAGAGGAGATCAGCCGTGGAGGCACCAGACGTGGGAGAGAGAGAAGTGGAGCAGCTTGGACGTGGAGTGGGGCACATCTTCCTTCTGCCTTCTTCTTCTTTTGGTTCCTCTTTGTAGTGAGATGGGTGACTTTTCTATGCTTTGATTCATGTTCTAAACTACTTCTGATTTTAGTTTAATTATTAGGAATGTTTTCAGTTTTTAATGGTTTGTTGTGACTGAAATTACAATAGATCTGCGATAGCTTTGAGCATGTTCTTAGCATTATAGGGTTTATGAATTTGGGAACCCTGTTATTCATCATCGTCTCCTGGGCATGGTTGGATGACGAAATCCTTCCTAACATTCATACATCTCTCAGATTGGCTGTGAATTGGTTTAATTCTGTTGTTTATCTTGTCTCATGGGCATGGCTTGGTGATGGAATGCATTCTAATTTACATCCGTCTTATCTTTCAAAAATTAGATAAAAGGAAGTTCAGATTGTGCTTTAATGATATATTGTCCAACTAGATGAAGATGAGACTCAAAGTCCAGTTGAGTTTGTGAATCAAGCGTAGATCTCCCTGATCTCTACATCTCCCTGTTCTCTTCAAGTGGATCCTTTGAATCCCTAGTTCCCTACCTTTGAATTCTACATATTTTAGTTTACTATTTCACCATTATTCCCTCAATTTCATTCGATTTAGAATTCATCTTAGTCTAGTTCTAGTTCTACTTAATTTCAGATTATGTACAAGTTTCAGTCCCTATGGATTCGACCTCGGTATTACCGAGTTTATTACTACATCACAACCCTATACTTGGGGAGTGAACAGGCCTACCTTGATGGATCGTCTAGATCATGGACTCCATCATGATATATGTATTTTAAACCGTCCATCCATTTTTCATATGGTGTGGGGCCCACCCCACACGTGTGGCACAAGTGGGGGTGGGACCCACATTAATGTATGTATCATGTCTCCACACTGTCCATTCTGGACAGTGCAGTGAGGACCACCGTGATGTATGTGGGCATATCCCAAGCCGTCCACCTGTTTTTCTAGCATGGGACCACCATGATGTATTTACTTCATCAACATCGTCCAGATTGTGCTGGACAATGTTTGGACGGTGCTGTCCAATGTTTGGACGATACTGATTTACATGGACAGTGTTTGGACGGTGCTGTCCAATGTTTGGATGGTGCTGATTTACATGGACAATGTTTGGACGGTGTTGTTTAATGTTTGGACGGTGCTAATTTACATGAACAGTGTTTAGATGGTGTTGTCCAATGTTTAGATAGTGCTGATTTACATAGACAATGTTTGGCAATGCTGATCATCATTAGTGAGCCATGTGCCTCATAGAATGATAGTGTACAGTGATACACATGTTACACTTGCAACTATTGAAATGATTTTTGGTGTAACCCAAACTCTCACTTGAGGCCCATTGGTGCGGCCCATCCATGAGGCCCATCTTGATGTATTTGTGGCCCATCCATTAAGGTCCACCTTGATGCAATTCCTGCCCATGTGATGAGGCCCATTGTGGTGTGCATTAGGTCGTGGAACGTGGCCTATTATGATGTATTTTTGGCCCATCTGATACGACCCATTGCGATGTATTTCTGGCCCATCTAATAAGGCCCATTGTGATGTGTATAGACCCATGTCATGCGACCCAATTTGATGTAATTGAGGCCCACATGATGCGGCCTCATTTGATGTATTTAAAGCCCATTGATGCGGCCCACTTAATATATATATATATATATATATATATATATATATATATATATATATATATATATATATATGAGGCCCATTGGCACGGCCCATTGATGCGGTTTACTTGATATATATGAAGCCCATCGGTGCGGCCCATTATTACGGCCCACTTGATGTATATGAAGCCCATTGATGCGGCCCACTTGATGCATATGAGGCCCATTATAATATATTTGAGGCTCATGTTTGAGGCCCATTATGATATATATATGTGTGGCCCATTTGGTGCGGCCCATTGTGATGTATTTTCGACCTATTTGGTAAGGCCCAATGAGATGTAATTTGACCCATATATTGCCGCTCATTTGATGCATATAGGGCCCATGTATTGCGGCCCATTGTGATGTACATGAGGACCCACCTGTTATGTATGAGCGGCCCATTACGATGTATATTAGGCCTTTGTGTGAGTCCATGGGCCCACTATATGTTTGGCTCTATGTGGGTCATTCCTTGGAAGCAATGTTGGTTAAATGTCTACATTGATGGGCAACGATGGTTAAATGTCCTCATTGTGACCTTCCCTTAGGCCCTTGTTAGGCCCATTATTGAAGCCGATTATCGATACCGATTATGAGTATGTGACAGCATAACATCATGATACATGCCCAGACGCATCATCTGCATGTTTGTTATGAGATGTGGTTGGCCATTGCATATGCCATAGGGCAGGTTATTTATGGGACTCCCTGATAAGCGGAGTTGCCCCACATGAGTACGCGATATGTGCATGATTGATGTATGGATGGACTGTGTGACTCATGCATCTCATATTTTGGAATATAACTACTGCATGCCTTAGCGTCATCAGGGCCGTAGCCTTCATAGGTATATCGTGAATGGCCAGATGGGACACCAAAAATCTATTCTAGCATATGGGTGTCATAAATGTCCCTAGGTCAAAATTTCTAAACCTCCATAGCCAAGAGACACTCCAACGTCTAGATCGAGTAGATTATATGAGCGCCCGAGTGTCGAATACTAGTAGGCCGCGTCTCCCACTCTATTGTCGTCGGTGGAAGGAGGTGTGGCCTTATCCTCCCAATTCGTAGTGGGCAAAACTAGGCTCGGTTTGACCAACTCATAAATGGATCCGCTATCGACGTGCGGGGTAGGTATTGACTGACTATTGGCTAGGTAGATAGTGAGGTCTCTTCCACTCACTTGGTTGCGCACGATGGGGTGACAATCTGGTTTGGAGTATACTAGACCCCGGCGATGATCCCAGAGACGTACAGTACTGATACGTGGACTTATTGAGTAGAAGTTACATACTCATTCATTCGTTCATTCACTACCCACTTGGGTTGGTGGTGCACAATTAATTATTGTGTACCTTCGTAATGACAAGAATTTCAATTGGGACGCATGACTAATCTGAGCTCAGGGGTTTACCACATTGAGTCCGGCTATCCAAATTTAAGTATGGGACTGGTTTGGATAGAAGTCTCTTGTGATGGACCCCATAGCCTATGATACTACGTACTATCATCCCGAATTCACTCTAATTTAGTCATTTCATTCGCACCACATATTGTATTGTATTAACAATATTTAACATTTTGGGTTACTATGTTTCTACATTTATATGACTTAGATGAGGTTGATGGTATTCGTAGCTCATCAAGAATTGTATATTGCATTGCATCTTCGACATCTGATATTTGGCCCTTTATGACTCCTCATTTGCATAGCTGATCTGTATTGCGTACTTTGATATTGTATGACTCATGGACTTGTTAATATTTTCGCGTACTCTAATATCGTAAGATTTATGAACTTGCCAGTATTTCTGGTATTGTATGATTTATGGCATTGTATTGAATACTTGACACTTATCTTGCACACACACTTTCACCACCCTCTAAGCTTTTTATAAGCTTATGCATGATAAATGCATGCAGGTGGCATTAGATTGTAGCAGCGTTGAGCATTGGAGCGTGCAGCGAACCTTTGGAGCTTGATTATTGATACATGTATTTCCCTTTCAGCATTGTACTCAACTGTTTATATTAGTGGATATATCATGATAATGTTGCCTTTGTGATTTGGGTAAACTTGTGGTTATGCTTCTTATGAGATAAATATACATTGAAAAATCCTCCTTGTAGGATCCCAGGATCGGAATCTGGCGTATGGGTGTTGGGAGCCGAAAATGGGGTACTACGGAGGCTGTTGGTATCGGATTCAACGATCGAGAATTTTGTAAGCCCAATTTTTGAGTTTGTGGCATGATAGAAGTGGTCTTTCCTAGTGACAGCATTTAATTTTTTATAGTCAATGCACATTGTCCAATCAATAGTGACTCTAGTTGGCATGAGTTCATTATCAGCATTGGCTACTATGATGATCCTGTACTTCGTAGGAACCATCTAAGTTGGACTCACCCATTGGCTATCGGATATAGGGTATATAATACTCATATCCAACAACTTAAGAACCTCGACTTTAACCACCTCTTTCATGTTGGGATTTAACTGGCGTTGTGGTTGTCTTGAAGTTTTTGCATTGTCCTCGGGGTGAATGCTATGAGTATCAATCAAAGGGTCAATTCCCTTGAGGTTTGCGATCATCCACCTAAGGTCTCCTTTGTGTTCCTTGAGAGTAGAAATGAGCATACTCTCTTTTTTTTCATCTAGGTGGGAAGAAATCACTACCAGATATGTCTCGTCTTGACCCAAATAAGTATATTTAAGATAAGCGGGAAATGGTTTTAGGTCAAGTTTTGGTGCCTTGACACAAGGGTTGTACACGAATTGAATCGAGTCGAGTTTAGCATAGCTCGACTCAGCTCGGTCACTAGCTGACCTTAGCTCAAACTCGGTTCGGTCCTCAAGCCTGACTGACCCACTCGGCTCAGTTCAGTCAGCAACTCGGGCAGTTCGAGCCAAGTTGGAGCCAATATCGAGCCTATGCAGCATTTTCACAAACATGTGGAGTACACCTTCAATTTCTCATGGTATGTTAAATAGCAGCAACAATTGACATGTATTTCATCAAACACTTATTAGGCAACATCAAAATCAAGATATAAGGGTATTTGTTTAATATCCATACCTTCCTCGCTAACAGCCGACACTTCGTCGAGTCATTTCATCAAACACTTGGTGAGCAACATCAATATCAAAATAATTGAGTCACCAAACTGGTTTAATCCGAGTTCGATTTGAGTTGGGGTATGATCTGAGTCTAGTCAAGCTCGGGCAAGCTCGAACTCGATTCAAAAATTTTTCAAGCTAAAAAAATCAACTTGACTCGGCTCGAACTCAGTTTCGAACCAAGTCGAATCGAGTCGAGCTAACTTCGTTCATATATAGCTCTACTTGACACTAGATGGAAAAGGCATTGTTTCGGTTTGGGGTAAATTTTCAATTTGTGGCCTCCACCAATTAGTTTCAAGTACCAGCGTAGTATCTAACAATGCATCCATCTCCTTAATAATATCATCATTTAAATTAGGGGAGTGGGCCAAACATGTCTCCAAAGTGTCAGAGTATAGAGTCAAAAGTGCTTTATCTTCCACGAATGAATCAATCATGTTTATTTTGTGGGCATCATCAACATCCTCGGGTTGTTTGCACATATCGAAAATATTTAGCTTAATGTCATATTCCCAAAAGATAATTTTATAACCATTCCTACAATTGATGATGACATTTGATGTAGCTACGAATGATCGCCAAGGATGACAGGAATTTGATTGCTTGTGTTAATGATGGGCTATGTGTCTAAGATAATAAAATCTACTGGATAGTAAAATTTATCGACTTGCATAAGCACATCCTCTATCATCCCTCTCGATATACGAACCAAAAGATCAACTAGTTGAAGTGTGGTCCTAGTGGGTTTTAATTCATCGAGACCAAGTTGCTCGTAGACGGAGATTGGGATCAAATCGCTCGCCCCTAAGTCAAAAGTGCATGCACAATCTTGTGGTTGAGGATGACACTCATTTTCTCTGTCAAGAAGATTTTATTTTATATGTTTTGTCTCCTTTTGTCATACAAAGATCTTTAAAAAATTTGTCATATGAAGGGATTTGTTTAATGGCATCCAACAAAGGAATATTGATTTTGACCTGTTTAAGCACCTGTAAGTTAACCGGAGTGTTAGTCAGAGGCTTTGGTGGAATCAACCGTTGTGAGATGGGGCAACCTTCTTATATTGTGTTTTCATTCCTTTTTCATGTGGAGCATTACTAAGTCTATTATTCATCTTCGATTCTTCCGAGTTCATAGTCTTTTCAACCCTCGTTGGGATGGTTTTGTCAATTATTTTTCCACTTCTAAGAGTGGTGATAGATTTAGCTTGTTCCATATGCTGATTTGAAGAGCTCAGGTCACTTATCTCAAATTGTGGTTTTGGGTTAGGTAGAGGTTAGATTGGAAAGGTCCCTTTCTCCCTAACTATGTGATGGACTACCATCAAATCAAAACTTGGGAATAAATTTCTCAGGTATTCATTGATCGTTTCGCATATAATCTTAATGTAGTGTCAAGAAGAGCGGATCTTGTTGCCTTAAGGTAGAGGGAAGATGAGTCATTGTCTGCTTGCGTTGGATGGTGGCAGGTTATGGCAGTTAGAATGAAGACACCCATTAACGAAGACAAGAAAATCTCCATGAATGTCCACTCAACCCGAGTATCTCTGGATAAATTCTCTTGCATGCATATGCCAACTTCACCCAACTCGTCCACACATGGGAAAAAATCGAAGTCGAAAGAAGGGTTAGGATGATCTCCCCTTGGTGGCATCATTGGGCCTCCCTGGTACAACCGATAGTGGAAAGAAGGACTATTGAATGCAAGAACGGTAACCGAAGTGTTCTCGTACCCCCATCCTATGGAAGAAGAGGATCTTATCGCCTTTACCGAAGATGCACTATTCGCCCCTCGTTAAGGACAATCATTACAACAGTAGTAACCATCAAGATGGAACTCACAGTACCCCAATCAAGGTTGGAAAATTGGCATGGCCCTATAGCCTAGGCAGTTTACACCGATAGACTGAACTTATAACAAAATGTTGACAATGCTCGTCCAAGGGCACTCCTTACCCCGTTGTCGCATAAGCCCCCACCAAATCCTTTACCACCAATCTTTAATGAGAACGAGTATTGTGCGTACCATCAAGTCATGGGTCACACAATGCATCGTTGTTTCACTTTAAAACACATGGTCCAAAACTTAATCGATCAAGGAAGAACTTCAATCGAGGCATCTGACGCAACGATGAATAACATACTCTAGAATTCCTTGCCACAGTATCAAGCGGGTCCTAGTACATCGAACACCCATACCATGAATATCATCAGAGAAGAATCTCCTCTCCATCCAATCTAATTTGTCCATACCATTGACTTTCATTCAAAGTTCGAACCCCTCATCCTATAAGGTGTACCCGCAGCTAGGGGTGCACGCGGTTCGGTTTGGTCCGGTTCTGGGGTGAAACTGGAACCGAACCATTCCTAACGGTTCTATGTTATTCGGAACCAGAACCGAACCGTTAGCACCCTAGAACCGAACTAGAACCGAACCATTAAAACTGGTTCGGTTCCACGGTTCTGGGCTTTTTATAATCCAGCCCAATTGCATGTTTAATTTTATTATCTAGCCCATGTCCATCCATGTTGTGGTCCATTCGATGAATGGTTTAGATATTGTATAAGGTGTACAAAAATATATTTATGAAAATAATTAAATGGTGCATTATAAACCATAAATCATGAGTCAAATATGAAAATAATCAAAGCATTCTTGGTTCGGTTCCAGGTTCGGTTCCACGGTTCGGTTCTACGAATCGGATCCATGTGTTGGTTCTACGGTTTGGTTCACGGTTCAGTTTGGTTCTATATACCAGCAAATCGAGAACCGAACCAATGTGACCGGTTCTTTGATTTTTGGAACCGGAATCGGAACCGGTGCACTCTAGAACTGGACCAAACCGGACCGTTTGGTCGATTCCGGTCCGGTTCCATGGTTTTACCGGTTAAATGTGCACCCTTACCCGCAACCAACCCAATTTTAAAACCCCTCATCTTGGGAGGGGCACCCACAATCAGTCCACTCTTGGAGCCCCTCACCCTGCTAGGGCATCTCCAGTCAGTCCAATCTTTATGCCCCTAAATATATAAGAAGCATCTTCAATCAATCCAGTCTTCACAGCATCAGCCAATCAAGAGAACAACCTCCACGCTCTAGCAATCAACCAGGGGCACACCCTACTTATCTCAACATCAATCAATGAAGGGGATAATCTCCCTGCTCCAGCAATCAACCAGGGGCACACCCTGCATGTCTCAGCTTCAATCAATTGAGGGAACAACCTCCCCGCTTCAACAATCAACCAGGGTCACACCATTCCTATCTCAGCATCAATCAATCAAGAGGACAACCTCCCCGCTCCAGCAATCAGTCTGAGGCACATCTTGCCCATACTAGTATCACTCAACTAGAGGTATGCTTTGCCCGTGCCGCTTACACTATCATATGCACCAGTATCAATAGTCGATGACCACGGGTAAAAGTCTCCGCCATCTAGCCACAACAATGAGGGACAGGAGCCTATCCTCCTAGTCATAGACATACGATGCTCCGATGAGGACATCTCATACCATAGTCTCAAGCTCGAGATTGTGGATTCCATTCCTCTTGCATATCCCATCAGATTAAAGTACGTCTTCCTCCCTGGCGAGCACTAAATCTTCTACTACTAGCTTAAATAACAAGGCTTAACCCTAATCATTGAGGATCAAAGGAATGTGAATATGAGAAGACTAGGATATCAACATCCTCCAGGCAAAAAAATAAAGCACACGGGCACTAGAAGAAAACAAGGTCATCAAAAGAAGGGTAATCCTTTCACCTGCACATCAATCCCATCCAATGATATAGAGAACTTGGACAAGGGGCATGAATTGCTCCTAACTGACTGGACCATAATCTTGGTGCCACTTGAGCTGGAAGAACCCAAGGAGTTATAATCCATCGGGGATGAAACATGAGAGATCAATCTAACACCGACTTAGAGCTCAACTCCAAACTCATTCCAACATTTGGGCACAATGATGGGGGCTCATCTCCTAATCTCTTCGACCTTGCCTCTTAAGGGGAAGGAGTGTAGGGAAGTAACAGGATCACAACCCCCAAATGGTAATAAAAATCAACATGAATAGCACTTGGCTCCCCGAGCCGGATCAGGTAATCCCTGGTTCGCATCATTATCTAGCTCGGGGTCTCTTACAAAAAAAAAAAAAAAAAACTCCAAAAAATAAAAGATTTCAGAAATCCAAAATAACAAATTTTCAAAATTTCAAAAAATCCATATATTTACAAAATTCTAAAATTAAAAAATTTTTAAAACCCAAAAAAAAATCCAGAAATGCTTTTCAAGTATCATAAGCAATAAAGTGTCAAGTCGGTTTATCAAAGAAATTAAGTATGAAGCCAACTTACATGATTTTGATTCAAAGTTGGACTTTAAACTCAAGGGTTAAGATAAAGCCGATGATGTGGAACATGACAAATTGACTCTCGAACGAGAGGGTTTCTTCAGAAAGTTCAAAACAATAAGCCAATGTCATCTCTAAAATTTTGAAATCGTAAACCTAGGATCTCTCAAAAATCTTAAGGAAGTGTGCATTGTGAATCCTTATGCCCAAAAAATGAGCAAAGAATGATCGAATTCTTGAAACCATGACTACCTAATCTTGCATCCTTTGAAGACTTCTCAGGATTCAATCAAAAACTTATCAACAAAGCTTATCAAGCAGAAACTGCGAAGACTATGCTTGCATTCCACGTCAGAAAGTACTTCGAGTGTCAAGAGTGTGTGCATTAGATCCATGTGTCTACTTCGAAACTCTACAACCTAGCAAGGTCTTAGAAATCCTCTATGCAGGATATCTACATCAATGGAAAAGTCAACCGACAACATTTAACGGTCATGAGTTCATACTCATGATGATCAATCACTTCGCAAAAACGTGAATGGAGGCAACATCCCGCATCTCACACGATGACGCTTGTGAAGAACAATATCACCAACCGCTATAGGATCCCGCACATCGTCGTCATCGGTAATGGGACACCAAAGATGGGCAAGTCCCTTAAGAAGCTTGAACCTAAAAGATATTGCACTACTTCTGTATGCACCTTAGACTAATCCTTATACACAACTATGGGTGAAACTCTTTACAAGCTAACTTATGAAAAGAAAGCAACCCTAAAGGTTCAAGTTGAAATCTCATGAAGAGTGAAGTCGAGGAAAGAAAATTCAGATTGGGTTTACAACAAGTATTTCCGCATCTGTTAGACTCATGGGGAAAGTTTAAAGATCACATGAGATGACTTAATGATCAAAAGAGTTCTTCCAAAAGGTGCCCTCCGACTCACTAACCTAAGGCGAGGATCTTCCAGAGCCCATTAATGCCAATAACGGGTAAGTTTATCTAACCATGTTAAGATTTACAATAGCAAAGTTGAAATCAACTAACCAAAGTTGGTCATCCTAAGAATCACTCCCTCCGGTCCCCAAATAAGTGCTTAAATAGGAAGGGCCAAAGATTTTTTTTTTTTTTTTTTAAAAGAGAAAAATAGGAAATAAAGAAACGAGGACAAAATAAGAGCATGGGTATGAGATAACAAAAAAAGAATAAAAATGAGGACAAAATAAGAGCGTGTAGTCCAAAAAAGTTAAAAAAGGAAAAAAGAGAAAAAAGGAAAATAGAAAAAGAAAAAGCCCGCCACTCACATCCCCTCAGGATGATCTTAGCTTGAGTCAACGGCTTTTTCATTGTGACTCTAGACAATGAAGGAAGAGCTACCGGTCGGCTGGCAAGGATGGAAGTTTGATTCCTCCATCACCGTAAAAATCAAAGAAAAAGAAAAAAAGAAGAAGAAGAAAGCATGCCTAGCAAAATAGGTGAAGTGAAAACCCAAAAGGGCTTTTCGATTAAAAACAGTGGGCATTCAACGAACTTGGTGAAAACTCAAAAGGGCCCCAAGGCTAAAAACAAAAAAAATTTCTAGGGGCGGGCAAGATCAAATGTCACGCCCCAAACCCGTAAATCGGATTCACGAAAATCCCGATCGCCGAATCCGGTGCCGACAGCCTCCGTAGTACCCTATTCTCGGCTTCTAGCATTCATATGCCAGATTTTCGATCCTGGGATCCTACAAGGAGGATTTTTTTTGTACATTTAACTAGTAATAAGCATAACCACAAGTTTACCCAAATCATAAAGGCAACATCATCATCACATATCCACTAATATAATCATTTGAATACAATGCTGAAAGGAAAATATATATGTCAAAATCAAAGCTCCAAAAAACAGCTGCACGCTCCAAGCTTAATGCTGCTGCAACCTAACATCACCTGCACGCATCTATCGTGCATAAGCTTATAGAAAGCTTAGAGGGTAGTGTAAGTGTGTGCATGAGATAAGTGTCAAGTATTCAATACAATATCATAATCATACAATACCAGAAAGCTATTAATCCATAAACCATACAATGACTGAATAAGAAGAAACACTGATAAGAGCAGGAATTATCAGCGTAAACAGAAATAGTGACAAGATTATAATCATGTGATAACAGAATAAGCAGAAGTATGAACAAGTCCATAAGTTAATCAATATCAGAATACGCAATATAGAACAGCTATGCAAATGATGAGTCATAGATAATCAAATGTCGAATGACAAGGATATAATATAATACACAATTCGAAAGAGCTAACAAATATCATCACTCTCATCTAAGTCACAGGAATACAGAAACATAACAACCCACAATGCCACATGCCGAAGATGTAATAGAATATGCAGTATATGGTGCTAATGGAATGACCATGCTGGAGTGTGATGTCGGGATGATAGTACGTAGTATCGCAGGCTATGGGGTCCACCACAAGGAACCTCTATCCAAACCAGTCCCATACCTAAAATTGGATAGTCTGACTCAACGTGGTAAACTCTTAATTTCAGGTTAGTCGCGCGCCCAACCGAAATTCTTACCATAACGAAGATACACAACAATTAGTTGCACACCATCAGCTCGAGTGGATAATGAATGGATGAATGAATGAGTATGCAACTCCTACTTAGTAGCCTGTCAGCACAATAGCCTGCCAACCGCTGGTAGCTCGCCCAGTGTGGTAGCTCGCCCAGGCCTCAGCCTCGCCCACATCAGCGTCCGCCCACGTGCACAACAATGTCGGGGTGTTATAATATCATGTCAGTTCTCATATCAGTACGGTTCCTCTCTGAAAAAATCACCAGGGTCTATTACACTTCACACCACCTGCCGCCCCAATCAAGCGCACAACTGGGTAAGTGGAAAAGACCTCACTATCCGCCTGTCAGTAGTCTGCCAATACCTACCCAGCTCACCGATAGCGGACCCATTCCTTGAGCTGGTCAAACTCAGCCTAGCCATGCCTAATCCCTCGGGCGAGTAAGGCCGCACCCCCTTTCAACCGACCACGACATAGTGGAGAGCGCGGCCATCTGGTAATCGGCACTCAACGCTCATCTACCCACTCGGTCTAGACGTTGGAGCATCCTCTGGAACCAAAAGGGTGTTTAGGGATTTTCACCCAGGGCCATCTATGGCGGTCCGATGCTCGAATAGATTTTCGGTGTCCCATCTGGCCATCCACGATATGCCTGTGGAGGCTACGGCCCTGATGTCACTAGGGCGTACAGTAATCACAACACAATGCAAGATGCATGAGTCATACAATCCAATCATGCATCAATCCTGCGCATGTCATGCGCTCATGTGAGATAATCTTCACCTATCAGGGAGTCTCACATCATCCTGCCCAATGACACATGCAATGGTCAATCACATCTCATAACAAACATGCAGATGATGCGAATGGGCATGTATCATGATGTTATGATGTCACATACTCATAAACGGTATCAATAACCGGCGTCGACAATGTGGACTTTTAACCAACATTGCCCCCAAGGAATGGCCCACATAGAATCAAATATATAATGGGCACATGGCCTCACACAAGGGCCAAATATACGAAACAGGTGGGCCCTGGTCATGGGCCTAACATATATCACAATGGGCCTTGCCCATAGGCCTCAAATACATCTGGATGGGTCGCACTCATGGGCCTCAGATATATCACAATGGGCCTCAAATATACTTCGTAGGTGAGTCACATACCTGGGTCTAATATACATCAGTATGGGCTACATCACATAGGCCTAATATACATCACTATGGCCACAACCCATGGACTTTAAATATACATTAGGTGAGCCCTACACATGGGCCTCAAATATATACCACGGGTGAGCCTCAATGGACGGGTCACCAATACAACAGGATGGGCCTAATGACATGGACCCCATAAATATATCGAATAGGCCACACCAATTGGGCCTTACATACATTGCAATGGGCCATGACCCATGGGCCTTGCATACATCACAATGGGCCTTGCAACATGGGCCTCATATATATTTAAGGTGGGCCTCAACAACGGGCCTCATATATGGCCTTAGCAACAGGCCACAAATATATCAAGATGGGCCTAATCAATCATAAGGGCTAAATCAATCAAATGGCCGATACGAGCAGGCCGATCAAATGGACCGATACAAATGGGCTATGCGTCATGGAGTTATACTAAGCATGTTATAAAGTAATGCCCTATCCTTACAACGCAGCTTGCCTAGACGGCTTGCATACAACAAGTATGAGCCTACCAATGGGCCCTAGGGAGAGTCACAATGCAGACATTTAACCAACATTATACTTGCAATGTGGACGTCAAACCAACATTGCTCCCAAGGTGTAGCCCGTAGTGAATAACATTACGTAAACCAGGTTGGGATCACACATTGCAATGGACCTTAGGTACACCCCATTGGGCCTTAAATACATCAAATGGGCCATGTCATATGGGCCTTTTACTCATCAAATGGGCCACATCAATGGGCCGCACCAATGGGCCTTATGTGCATTGCAATGGGTCATAACCCGTGGGCCTTAGATTGCATCAAATGGTTCTCGACCCATGGGCCTTATACATATCAAATGGGCCTAATCCCATGGGCTTTAAAATACATCAAATGGGTCCAATCCCATGGACCTTGGAACACATCAAATGGGTCCACTCTATGGGCCTTAAATTACATCAAATGGGCCTAATCCCATGGGCCTTAAAATACATCAAATGGGTCCAATCCCATGGACCTTGGAACACATCAAATGGGTCCACTCTATGGGCCTTAAATTACATCAAATGGGCCTAATTCCATGGGCCTTGGAACACATCAAATGGGTCTACTCTATGGGCCTTAAATAGTTCAACAACTAGCTACATTCATGGACCCAATTAAATTCAACTGTGGTGGGCCTCAAAAGTGCATTCATTAAGCCCAAAATTTAAGGAACTAAAGGTATAAATAATTTTCTTTAAGATCTTTATAATATGGTGGGCCCCACTCCTTAAAATTTCAGCCCAAGGCCAGCATAATTATAACATGTTGTCCTAAATTTGGGCACTCCATTGGAGTGGGTCCAAGGCCTCTAAAACTTTGAAAATTGAGGGCCAAGGTCTCTCATCATGCATACAATGAGAGGAAACCCAAAAAGGTGGCCCACCATCAGAAGAAATATTTTTGAATTATGGTTTTTTTTATCAAGGCATATTACTGGATTGCACAGCAGAAAAAATCTGGGAGTCCAACCATCTTGGCCCATTCTTTTGGATACCCAAACGGAGTCACTTGAGGCTGAAATTTCACAGAGTGATACTTCTATAGGTGAGCCACATCCCCACAAAATTTCATAATTTTTAGATATCTCTAAGTATTTTAATTAATTTAAACAAAACAGACTGTCCAGAAAAATCGGACAGACCTGGACGTCCCAACGTGGTGGGCCAGTCCGGCCCTCACCGCGGTGTGTACAGGGGTCCATTGGCCCTAAAATTTGGTAGGTGGGTTCTAACATAAGTGTACCACACTCTTAAAAAAATTTTAAAATTTTTGGACATCTGTAAATATTTTAATTCATTTACATAAATCAATCTGTCCTGAAAATCAGACTGATCTGGACACCATATTATAATGGGCCGGTCCCGCCATTACCATGGTGTGTACAGGGGTCCATTGGCCTCAAAATTTTGTAGGTGGGTCTTACCATAAGTAGGCCACCCCACTGAAATTTTTTATAATTTTTAAACATGCATAGGTATTTTAATAAATTTTAAAAATTCAACTGTCCATGGTGGAATGTTGCTGGAACAGTGCAGAAAATCTAGACTGTCCACCTCACTTGGACCACACCTTTGGGACCCCAATGAAGGTCAATTGGGGCTGAAATTTGGGGGACATCAAGATGAGATCCCCACCTTTTAGAAAAGTATATTTAATAGGTATGAATAGTTTCCCAAATAGTCCTAAAATCTGGTCCAAAAACAACCAGAAACTGTCCAGAAAATTCTGGACAGCAACATGTACTTAGATAAAATTTATTATATAAATTAAATAAAAAGGGAAATACATTAATGGGCCACACACATTAGAAAATAAAATGAGGGAAAAGAGAGATAGAAGGACAATCTGGCCATAGAGAAAGGGGCTCGGCCACTATTGAGCCCTCTCAAGATCAATCACACCCGCACATCATACCTAGATTTACATTTACAATATGGATCTTACACATGCATGACCTATAATTAAAATGCATGGTGAGGATGTCATCCCCACCATGGTTATAAGGTCTAGATGACCCAAACATAATATGATATGAAATAAAACTACCATGATGGGGTCCATAGAGAAAGGCCCTATGCATGGATCATGCATGCATAAGGTAGGCCATTAGGCCACAACCATAGGATTGTGTGGGATCTCCACCATTGATTGGTGGGTCCTACATTTTCCTCATGAAAGAAAGAAAATATCTAGGCTATAGAAATCAAATTTTTTACATCTAGAGGAGCACCCACCGTTCGATCTTCTTGCTCCTATGAGTTCCTTAGCACCTTAGCTTTGATTCCAATGGAAGAGATGGGGAATGGATGGTTAGGATGGGAGATCATGGGGTAGGAAAGTAGGCCACACTTGAAGTTTTGAAAGAGAGGGAGAGGCTTGGAGAATTCTCATACGTATGAGATTTCTCTCCTTAGATTTTTTTGAGTTTGAAAATGAGAAAGAGAGAGAGAGAGTTGTAAAGGGAGAGAGAGATGGGTGATGGATGTGGTGAGTGATGGGTGTAAGAAAATCTTGACTTTTGTGGCCATTTGTGTAAGAAAAGCATGGGTGGTGTAAGAACTTTTTGACTTTGAGGGCTTTTGGTGTAAGAGAGGTATGGGCTTGTAAGAGATTCTTGACTTTTGTAGTTGCTTGGGAATGGGTGAAAGGTGATGTGTACTTGACATGTGATGGATTGATGGATTGATGGGATTGATGTGACACCTCATAGAGATTCTCTTGGGTTTCGTAACGCGCAGTGTTTTCTTCGCACCGAACGTTGGCCTACATCTCTTGACCAGGGTATCGCCTCGGCACGCAAGTCGCGGCATTGGAACCGCAGCGACGGCGCGGTCGCTATGGTAAAGGTCTTGGGTTGAGTCAATACGGGTTGACGACATACGAATCAGGGTTGCAAGCAAATATTGGTTAAGGGTCGAAGGTTGCCGGAATTCGACCGGTAAGACCGCGGAAGTCTATAGAATAGTATGGTCTAGGATACGGGGCTTACATCAAATACCCAGAACGTGGTAAAAACTTAAAAGGGAGCCACAGATAAAAATGACTGGAAGATCGGACATAGAAAAAACTTAAAAGGGCGTTACAACTAATATTGCAGGAAAAAAAAAGATAAATGAAAAAAAAAAGTAGGTACATAGAAGATCCAAGACAACATAAAGATATAACAAATGGAAAGATGGTATGAGTGAATCGAGAATTCTTTTAAGTTCTTCCCTAATCTTAGGGCTAGGATATCATTGCGCACTACCTTAAAAGGATCGAAACTCTTATTAAATAATTAGAAAATTGATTATAACATCCAGTTGAGTCAACGTAAAATTTATCCATCTACTGGTATGATAAGTACAAACCACACATACACAGATAACACAAGGCACATAATTTTTAAAAGCTTTCTTTTCATTTCATCATATGTTTTCTTTACATGTATATGTCTTTCCTTTGCTTACAAAAATAAAATGCAATGCTTTCTACCATTTTTATACTATATAAAAAGCGTGTATGATACCCCAATAAATCCAAAAACCAAGCAATAAACCTCAATCCTCGTTAGAATCCCTAAAAGGTAAGTATCTCTCCCCCTAATTTAATACTTCAATCCTCTTACTAAAAGTATACTCTCTCCTCATAGGTACTGAAGCTCATTGACTATAAAGCAATCTCACTTTTGCAAGCCAATGAGCAAAAATAGGCAGGTAGCATGCCATGACCCATAAAATCAGCATGTCAAGCAAAAGAACACCAGAAGCCAAACAAAGCGAGGTTAGTTTGCCTTCTAATAAAAACTAACATCAATCATGACTATCAATTTGCAATCCAATGGACTAGGTCATCTTTCAGATCTTTAAAAATATCCTAATAAAAATCGGCATCTCGCTATTATTGATTCATGATCTAGTGGAACGGATCATTTTTAAAAACTTCATAAAATTTTCTAATAAAAATAAGCATTTATCACGATCGTTGATCCACTATCTGATGGATTAGATCTTTTCAAAAGTTTCAAAAATATTTTAATAAAAATTAGTATCAATCGTGATCGTCGATACGCGATCAGATGGACTGGATCCTTTTCAAAATCCCCAAAATATTCCAATAAAACTGACATCAATCACACTATCAATTCGTGATCCAATGGACCGGATCATTTTCAAAATCTTCAAAAACATCCCCAATAAAAACCAGGACCGATCACAACCATCAATTCATGATATGATGGACTGGATCCTTTTCAAAATCTCAAAAACTCCTAATAAAAAATAGCATCGATTGCGACCGTTAATTCGCGATATAATGGATTGGACCACTTTCAAAATCTCAAAAACATTTCCAATAAAAAACAGCATTGATTGCGACCGTTAATCCATGATCCGATGAACTGGATCATTTTCAAAACCTTCAAAAGATATTCCAGTAAAAATTGACATCGAATGCAATGGTCAACTCACGACTCGATGGACTAGATCATATTTTGAAAATACAAAAACATTTCCCAAGAGAATTGCAAAATTATGAGACGACAGATTTAATCGATCAAATATCAAAATCTTGACCCATAACTGAAAGATTATGGACTCAACCAATCATGAATCGAGATCTTAACTACACACCAGCAGAATGACAAATTCAATCAATCATGAATCGAGATCTTGATAGCACACAAGCGGGATAACAAACTCAATCAATCATGAATCAAGATCTTGATCGCAAACCATGGGACAACGAACTCGACCAATCATGAATCGAGATCTTAACCACACACTAGTGGAATGACATATTCGATCAATCATGAATCAAGATCTTAATCGCGAACCACAAGATGATAGACTCGACCAATCATGAATCGAGATATTGAACGCACACGGGACAATTGACTCAATCAATCATGAATCGGGATCTTGATCGCAAACTGCGGGACAACAGATTCGATCAATCATGAATCGAGATTTCGACCTCACACCAGCAGGATGACAGATCCGATTGATCATGAATTGGAATATTAACTATAAACTATAGGGATGATAAACTCGATTGGTTGCAAATCGAAATCTTGACCGCCATCGACGGACAGATTTGCACCACCCATAATAAAAGTTGGAATTGATCACAACTAGCAATCTGGATTAGCCCCAAAACAACCACGTCTGATTACCTTGTGAGATGATGGAACCGATTCTTGAAATCAACCGCTAATTAGACTTGCATCAAACAAACCATCCCCAACAGATCTCCGTCCTGATTGCAGCAACCAAAGTCCAAGCAACAAACTACAGAATCATAAAAATCCAAAATCCTCATCACAACCAGCATACGCACTAGCCCCTCGCATATTTTCAATAAAAACCAGTATACTTGAAGTTTCGTAGGCATCCCTAATGGAGACAACCAGTAACCTGGACCTATTGTAAAATCTCTTCCAATAAAAACCCCCATAGAGTATTGTTCACAACCCCAAGTACAGGGTCGTGATGTAGTAATAACTTGGTGAGAACAAGGTCGAATCCACAAGGAATGGGGAACATGGTCTACAACTAATCTAAGTCTAACTTGGTTGGTCTAGGTTTTTAATCCAGTGATTTAGAAAAAAAAGTTTTTAAATAATAAAGATAAAAGACTAAGGATCCAGGAATCCACTTATAGCAATCTAAATATTAATCTACTTGATTCAACGATAACTCAATTGGAATCAAAGTCATATCCTATCCAATTGGATGATAGAGCGGTTAAAACAAAATCTAAACTTTTCATTAGTTTAGTTCCTAAATATCTGTCTAATTGCAATGATCGCAGGGAATTCAATCATCCACCAAGCCCAGGAGACGATGGTGAACAACGAAATTTTATAAATCACATAATTCTAAAGCTGATAAGATAATATTAAAAGATTTTACAACATCTACTGCAATTTCAGTCACAATAAACTATAGAAAACTAGAAATATATCTTTCTTTAAACTAAAACTTAATGGAAATTCAACATATACTTGAATAAAAGAAAAATAAATATCAAAATAAACTACAAGTTTCATCCCTTAGCCTTAGCTAAGAGATTAGCCTGAGAAGACTAACATCCTATAATAAAAATAAAAAGATCTATTAGAACTGTGAAGAAATCGAAATGAAAAAATGTTGTTGGCACTCCACCTAGGCCTTCTCTCCCTTTCCAAACCCTACAAGATGATTTGGAGTAGCCTAGGGACTCCTTTAAATAGTTTTGCAAGTCAAATTTTTGAACCGCCTCGGAAAAGTTCACAAACTGCCTCAAATTTACACACTTTGCGGATCTTCGATGGCAAACTTTGATGTCATCGAAGACCTTCGATGTCATCGAAAATCGTCTAGAACTGTCCAACGAATTTAGCCCGAAATTTCTAAATTGTTGATGTCATTGAAGTCTAATTTGAGAATTATTTTAGGACTTTCTCTTTAAACTCAGAGTTTCATAATATCATTTTTTCGGCTAATTTTCAAGATTCCTTTTCTTCACTTCAAACCTTCGATTTTCTTCATTCCTCACTTAATTTCCTCGGATCTTTGGCATATGAATTCTTCATTAATTACTTTCAAATCTTCAATGCTTCATTATCTTCTTTTGAGCTCTAAATCCATCCTTTTAAGTAGATATTTATGATAAGCTTCTGAATCAGCTTGCATGACAAAAATGTATATAATTAAATCAAATTATCAATTAAATGCCAAGAAAATTAATGTAATTGAAGGGATAAATATGTAATATTTGAGTCTCAATAAGTATCACTCCCCATAATGGGGCGATTTCAAAATCACAAAATATTTTGAAAATAAAGCATCAGACTTCCGAGGCACTAAGAGATCTTTCATATCTCTAAGTGGGAGTTAAAAAATTAAATAAGATCCAATATCTCGTGGTTTCCCCCCAGAGATTATCAAATCTAAATGCACATCAAAGTATAATCAAATAGAACTCCAGTGGCTACTCCATCGTATTAAATGCTAATGTTAAGAAGAGACGATAGGCCAAGATTGGTCAGAAGAAATCATTCAAATGGTAAAAAAGATAAATTGTAACCTAAGTGTCAAAACCAGAAGATTGCATGGAAAATTGTCACCCATACATACCTAAGCATGGATGGTTGTAGAATTTGATCGAATCCAAGTTGGTATAGCGAGTTCCTCGTAAGGCCATTGAAAGCGTAGGGCTGCTAACCACTTTGACGATCAAGCAAAACAAGTACTCCTATAGTGATTTGGAAAGCAACGGACAATCCAGCACATGTTAGTATCCTCATAAGGCCGCAGAACACGCAGAGGCTCTACTGCACCTTTCTGATGTTAGTACCGATCAGGAGTGAAATAGTTGCGATTGGATGCTTGCACAGCGATATTCACAATGTTTTCCTTGAACCCTCGCGATATGTGCGAGTTGTTTATTTCCAGAAAACTAGCTGACACAGACACAAAGGTAGCAAATGAATCCATATTGCAATTTCATGATTGAATGACAATGGTGGGGTGTCCACTCGCTTTAGCATACAGTTGCACACAACCTTTGCCAAAGAGGGCCATCTCTAGAGACCTCACCTCAGACTGATGAGCTAATCAACTTTGAAATGATGGATGATCAACTAAAGCACAATCCTAACCCTTACCCTATAAGCCTAAACCCTAGGAATCCCAATCATAAACCCTAAACTTAGCCCATTCAACCTAGCTACCCAGTCAACCCAGTTAACCTAAAACCCTAGAGCCTTAAGCTGACTCAATGAGTTAACTCACCCAGTCAACTTGCTGAGTCAATTGACATGTTAGCCTACCCAATCCAACAACCTAGTCAACCAACCTAATTAAGCCTAAAACTAAGCCCGAACTAAACCCAAAAGCAAGTCCAACGAAGAAATATGTAAAACCTCAAAGCAGCCACCTTCACAGCAGAGCCTCCACACTCTTGGAGGAGGCTGCCTACCAAAGTAGGGAGTCCAAGTGGAGATCGGTGGCAACCAGCTTGTCGTCGGCTATGTGGTACCCTCCCTCTTTAGGGTGGTATCCCTCAAGCATGTGGAATTTTTTCTTTTTAGACCCTAAGTGTGCGGTTAAGGTGTATTTACTTTGATGCCCATCTCCTTACCCAAAATTACCCTTTTACCACATCATCCAACCTATGAGATGGTGTCATGTGGCAATCTATAATCCTAACCCTTCAAACACCTTTTTTCCCCTAGGAACCTAGTTTGGAGGCTATAAATAGCCCTATTCCCTTCTCATTTCAAGCATTCAGAAAACCCACTACATCCAGTAGATTCAGGAAGCATCCCTTCTTATCTAAAGATCCTTTAGCCTAAGCCATCTAGCCATCCCTCCACTAAGGAGAGTGAGAGTGAGAGTATGTGAGAGAGAGAGAGAGAGAGTCCAACCCTAGTCTAGCCTAACCTAGCCAGAGTCCAAGCCTCTAGAGCCACCTAAGTTCAAATCTGAGCCACTTGATTTAGCCTTGCTACAATACCGTTTATCTAATCGTTCAAGCTTCAATTAGTTTCATCAAAGCAGAGCATTGACATTGTGCAACACTTATTCCCTTCTCAACTCCCTTGCTCCTCATACACATCATCAGTACATTGCGTTTCATTAAATTTTCGTCTCTAACTAAAAGACATATGCTTTGAGGCTTGCCTATATAATTGGATCAAGCCCATTAGAAACCTTAGCCAATTAGTCGTCATTTTAATTATAAGCATCAATACTTCATCAAGCACCCTATACATCCTATTTTTACCTACTATGTATCCAACACTCAATCATTCGGACATATGCTTCAGGGTTTGCCGATATAATTGGATCCCACCCATAAAAAATTCGGATCGATCAATCACCATTGTCATTGCATTGCATTACACTTTCTGCACATAAGAACTAGTCATATTCCTTAGAAATTAGTTAGATCTTAAGAAGTAAAGACCATACATTAGTACGGGCAGAGTGAGTGCTTAACACCTTCCCCCTCTGTAACTGCGTTCCCTAACTCGGAATCTCTAGAACACAAACTCACACGTCATCTTAGGGTTAAGGATCATTGGGTTCCCAATCTTCAGCATTTCTATAGGGTAGGGTCTAACTAACTATATGATCATAATAATTGGTTAGTGGTGACTCTAGTCAAGTATAACCCCCTTTTTACCCCAAGAAAAATCCCTTGAGCAAGGCAACCAGTGGAAGAGAGAGTTGATCTCTTGTCTCCTAGGAAATCCACCCTCCAATGTCCACAGACACCCTTGTTCAAGCTTTATACGAGCTGAGCTTCGATCATATCATTACTAATTGGGCTTGTTTTGGTTCAGATTATACGAGCTTGAGCTTGGTTTGGTTTGGTCCAAATATCCTAACTGAGCCAAGTCGAACTGAGCCAAGTTTGAACAAGGGTCTTGGATTCTTCCCATGTCAAGGGTTGTTTAGACCCTTGAAAGGATCTCTCCTATGTACCACATGTAAGGTTAGGGCATAAGATTATATTTGTATATTTGTAATACAGATTTGTGAGCATAACTCTGCTAGAGTTCTTCATACATTCATGTGTATGGTATTTGGACCAAGTTTTCATTACTTGGAAAATAATACTAAAAGATGGATAATTCCTACAAGATGACTCACCTATTTGGCATGTTGAGCGGCTTTAATCGGTGAACCTAAAGATAGACACAAATAGAGAATCGACATATCACCGGTTTGACCTGACCGCTGCTTTGATGCCGACTTCTCTTCACACTCTGCCATTCAAAGCCTCTCCTCTTCTCTACTAATGGATTGAGAGTTGGATGGATCTCTTGGTGTCTTTGAAAATTTATAGAGCTCTTGTTAAATTGTTTTCTCTAATCTTTGTTGTTTTGGACCCCTGTTGTTCACACGCTGGTGGTTTGGTAAGGGATTTCTATGTTGTTTTCCAAAAGTGAAAAAGGTATTAATGGTTGGAATATATGCTTTGGAATCTTGAATCTAGAAGGGTGAGTATCTAATCATTCAATTGCTAGTAGGTGATCAATGGTTCTTGTTTTTCAACAAGGAAGATGAAGTCCTTTTATGGTGGAACTTGATAGATGATAGATCTTGCCAAGCTAGTTCTCGTAGATGGTCTAAATGCTCCATAGGAAACTTAGGGGCCCACCAAACCAAAGGTCCAGGTCTTTTACATTGATGGGTTCAAGCGCAGAGATTTCTGCCATTCTGCATACGTAACTGTGAGTTGAAGAAGAAAACAGAAAAGAGTACACTCTCATTGGTTCTCCCTACTTAGGAATGTTGGAGCAAGGTACGCCATATGATAGGGTATAATTTTAGGGAGTGTGGATCGTCTGTTGAAGGCATAAGAAATTTTAGTTCTGTCGCTTCTCATTGGTCCACGTCATTTCCAATGACTCCCACTAACAAGATACATTGAATTTTTCTCTCTCGAATAGATTGCTAACTACGCAACATAACTTTTAACGTGTGAAACTTTTTAGGTCCCACCATGATTTTTGTGTTAAATCTACATCGTCCATCAATTTTTCCAGATAATTCTAGAGCATGAGTCCAAAAATGATGTACATCTAAAGCTCAAGTGGATCACACCACAAACCATTGGAGATTAAACAAACTACTATTGAAACTTTCATAGGGCCAACCGTGAGGTTTATTTTACTTCCAATCTGTACATAAGATCAAAAATACATGAATGAAGTTAAAATACAAATATCATCTTAGTTAAAGCCTTTTGTGCCCCCCATGAAGTTTTCAACATTAGTATAAATTCCTATTGTCTTTAATGGTGTGATCCACTTTAGCTTTGAATCTTTTTTTTTTTTTTTTTTTTGTTGGGGGGGGGGGGGGGGGGTTAATATTCTAGAATGATCTGAAAAATTGGATAGAATGCATGAATTTAAGAAATACATCATTGTGGGGCCACAAAAATGTCACACCTCAAGAAATTTTGTTACTCGCTGTGTGGTGTAGGAGCGGATTAGGTGAGACTTTGGCCTCACCTAAGACGGTGCGAGGCTTACTTTGGTGCCTACCTTAATGTGTGTAATCTATATCCACCCTGTCCATATGTTTTTTCATATCATTTTAGGATGTTGTCATCGAAATCTAGCCAACAGATGAAGTTGGTGCGGTTATGGAATTCTTCTCGTTACCCTCTAATGGACTTGCGCAAAATGGGAAGAAGATAAGCAAGGAAGATTCGGTGTCAGTTGTAGACCCTCCAATGCTTAATTCATAATTCATATATAATAATTCGATAATGGAGTTTAGGGCTCGAGTGTCTCACCCCTTTTCTGAAGACTGGTTGTTGTTTAATAGGGCATCAAGGAATATTGGAGTTTTTGAATTCTTCTTGATTATGCTAGAGGATCCTTGATTATACGAGATCCTTATCCCTAATTTACTAGAGAGACATTCGGTTGGGATCAGATCGGATCCCGAATTCCTCGTACTGCCCCTAGTGGTGGCCCACCTAGTCAGCTTGAGATGCTGGGTGAGCTTAAAGCTCTGAACCTAACCACCTCTCCCACAGGCCCTTCCTATATAGTAGATAGTCCGACCAAGATGAGTCCTTTTTATCGAGTCAATCTTTTGACAGCTCGGATCGATAACTCGTCCCGGAGCTACGAGAAACTACTTATCACCGGCTAATGGACTTTATGCTCAGACCATGACAATCACCAACTCGGAGGGTCCTCCTTAGCTCAGAGGAGTATCCTTTATAGATAATTGTTGTTGTTCATGTGTGAGGAACTAGTTTAGTTTTCCCCACAATAGCTGTCCCCCTACTCTTGAGCTCTGCATGCACCAGATCGAGAGTAAGACTTATAGACTGGTCCAGATGAGCGGGAATCTCTGGTTCAAAATTTGTATTTATTTTTCTTTTGACTGGCTGTAAAGATTTTCTTTGTAATTTCTTGGTAAGACTTGTTCTCATGTAATGAAAAAAAATCATTTTATCTTACTTCTGTCTTTACTTTGTGAGTTTGTATGCATGTTGCCCCCTCTTTCGAGCTCGACCTGCCTTAGGCTCGGAAGTGACGTCTTTAGGTAGGATTTTGAATCCCTGCAGTAGTGTTGGTAGTTCTTGCTAGATGAGGGTCTCCTTGGGACCTATTTTTGATTCTGAGCACATAGGTTAGTATAAGAGGCACCTTCTATGACTTTTCTTCTACTGATCGTTACCAGATTATGGTAATGTGCTCAGTGGGAGGGTGCCTTCCTCGACCTTTGCCTAACCTCGACGTTAATCCGAGTCCTCAGGTTGGTATAGAAGGTGCCTTCTCCTGGGCTGTCTTCCTCTGATCATTACACGATCAGGGCAACACGCTCAGCTGGAGAGTGCCTTCTTTGGCCTTTTCCTCACATCGACTCTTTTATCTAATTAGGATGGTAGCCACTGAGTCTTTTGCACTCAAAGGGTGTCTGTTATTACCTTACCTTTTTTCAGCTCTTTTACCACTGCGCTTGTCACTTAGAGATAGTAGAATCATCGTCGATGTAGGAAAGATGATACTTGATATATGGAAACTCTTTACAAGTTACTAAGACCTAAGGTGTTAGTCGAAAACTAAACGCCTGAAGGGTTTATAGATCTCATCTTTCTAAGTCTTCTAGCTAGTAGGTCACTGGTTGGACTATACCGGTGACTTTTAGGGTCATTCCGAGCTCGATCCTGATGCTCCTAAACCAGGCTCTTTTATGCCTAGGGAGACTTCGCGAAGCATAAAGTCCTCCACTCTGAAACTTCTTTGCTTTGTTGTCGAATTGTAGTACCGAACAACTCTTTGCTTATAGGCGGCGACCTTCACCTGATGGTCGCCTGAGGTCGATATCTTATGTCGAACTCACCAAGGTCGATCGCCCTTGGTGAGCCGACTTAAAGCATCTGGCTTTTATAACACTTGTCAAAGGGGTTGATTAGTAGGGAACTGAGGAGTGACCCGATCTAAACTATTCTTTCCAGATCTTTCATGGGTGATCCCCTTTTTGTATCTTCTTCCCTAGGATCTAGGGAGATGATCAACATTGCCTATTGTTGTCATGCTCAAGTAGCACTATTGGGCTTCATGCTGGTTACCCTGACTCTACTAACCAAGTGCTTGGTTGAAAACTTCATGCTCGAGTGAAAGATGGAGACTACAATCCGCATGGCATTTAGGGATGGTCTACCCAAGATTGCATTATACACTGAAGGGCAATCCACCACGAGGAAATATAATATGGTGGTGACCTGGTTGGAGTCCTCTCCTATTGTAATTGGCAGTAGGATGCTCCCTTTTGAGGTCACACTCTCTCTTTCGAAACCGAGCAGAGGGGTTTGCATGGACATAATCTTGACCTGCCTATCTCCATTTTGTCGAAGGCTACTGCAAATAGAGTATCTATTGAGCTCCTTGCATTAACAAACATCTAGTGCACTTTGTTGTTGGTCACAGTCATGGTGACCGCCAATGTGTTGTTGTAGGGGTGTTGGATCCCCCTGTGATCGTCCTCAGTGAAGGAAATCGTGCATGACCCTATCCCGGGCTCCTTCTCAAGTTGGTTGGCAAGGTCTACTTGATGGACTTGGTCAGTAAGCTTTACACTCCGAGCATGAGCTCGTCATGCTTGGTTTGAATCTCCTCCACCGCCGGTCCACCGAAGATGGTGCGGATCTCCCCAATCGATTCATTGTCGTTGTGCTTCTCTCTTTGTTCTTATCAAGGAGCCAGTCTTTCTTCCTTGCGCCCAGCGACGAACTTGTGCAAGTAGCCCCACTGAATGAGGGACTTGATCTCCTCATTAAGGTTGAAGTAGTCGGCCGTGTCATGGTCGTGAGCTCGATAAAAATTGTAATATTTTGATTTGTCTCTTCTCTTGAGTAGACCACATCTTACTCGGCCACTTCAGAATTTTCTTATTTCTAACCTCCATGAGCAACTACTCAAGCGAGGTGTTCAATGGAGTATATTGATTAAATCAGCTTTCTAAAGCTCTAGGAGCGCCACCCTGGTCGTCATCTCTCTTTCTCTTTTTATATTTTGCTGAGCTGCTCTTTCTCTTGGCGCCTTTGTGGGCGTCGAATAGTTCCTTGGCGTTTATATATTTCTGGGCTCAGTTCACTAGGTTGACCAACGTCATTGGGGGGTTTTTGCTGAGTGAGAAGAGGAACCTCCCTTGTTTAAGCCCCACCATGATGGTCACAAGGGCTACCCCATTAGAGTAGCCGTCAACTTGGACAGCCTTGGCACTGAACCAGATGATGTAGTCTTTCAGTGATTCCTCTTCCTTCTAAGTTACCGTAAGGAGGCAAGTCAATGGTTTGCCCATATCTTTGCCTCCAATGAACTTGGTGACGAAGGTCCCACTGAGTTGGGCAAAAGTGCTAATGGACTTCGGCTTCAGGTTTCTTTACCATATCCGAGCTGCCTTGTTGAGCGTCAGGGAGCTTCATCCATGCTTTGAATGACTCCAAGTGCTCGACGGGGTCTCTTGAACTGAATAGGATTGTATTTGGGGGCATTCTAAACCTAGGCAGCAGTTGAGCTTACATGATGTCTTCGGTGAATGATGACTCAGTCTACTTCAGGAGGGCATCAACAAATACCAAGGCCTTTACTATGTATGCTTGCTAAATATTACCAAGCTGGTCTCGGATCTCTCTCTGATGTTTGCCTCCTGGGGGATCTCGCACTCTACCATAGCTTCTGGGGCTTTTTTCCCTGAGCTTGTCACTTCTAGTCAACGGTATTGTATAGGTCGGATTCGGCAAGCTCCACAGTCGCTCGCATCTGAGCTAGGTAGCATGGCTTTGCTCAGCTCACACTTTCCCCTAATGCTACTCAGGGAGCAAATTTAGGATGGGACTGCTTGATTGCCGCCTCCACTGCTTCCTGTTGGTTAGTCGGGGATGCTGGGGGAGACTCGTTGCCTCTCCAATAGCTTCATGATGCCGTCGACATTATTGGACAAAGCTCTGACTTGGTTCTCGAGGGAATCAAGCCGTCTCGCCCAATTCTTGGATTTCTGGAATACAGCTTGTGAGAGTGATTGAGTTAGAGGAGGTGGGCGGGGAGCTTGGTCTTCCCTAGACGAGATCTGGTGGGAGGATTTGACCAAAGCCTTCCCTCTCTTTTTAATCATCGAAGGCAGGACTAGAGATGTTTGTAGATGAAAGCAGTGAGAACATGGCTTGTTGTTCCCATAGACAACACCAATTTGTTGTCACCGAAATCTAGCTAATAGATGAAGTCGGTGCAGTTATGGAATTCCTCTCGTTATCCTCCGATGGACCTGCAAAAACTGGGAAGAAGATAAGCAAGGGAAAGCTGGTGTCAACTGTAGACCCTTTGATGCTTAAGTAAGAATTCATAAACAGTAATTCGATAATGGAGTTTAGGGCTCAAGTGTCTTACCCGTTTTTTGACGACCAGTTGCTAATTATAAAGTGCATCGAAGAATAACGAGAGGAATATTGGAGTTTGTCCCGGTGGAGTTTCTGAATCCACCTCGATTACAGAATATTGGAGTTTCTGAATCCACCTCGATTACACAGGTGGATCCTTAATTATACGGGATCCTTATTCCTGATTTACTGGAGAGATATTCAGTTGATCGGATCGGATCCCGAATTTCTCATACTACCCCTAGCGAAGGCCAACCTGGTCAGCTCGGGATGTTGGGTGAGCTCAAAGCCCTGAACTCGAGCACCTCTCCTACGGGCCCTTCTCATATAGTAGATAGTCTGACCGAGACGGGTCCTTTCTACCACGTCAATCTTACGACAACTCGGCTCGACAACTTGTCCCTGAGCTACGGGAAACTACTCGTTCCCAGCTGGTGGCTTCTATGCTCAGACCTCGCTAATCCCAAACTCGGAAGATCCTCCTCTGCTAATAAGAGTATCTCTCGTAGATAACTATTGTAGATAACTATTACTTTTCTTGCGTGAAGGCCCAGTTTGATTTTCTCCACATTATCCAAAAAATAAAGCAGATTAGATGGACCACATGACAGGAAACATTATGCATATAATCTACGAGCAGAATCAAACCAAGCTGAAACTGCCCCCAGAGGCTTGGTTTGGTTTGAATTTCTCTTTGAACTAATCCAAGCCATCCAAACGGAGCTTTTTCAAACTAATCCGAGCCTAACTTTTGAGCTGGTTTGGTTTGTGTCCAGCACAGGCTGTGTCCATTCCTAACCATCCTAAGGAGACCATAGCTCTCCTTAAAGTGCCCATCTATTGGATCTCAAATCCCACCGAGCTGATGTAGTGTACCCATTCACTGTTAATTCCACAAGTCTTGCCAAGCTTATCCATTGCCTGGTATTTATCCTAAGGCTGTTTCCATTGTCCAGTCAAGTTGCCAGTGCTGCAGTTAAAGAGACGCTCTGAACAAGCCATAGCTAGAGGAACTTCAAGGCTTTTCGGCATTCTGATGCTTCGTGGCTGCAACGGATATTTCAATGCTCAATGCTAAGGAACTAACTCTTCAACGCTTTTCGGCTTTTGTGGCTGCAAACGATATTTCAATGCTCAAAGCTAAGGAACTATCCCAGCGCACAGCAGCTAACAGAAGCTTAGCACCTGACAGCTAAATAGGTCTCCTTGACACTTGAAAGCTAGCAAGACAATTCCCGATAGCAAGGCAGATACAACTAACAAATCAACATCAACAAAGATCTTCAATGCGCAATGCTTGTAAAAACTAGATTGGAACCTGTTCATCACCTCACGCAGTGCACAAAACTACACAGCTCATGTGCACTAGCAAAGATTTCGTGTTTGTTTGGTTTTCCCATTTAATCAATATTTGTCCAACAAGTGCCGATTAAGTGCTTGTGGTATGTCATATTCTAGAATTTACCATGTTCCACGTACATTTTCCAGGTAACAACAATCTTAAATAGCAGCAAATTAAGCAATTGACCAACCAGGCAATATTAAGCAATGCTAAGTGCAACCGGTCTGGGAAAAAATAATGGACCTTATAAACAAATCAAGGTCACCCAATTTTTTCCTTTGGTGTGGCCCACCTGAATCATGTGTCAGCCTGATTTTTAGGACCTAGACATAACAATGGATGACACAACTGATGATCAGAGTACATGTATAAACATCACAGTGGACCCTGTAAAATTCAAAGGTAGGCGTCCCCATCTCCCACTATCTTGGTGTGGCCCACATGAAGCTTAGATCTGCGGGGTTTCTGAGCCCTACAAATAAGTTTCCATCACATTCATTAAGGCCGTAGTGGCTTTCACGTGCATATTATGGTGAGCCCCACCCCCACTTGGACAACACAAGGGTCTCCTCGGACCACACACAGAAAACCTTAAGAGAGCGTTGAAGACAGCAGCAATCGCAGCTAACAAGAAGGGAGTACGCAAAATGAGGTTGGTGGAGAGAGTATCCAACTTCCGACTATGCTACTGTCAACCAACCCTATATACACTTCATATTACTACTGCTACTTAGACATGAGTTAATCCCTTTAGACCATCCAAAAAACATCAACGACTGACTATGCTACTGTCAACCAACCTATCTACACTTCATATTACTACTGCTACTTAAAAATGAGATGATCCCCGTAGACCATCCAAAATAAAGAAAAAAAGGAACGAAAAAGACAACAACAAAAATTCACTCCAAGGCCCACTGGTTCTCCCTACGGACCTCTTCTTCCTCAGGCATGAAATCATTTTTTATGTTGAATGTCTTCCTCATCTCGTCATCTCATAGGGAATCTTCCCCTTTATCATGTCAGCCACCATTTGGCATGTTAGATCCAGCAAGCTCTTTATGTTCATATAGTTTGCCACCTGAAAATACAATTATAGTTAACCAACAAGCAATAGCATTAGCAACCGTGATAGAATTCAAAGTGAAAATTCACCAATATTTTCAAACTTAAAATGAGATGGGGCATGGGTATATCAGGGTAAAACATGTCCCACCCTCTTAAAGAGAGAAGGTAACGCCTGCCCGCATCATAGCTAACAACAACAATAAAATAAGCAATCAGAAGAATAAACTAGAAAACCCATGATACTTACCCGCCCCAGCTCTCTTCCATGCAGACCAGCACAAATTGCTTGCTTGCCGTGAGGACAATAAAAATGAATCCCACAACCAAATCAGAACCTTTCTTAAGAGGGGGCTCCATATGCAGTTTTTATTTGACTGATGGTTCTGGACTCCAGTGTGCTACACCTGGGTTCTTCATATGGTTTAAGTATATGGGTTCTGTAGAATGGAGTACATCTAAATAACAGCATCAACAAAGTAAAAAAATGAAACATCAAACACTGGCATTGAATCCACTTAGAAGTGTCCAGGTAACATATTGTATCACCACTAGCAATCACTACATACGGCAAGTTTGAACTGAAGCAGAGAAATTTCCATGGCTCCCTGAATGAGGAGATATTAGCCCCTATTATTGGCAATCAGCTTCCATAATATATATATGATACATAAATACAAAATCAGAATGATTCATACCCTGCTATTATAGAAATGCACTGCATATGAATAAATATGGTCAAATGTCACCTTGTGAGATTTCAAACCATTGAATGGACCAATTCGAGAACAATCAGATCCAATCTTAAATCTGTACAATATGAAAAAAAGTCTATTGACTGTTACCAACTCATCTTACTCTTTATATGTCACAGCTCACTTCAACGTTTCCAATTTCCCATAGAATCTATGAGGCTTTCCTCACAACTATGGTCGTGTTTAGTACTTTTCTTTGTCCGAAAATGGGTTTGATTCGCTTGACATATGAGAATTTCTACCAATCCTCGCCTAAGTCATCGAAGTTCATCCCAAGCTCAGTGGGTCTTACTGCCTTTGCCCTTGCCTATCATCTTTTTCATGGTGTTCGTCATTTATTGCCAGATTTTGGTCATTTATTGCTGGATACTAGTTCAGGATAGGTATGGAGAACACCCTTCCTTTCAGCTTCTAGGTTAGAAAGCTCTTCTTCCTCTATTAAGTAGCATATTTCTGAACTGTCTTTTCTTCTCCCTTGGCATGTTAAGGCATCTTTAGTAGCTTAGTTGGCTGTTTTAGTAACTTAAGAGTGACATAGGGGATAGAGTACATGATTCACACCCTGCTATTACATTCACTTCTTACGTCAGCAGTCAAAAATCCTCTGGAATCAAATAGCTGCTCAAAAACAGCAACAATTATCAAATGCTGAAAAAGAACACTACTACCCAAAAACACAGTACTGATTAATTTTCAAAGCACTTCCACAATAAACAACAACGGCTTGTTTTCAGGAGAGGGGAATAAAATCAATCAATCCATTATCTGTTCTTCAAAGTTCCAAAGAACCACTACACGGCACAAAACTAACACAGCTGCAGAATCAATTTCAGCACTATATATCATCAGGATAGAAGTTTCCAACAGTTTTATATAGCACCAATAGATGTAGTGCAGTATGGCTATTCCCTGCACTCACTGCACTACATCTATGTGGAGAGACTAATACTTTGGTAAAGAAAAAGGCGGCACATGGAAAAACTTTTAGTTAGTAAGAAATTGACATTTATGCACAATATGCAAGCCCGTACACGCATTCTGACAGTTTCTTGTTATTTTTACATTTCATCATAATAAAAAATAGGTCACCTTTTCAAATGATGAATTCCTTTGAAACACTAGAGTCAGTGTGCAAACATCACTTCTCAAATCCCAAGTTTTTTGTACACTTTTTAAGTTCTAGTAAATTCTATTTGTTTTAGTTTCTTAGAAAATCCCAAAAGAAACTTAATGATTCACAATGACATGCAGTCCCCCTTCCAGCACCAATGCAATTCCTGATCATGCAATTTCTGATCCTCGCATCAACTATAGAAAAACAGAGACCAAAGCATTATATCAAAATTTAATAACTATACATCATGATTCATTTTGACAACTTAAAATTTGAAGTTTGAACAGCACACGTTAACCATCATAACACAAAAAGTACATATAGAGATTGCTCCCAAAAAAAAAAAAAAAACCATTGTTGGTTTAAATTTCAAATAACCATGTCAGAACATAAGCCAGATGATCCAGAACAGTATATTAATACTTTGGCCAAATTATGCTGTAGAACTTGCAAGCTTGAGGTGATGATAAACATCGCAATAATGTAATATTCTCCGCGACAATAATCAAAATACTCAAAACTCGAGTAATAAAGTCAGTCATGAACACCCACTTCTTCCTAACATTAAATTCATGTTTAAGACAGTCATCAGCATTAGAATGCACATTTACAATGCAAATCTTTTTCAAAACAAAACCCAATTGTATATAGAATCTTTCTTCTTCTTTTTTCTATTATACCTTGGCGTGGTGGTCACTCACAGCCAGTCCTGCTGTTGTATCTTAAGTGGGAGATACACCTCCGACAGGTACTGGAACCCAAATGAGCTCAGCGCCTGTATTTCTGCCTTCTGCCTCGTCTTCACCATCAGCTCCAGCTCCTCCACCCACCCAGGGTTCTTCTTCACGAAATCCTCCTCCAGCATATCCTTTCCTGTCTTAACATCCTGTTCTGTCATCGGAAGCCTGCATTGCTCTGGGATCTGGTACTTGTCCAGATCGCTAGGCCGGATCCCCAGCCACTTGATGTCCGGTGTTGTCAGGTTCGAGCTGTCATACGACATGTTCTTTGACCCGCACATGTACACCGACAGGATCTTCAGCCCGTATGGATCACTGTCAACAAGGGCCAGCACCGGCAACCGCAGCTCTGTCTTCATCTTCTTCAGGAATAGTCTCGTTGCAACGTCTGGCTGGCCCTTGGCAGTCACAATCACGCACGGGAACCGGTTGTAGAACCGATCCTCGGCAAGCCGCATGAACGCAGCGTCCTTCTCAACAAGAAGGATGAAGAGGGCGTCGGACTCAAGGCCAGACACGCGGTCGACGTTGGGGGGAATGGCCTTCCCGCCAACCCCCATCTTTGTGCAATCTATGCGGTCGCCGTCGTCGTAGAAGACAAGGCGGCCTACGACAACGCCTTTCTCGGAGGCGACAACATTGAGGCTGGAGCGGGTGCAGCCAAGCATGCACGAGACATCGTCGAGGACGGCGTCGGACTGGGACTGGTCGCCGAAGAGCTTTACGTCGGTATAGAAGAGATCACGCTTGGTGACGTGGATGTTCTTGAGAGCGAGCTGGTGGACAAGAGAGAGGACGCGGGCCGTGATGGTGGTTTTGCGGACGGTAGAGACGCTGGAGAAGGAGCGGACCGAGGGCTTGTCTTTGAGGACAATGCGATCAAGCTCGGGGATATAAACCTGGTTGGAGCTGCCGCGGGCCGGGACTGAGAAAGAAAAGCCACGTCCCGATAGGATGGATGAGGCGGCAGCAAGGACCGTCGATTCGATGGCGGTAAGGACGCTGGACGGTGGGAGATCGGTCACCTCGCGGTATGGAAAGGAGAGATTGAGATCGGAGAGGGATAGCGATTTTTCGCTGTGGGAAGATTGGGCGGAATGGAAGGTCTGCTTGAAGGAATTCAGGATGACGGAGTCGGGCTTGAGTCGGTTCTTGAAGGAGAGTGCGCTGTTTGTGCCGGCGCTCTTGGAGGTTCGGGATTTTGAGCGGGGTCGTGGGGCCAGCTCCTCGTCGTCATCTGAGGTGGGGTCCACACGACGGCGCTTCTTGTCCGCCATTGATGGGAGGTGGACTGCTGGGGAGGGTTGGATAGAAGGGGCGGGAGATGTTGATGGCGAGAGTGGAGTGCGCGAGAGCTTCGGGGATTTTTAGGGTTTTGTTATTACTCGGCGATATTTTGAAAATATCTCGATATTATCGCGGAAAATCATCGCGGTATTTTAAAACTAAATATCTTGAATAAATCCATGTTTATACAAATTTTCAATGTTAAATCATTTATTAATTTATAATAAATATTTATAATATTTTATTTTTACGAAGATTTTCCCGATATTGCTGAGAACGAAATTTCTCACTATCCGTTACGCAGCGCCAAAGCTGTGTGGCTGCGTGGCCCATTGTGTTTTATACGTTAAAATCCACACCGCCTATCACGTGAGAAACATTTTTAACGGTACATATAAATTATCTGGAATCCGATTGCGGATTGTATAATGAGTAAACTCTGTGGCGGCACACGGTGATTTATGTATTATATCCGATTCCATCAGTCTATTTTATCAGATAATTTTATAATTTTATGGCTTGATTCCAAAATATAAATATATCCAAAGTTCGAATAGGCCATACATAGTAAACAATGTGAATTGAGTTTCCACGGGTAAAAGATCCTTAAGTGGCATAAAATTTTTAGATTAAGCTGATACTTGTATCTTTCTTTGGTTTCTTTCGTTTATGTTTGTGCAAAGCGATTGTATGACCAAGGTTGGTTGGCAAATAGGCATTGTTGTGGGCTCAAAGAAAGTTTAACGGGTATGGGTTATTCAGATTTACTTTTACATTTAATGGGTAGGAGCTATTCTTTAAATAATTTGCCATTAAAATCAAGCATTATTTTATTATAATGGTACATGAAATATACAAGGATTCTGTATAATAATTAAAATAAAATTAATGAAAAAAAAATTAGAGCCAATTGCAAATTATATAAAAACACAGGATGCATGGTTCACCACTTAGAATATATTCACGGACAATTCAACAAAAAACTAACCCACCATAGCAAGGAAATTTTATAAAGAACAAGTTATATATAGTGCATTCTTTGTAAACATGCCAAAATGTCTTTGAATCTAAACTTGTAAGAGAAAACTGTCCACCATTGCATATGCCGACAATAAATCTTCTTATTGTGAAGACATTGAGAAGATGACCCTAAAGTAACTCTTGAAAAAGTCTTGAAACCATTGAACAATGCCTTTAAGAAGAAAATTCATCTTGAACTCCTTTTTTGACTTGTGTAAAATGAATTATTTTTCAAATTCATAACTCCGCATTTTTCTTAATAAAACTTTCCTTAGAAGCCTCCTTTTCACGAATGAAATATTGAAAATAACCCAATATTTCACAAACACTAGCCTTGTTTACTTATGTATAACATGAGTTATATGGGCTTAAAGGGGAGTTAAACCTGTCATGATTTTGGTGTCACTATTTTAATAATCCACACCATAATAACAAAATTACTTTCTTGCCTTGTTAATCCATCATTATTACCTTGCTTTGAAGCTCAGAGAAGTTAAGCTCCAATCCAACTTTTCCACTTGAACAGTCTTTGTGGTCGTAAACGTTGCAATGTAAGAGCCTGGTGCCCAACAGTTTTTTCTTAACTTGGTTATGCTACGTAGATGGGGTATGGTATTTACTTAGAGCTAAAGAGGCATTGGATTTTTTGTGTTACCATTAGCCAAAAGAAGTTTGGAATCAACAATCGACTAAAAATCATAGAATCACTAAAATGCTATGAAGACGTGAGGTTTCTCGGCTCAAATGACTCATGCAGTTAGTTTGCAACTGTTAATTCTGAATAAGGGTCTCAGTGACAAAAGATAAAGGAATTAAGCACCTAACCCTACTTACATAACGTGTAATCTATACTCTATGGGATCTAATGATTTTTAGGAGAATCTAGCAAAATTTCGGTATTATATAACTAGCCATGCTTCATGTAACCCACAAGAGAAAAGGCATGCAAAACTAATGAATTATTTAGACCTTCACAGAGACAAGTGACTCCAAGTAGGTAGAAATAAAGTAAAAGACAGTAAATAAAATGTAATCTTAGCATCACTTCACAAAGTTTACAACTCCAGATAAGCTAAACATAGTAAAACAAACACAAAGTAAAAAAGAATAAAAATATGAGTTAATATTATAAATATACTGGGAATGTGTGGAGTGGAATGTAATCTAAACTAGATTGAGATATAAGAAAGCAAAGGAGAGGCTAAACACCCTTTTATTGCAAAATGGATTGTCACGTCCTAAACCCGAAAATCGGATTCACATGAATCCCGATTGCCGAATCCGGTGCTGACAGCCTCCATAGTGCCCCATTCTCGATTCCTGACAATCATATGTCAGATTTCGATCCTGGGATCGTACAAGGAGGATTTTTAGAATGATTTTTTTTTTTTTTGTAATGGAACATAACCACAACATAACCAAGTCACAAAAACAACATCACCACATATCCACTATATCAAAAACTTTAAGTACAATGCGAAAAGAGAAATACAAGATGATCAAAAAGCTCCAAAATGGCCTGATACGCTCTCCTGCCTCATCGCTGCTGCTGTCCAGCGACACCTGCACACAACGGTTGTGCATAAGCTTACAAAAGCTTAGAGGGTGGTGTAAGTGTGTGCGTAAGACAAGTGTCAAGTATATAATATCAGAGTAATGCGAAAGTATGCGGTGAGTCTATGAATACAATCAACCATACCAAGGCTATGTAATGCAAGACATGAATGCTATCGGCCATAGCAAGGCCATGCGAGGTGAGACATGAATGCCATCGGCCACACCGATGTAATGCAAGACCTACATAGCCGAGTGTCATATGCGAAATGCGATCCAAGCAAGTCGGTACTCATCAAGTACACATATCAGTATAGTTCTCTCTAGATATCACCGGGGTCTAATACACTTTGCAGTAACTGCCACCTCTCTGGCTGCACAGTCAAGCAAGCGGAATAGACTTCATTATCCGCCTGACCAGTAGTCTGCCAATACCTACCCGGCTCGTCGATAGCAGACTCATTTGCGAGCTGGTCAAACTCAGCCTAGCTTATAGCCCCCTCACTCAGGCGGATAAGGCCACACCCCCTTCCAACCGACCACGACACAGTGGGAGACGTGGCCTACTGGTATTTGGCACTCGGGTGCTCGTGTATCCACTCGGTCTAGATGTTGGAGCATCTCCTGGTACCAAAAATGTTCTGGGACTTTCACTCAAGGACATCCTAAGTGCCCACAGTGCTAGAACCAAGTATTTTTCGTATCCAATACGGCCATCCACGATGTACTTGTGGAGCCACAGCCTTGATGTCGCTAGGGCGTGCAGTGATCAAGTCACACATATGCGAGATGCATGAATCACACATCAAATCATGCAGAAATTCAGCGCGTACTACGCGATCATGTAGGGCACTCTATCTCATAACGAGTCTCGTAAATGGTCTGCCCAATGGCGTATTCTATGATCAGTCACTACTCATATCAAGCATACATATGATGCGTATGGGCATAAGTCATTGGATTATACTAAGTATGTTATAAAGCGATGAATATTAACGAGTATAGGCCTATCAATGGGCCCTAAAGAGAGTTACAATGCGGACATTTAACCTACATTGTACTTACAATGTGGACGTCAAACCAACATTGTTCCCTAGGCACGGGCTGCCATAAATATCATTACATGAACCATGGAAAATCACACATTGCAATGAACTCTAAGGACATCCCGTTGGGCCTTGACCTATGGGCCTTAGATACATCAAATAGGTCGTATCACATGGGCCTTACATTCATCAAATGGGCTACATTATTGGGCCTCACCAATGAGTCTTATGTACATTGCAATGGTCCATGACCCATGGGCCTTTTAATACATCACAATGGGCCTCGTAACATGGGCCTTAAATATCAAAGTGGGTCTCAACCATGGGCCACAAATACATCGAATAGGCCTTATAACATGGGCCTTACAGTCACCTCAAAGTGGGCCTCAATAACGGCTTCATACACATCAAGGCGAGCCTCAATCAATGGGCCATGATTAAGGCAAGGTGGGCCTAATCACTTGGGCCTTATATATACCAAGGTGGGCCCACTTGAATTATAGATCTACCTTATTTTTAGTCTCAAGCCTACTAAGGTGAGCTTGCCAAATGGTTGAACAGACTGCATGCAACACATGCATCATGGTGGGTTCCACCACCCAAGTATGGACGATGTGCATAAAACACATAAATCTCGATGGGCTCCTCCATCCACTGCTGTGGATGGTGTGGCTAGAACTCATACATCATGGTGGGTTCCACCGTCCGCCTGGACGGTGTGAATAAAACAAATACATCATTGGTGGGTCCCACCCACGCCAGCACACACTCCATGTTAGCCACCACTAGGGATCGATACCAAGACCATTGTTGAAACGAGGTATCTCCACTCAGTCCGCCAGTGAGCTAGGGACTAGCGTGGATAGTGGGTCCCACGTGGGGCCCAGCATAACGTTTATATTCCATCCAGGCCATTGACAAGGCCACACGGGCCCTGGGTGAACAAAAAAACAAATTTCATATTGATCCAAGCCTTCTGGGGACCCCAGAAGGGTTTCAAAGGTAGACATTCAATCACAATGTTTCTCTAAGATGTGGGCCACCTGAGCGTTGGATATACCCCATTTTCGGAGGGGGCCCACGAGATCAACGGGTTAGATGGCTAATAAACATTAAGGTGGGGCCCATGGCTGGAGTCGTGGGTCTGCCTCCGTTTCACACTGACGCTGACAGCGTCCTGCTGTTTGGCAGGCGCTGCACCTCTTCTTCCTTGTTTTTTTTTTTTTTTGAAAAAACTATTTTTTTACGATTTTTCATACCTGGGGCCTACATCTGATGAATCCACTCCAGCCATTGTATACCAAGGCCCATAATAAATCTATCAAGACCAATATCGGACCTTTTTCAGCGTGTAAAAGATTTTCTGGATAAATTTCAATAATATTAATGCTATTTTCAACACTATGGCCCACTAGAAAGTTAGATCAGCTTCATATTTTGGCTCAACGCCTAAAATAATCTGAGGAAAGAGATGGACGGCGTGGATTGAATGCATTCATCAAGGTGGGCCTATATGAGTGACCCACCCCATGAGCTTAAAAATCCAAGCTCATATTTGTGTTTTCTCCCAGCAACGTCCAGACGCTGGACGTTTTTGGGCGTAGTAATGTATTCAAGGTGGGCCCTATTTAGGTGGGCCACCACATGATGGATGGTGTGAGCGTAACACATATAAGATGGGCCCCACTCATGGACGGCTTGTATAAAATACTTACTTCAAGGTGGGTCCATCCAAGTGGGCCATACGGCCGTTGCATCACACACAAAGAAATAAAATAAATGAAGAGAGGGAGAGAGATAGAGTGAGACACGTGTGATGGAGGGCTCCGCCACTATGAGCCCTCCCTTGCATTCAATCGTACATCGAGTAGGCCCTAATACAAGTGGACCCACTATTTCAAAGATCAACGGTGGAGATCTTTCTCCACTAAAAATGAACAGTCTAGATGACCTTTTTAATGCAAGGAAAGTAAACATCATGATGGGGGTCCATGGAGAATGACCCTATCATGGAATGATATTGATGATCAAGATGGGCCATCGATCACATCTTAGGGTCCAAAGTGAGATCCATACCATTGATCGTTAGGCCTCACTTGGCCCATCTTAAAAAAATATGAAAAAGTAGTCTATGGAAGCACCCACCACTTGATCTTCTTGGTACGTTGGAAAGCTACTCTCCTAGAGCTTCACTTTGATGGTGGAGATGGAAAATGGATGGCTAGGATTAGAGCTTTTGGGATGGGAAGTGGGCCACCAAAATCACAGTTTCTCTTGGGAAAACCTTGGACGTGTGATGCTCTCTTGGTTGCTTGGAATTGTTGAGAAATGAGAGAGAGAGAGAGATGGGATGTAAGGAGTGATGGAGTGATGGGGTGATGAACATGTACTTGACATGTATGGGTGTGTAAGAAAGAGAGAGGGAGAGAGTTAACTTTGGTGGTTGCTTGGGGATGGGGTGAAAGATGATGTGTACTTGATATAAAGTGATTGATGGAGTGATTGATTGATTGATGGATTGATGGGACATGTTGTAGAGATTCTCTTGAGATTACAAACGCATAGTGTTTTCTCGAAATAAATGCCGGTTCACATCTCTTAGTCAGGGTATCGGATCGGTACATGAGTCGCGGCGTTGGAACTGCGGCGACTGTGCAGTCGCAATGATACAAGTCTCGGATTAAGCTAACTCAAATGTATAGGATACGACTTATGGTCGTGCGCAAATGTCGATTACAGGTCGTAGATTGCCGGAATTCGATGGGAAGGATCGCGGGAAACGACGGAACAGTACGGTCTACGATATGGGTCTTACATGAATGGTCAAAATTTTCTAATTCCAACCCTACTCACTTCTTTAGCAGTTTCTTCAATAGGTTATTTTCTCCTTGGGTGGTCTCTTATGTGGGGTAGCACCTTGGCATGGGTGGTCTCTTATGTGGGGTAGCACCTTGGCATGTCAGAAATCCTTAGGGCACTTCAAAATCTCAGACTGTCGACCCTTCTCTGATCTCACGAATTTCACCTTTGACTTCTACTCGCTCAACTACCTCCAGAATGATAATCGTTGTGTGAATTTACAGACTTCACCCATTGGCTCATGGACAACTGACCGTGATGTTTCTGCCTCCCATTAATGGGTTGGCTTATGTAATGCTTAAAAAGAATGATTAGGCCATGTGGACCAGCAGCTATCCGTAAGCTGGGGGTTTATTTTGTCCCTGTTTTACATGTGCTTTGCATATACAAGGGGGTATTTAATGTCCTGAAGGGTTTAGTTGTTTATTAGATGTATGTGCAACCTTGTCAGAGATCGGTCAATTGGGCATGTTCGATGTCTCCAAAAGTGTCGGGGATCATTTTAGCTTGTCATGGTTAAAATTTTGACATTTCTCAAGCCATTCAGAGATCATTTTATCGAATGGGTCTATAGATAGGGTTTCTAGAGGGTTTATATTATAGGCTAAGATTTGATTTATCTGGCTCTGAATTTGTCGATCAGGCATTGATTGTTTTTGTAACATACCGAGGGTCTTACCTACTTGCTTGATTTAGATTTCAGTGCTTCTTGAACTACTTAAGGATGGTTTCATCGAAGTCTACCCAAAACCTGAAGAGTTGTTTAGTCTCATTTTGGGTGGGTTGTCTATAAATGTCCCTCTTTGGCAAAGGTTGTGGGCAACCAAATGCTATAGCTGCTTGACACCCCACCTTTTAGGTAAGTCATAGACACTGTCGTGTCTATTTTAAGTAAGGTTTCTTTGTCGAAGACTCACTTGGTGAGAGAATAACACAAGTGTCTCACGAGGGTCAAGGAAAAACTTGTGATTTGTCCCTATGTTTTTGGCAACCTTATAGAGCATAAAATCTCAACCCTTTCATGTTGTGACTGACAGTCATGCATCGAGTGGGTCTATAAGTATGGATTTTGGATAGTTAGTGTCATGCCCTAAATTCAGAAATCGAGCTCATAAAATTCTTGATCGCTGAATCCAGTGCCGACAGCTTCCGTAGTACCCCATTCTCGGCTCCCAACACCAATTCATCAGATTCCGATCTTGGGATCCTACAAGGAGGATTTTTTTTCTAACGTACATTTATCTCATAAGAAGCATAACCACAAGTTTACCCAAATCACAAAGGCAACATCATCATCACATATCCACTAATATAAATAGTTGAATACAGTGCTAAAAGAAAATTTTATATATGTCAAAAATCAAAGCTCTAGGAGACCACTGCATGCTCCAAGTTCAACACTGCTGCAACCTAACACCACCTGCACGCATCAATCATGCATAAGCTTATAGAAAGCTTAGAGGGTGGTGTAAGTGTGTGCGATGCACGTGCCAAACATATAAATATCAGAGTAAGTGGAAATACTGGCAATCCATAAATCGTACAATATCAGAGTAATGCGAAAACATGCTGGTAGGTCCATAAATTTCATTAGCCTTATCCAAGCTATGTGATGTAAAAATATAATAGGCTAATATCATATACTGACGAAGCAATGTAGATCAACTATGCAATGCGAAGACATAGTAAACCAAATATTGAATACTGAGGATTCAATGAAATATGCAATTCCTGACGAATCGAAAAATACTGTCAACATCATCTAGGCCATATAAATACGGAAACATAGCAACCGAAATACCATATGCTGCAGATGTAATGCAATATGACGTGCGAATGAAATGACCAAGCTAGAGTGTAAAGTCGGGATGATATTACATAGTATCGCAGGCTACGAGGTCTACCACAAGGGACTTCTATCCAAACCAGTCCCATACCAAAATTTTGATAGGCAGACTCAATGTGGTAAATTTCTAATCTCAGGTTAGTCGCTCGCCCCAATCAAAATCTTGGCCATTGCGAAGGTACACATAACATATAGTTGTGCACCACGAGCCCGATTGGATAGTGAATAAATAAATGAATGAGTATGCAACTCCTGCTCAATAAGTCCACATATCAGTACCATACATCTCTATGATCATCACCGGGGTCTATTACACTCTACGCCAGTTTGTCGCCCCCATTCGAGCGCACAACTGGGTAAGTGGAAGAAACCTCACTATCCGCTTGTCAATATTGGGCCCGACTCGTTGATAGTGGACCCATTCCTCAAGCTAGTCAAAATCAACTTAGATATTTCCCTCTCACTCAGGTAGGTAAGGTCACACCTCCTCCAACCAACCATGACACAGTGGAAGATGCGGCCTAGTGGTATACGGCCCTCATGCGCTCATATATATCCACTCGGTTTAGATGTTGGGGCATCTCCTGACCATGGAGGTTTAGAGATTTTCATCCAGGGACATCTATGGCGCCCATATGCTAGAACCAAATATTTTCAGTGTCTCATTTGACCATTCACGACATGCATGTGAAGGCTACGGCCCTGATGTCGCTAGGACGTACATTAATCATATCACAAAATGTAAGATACATGAGTCACATAGTCCAATCATGCATCAATCTTGCGCAAAGTGTGCACTCATGTGGGATAACTTCACCTATCAAGGAGTCTCATAAACCACCTGCATTATGGCATATGTAATGGTCAATCACATCTCATAACAAATATACAAATGATGCGTATGGGCATGTATTATGATGTTATGTTGTCACATACTCATAATCGGTATCGATAATCGGCATCGATAATTGGCCTCGATAATCGGCATCGACAATTGGCCTCGATAATCGATACAGATAATAGGCATCGATAATCAACCTTGACAATTGACCTAAGGGAAGGTCACAATGTGGACATTTAACCATCATTGTCCATCAATGTGGACATTTAACCAACATCGCTCCCAAGGAGTGGCCTCACATAAAGTCAAACGTATAATGGACCCATGGCCCCACAAGGGTCTAATATACATCACCATGGGCCTCACTCAAGGGCCTAATACACATAACAATGGGCCTCGGCATATGGGCCATCACGTTGGGCCTCACTCATGGGCCACACATACATCACAATGGGCCTCGACACATGGGCCATAAATACATCATATCGGGCCTTATATACATCAAGTGGGCTGCATCAACGGACCGCACCAATGGGCCTCATAAACATCAAGTGGGCTGCATCAACGGGCCGCACCAATGGGTCTCATAAACGTCAAGTGGGCCACATCAATGGGCCGCACCAATGGGCCTCGTATACATCAAGTGGGCCACACCAATGGGTCGCACCAATGGGTCTCATATACTTCAAGTGGGCTGCATTAATGAGCTGCACCAGTGGGCACCAATGGGTCTCATAAACATCAAGTGGGCCGCATCAATGGGTTGTACTAATGGGTCTCATATACCTCAAGTGGGCCGCATCAATGGGTTGTACCAATGGATCTCATATACCTCAAGTGGGCCGCACCAATGGGTCTTGTATACATCAAGTGGGCTGCACCAATGGGCCTCATATACCTCAAGTGGGCCGCATCAATGGGCCACACCAATGGGTCTCGTATACATCAAGTCGAGCCGCATCATGTGGACCTCATATACATCAAGTCGGGCCGCATCATGTGGACCTCATATACATCAAGTCGGGCCGCATCATGTGGGCCTCACATACATCAAGTCGGGCCGCATCATATGGGCCTCATATACATCAAGTCGGGCCGCATCATGTGGGCCTCATATACATCAAGTCGGGCCGCATCATGTGGGCCTCATATACATCAAGTCAGGCTGCATCATATGGACCTCATATACATCAAGTGGGCCGCATCGCATGGGCCACATATACATCACAATGGGCCACATCACATGGGCCTAATATACATCACAATGGGCCTCGTCTCATGGACCTTAAATACATCATGAAGGGCCCTATCCCATGGGCCTCGTACCTGGGCTTCAAATATATCACAATGGGCCTCGCATCTAGGCCACAGACATCACGTGTGGGCCTCATCCATCACGTGTGGGTCTCATACATCACGTGTGGGCCTTATCCAACAGGTGTGGGTCTCATATCCATCAAATGGGCCGCAATACAATATTGGGCCTCAACATATTAGCCAATATATATTACATCAGGCCTCATCAAATGGGCCCCAAATACATCATATTGGGCTGCAATACATGGGCCCATATACAACAAGTGGGCTGCACTACTTGGGCCTCGAAGACATCATAATGAGCCACAACCCATGGGCTTCAAGTACATCACAATGGAAGATCATCTGAACCATACTACAAATATCAGCGGAGATAATGATTTCCACCCCTAAAATTACCAGGGCCCACCGTAACATTCATTTTCCATCCAATCTATTCATATGGTCACAAAGACCTAAATCAAGAGGAAAAACAAGTATCATATTGATCCAGAACTTCTATGGTGCCTAAGGAATTTTAATGGGAGGCGTTCATTTCTTCACTGTTTTCTACAATGTGGTCCATCTGATAGATCTGCCTCATTTTTATTCTCAAGCCTTAAGACGAACTCACCATCCGGATGGATAGTTTGGATGTAACACATACATCAAGGTGGGCCCGTCAAATGGATGGAGTGGATTAAAACCCATACATCGTAGTGGAATCCCATAGAACTTGTTAACGTCATGTATAATAACAGTAAGGTGCTGCTCATTCATCAGATAGGCAGTGTGATAAAACACACACCTCATGATCAAACCCTCTAATCGGCTGACGTGGGACCACCAGCGGGTGGATGGTCACCTAATGGACGGTCACCTGATGATCAGGCCCACGGAACTTGTAGACGTAATACAGTAGCCGTATAGCTAATGGATGATGAGGATGGAAAATATCTTCATCAAGGTGGGCCCCATCCCACACATGCAGCATGTGTGGGATGGGCCCCACACATCTGCCAAAGAGAGGGACAGATAGGATAAAACACATATATCATGTGCAGTCCCACGGCTCTTGTTGAAATCAATACAACAGCTACATAGCCGCTGTAAGGACCTCCACCCAATCCACTATTTTATCAGGTGGGTCCCACCACATGATATAATATATATATATATATATATATATATATATATATATATATATATATATATATATATATATATATATATATATATATATATATATATATATCATCCTATTATAATATAGTAGATATCTTCTTCTTCTTCTTTTTTTCTGATAACGTCCTGGTCCTGGACGGCCTGGATATGTAACACATACATCACGTGACTGTCACGGATGGACGACGTGGATTTACAATACATGATGGTGGGCCACAGATGGCCTGGATTTACAATACATGATGGTGGGCCACAGACGGCCTAGATAAAATACATGAATCAGGTGGGTTCACATGTGTGGCCCACCAACAGCTTATATTAAAGCTAATATTTATGTTTTCCCTTTATTCGAGCCTATGTGATCAGCTGGTCATGCAGGCACCAAACCGGGCAGCAAGGTGGCCCACTCGGTGGACGGTATGGATAAAATACGTACATCAGGGTGGCCATTCAAACAGTGAGAGAGAGAGAGAGAGAGAGAGAGAGAGAGAGAGAGAGAGAGAATCGAGTGGTGGAAGGGAGCTTGCCACTATGAGCTCCCTTGATCTATATCACATACATCAAGATGGGTCCCACCACAAGTGGCCCTCAAATCATTCAAATCCATAATGAAAATCTTAGATCACCCACCTTTCCTTCTTCTTCCTCCCTAGTGCTCCAAGGCTCCTAAGAAGCTCCTTTAATAGTGGAGATGATGATCTAAGGGTTGGATTGGTTGGTAAGAAGGTGGGCCACACCTGGCTATCTCATCTCCCTTAGACGTTCTTTCTCATGGTAGCTTTGAAGAATGGTTTGAGAGAGAGAGAGAGAGAGAGAGAGAGAGAGAGAGAGAGATGATGTAAGGGATGGGTGATGGATGGTGAGTGATGGGTGAGTGAGTGATGGGTGTACTTGACATATACGGGTTGTGTAAGAGAGAGAGTTGACTTTAAGGGTTGCTTGTACTTGGTATGGGATATGTACTTTAACATTATTAATGTGATTGATGGGACATGTTCTCTTGTGTTTACAAATCCACGGCATTTTTCTTAAACTGAACACAAGCCCACATCTCCTGGCTTAGGCATCACATCGGTGTGCGAGACGCCGCATCTGAATTGTGACGACGGCACAATCGCAAGGGTGCAAGTCTTAGGTTGAGTCGACTCAGATTGATAGGGTACGACTCAAGGATGTGCACAAATGCTATCTACGCATCGCGGGTCATCGAAATTTGACTGGGAGGACCGCGGAAGCCTATGGCATGGTACGATCTAGGATACGGGCCTCACAGTTAGTGCCCCTGTGCTTTTTGTGACCTTACAAGGATTTGCCTAACACACTTTGATTAGGAAGAAAAGTTCTCAATTCTACACAATCGCTTAGGATCGCCTATAAGACTAGTCATTGCAGTGAACAATTGTCTATGCTTTTTTCAGCTTTTATGAATCTCCTACATTACAATGTGTTAGGCTGATAGGTGTCCCGAACTAGCATCATGTTGGGTTATTCTTTTATCATTATATTTTATATTCTAACGCCGTGATTGTAATAAGTTTTTCATGGTTTAAAGTGAAATTGCACTAATTTGGATATGCTTAGTTCATATTTTGAAACAATTAGTTTGACATTGAAAATTCAAGTCAACCGTCTCTTATTCCACTTATGATTTCAGAGAAGACCGAGAGTAAGCAAAAAAACAAAACCAATTACTAATGTTACGTCAGTACCCACTTGCAAGTAAGGAAGACCACCCAATGCCTTGGATATCCTACGCATTATATATATTTTTTGAATTTTCAAAAAAGGACCCAGTTGTAGAACACTGTTTCATAGGGTTTTATTTGAAGCTATGTTTTGAAAGATTTTCCTAGACTATTTTATTTTGAAAACATTTACCCAACCTCGAGGGGAGGCTTCGTCCAATGGTTTTTTTTTTTTTTTTTTTTTTTTTTTTTTTTTTTTTTTTTCAGATAAGTCCAACTAATTATTTTATCTCCTCTGGGGATTTTGATGGTTGTGGTCAGTGTTGGTTTTATGGTGATATTTTTTAAAAATAGTTCAATTCCATCTTTTTGCGATCCAATTGTTGCAATCAAGATTGCTTTTTATTGAAATATTTTTAAAAAATTTTAAATGAATCTAATCCATTGTGTTGTGATCTGATGGTCACAATCAAGATTAGTTTTTATCGAAATACTTTTTTTTTTATATATTTTTTAAAATAAACCCAATCCATCATTTTGCAATTTGATGGTTACGATTAAGATTGGTTTTTATTGAAATATTTTTTGACTTTTTAAAAAAATAAATCCAATCCATCATTTCATGATTAAGATTGGTTTTTATTGATTTTTTTAAATTTTATTTAAAATAATTTCAATCCATCATCTCGTGGCTCGATGATCGTGATTAAGATTGAAATATTTTTTATTTCTTAGAAAAAAAATTAAATCCATCGTTTTGTGATCCAATGGTTGCGATTAAATTTAGTTTTTATTGAAATATTTTTTTAGATTTTTAAAAAAGGAAATCCAATATATTATCTCACGATCCAACAGTCGTAATGTAACGCCCCGAAAATCGGGGGTCGAGCAAAACTCAACTCCCGAGTTCCAACACATCACTCATGCAACATAGATAATAATGTTTGAATGTTGTCCATATTAGTGCATTAAACATGAGTGGGATTACACTAAAACAACATATCATACTCCAGAGTTAATGTAATTAAGCAAGCGGAAGACTGAGATAGGTATAGAAAGTATATGTACAGGTTTCATAACCTCCAGAGTATGATCATGTAATTGGACTAAATATATACATATTTTGTTTCAAAATACATAAAATATCAAAATGTAAATGTTTAACTAATCCAATATCCCTGTAATCCCAGTGACGTAGCTCTAGGTCTACACAGACCCACCTGAGAGCTGAACGTAGGAGAACTCCTCCTTGTCAATGAAATCTGGCTCTGTTATGAAAGCCTCGTCGTAACTTGCATCTAAATCAGAGTTTGGTTGGTGTTTTAAAACAGTGTCCCAGAGTGGGAGTGAGTGATCAAATCAGTGGTACTATAAGGCAAAGGTTAACATGTTATCAATTTAATCAAGCAGTAATGATAAAACAGTACAACAATCATATCCTAAGTACTCTTATTAATGCAGAGATGGTATGCTATAATGATGTATGCTCTCGGCTGCACTCCTTTAGTGACTTCATCTAATGATCGCGCATTGTAAAATTCCTAAAAGTGCGCTTCCTCGCCAAAGCACATGCAATACGGTGCATGGTCGTGTTAGCTAAGTAATTTATTAGGTTTATTCATATAGCAGATTCAGGAAGCTAAGGTACCTCCCTTTTTATCATTTATCCAAATAAGGATCCATCTAGGGTCATCAATCCTATCTAATCACATACGATAGGCAAGTTGTAGGGCATCACCCCTGATGAAAATAGTAGATAGGCAAGTTCAAGAGTTTACACTCGAGGTCACTACGGGGAGGCTTGTCACCTCAGCGTAAGCCTAATTTATACTCGAGGTCACTATAGAAGGCTTTTCACCTAAACATAGGCCGACAACTTGAATATAGTGTCCCATACACCACCATATTCGGTTTACGAGTTTGGATTGCTCACTGGTCACTATAGGGAGGCTTATCACCCCAGCGTAGGCCAAAAGCTAGATCACAGTGTCCCATACACCACCATGTCCGGTTCATGAGTCTTAGTGGATCTTAATACCATGGTTGAAACGGGTTTTATATTGATAAGTGGTACATTAGATTTAAGCAGTAGTGTCCATACATAATAAACATATAATAGGCTAATCAGGCTATTTGACAAGTGCGATTGGTACGAGCGTACGTTGAATTGATCGACATAGAGCGCGTATGCACTCCACGTGGCCTAACCACTGTCAACAATCACCATACAACTCAGATTCATCGAACGTATCTAATGTGGTGAAACTAATTCAACCACTTAGTCGGGAACCGTTACCGATTGCTTAGACTGTGTAATAGTCCTAATCATACTCAAATGCAAGAGGTAGTCACATATGTTAATCATAATAGCATTTAATGAACAATTCAAACATAATTTTCATTTGAGCATTTTATTAAACACATTAAATAAGTTATTATACATATGCATTTCATCCATAAATCACATAGCAGCAATTTACATTATATGAAGGAAACTACAAATATAGATCAAGTAGTTGAGGATCCCATCTCAACACCCTTGTTGGAAGCGATTTATCAAACAATTTCTCATTCAGACATTTTATTAAACACTTAGACTGCATAATACTATATACATAAACTAAATTAATCATAACATATATTATGGCAGGTCCTTTCACAAAGGAGCCGTCATACATACAACAAACATGTATTCTAGATTAATAGTCGTGGCAAGCATAAATAATATTTCACCTTCATTCAAACATTTCAACAAACACATGAAATGCATTTTATATTCACATAGTTCACACACATGTATAGTTTATCGAATACATCGTAACCAAGATTATATGGCAGCAATCAAGTCAAATATAAATCATTGCTGACATTGAAAGCCTTGAATACCATAACTTAAACGTTTATAGTCCGCACCTTTCGACGGATTCCTAGTTTCGAGCTCGGTTCGAATCCTACATCCCCGTATACAGAACAATGGTACCTAAACATCGAAATAGGTTAACCATTTCACTGATTCCTCTATTTATATTCCTAAAATAAGATTAGGGTTAGGATTTCTTATCCAAATCGAAGTTAGAATCGATGGTGTAGCAATGGTGGGGTGGTGATCCGATACATGCTGTAGTGGGAGTGAATCCCAGCAATGATCTACTGATCTCTCTCTGCTCCTCACTCTTTTCTCCTCTTTTCTCTCTTCTCTCTCCTAGGGTTAGAGAAATTCGTATGGAATGAGAGAGGGGTGGTTTAAGGTCTTTAAATAGGCCCAAAAGTGATGTCAATGGCCCCAGGGCCATGGTATACTTAGGTTATAGCTAAAGGGTGCCTGTTTTTGAAAAATAGGGGGCCGTTAGAAAGGTCCATTTCTTACCTAAGTCATGAAGGAAGTTCACTGACAATGGATCTACGTTAAGGCTGTATTTATGGTGCGATCTGACAAACTAATCGGTCAGGAAGGACCTGCATCAGATCAACGGTCGTCGTTACTCGATCAGGGCCACAAGTATACCAATAGGTGTAAGGAAATTTTCCTGATCCATGGGTGTAGTTGGGTCAGAATCTGACGGTCTGAAGTCTTCAATTTCTCCCGCAAGTGAATGGTCCAATTCACTTGAGTTCGAGTTCATTTTCTAAAGATATTCGCGTTTCTCATACACTTCGCTCCAGGCTCAAGTTGTGCGTTTCTGGATACTATTTGGACTCAATTCTCGCGATCGTTGTCAAGCCTAATAAGGCGGTCATAATCTTATAGCTTCGCGATAATCGAACTTTCGACGTGCGTCCAGGTCCGATATGGAGTTTCAATGTGCTCCCGAGAGCAAATGAGTTTTGAGATTTCTCCTATGTTTTCTAGTAATGTTGAGCTAGCGATTTTAATGGTTTTGGGTCTTGCAGTTCATATAGATAGTGGTTCAAGCAAATCCATTGATTAATTTAGTTTAATACTTAATTAATTTTTATCTAATTTTCACAGTATATAGTTTTTGGGGAATTCTACCTGAGGTGGTACTCGTGTCTTTGTATGAATTTTTTCGAGACGTTACAATCTACCTCCCTTAATGAAAAATTTTGTCCCCAAAATTAGTACCTCTTCATACTCCTCGAGGATATGAGGGTAGTTCTTACAGACTTCATCTTCCATTTCCCAGGTCACCTCTTCCTAAGTGTGGTGAGTCCACAATACTTTCACAAGAGGGATAACTTTACTGCATGTAACACCCCAGATTTTGGCTAATCTGGGATTTGACGTCCTTAGGCAGTTGGTCAATTAAAACACCTGAAAAATCGTTCAGAATCCAATTCCATAGCCAAAGAAACCACTTAGGATTAATTTCTTTAGAAACTAAGCATAAGTTAGCTAGCGCAACGTTGGAGTGGCTGGGAAACAGTCCCTGATCACTTTAAATACGTTCTACAAGACCCAAATCGAGTAGAACAAACAACTCTACAATACTCTATAACCTCGGATCAAACTCTAAGCGGGTTTGTCCTCTGGACCACATTGAATTTTTGTATTGGATTTAGACCGCGCGTCGAAGGTCCGATACCTCCTATCTTAGACCGTTAGAACCGCCCAGCTGGACTTGACAATCATCTCAAAAATCAAGTCAAACCGATAATCACAAACTATTTCATTGAACCCGGACTGAAGCGACCGCGAATAGGGACAGATTTGGAATTTCAAATTCAAATCTGGCACTCGACTTGACGCGTCAGTATTAAGCGTTCTGACCGTCAGAATTCATCCAGATTACACCCTCGATCAGGAAAAATTTCTATTTATTATCATGAGACTTTCAGCCCTGATCTATGTGCGGTGACCGCTGAACTGAAACTGGTCCGCCACGTGCGATCTGCGAACCCTGCCAGACTGAAAACTTAATACGTGCTACATCTGGTATGCATGAGCTTAAGTCTGTTCGCAATCGACCAGGGGATCACCAGAAAGCAACTTTTGGACCGAAACAGCCCTGAAATGGATAGGCACCAAGTAAACTTCGTTCCGGAGCCTATTTTCGGCATTTTTAAGCTTATAAAAGGGGTTGAAACCCTCACTTCTCTCACCCATCCGAATTTGCTAGAAACCCTAGCAAGAGTGAGAGAGAAAGTGAGAGTTTGTGAGAGAAGGTGGGAGAGCTTTTCCTGCTGCTGCTGCACGTGCTTAAGCGGCGTATTCTAATCACTTTGCCGGTGATTTCTCTGCGTTTCTAGGTAAGAAATAACCCTAATAAGTTGCTGATTTGAGATTCTTTCCGTTCCATAGCTTGTTAACTCATAGATCTTGTAAATTAGGTTGTCTATTCGCCGTAGACGAAGCGTATACGCTCCGTTCGAATTTCAACATCCGTAAGAGACTAGGTGACGATTTTAGACGCTTTGATTGACGGTTTACAACGCTTTCAATGTCGTTTAATAGTAGATTATCGAAGGCATCGCCGTTTGACATGTACAACATGCTCTCCGTTTCCTGTTTCGTAAATTAACGAAGAATATGAGATTTAGGACATTTTAGTCATTTGTAGGAAGTACGGTCTACATGCATATTTTTCTGACGTGATTGACATGGTTTGTCGCCGCATTAGTGAGTTAGGAATGCTTGCATAATCAGTTTGGCGAAGAGATTCGCCAAGTTGCGCACTTTGGGTCGACATACTATATGTGGACTTAAGTGTGTAGTGTATGTGTTTGTATAAATGCTTGTATTAGTATGTATTGTATTGAATGATGTTATGTAGTAGTTTGAGATTGATTTCATGATTAAAATGCTGACCTAAATGATTTCCTACATGCTTACCTTATGCATGATTGCACTACATGCATGGAAAGTATGCCTTGAAGATTTGCTTAAGTTGAATATGCATAGAAAGTATGCCTTGAAGATTTGCTTAAGTTGAATGTTATAACATGTGCTAACATGCTCACATGCCGTATTTCAATTCCAATACCTTTGTATATAGTGTTAATGTAATTCCATAGATGTGTGGGACTTAACCTAGTCCAGGCAGTCGGTAACCGAGCGAATTCGTGGCTGACTGGTCATAGCCACGAACGACGCGTCGATGAACGTGATTCGTGTTGAGAGTTGGCGGCAGTGGTTAGGCCACGCGAAGTGTTTTACGCACTTTATGTCGTTCAACTTGAGATGCGATCGCGCTAGTCGAGCCCGTCAAGTAACCCGACTGGCCGATGTTTGTTCACCTTGTATGTATCATAACTGCTTGAACCTAGGGTACTGAACTTACCATTGTAAACCCTGTTAACCATGGTACCTTGATCCACGAAGACTCATGAGCCGGGCATGGTGGTATGGGACACCGTGGTCGAGCTGTCGGCCTACGCTGGGGCCACAAACCTCCCCGTAGTGACCAGTGAGCACCTTGACTCGTGAGCAGATTATGGTGGTATGGGACACTATATTCTAGCTGTCGGCCTACACTGATCAGGCGACGAGCCCTTTGTAGTGACCGCGAGCGTATTCTGAGTCCACGGGAGGCGACGACCCTTCCGTTACAGTAGAGTATGGTAGGCCTGCATTGATAAGGTGACGGGGGAGCGGTGCAACGAGTGCGAGCAACAGCCCTGGCAGCCCTTGCAGTGACCTACGAAATATACATCGTATGAGATTACTAGGAGTGACGACCCTAGATAGGATCTGTGTTGGGATTGATACAAGGGAAGTACCTTAGTTTCCCAATCCTGCTGTTTGAATGGACTAATAACAACTTGGAAATCATATCACCATAGCATTGCATGTGCCTGGAAGATGTGGAGCACTCTAGGGAGTGTGGCATGCCGCGGTCGTAAGATGTTGCAGCATGAGGGTGATCGTCGGTGAGGGCATACATCACGTCATATCATCTTGCATTAACAACAGTATTAGGATTGTCTGATTTATTACTTTACTATTATCGCGTGATTGAATTGTGAACATGCTAATCTTTGCTTTATGATTCCACTGAGTTGATCACTCATTCCCACGTTACGGGATGGTGTTTGCAACACCCACCAGACCCTGTTGTAGCTGCAGGTGGGGACGAGATTCAGGAGGTGGAGCCGGAGATCGACGAGGACCAGGATGAGTTCTCGTATATGCAGTATCATGACGGCTTCCCGTAGGTGACCTGGATCGAGGGAGCATCAGTGGGACTTTCTTTTTGAACATTATTCTTTTGATATATATATGTACATGAGACTCAGAGATGTAGTCATACTTTGGAGACAGATGAGATTACTTTATTTTTTTATACAGTGATATATACATTGTTTAGTCTTCCTCTTGCCTTTATCACTGGATCTGAAGTATGAATTGCAGTTTTGGTATACTTTTACTCATGTGAATGCTTTAAATCAGACAACATTGAATCATAACCATTTTTGTTGCATAAGTGACGGTCTGGAACTCGGGAGTTGAGTTTATACACGACCCCCGATTTTCAGGGTGTTACACTGCACAACACTTGTTCCTTCTTATCCAGGACCTGTGTTGGTCGAAGTATGTAGGTAGCATCTTCACTTAGCTGCACCTGCTCCCACTTAATAATGTGAGTGAGATCAGGAACGTATTTCTTCAACATGGACAAGTGAAATACGTTGTGCACGCTAGCAAGTGGTGTGGGCAAGGTGAGACGGTGTGCTACCACACCCACTTAATCCAAAATCTAGAATGGGCCTATGAACCTTGGCGTAAGCTTCCCTTTCTTACCAAATTGAAGGACTCCCTTCATGGGGAAAACCTTAAGAAACACATGGTCCCCAACCTCGAATTCAAACTACCGCCATTGTGTATCGGCGTAACTCTTCTGTCTGCTCTGTGCTATAAGGAGTTGACGTCTAATAATATCAATCTTCTCTGAGGTCGCCTGAACCAAATCTGGGCCAATTAGGCTCTTCTCACCAGCTTCTGCCCAACAATGGGGTGCTCAACATGGGGGCCTATACAATGATTCATAAGGAGCCATGCCAATGCTCACTTCGAAGTTATTATTATAAGCGAAATCAGCAAAGGGAAGACAGTCATCCCGACTGTCCTTGAAATCAAGCACAGACACTCACAACATATCTTCGAGTATCTGATTTACCCATTTAGTCTGCCCATTAGTCTGTAGGTGGAACACGATACTAAACTTCAATTTCACTCCATTGCTTCTGGGATTCGAGTCCAGAAAATGGGCATGAATTGCATGTCTCGATCTAACACAATCTCCTTAGGAACTCCATGCAGACCTGTGATCTCCTTGATATACAGCTTGGCTAAATCATCTGTGAAGTTTGAAACTTTAATCGGGAGGAAATGATCCGATTTCGTCAATCGGTCCATAATCACCCAAATGGAGTCGTGTCCCTTCCTTGTCTTCGGTAACCCGGTAATGAAATTCATAGATATGAAATCCCATTTCCATTCAGCTATGGGCATGGACTGAAGCAAACCAGGAGGTTGGCGATGTTCGCCCTTGACCTGCTGGCATATGAGACAACGGGATACAAAATTTACTATCTAGGCCTTCATATTGTCCCACCAATATGAACGCTTCAAATCCCCATACATCTTTGTATTATCGGGATACATTGCCAATCTTAAATTATATGTGGCTTCCAGAATCTCTCTCCTTAAGTCATGGAGATTCGAGATGCATAGGTGGCTGTGATATCTCAAACCTCCATCTAAGCCAACCCTCCATTCGGAGTCTTCACTATCACTTGCTCCCCTTCTCATCTTCACCAATAATTCGTCTTCTTTCTGTGCTACAATGATTCAGTCATCAATAAGCGGTTGTACATGGATGTGTGCGACGCTCTTGAACGGCTCCTCTACTGTCATCGTCTGCTCAAAGTCTCGCACAAACTCTACCATATTCCATTCTTCTATCATCAGCGAAGCTGCAAATTCTATCGTCTTCTTGCAGCTCAACGCATCAGCCACAAGGTTAACCTTGTCAGGATGGTAGGAGACCTCAAACTTTAAGTCTTTTAAGGTTTTCATCCAACATCGTTGCCTCATATTTAGGTCTCTCTGTCTGAATATATACTTGAGGCTCTTGTGGTCGCAAAAGAGCTAGAATTCCTCTCCGTAGAGATAATGTCTCTAGAGCTTTAATGCGAAAATGACCGCTGCCAATTCTAGGTCATGCGTAGGGTAGTTTTCTTTGTGCTTCCTCAACTGTCACGAGGTATAGGCCATCACTCTGTCCTTCTGCATAAGCACACATCCCAAACCAACACGAGAGGCGTCGGTGTAAATGGTATACTTGACCCCTTTCTCTGACAATACTAGCACGAGTGTGGACGTCAGCTTCTCCTTTAGTTCTTGAAAGGCTGCTTCTGCTTTCTTGTTCCAAGCAAACTTAAGATCTTTTTGAGTGAGTTGCGATAATAGTCTGGTTATCTTGGAGAAATCTTTGATAAACCTACGATAGTAGCCTGCGAGTCCGAGGAAACTCCTCACTTCTATAACCGAACCGAGCTGCTCCCAGTCCTATACCATGGCCACCTTGGCAAGGCCCATGGTAATACCTTCCTTGGACACTATGTGTCCCAGAAGCTTGACCTCTTCCTTTCAGAAGTCACATTTCTGGTACTGAGTAAACAACTGATTCTTCCTAAGAGTATCGAAGACTGCTTGCAGGTGCTCTTCGTGAGCCTTTTGGCTCTTAGAGTATATCAAAATGTCATCTATAAATACGATAACGAATCGATACAGATATGGTCGAAAAACCCAGTTCATGAGGTCCATGAACACGGCTGGTGCATTCGTAAGTTCGAACGACATCACAAGAAATTTATAGTGCCCAAAACTGGTCCCGAATGTTGTTTTCTGTACGTCTTTATCCCTGACGCACAACTGATGATATCCAGATTGTAAGTCAATCTTTGAGAAATACTATGCCCCTTTTAGCTGGTCGAACAAATCATCTATCCTAGGCAAAGGATACTTATTCTTCACTATCACTTGATTCAATTTGCGATAATCAATACACAATCGCAACAACTCGTCTTTCTTCTTTACAAACAATACCAGTGCTCCCCAAGGGGATACATTAGGATGTATAAAACCTGCATCCAACAGATCCTCGATTTGTCTCCTTAACTCCTCCATTTCACTTGGAGGCATGCGATACGTTGGTAGAGAAATGGGTGTCGCACCAGGCACAAGGTCGATAGTAAAGTTGATCTCGCGCCAAAGAGGTAGTCCAGGTATCATCCTGAACACATTTGTGAAATCTTGGACTACAGGGGTGTCTCCAAGTGTCGGGGCATCAACATTCTCTAATAAGGAAGCGTAACAACTAATGCGATAAGGCCAACTGACCTGCATTGGGAAAGTAAAGGTTGTGCACTCAGGTGCATACACTGTCACCAATCTAGTATCGTAATCGATCTCTGACTTCATTTTAGTGAGCCAATCTATGCTGATGATGACGTCGTAATGATGTGGCGGAGTGACAATCAGGTCAATGCGCACCGTTCTGCTCCCTAAGTCTATCGGACAATCTTTACAAAACTTAGTAGCGTTGGAGAAAGTCCCTGTTGCGGTAAGGACTCTCACCCCAATCATAGGGGTACTGTTCAACCCCAAACGCCAAATTGTAGAGCATCATACTATTGAGATAATGGACTCAGTATTCACCAATAGAAATACATGTGTACCTTAAATGTGGGCAGTGACTTCAAAGGCTAAAGGCACTACAATTGCTGTCTCAGATGCACCAGCTGCTAGTGCATGTACACATGCCTGTTGAGGACGATTCGGTTGCGCTGCCATAGGTCATTGAGGCAGCCTATTTCGAGGTACAGGTGGTTGGTGAAATGGCTATGTTGGTGGTGCCGATCGCAGAGGTGGAGCTGATATAGCTTGCGGTTGCTGACGGTTGATCTTCTGAGGTGGCGTAAAACCATTGTCCCTCATCTTAGTAAAGCAATAGGTGTCTGTATGGCCCATCCTCTTACAATAGGTACACCACAGATCTGACCGCCTCTGCTGGGTCGGTGGAGCCATAAGCCTAGGAGGTGAATCTGCACGTGGCCTCTTGCCGAGGAAAAGTCAGTTCAGTAAATTAGGTCGAGGCCTCGGACCTACTAGTAAACATGTGCGAGATAGTCTGTCTCCATCCTGCTCAGCTCGCAGGGACCTGTTCACTATCTCAGCATAGTTGGGAATGCTAGCACAACATATCTTCATGCGGATATCAGGCCACGGACCATCTGAGAAACACCGCATTTTCATCAACTCATTTGCTAGGATCAAAGGTGCATACCTAGCTAGCTCTATAAATTTGTTCTCATATTCTGACATGGTCGTTCTTCCCTATTGGAGGTGAAGGAACTCACCCTCCTTTTCATTAAAGTAAGTGAGGGGAAAGTATTTTTCATGGAAGCGAGTCTCAAATGTATCCTATGTCCACACGTGTTCTAAAGGAACTATTCATTGGATGCTGTCCCACCATAGACTAGCCTCCTTCTCGAACATATATGTGACTAGCTCAACCTGCTCTGCCTCAGTGCAGTGCAGCAGCTTCAGCATCTTAGAGATGCAATCTAGCCAGTATTCGGCTTCCTCGTACCTATTAGTGCCTATAAAGGTAGAAGGTCGGAAGCGCTGGAAGCATTCAAATAGACCGCTGGTATTCATGTTTCTACTAGGCTGTACAGGTGATGCAGGCGGGACCATATTCACATTCTGAGCAATGGCCCCTGCAATAGTGGCAAAAAACTATTGTTGCTGCTGCATCAAAAATATCATTTGCTCCAACCTATTAAGAGGAGGAGCCGACTAAGGCATGGGTGGTGTCGATGAAGATGCACGGTTCTGTTCTGGAACCGGTGGTGCAAAAGGTGTTGGCCCATTTGTGGGGCCAGTGGTCGGCTGAGAATCCGGCATAGTCTCATGATTCGGGCCCAGGCTAGGGTCCGTTTGGCTATCGTTTAGGGGAGGTGCCCCATCAATCGATCCGCCAAGTGCAAGACGTGTCATGTTCGAAGTGGTTTTCGGAGGCATTCCCTATATACAACATAGGGTGCAATATGTGTAAGATTTTGAATAACAACACTTAATTTTCCAAGCATTATACACATTCCAAATTAAAAGAAGCTTCATGCATTTCATTAAACCAAAATTGTCACAATACATGAGATGTAGTCTTACATGGATCATGTTAGAAGATGCATGTGAGCTATTATAACAAAAGCTTTAAACGCTAAACACACCAACAACTAATTAAGCCTACCAAGGCTATTACAAAGGAAAAAGAGAAATGAGGAAAACCCAAAGATGACTACAACGTATGACTAGCCGTTTGACTCTGGTGAAGGTGGAGGAGCACCCTTATCCTGCATACAACACTGGAGGGTCTTCAAAGTGCGGGACATTCTCTTAAATTTCTGTTTTAGGTAGGCCTGATTCTCCTTGATTTCCTATTTCAAGGCAGCCTGATTTTCTTCGATCTGAGTCATGTGGGCTTCTAAGGCCGCCCAATCATGGCAGTCCTCACAAGTAGCAGTAGGAGGCTCCCTATATAGATCTTGGACCTCCTCTTATTCCTCTTCCTGCTCTTCCTCATCACTTCCCTCTTCGCCACCACCTTCCCCCACACTTCCTTCTCATTTCCTTCCTTTACTTCATCTTCCTCCTCTTCTTCACTACTCTCTTCCTCTTCCTCTATCTCATCCCCATACTTATCAAGTCTGGCTTGTCGCTGTCTGGGGCCTATGCCCATATTGTTGAGTGTGGTGTCATTGATGATGTGGATCGGGGGAACGTCATCCATATGGAGTCTGAAATTGAAGTGGCAGGAAATCTTACAAACAAGTTGGCCGAAGGGAAGTGAGGCATCTCCCCGTATAGATCAGGCAGTACCCACAATCTGAGACGATACGAATGTAGGCAGACATAGCTTGTCTCCCTGACCAGCTCTATATAAGAAATCCACCATAAGCCGAGTACATTCCGTGCAGTTACTCCACTTGGAGTATACATTATATGTGAATATGTCGTGGATCAGGTGAAAATTGTTTATTAATTTGGTCAATGCAAGGCTATTTCCTTGCCTCCACTGCTCAAGCTGGCTGTAGAGGAAACAAGTGTGGTGATTCCTTTCTCATTCACTGGCAAGGTTTGCCTCACTAGCATGTACAAGTCCACGCTCCATACCCATGATACGAGCTATCATGTTAACATTGACTATGGCTTGCTCTCTTCCCAAAGGGATAGTAAACTACAATGGGTCCAGTAGTGGGTCCCATATATGAGCATAGAAAGCATGCACTGCTCCTTCACTCACATGGGTATTTCCCTTAAATATGAGATCCCACCCATTTTCCAGGAGCATGTCCATCACTGGGTACAACCTGAAAAACCTTTCATCCACATGAGCCTCGAATACAACCCTTCGGTTACGGAAACTACCTAATTTGATGCTTGCCAGTAGTGATCTCTCGATAGGGATCCGCAAGTCAAGATCCTGTATTGATCTTCTTTCTCCCTCGACGATCGTGCTTGCTTCGACACCCGTCTTCTTCCTCGAATGGGTTGGGAGGCTAAGCCCGGCTTCATCCACGGACACCCTCTTCTTTTCCATAAGGGAAAGGAGTGTGGAGAGGGAAAAAATAGTAGCAACTAGTTCAAAAAGAACCATGGGGTTGGAAAATCTTGAAAGGTGAGATGGGTTTGTGGATTTGGAGGGCTATGAGATACAAAAGAGAGCTTTTGTGCTCAAATAGGTAGGAAATGGGAAGATGGAGGGTTGTAAGAAAGGGTTTTGAGGAATATGGTGGAGGATGAGCGTGTAATGTACAAGAAGAAGGAGCTTTATGTATGGAAGAGAGATTTGAGAGAGGAAATGTGAATTTGGAGGGTTTGGAAGCTTAGAATGGGGGTGGAATGGACAAAGGGAGGCAAAGGGGACCCAAATAGGGTGGTCCCACACGAGTACAAGGCCTCACACATGTGGGTTAGGGCGGCGGGCCCATCGCGGCTCGCTGGAGGTGGGTGTGGCGTGCCGCCATGGTCCCCTGGACAGGTGGCGGTGCTACTGCCTGGGGGCAGTGGCCTCCCCCTCCCGAGGCTTCGAAATGGTGTGGAGGACCCCTGGGTCCCATCGAATTTTACGGTATGGGCCTCTATGTTTGTGAAATGTCTTTCTTCTATCCATTTTGCACATATTCACACCTTTTGGCGTGTTTTAAGTATGGGATTTGCAGGGTAATAGTTTAAACCCGTCGTTTGACGGCCTAAGAAGGAATTGAGATCATTTCACAGGATCTCAAATGCGTATGGGTTACATTTTGACTGTCAATCTCGCTCGTTAACGAAACTTAGAATCCTACTATCATTTCTATATGTTTCGCTCCCATCTAAGTCAAAGTGTATTAAAGTGCATCGTGTTACCATAACTCAGGTCTAGTTTAATCCAAATCATGCTCTGATACCAACTTGTAATGCTCCAAAAATTGAAGGTTGAGCAAAGCTTAACTCTCGAGTTCCAATGCATCACTTATGCAACATAGATAATGATGTTTGAATGTTGTCTATATTAGTGCATTAAACATAAGTGAGATTATACTAAAATAACATATCATACTCCAGAGTTAATATAATTAAGCAAGTGGAAGACTGAGATAAGTATAGAAAATATATGTATGGGTTTCATAACCTCCAGAGTATGATCATGTAACTGGGCTGAATATATATATATATATATATATATATATATATATATATATATATATATATATATATATATATATATATATTGTTTTAGAATACATAAAATATCAAAATGTAAATGTTTAACTAATCTAATATCCTGGTAATCCTGGCAACGCAGCTCTAGGTCTATACAGACCCGCCTGAGAGCTGAACGTAGGAGAACTCCTCCTCCTCGTTAATGAAATCTGGCTCCGTCGAAAAAGCCTCATCATAACCTGTATCTAAATCAGAGTTTGGTTGGTATTTTAAAACATCGTTCTGGAGTGGGAGTGAGTGATCAACTCAGTGGTACTATAAGGTAAAGGTTAACATGTTATCAATTTAGTCATGTAATAATGATAAAGCAGTACAACAATCATATCTTAAGTACTCCTATTAATTTAGGGATGGTATGTTGTAATGATGCATGCCCTCGCCTACACTCCCTTAGTGACTTCATCTAACGATTGCGCATAACAAGCTCCCTAAAAGTGCGCTTCCTCACCAAAGTACATGTAATGCGGTGCGTGGTCGTGTTAGCCAAGTAATTTATTAGGCTTATTCATACAATGGATTTGGGAAGCTAAGGTACCTCCCTTTTTATCATTTACCTAAACAAGCATCCATCTTGTCACGCCCTAAACTCGAAAAATAGGCTCATAAAATTTTTGATCACCGAATTCAGCTCCGATAGCCTCCATAGTGCCCCATTCGCGAATCCCGGCACTCACATGCCAGATTTCGATCCCAGGATCCTACAAGGAGGATTTTCAGCATGAATTTTTTTTATAATAGAGCATAACCAAGTCACAAAACAACATCACCACATATATACTATATCAAAAACTTTAAGTACAATGCCGAAAGAAAAATACAAGGTGATCAAAAACTCTAAAATAATCTGATGTACGCTCCTGCCTTAGCGCTGTTGCGATCCAATGCCACCTTCACACAACGGTCGTGCATAAGCTTACAAAAGCTTAGAGGGTGGTGTAAGTGTGTGCGTAGGGCAAGCGCCAAGTGTACAATATCAAAGTAATGCAAAAATATGCGCGTAAGTCCACAATGCTATCGGTTGTACTAAAGCTATGTGATGCAAGATATGAATGTTATCGGTCATACTAAGACCATGCGATGCGAGGCCTATGTAGCCAAATGTCATATGTAAGATACAAAGTAAGCATGTCAGTACTCATCAAGTAAATATATCAATATAGTTCCTCTTTGGTATATCACTGAGGTCTAATACACTTCACACTGACTACCTCCTCCCTAGCTACATAGCTAAGTAAGCGAAATAGGCTTCATCATCTCCCTGACCAGTAGTCTGCCAATACCTACCCGGCTCATCGATAGCGGACTCATTTATGAGCTGGTCAAACTCAGCCTATCTTATAGCCCCATCACTCGAGCGGATAAGGCCACACTCCCTTCCAACTGACTACGACACAGTGGGAGACGCGGCCTATTGGTATTCAGCTCTCGGGCACTCGTGTATCCACTTGGTCTAGACTTTGGAGCATCTCCTGGTACCAAAAAGGTTCTGGAACTTTCACCCAAGGACATCCTGAGTGCCCACAATGCTAGAACTAAGTATTTTTGGTATCCGATACGGTCATCCACGATGTGCCTGTGAAGCCACGACCCTAATATCACTAGGGCATATAATGATCATGACACACAAATACAAGATGCATGAATTACATCGTCAAATCATGCAGCAATTTAGCGCGTACCGCGCGATCACGTGGGGCACTCCGTCTCATAAGGAGTCCTGTAAATGTCTCAGCCCAATTGGCTTATGTTATGATCAAACATTCCTCATATCAAGCATACATATGATGCATATGGGCTTGAGTCATGGGATTATACTAAGCATGTTATAAAGTAATGAACTATCCTTACAATGCAGATTGGCCTAGACGGCCTACACATAACATTTATGGGCCTATCAACGGGCCCTAGGGAGAGTTATAATATGGACATTTAACCAACATTAATCTTACAATGTGGACGTCAAACAAACATTGCTCCCAAGGCATGACCTGTCATAAAACATCATTACACAAACCATGGAGGAATCACACATTGTAATGGACCCTAAGGATATCCCGTTGGGCCTCGACCCATGGGCCTTAGATACATCAAATGGGCCACATCACATGGGCCTTATATTGATCAAGTGGGCTACACCAATGGGCCTTATGTACATTGCGATGGGCCACAACCCATGGGCCTCAAATACATCACAATGGGCCTCATAACATAGGCCTTACATTCATATCAAAATGGGCCTCAAAACGGCCTCATACACATCAAGGTGGGCCTCCACAACGAGCCATAAATATGACAAGTGGACCACATCACGTGGGCCATATGCATAAATGCATATCAAATGGATCACACCCAAATATAAGTAGCAAAATGATTTCCACCATTAAAATTCTCAAGGCCCACCTTAAAATTTATTTTTTATCCAATCTGATCATAAGGTGTCACAGACGTGGATTAAAAGGAAAATAATTTTTCTAATGATTTAAAACTTCTATGATAACAACGTTTCAATGATACACACTCAATCCTCACTGATTAATTTTTTTTTGTTGTGTGGTCCACTTGATATCGGATCTGTCTTGTTCTTTAGCTTATGCCATAAAATGAGCTTTCAAAATGGTGGGACAGATTAGATGCAGCACATGCATCATGGTGGGGTCCACTAGCTATCCAACAACCCAGCAAAATGGCCAGACGACATGATAAAACACATACATTTTGGTGGGTTCCACTGTCCACCTGGACAGTGTGGAGAGAACACATACATCATACGTGGGTTCCATGTGGAGCCCACCATAACGTTTGTTTTCCATCCAATCTATTGATAAGGTCACATGGACCTGGATGAATAGGAACAACAAATTTCATATTAATCCAAAACTTCTGTGTCACCCAAAAAGGGTTTTAATGGCAGACGTGAAACCCCCACTGTTTCCTATGATATGGGCCATCTGAGTTTCAGATCAAGCCGATTTTTGGAGGGGGCCCACTTCAAGAAGAGCCCAACCTAATGAACGGTTTGGATGACAAACTCACATCATGGTGGGGCCCCCGGCTGGGACCGTGGGTCCCTGCCATCCGCCCGCTAATGCCGTAGGCGCTGCCTGCGCGCCTCTAGCAACAGCAGCGCCTGCTGCATTTTTGTTTTTTTTTTTTTTTAAATCCATTTTTCTGGGGTTTTTCGTACGTGGGGCCCACATCGGAAGAATCCACCCTGCCCACTGGTCCTCATAGCTCAAGATAAGCCAAACAAGCCCAATATTTAATATATTTTGGGGTATAGAAAAGACAGAGAGATATTTTAAGGTAAAAATGTTGTTTGCTATGCTATGGCCCACCAGAAAATCGGATCAGCTTCATTTTTTGGCTCAACGCCTAAAATGATCTAAGAAATAGGATGGATGGCGTGGATCAAAGCAATACATCAAGGTAGGGCCTGCATGAGCGTCTCACTCGCAAAAGCTTAACTTAAGCTAATATTTATATTTTTGTGTCTTTTTGTTACCGTCAGTACACCCCTGCTCACTCTTCACTAGACCACGTTTAAGATCGGCCCCACCCATAGACGTACTATCAGGATGGGTCACCAAATGGTTGGATGGTGTGGATAAGGTACACATCAAGGTGGGGTCGATTCGGGTGGGCCACACGGCCACATCATCACATATAATTAAAAAATGAAAGGGAGAGGGAGAGTGAGAGAGAGAGACACACGTGTGATGGAGGGACCCCGACATTATGGGCCCTCCTTTCCATGCATTCAATCATACATCAAGTAGGTCCTAAGACATGTGGGCCTACTAAATCAAAATCAACGGTGGAGATTCCTTCTTTACCAAAATGAAAGGTCTAGATGACCCTATTCATACAAGAAAAATAAACACCATGATGGAGTCCATGGAAAATGGCCCCATCATGGAATGATCGTGAGGATCAAGGTGGGTCATCGGCCACATCTAGGGTCCAAAGTAAGATCTATACCATCAATCGGTAGGCCTCACTTGGCCCTTCATCAAAACATGAAAATCTAGCCTATAAAAGCACCCACCATTCGATCTTCTTAGTCCATTGGAAAGCTAATCTCCTTGTGCTTCACTTTGATGGAGGGTGATGAGGTTTGAATGGCTAGGATGATGGTTTTTGGGAGAGGAAGTGGGCCACACAAAACACCTTTTCTCTCTTGGAAATTGTTGGACGTGCACTCTCCTCTCTTGCTTAGTAAATGTGAAGAGAAAGAGAGAGAGAGAGAGAGAGAGAGAGAGAGAGAGAGAGAGAGAGGGTAGTTGTAAGAGAGGTGATGGTTGATGGATGTGAGGTGAGTGATGGATGTGAAGTGATGTTGTACTTGAGATGAGAGTTGACTTGGTGGTTGCTTGACTTAGGGAGAAAGAAAGCATGAGTGTGTGCTTTGATTGATTGATTGATTGATGGGATGGGTTGTAGAGATTCTATTGGGATTGCAAATGGGCGGCGTCTTCTTCGAAATAAACGTCGGCCCACATCTCCCTACCAAGGTATCGGATCGGTATGCAAGACGCGACGTTGGAACCGCAGCGATGGTGCGGTCGCAATGGTACAAGTCTCGGATTAAGCCGACTCAAATGTACAGGATACGACTTAGGGTCGTGCGTAAACATCGATTATAGGTCGCAGATTGCCAGAATTCAACGGGAAGGATCATGGGAGTTGACGGAACAATATAGACTAAGATATGGGTCTTACATATTTAGGGTCGTCAATCGTAGTTAGTCATATACGATAGGCAAGTTGTACGAAATCACCCCTGATGAAAATAGTGGATATGCAAGTTTAAGAGTTTACACTCGAGGTCGCTACGAGGAGGCTCGTCACCTCAGCGTAGGCCTAATTTATACTCAAGGTCACTACGAAAGGCTCATCACCTGAACGTAGGCCGACAGTTCGAATACGGTGTCCCATACACCACCATATTTGGCTCACGAGTTTGGATTACTCACTGGTCACTGTAAGGAGGCTCGTCACACTAGTGTAGGCTGACAGCTCGACCATGATATCCCATACACCACCATGCCCGGCTCATGAGTCGTAGCATATCTTAATACCATAGTTGAAATAGAATTTACATTAGTAAGTGGTACCTTAGATTCAATCAGTAGTGTCCATTCATGGTAAACACATAATAGGTCAATCAGGTTATTTGATAAGTGCGATTGATACGAGTGTATGTTGAAACTAGTTTGACCACTTAGTCGAGAACTGTTACCGATTTCTTGGACTACGTAATATTCCCAATCATACTCAAATGCAAGAGGTAGTCACATATGTTGATCATAACAGCATTTAACGAACAATTCAAACATAATTCCCATTTGAGCATTTTATCAGACACATTGAACAAGTTATTATACATATGCATTTCATCCATAAATCACATAGCAACAATTTACATTATATGAAGGAAACTACCAATATGGATAGGTAGTTAAGAATCCCATCTCAACACCCTTGTTGGAAGCGATTTATCAAACAATTTCTCATTCAAACATTTTATCAAACACTTAGACTGCATAATACTATATACATAAACTAAATTAGTCATAACATATATTATGGCAGGTCCTTTCACAAAGGAGCTGTCATGCATACAACAAACATGTATTCTAGATTAATAGTCGTGGCAAGCATAAATCATAATTTCACCTTCATTCAAACATTTCAACAAATACATGAAATGCATTTTATATTCACATAATTCACACACATGTATAGTTTATCGAATGCATCGTGACTAAGATCATATGATAGCAATCAAGTCAGACATGAATCATTACTGACATTGAAAGCCTTGAAAACCATAACCTAAATGTTTATAGTCCGCACCTTTTATCAAATTCCTCGTTTTGAACTCGATTCAAATCCTACGTCCCCGTATATAGAACAACGGTACCTAAACATCGAAATAGGTTAGCCATTTCGCTGATTCTTCGATTTAGATTCCTAAAATAAGATTAGGGTTAATGTACTGCCCTGACTTTTCAGACTTGAGTATATGACCTGTGTCCCAAAAACTCGAGTGTTAACCTTAAAGGATGGTCAAATTCAAGTGTACATTTTTTTCATCAGAGTAAGCAAATGAGTGTAGTGTGAACAAATCGATATAAAAGAAAATTTTATTATCATTTAAATATTCAAGAAGCTGCCCATAATGACTTATATAAACCAATGTCTCTGAATTCAACAAGTACAGGATTTTTAAGAATTTAATACATGAAGAATAGCAGAAAGAATATAAATATAAGCCGCAAGATCACGCAGCTCCTCCAGGAAAATATAGCCTTGCATCCCTAGCGATCGTACCTTGCTCCTCATCAAGTTTGAACATATATATCACTAAAGCCACCTACACTACCTGTATGGTTGTATATTTAATGGATGAGTGACCGACTCAGTGTGAATTTCCCTCAAGATTACACACCGTCGCATTAGGTAAGAAATAGAATAAAACATTCAGACAACTAAAACAGAGTAAATGTAGTCTTATTAGATGCATGGACGCATGAATGCAATCATTGAACTTGGAAAACATCATCCAATTGGGTTACCCATGCAATCATCGACTCGAGTAAAACATCCAAACGGTCCGTGCCTTGGAAAAAATATCCAAACGTAATGGGGTCGTCACCCAAGGATGTGACTAGTCATCAGCGCAAAACTCAGCGTAATCACATGGGCATGAAGATCCAAGTCTTCATCATAAATCGAATAACTGATCATTAGCGCAACACTCAGCAAATCGCATGGGCATGTTTAATGGTACCCCGTCGACTAGTGGTCAATCATATTACAATATATAGGGTTTACCATCACGTGGTTGCATAGTATAAAACATCGGACCCATATAAGGAAAATACTAAAATAAAGCCGTTAGGGCTAATATCAAAATAAACCATATAGGGTGAGTATTAGACCATGCGATAAAAGATCATCCTCAAAACCATTGGACACAACAACCCTAAATGGTAGGCCCACATCAATGATCTATCTAGACCATCACTCAATAACCACCAAGTCGAAGGTCCACTACGATCACAACTGGTCAAGTTAGATCCCGTGTATGGGTGTACATTCATATGTGGGAATTTTCCACCAATGTACCAGTTTAACTTCCATAAGCAATCCACAAGCATAATCAATTATATAGGATAATCATAAAGCATGTAATACAATAATTCAATTTTTACCAGCTAACACATGTGATTATAAAGGGAGATATCAATTATGAATTTAAATAAAAACTATAACTTAAGCTAATGAGAAGATGGAAAGCTTAGGGGGAAGAATCATCACCTTATACGTTGAATCACCTTCTAGTGTTGCTAAGTGCTTGTACCCTGAGAATTGTACCCTACCACAAATCATGAACTCGTACAATTAGATCCAAGTTCTAAGCACTACCTAGGGTTGAAGATCATAGCTTAGGGTTATCTTTTAAGGTTTTAGTGTAGAATTAGGATTTTATCCTAGGGTTTAGCCTTAGACTTAGATTCTAGGATTTAAATTCTGAATTAATAATATTATTATTATTATCATACCATAGATCAAATAATATTCGTAATGAGAGTATTTATCAATCAATATTGACAATGGTGATTCCCAAATTCATATTTAAATATCTCAACATTATCTAATATGATCTGTAATTACTAATAACCTACTAAGTGATACAAGTAATTATACTAAAATTTTCACTAACAATGATAAGGACCAATACTAATATATCAATAAGAATTATACTAACCCATGAGGAAAATGATAGCATTTCCTTATGATAATAGTCATAACTTTCAATAGTGAATCTAGCCATGATAATATGTACTATGAACTACCATGAGTAATGAATTTCTACAATTAGATTCATACTTTAACTTACCCTTTTATGTCTTAAGTATAGGCCTAGGGTTTGAGTTACTTAGGTTTAAAATTCTATCTTAGAGTCTAGGTCTAGGCTAGATTTTGTGTTGTTAATTTTAGTGCTAAGTTAATCATTATAGAATATTTATTAACATTAGTGTTATAGTTAATATTAGTTAATAATCATTATGATGACACCAATTGGCACAATCCACTACCAATAATAAATATTTAAGAATGGTAAATAAAATACTATTATTTAATAATTAAAACTTGTGTATAATAATTAGTCCTAGCATAAATGTTCCACTAATGTCTAGTCATATTTAATATTAACAATCCCAATAAATAAGAGTGGTAACAATTATATTAATACAATGGGACATGTTTAGTTTAAAAAGAAGGCTTTGACTCATCGAGTCGACTCAGTCGATTTGGACTTGGATGGAAAGGTTACCTGATGACGGTGCCTAGCATTATGCTCGGGATTGGGAGCCCCAATGTAGTCGATCCACTAACCGAGCATGGTCCCTGAATGGCATGGGATTCGGTCAGCCCTGACTTAGTGAGTTGACTCGGTTTGAAACCGAGTTGACTCGATCTCCTCTCTCCTTCTTCCTTCTTTCCCTCTCATCCTCTCACACTTCCTTTTCTTTTTCCCTTTTCCTTTGCTGGAAATTTAGCACGGCTTTGAACCACACCCGACTCGAATCATGACTCGACCAAGTCAAGTTGGTAAGCCACACGACAACATCAATCTCTCTCTCTATTCCTTTCTCTCTTCTCTATTCTCCCCTCTCCTTTATTTCTTTCTTTCCTTTCTTCTCTTCTCCCTCTTACTTCTTCTCCACCCAATCCTGCACACTAGTAAGCTTGCTGGACCAAGACAGGCCCAACTCAGACCGAGTTCCAACTTGCCTGCAACAGGGATGTTGCAGCCGAAATCCCCTACTCTCTCCCTCTCACTTTCTCTCCCTGTTTTCTCGCTTCTTTCTCCTCTCATTTTCTTCTCCTTCTTTTACTTCTTCCCTGGGATGAACTGGGCCTAACCAAGTCTGTTCAACCTGACCCAACGACCCAGGCGAGTCGTAATAACAATCTAGATGTGCTGAGTTACTACTGCACGCACCCACACTTTCTCCTCTTTCCTTCCTCGGTCTCAATAGGACTGAGCAAGCCCGCTGCTTTCTGACTTGGTCTAGCTCGACTTGCACTTGGGATGGAGCCGAGACTGCTTGGTGCGACAATGGAAAGGGAGGAGAATGAGGACAACATCCTCACTCTCTTTCTCTCCCCTATTTTCTTTCTCCACCCTTCTTTCTTCCTACTTGCATACGACCCGATGGGCTGCACCTTGATGGTTTCAGATTCAAAATCCACTACCTCACAAACACCAGCAATGGTGTAGGTTCAACGGGGAAGACGACCCAGCTTCAATGGCAGACTCCCTCCCATGGCTTCTCCCTCTAATCCGACCACATGGGATGGTTCTTACGGACCGTAGGAAGCTTACAGATAAGCTTTTTCAAAGCTTGAGGATGATTTGGGTGGTGGGTTCACTGGTGGAAAGGAAATGGCTATTTTCTAGGATTTTTACAAGAAAGGGAGAGAAACGTAGCTACAATCTGATTTATCCTTCCCTTATAGCAGTTCCAATGCTCCTAGGACCATTAGATGAGGATGGAAGGCTAGGATCAGATCCCACTATCCGGTTTTTTGGAAAACAGTCGGCAGAAGGGCAGTTTTTGGCTTCGGTTTTCCACAAGAAACCCTAGCTCATGTGAGCAATCAACAGACGGCTGGGATCCATCTAATAATGGAGGGCTGAGATTGGAGGATCTCTCCTTCACGCGGATTGCCAAGCTAGCATGCAGACAATTTCCACTTTAGGAAACATTTTGCTACCGGGTCCTATTTGCGCTAGCATTTGTGTGTCCATACGTACACAAAAACTTGTTATAGCAGTCCGGTTTTGGTCAGACTCACGCTCTAAAGCTGATGGACGGTTCAGATTTTCCATATGGGCCGTGCAGGTAGGCTATTGACCAAAATTTCAAACTCTTCTTCGTTCGTTGTTGGAAGTGAAGAGAGAGATATTCTCTCCATTTTGAGAAAAACGCAGGTCAGCGCTGGCTGACCGGTCTGACACACTCGGTGCGCACCATCTGTGCACACGCATCCCATCAAGCGGGGTCCACTATGATTTTGTGATAAATCCACACTGTCCATTCTATTTAGTGGGCCCTATCCTGGCCTTTGACCGAAGATGGGGCAGATCCAAGGTTTAGGTGGGTTGTACTAACAAAACTAGGGTCTTTTAGGGCTGATTGCGTCGATCCAATGGTTGGATTGATTCCAATCCAAATATCAATGGTCAAAAGGTCCTACTGGGTTGTTTACATCTTCAAGACTTGTTACTACCCATATAATAATAATAATTTTATTTTATTTTATTTGATTTTGTTATGCGTATATATGCATTTATATTATTTTGTATTATTCTTATTATTATATGCACACACGTGCATATATATGTATATAATTCATGTTGTGGGCCACTCTATAGGTTATTAGGAGTACCCATCTTATGATTTTATAATATTTAAATATTAGTTAGTATTATTATTGTTGTTGTTATTTATCATATATAAAATTAAGATGTGGGATCTACTTCTATGCATCATTTTGGTTTCGTTACTTAGATCAAGATTGCCCAACATAAAAGAGGGCCACTCCACGTGATTATCTTATAACCCGGTGGTTAGATTATTAATGATCATGGCATAAGTCAAACAATTAATGGGTTGTGTGGTTTAAGGCCTACGATAACTATCGTGAGATTCAAGCATCAAGCAAGGTTATTAAAATCCTAAATTAAGCTTCCATCCTAACACTCGAGTACTAAAAGTACGGGATGTTACAGTTAAGATTTCTTACCCAAATCGAAGTTAGAATCGATGGTGTAGCGATGGTGGGGTGGCGATTCGGTACGTGGTGTAGTGGGAGTGAATCCCAGCAACGATCTACTGATCTTTCTCTCTCTCTCTCTCTCTCTCTCTGTTGCTTACTCTTTTCACTTCTTTTCTCTCTTTTCTCTCCTAGGGTTAGAAAAATTCGTATGGAATGAGAGAGGGGTGGTTTAAGGTCTTTAAATAGGCCCAAAAGTGATGTCAATAGCCCCAGGTCCATGGTATACTTAGGTTATAGCCAAAGGGTGCCTGTTTTTGACAACCATTTCTCACCTAAGTCATGGAGCAAGTTCCTTGACAATGGATCTATGCTAGGACTGTGTTTATGGTGTGATCTGATAAACTGATCAGCCGTGAAGGACCTGCATCAGATCAATGATCGTCATTACTCGATCAAGGTCACAAGTATACCAATAAGTGCAGGGAAATTTTCCTAATCCATGGGTGTAATTAGGTCAGAATCCGACGGTCTGAAGTTTTCAATTTTTGTCGCAAGTGAATGGTCCAATTCACTTAAGTTTGAGTTCATTTTCTAAAGATATTCGCATTTCTCACACACTTCACTCCAGGCTCAAGTTGTGCGTTTATAGATACTATTTAGGCTTGATTCCCATAATGGTTGTCAAGCCCAATAAGGCAGTCATAACCTTATAGTTTCACGGTAATCAGACTTTCGACGTAAGGTCCAGGTCCGATACAGAGTTTCAATGTGCTCCCGAGAGTAACTAAGTTTTGGGATTTCTCCTACGTTTTCAAGTAATGTTGAACTAGCGATTTTAATGGCTTTGGGTCTTGCAGTTCGTATAGATAGTGGTTCAAGTAAATCTATCGATTAATTTATTTTAGTACTTAATTAATTTTCATCTAATTTCCACAGTATAAGGTCTTTGGGGAATTCTGCCTAAGGTGGTACTTGAGTCTTTGTACGGATTTTTCCAAGTCATTACACGTAATCAAGATTAATTTTTATTAAAATATATTTTGAATTTGTTGAAAATGGGTCCATTCTATCATTTCGTGATCCAACTGCCACGATCAAGATTAATTTTTATAAGAAAAAATTTAGATTTTTTAAAGATAATTGGTTGTATCACATCATTGGCAGGTCATCTGAAGATTGTGATGACATTATGGGTCAAGATTAGTATGTGGTGGGGCCATAATGTGCATATGGAATCCACCTAGAGTTGACCACAAAAAGGTGGGACTACACGTTGATCGAGAAGTCAGGTGTGGGGCTCGAGGGCTGGAAAAGGAGGTCAAAGTGGGCTGACACTAGTGACTCTAACATCAGTAGTCATAATTGACCGTCAACATGCGATGAGCCGACAGCCAATCCTTAACTATTATATTGGTCCATTTTCTTTATAAATCTGTTAGAGACATTCTAATAACCACTATAGCACACCCTTCCCCTTCTCTCTCTATTTTTTCCCTCTCTTCAATTTTTCTCACTTTTCCACCTCTCCTTCCTCTTTGTTCTCCTCTCTTGCAATTTCTCTTTTTCCTTCATGTTAGGTTTCCTAGAAACCCATCACTTGCTTCCATTTTTGAGTTAGATTCACGTGATTTCAATGTCAAAATTGCATTCTACATCAAGGAAGGCAAGTGTAACGCCCCAAAAATTGGGGGTCGGGTAGAAACCCAACTCCCGAGTTCCAGAACATCACTTATGCAACATTTTCAATGATGGATGAATGTCGACGATAACAGTACATAAAACATGAGGTGGATTAAGCCAAAACAACATATCATACTTCAGAGATAGTTAAATTAGCAAGCGAAAGAATGTGATAGATATATAAAATATATAAATGATTATAAGTCTCGAGAGTGTGAACATGTTACCAGGTTAACTAAATACATGTATACTCCAAAAAAGAAAGAAAAGAATATACATGAGTGCTCCAAAAATATAAAATGACAAGTGTCATGGCATCTAATCAACCTCCCTGTAATTCCATCAATCAGAACCTGCATATAGGAGGGATCCTCCTCATCATCATCAAGTCCGGCTCTGCTTCGCAAGCATCGCCACCATCTGAAATTAAAATAGAGACTGTTTGGTGTGCGCAACATCGTCCCGTAACGTGGGAGTGAGTAGCTAACTCAGTGGAATCATAGAGAAAAAGTTAACATGTTATCAAATCAATCACATGATAATGGTAAAGTAAGCAATCAAACATTCCTAAACACTGTGATTAATGCAAGAATGAAATGACATGATGGATGCCCTCACCGACATACTCCCTCATGCGACACCATCTTACGTCCCCGGCATGCTTTCTTCCCTCAGTGCTCCACATCTTCCAGGCACATGCAGTGCGATATGAGTATGATTACCGAGTTGTTATTAGTCCTTTTCATACAGCAGGATTGAGAAACTAAGGTACCTCCCTTATATCAATACCCAAATAATGATCCTGTCTAGGGTCGTCACTCCTAGTAGTCTTATACGATGATATATTTCTAGGTCACTGCAAAGGCTGTCAAGGCTGTTGCACGCACTCGTTGCTCAACTCCCCCATCACCTTATCAATACAGGCCTAGTTATACTCTTGTTGCTACGGAAGGGTCGTCACCTCACGTAACTCAGAGTACGCTCGAGGTCACTACAAAGGACTGTCAGGGATGTTGCTCGCACTCGTTGCACTGCTCCCCCATCACCTTATCAGTGTAGGCCGACAACAAGAATATAGTGTCCCATACCACCATAATCTGCTCACGAGTCTGGGTTGCTCACTGGTCACTACGGGGAGGTTTGTGGCCCCAGCATAGGCCGACAGCTCGACCATGGTGTCCCATACCACCATGCCCGGCTCATGAGTCTTAGTGGATCAAGGTACCACGGTTATCAGGGTTATCACTGGTAAGTTCAGTACCCTAGGTTCAAGCAGTTATGACGAATACAAGGTGAACATACAATGGTCAGTCGGGTTACTTGATGAGATCGACTAGCGCGAGCGCACGTCGAATCGACCGACATGAAGTGTACAAGCACTTCGTGTGGCCTAACCACTACCGACGATTCTAGTACGACTCGGGTTCGTCATACACATCCTTCGTGGTGAATAGAATCCAACCACGAATTCTAAACTGTTACCGACTGCTTGGACTAGAGTATAGCCCCAAGTGCAAAGATGCGAATCAGTAATCATATGAGATAAACAGAATTGAAATAACAAGTAATCCAAGCATGTTAGCAACATGTTATGAGATACAACATAGGCAATTTAACCATACACAAGTACTTCACACATAAGGAAATCAATTGAAATACAACAAGCATAGAGGAAATCATATACATCATCAAATTAGTTCAGAATCTAGTCTCAACGCTAATCTATAACACCATTTACTCAATACTTACTAATAAATACATTTATACAAATGCTTAGACTACTCAACTCTAACATACTTGACGTATGTTGATTTCAACATATAGTATGACAGATCCTTATATCAAGGAGTTGTCTAATACACAACAATCATGTTCTTACATTCAAAACATATGGCAGGCATAAAACATATTGATTTAGGCATTTCAACAAACACTTAGTCTACACACATTAGTCTACATAGCATATGTCGGCCAATATGTGCATTAGGGCGAATCTCTTCACCAAACAGATCATACACATATTACTAGTATAGGTACACGATAAATACTCATGGCAATCATATCAGCAAAATACGTACGTATACAGTATTTTCTACAAATACCTAAAATACCCTAAATCTCATATTCTTTGTACGTATTCGAAATGAAAAACAGACAGCATGTTCTACATGTCAAACAGCATCCTTATCAGCAATCTACCATTAAAAGGCATTGAAAGCTTTGAAAAAAAGTAATCTAAGCGTCTAAAATTCGCACCTTACGCTGTAGGAGCGTAATGAATCGAATAGGAACTCCACGTCGTCGTCAACGACTGATTAGAAACCTACAACACAAGGTGAGTCAGCTACCTAGCTACTTGTACCCATAGGAGTCTTAAAACAGGTTAGGGTTAGGGTTTTCTTACCTAAAACAAAATCAGAATCGCCGGAATAACGATGCAGGTGGATGGCTTTGGCACGTGGAGCAGCAGGGAAGAATCCCTGGGAGAAACTCCAACTCTCTCTCACTTTCTCTCTCTTTTCTCTCCTCTCTCTACTAGGGTTTTCCCCAAATTCGTATGGGTTAGAGATCTAAGGGTTTAAGGCCCTTTTTATAAGCCAAAATATAACCAAAACAGACTTTAAGTCAAGGTATACTTGGGTTATAGCCAAATCGGGTCTTTCTCGATCCAAAAGAGCATTTCTGGTGGTCCCCTAACCAAATGCGGTCGGACTTAAGCTCATGGATATTGGATCCTGATCACATTAAGTTTTCGTTCCGATAGTGTTCCCAGATCGCACATGGCGGACCAGTTTCAGTTCAGCGGTCACTGAGACTCGATCGAGGATTCCAAGTATACTGACTTGAGTGGAAAATGTTCCCTGATCCGAGGGTGTATTTGGGTCAGATTTCGACGGTCTGAATGCTCATACTTAACTCACAAACGAAACGTGCCAGATTTATTTAAATCACATTTAATTTATAAAGAATTTCACTCTTTCTCACACTCCTTGCTCCAGGCTCAATGAAATAGCCTCAGAACATCAGTTGGGCTTGATTTTCGAAACGATTGTCAAGTCCAACTAGGCGTTGTAATTATCTAAGATTATCTCTATCGGACTTTCGACGCGCGGTCTAGATCCAATACAAAGTTTTAAAGGGTTCCCGAGAACAAACAAGTTTAGAGTTTGATCCTAGATTTTAGGGTAAGATAGCGTCAATGATTCTATAGGTTTTGGGTCTTACAGATCGTATTTAAAGTGCTTGGTGCTTATTTTGCAGGAAATCTAGTGTGACGCTGGTTAATTCACGTTAAATTTTTAAAGAATTTGGTTCTAAATGATTTACTTGGCCTTGGAATTGGGTTCTGAGAGGTTACCAAGGTGTTATGGTTGACCCATTGCCTAAGGACGTCTAACCCTAGGTTGGAAAAAATTCGGGGTGTTACAATCTACCCCCCTTAAAACATAATTTTGTTCCCAAAATTAGTTAAGGGTAATGAGTCCCAAGAGAGACTTAAGTATTGACATTATAAGGAAGGTTCAAATCCTATTTAATGACCTAACCTTACGTATAACTTAAATCAACTTCTTCGATCTTGGGCCAGTGGGGAAGAGGCCAACCACGCTTCCGCTGCGCTACTCTGATCCAACGGTTGTACTAGATTGGGCTCGGTACGTTCTACCCCCCTTAAAACTTAGTTCTACTCAAGGTTCAAGAATCTATGCCTCGATCCGTATACCGGAACGAGGTGTAACTTAGGGCCTATCCTTGACATGAAATGGGAAACAACCTCTCACTACATTGGTCTTCCTTTGCTATTGATGCATTATATGGCATTGACACCTATGATTATAGAAAGGAGCTAAAATGAAGCGTGTTGTGGTTGATTTCAAGGATGGATGTGAGTTTGTTGGCAAGATATCTAGTTCTCTATTGGCTGTATGTCCTTAACATTTTTCAAAGGCAAAGCAATAACTTTTGGTTGTAGGTGGTTGGGCCAACACGGAAGAAAGGTTGTATAGTGAGTCTGAGCCGGATACAAAGACTTTCTGTCTAGCTAGGACAGAAAATTTACCGTATCGGTTCTTAATCCCAGTCGATGCCGATCTTTTACTTGATCAGAGCATTGGATTCATTGGTAACTACCAGGATTAAGAAGTTGATTCAAACCGTGAATACATCGCTTATATATACAGTTCCTTTACTCCGCGTTCCCGAATGCAATAAGCCCTTGGGAAGGCAATTCTAAGGGGCGTGCTGGTTTATTCTAAGTTCAATCTGAGGGATTTATAAGTTTTCCCTGAGAGTAAATGGTTCTAAGTTAAAATAATTTTCCTAAGGGTTATAACAGAAGTCTATAAGTATTAAGGGGATCTATCGAAGGAATGAGGTTCTACTCCAACCAAATCTAACCTACTATTCCTTAGCATATACAGGCTTTAGACTACTTAATATAACTAGTAGCCTAGTCTGTAACACTAGCTGTAATCCAAAGTCTAGGCTCATATGCTAGATGGTTTCATACCATTTCTATTACAGGGGATTGTTCTATCGCTTAGAGTCAAGATTGTCTAATGAAAATTTGGATTTCCTATATCGTCAGATCTTTCAAATCTAGAAGTACTAACTCTAGGTCCAACACTAGATGGTCGCTGTTTTATGGACTAGGCTACTGCGCTCGGTCTCATCCGTCGGTAGAAGCGCAGTGGTCGAGAAGACGGCTATAACTGGCTCAAAAGAGCCATGAAAAGTGAAGGAAATGAAGAAAAGGGGCTGACCTAATCGGTTGCCACGAATCTAGGTCTGATAGAGGAGGGAAACAGGTCCCAAAAGGCTGGGATTGCAAAGGGAAAAGGATGAAATGGGTTGGGTTAGAAGCTCACACGAGTTGAGCTCCAAATGGAGGATGGGAGAGCTCTAACGAACGAGAATGGAAAGGATAGGGAGTGTGTATAGCTGTAAATGATGGAGTGGCGTGGGTTGAGGCAGAAAACGACGATGGGAGTGATTGAAAACGAGATTTGCAAGGAAAAACAGTAAATGGGAGAGGAAAGGAGAGCTTGGGGGTGTGTATTATGAAGGAGGTACTAGATTGGAGGTGTTTTAAGGTGCGGCCCACATACCAGGGGCTACCCTAAGCCCCAGAGGTGGTCGGCCAGAAGGCCCGCCCGAATGGGGCCCACTGTACGGTAAGGCCTCACCGAACCGGCGAGGTCCTCGCCGACCACTGATGGATTTGGCGAGGTCTCGCCATTCGGGCGAGGTTCTCCTGTCCCCTAGGCTCCAAAAAGTATGGGGCCCACACTGGGTCCCCTTGTAAGTTGATCGTTTGGCCCCCCCTCCGTTTGAGACATTTTTAGGGCTAATTTGTAAACCAGAATGAGTTTATATGACATGTAGCATATGATTTTGGGATAGGAGACGCTAATATATCCATCTAACCTATTTATTTTATGATATTCCCTAATTGGATTGGTCGAAAGTCCAATTTACACATATATTTACTATTTATAGTAAATTTTTTGTTTAAGCATGATTCTCCATCATTTTTACATTAGGATTTATGTGTAGTATGAAAGGACTTAAAAAATTTGAAGAATGGGGTGGTGGAAGGAGAGATTTTTGAAGGAATTAAATAAAAAGGGGTTTTAGGCCTTGAGATTGAGTGTAAGGGTTATGGTTGGCCCACAACCAAAGGACATTCATTTCTAGGTTTGGAATTCTCCAGGGAATGACTCAAACCCATCGACTGATGGCCTAGAGGCGCCTTAGGTCGCTTCACGAGACCGAAGGTATATTATGGCCTAAATTACCGTATAGTCTCACCTGTCGGCGAAACTTGGGATTCTAATGTGGTTTCTAGGTTTCCATCACCTCCTTCCTAAGTCAGAGTGCATCAGTGTGCATTATGTTACCATAACTCAGGTCCAGTTTAATCCAAACCATGCTCTGATACCATCTGTAACGCCCCAAAAATCGGGGGTCGGGTAGAAACCGAACTCCCGAGTTCCAGAACATCACTTATGCAACATTTTTAATGATGGATGAATGTTGGCGGTAACAGTACATAAAACATGAGGTGGATTAAGCCAAAACAACATATCATACTCTAGAGACAATTAAATTAGCAAGCGGAAGAATGTGATAGATATATAAAATATATAAATGATTGTAAGTCTCCAGAGTGTGAACATGTTATCAGGTTAACTAAATACATGTATACTCCAAAATAGAAAGAAAAGAATATACATAAGTGCTCTAAAAATATAAAATGACAAGTGTCATAGCGTCTAATCAACCTCCCTATAATCCTGTCGATCAGAACCTGCATATAAGAGGGATCCTCCTCATCATCATCAAGTCCGGCTCTGCTTCATAAGCATCGCCACCATTTGAAATTAAAATAGAGACTGTTTGGTGTGCACAACACCGTCCCGTAACGTAGGAGTGAGTAGTTAACTCAATGGAATCATAGAGCAAAGGGTAACATGTTATCAAATCAATCACGCGATAATGGTAACGCAAGCAATCAAACATTCCTAAACACTGTGATTAATGCAAGAATGAAATGACATGATGGATACCCTCACCGACATACTCCCTCATGCGACACCATCTTACGTCCGCAGCATGCTTTCTTCCCTCAGTGCTCCACATCTTCCAAGAACATGCAGTGCGATATGAGTATGATTACCGAGTTATTATTAGTCCTTTTCATACAGCAGGATTGGAAAACTAAGGTACCTCCCTTATTTCAATACCCAAATAATGATCCTGTCTAGGGTCATCACTCCTAGTAGTCTCATACGATGATATATTTCTAGGTCACTGCAAGGGCTGTCAGGGCTATTGCACGCACTCGTTGCTCCACTCCCCCATCACCTTATCAATACAGGCCTAGTTGTACTCTTGTTGCTACGGAAGGGTCGTTGCCTCACGTAGATTCAGAGTACGCTCGAGGTCACTACAAAGGGCTGGCAGGGCTGTTGCTCACACTCGTTGCACCGCTCCCCCATCACCTTATCAGTGTAGGCCAACAACAAGAATATAGTTTCCCATACCACCATAATCTGCTCATGAGTTTGGGTTGCTCACTGGTCACTACGGGGAAGTTTGTGACCCCAACGTAAGCCGACAGCTCGACCAGGTGTCCCATACCACTATGCCCGGCTCATGAGTCTTAGTGGATCAAGGTACCATGGTTATCAGGGTTATCACTGGTAAGTTCAGTACCCTAAGTTCAAGCAGTTATGACGGATACAAGGTGAACATATAATGGTCAGTCGGGTTACTTGATGAGTCCGACTAGTACGAGCACACGTCAAATCGACTGACATGAAGTGCACAAGCACTTCGTGTGGCCTAACCACTGTCGACGATTCTAGTACGACTCGGGTTCGTCATACACATCCTTCGTGGCAAATAGAATCCAAACCACAAATTCTAAATTGTTACCGACTGCCTGGACTAGAGTATAGCCCCAAGCGCAAATATGTGAATCAGTAATCATATGAGATAAACAAAATTGAAATAACAAGTAATCCAAGCATGTTAGCAACATGTTATGAGATACAACATAGGCAATTTAACCATACACAAGTACTTCATACATAAGGAAATCAATTGAAATACAACAAGCATAGAGGAAATCATATACATCATCAAATTAGTTGAGAATCCAGTCTCAACGCTAATCTATAACACCATTTACTCAATACTTACTAATAAATACATTTATACAAATGCTTAGACTACTCAACTCTAACGTACTTGACGTATGTTGATTTCAACATATAATATGACAGATCCTTATATCAAGGAGTTGTCTAATACACAACAATCATGTTCTTACATTCAAAATATATGGCAGGCATAAATCATATTGATTTAGGCATTTCAACAAACACTTAGTCTACACACATTAGTCTACATAGCATATGTCGGCCAATATGTGCATTAGGGCGAATCTCTTCACCAAACAGATCATACACATATTACTAGTATAGGTACACGATAAATACTCATGGCAATCATATCAGAAAAATACGTACGTATACAGTATTTTTTACAAATACCTAAAATACCCTAAATCTCATATTCTTCGTACGTATTCGAAATGAAAAACGGACAGCATGTTCTACATGTCAAACAACATCCTTATCAGCAATCTACCATTAAATGGCATTGAAAGCTTTAAAAACAGGTAATCTAAGCGTCTAAAATCCACACCTTATGCCGTAGAAGCGTAATAAATCGAATAGAAACTCCACGTCGTCGTCAACGACTGATTGGCAACCTACAACACAAGGCGAGTCAGCTACTTAGCTACTTGTACCCATAGGAGCCTTAAAACAGGTTAGGGTTAGGTTTTTCTTACCTAGAACGAAACCAGAATCGCCAGAATAATGATGCAGGTGGATGACTTTGGCACGTGAAGCAGCAGGGAAGAATTTCTGGGAGAAACTCCAACTCTCTCTCACTTTCTCTCTCTTTTCTCTCCTCTCTCTCCTAGGGTTTTTCCCAAATTCGTATGGGTTAGAGAGCTAAGGGTTTAAGGCCCTTTTTATAAGCCGAAACATAACCAAAACAAACTTTAAGTCAAGGTATACTTGGGTTATAGCCAAATCGGGCCTTTCCCGATCCAAAAGAGCATTTCTAGTGGTCCCCTAACCAAATGCGGTCGGACTTAAGCTCATGGATATTGGAACCTGATCACATTAAGTTTTTGTTCCGATAGTGTTCCCAGATCGCCCGTGGCGGACCAGTTTCAGTTCAGCGGTCACTGGGACTCGATCGAGGATTCCAAGTATACTGACCTGAGTGGGAAATGTTCCCTGATCCGAGGGTGTATTTGGGTCAGATTTTGACTGTCTGAATGCTTATACTTAACCCGCAAGTAAAACATGCCAGATTTATTTAAATCACATTTAATTTATAAAGAATTTCACTCTTTCTCACACTCCTTGCTCCAGGCTCAATGAAATAGCCTCAGAACATCAATTGGGCTTGATTTTTGAAAAGATTGTCAAGTCCAACTAGGCAGTCGTAATTTTCTAAGATTATCACTATCGGACTTTCGACATGCGATCTGGATCCAATACAAAGTTTTAAAGGGTTCCTGAGAACAAACAGGTTTAGAGTTTGATCCTGGACTTTAGGGTAAGATAGCGTCAATGATTCTATAGGTTTTGGGTCTTACAGATCGTATTTAAAGTGCTTGGTGCTTATTTTGCAGGAAATCTAGTGTGACGCTGGTTAATTCACGTTAAATTTCTAAAGAATTTGGTTCTAAATGATTTACTTGACCTTGGAATTGGGTTCTGAGAGGTTACCAAGGTGTTATGGTTGACCCATTGCCTAAAGACGTCTAACCCCAGGTTGGCAAAAATCCGAGGTGTTACAGTAAGATTGCCAATTTGAGATTTTTTTAATAATTTTTTATAATGTTTGTATACTTTTCCTCATACATGGTTGTCCATTTGGAAGAATGAGCCTCCATTGATAATTCATGGCCCACCCACTTGATTTTACTTATTAAAACACTCAAGCAACAAACACCAGTTTTACATCGATTACACTCTTGTAGCCTCCGATTGAGAAGATCTTAAGGCAGGGTCATCTCAATCATTAAACGAGTCCATGTCATGATTTGAGGCATTCTCTTTGATCATTTTTTATATCTTTGTTGCCTGTGTGGAATGTGAGGTCTCGATTGGTGTCTTGATGGGCTACTTAGATGATTGGGCCATAGGGCCCATCATGGCAATCTTGGCTATTGATTGGATTGATTTCATGATAAAAACATTTTCCTTTTTATCTTGCTTTCCACTTGGAAAAGTGGGCCTCAATTTGATCGTGCACATCCCACTTGTGTGATCTGAACCACTAAAAACATACGGGAGCTATCTTAGATGATCTTGATTGAACCACACATATCTTTTTCATCTTAGAGTTTTTGTATTTGGTGTCTTCTTAGGAATTGCTTCTAATCATACTAGGAATCATCCAATATGATTAAATTAAGATTTTCTATTTTTGGTATATTTTACCAATTCAGATAGCTTCGAGTGTTGTTGAATTATGGTTCTTGATTAGGGTGATTAGAGAAAAATTACCATTATCACTAATTGCAAGCAGGCCACACTATGAACTTAGTTAATCCAAATCCTAGTCATTGCACACAAAAAATCTCCCTACACGATTCATTCTATAAATGCTTTGATTATTCGAATAAGCTCTAAACCGCTCATTAGTGGGCCACTAAACTCGAGACTATAGAAAGACACCTTAGTGGGCTTAACGTTTATCGTGGATAGAAAATCAAGAAAGTACCAAGAACTGCTCAACTTGGATCAGAGGTCGAGTGCTTGAAATACGCAAATGCTCCAAGCTGAAATCTGAAACTTAAGTGAAATAGACCCCCGCTCTTTTGTGAAGCTGTGACTTTCCAACTATTAGATCGCAGCCTAAATCGAGGTACAAGTTAAGGATATTTTTTTGCTCATATCCATATAGTTGTGGCCTTGATCAATCATTGACGACCGTCTATCATAAATGGGGTCCCCACGGTTGATCGAAGCATCCGATTGTCGCTCGGTTATGACAAAACGTAGATCCCATGGTAGGGCACCTACCCCCTAGTGCGGATGAGCCAGTGAGCCTCCGGTGAGGCCCTGTAAGTCGAAAACAACCTCCTCCACGACAAGTCTAATGGAAAAAGGGACATCGGGACCATTTTTGCACATTCTTGGCACTATAAATAGCCCCATTTCAGACTCTCTCACTCCCATACGAATTTTGAGTTACAATAAAGGGAAGAGGGAGAGGAGCAGAGGGGACAGGAGGTGAAGAAGAAGGTTAGTTGGAGAATTCGCCCACCATCGCTAGCCGCAGCATAGCCACAACCGTGCCGCACCATTGGAATTGCCTCAGCAACAATTAAAGGTGACAATTGAGCATTTTCTTAAGATTTGGGCCTTGAAGGCCGATTGCATATGCCCTTGCAAGCTAACCACACTGGGGTAGGGCACCGGCAAGCTGATCCATGGGGCCCTAGTCCCAGGAGCAAGTTTAAAATTCGACGAACCACTCCAAGGTGTAGACCATTACCCTTAGGTTATTGTTTATCGAACCACATAGCACGATTAATGGTTTTTGTTATAAATGGATGAATGCATGCTAACTTGTGCATACTCGTATGGCCCGTGTACTTTCCATGAATTTTTATACATGTGTAATAAAGCGTATATATTTGATTAGTTGCTAAAATAGGTTGAATTCACTAATTAATTGCTCATGCTTCCTATTACTCACCTGCCTATGCACTCAATTTGCCTTACCTCACATGAATTGATATGTTAATATTGACGTGGACTGCATGTTCGATAAAATGCCCAATAAAGTAGAACTTCCTGATTTATAGCTTGTATCCTTTCCTGTAGTTATGTAGTTGATTTATTACTATTATTGATTGACTGGGACTACTTAGGTAGTCGGGTTGGTCAGCAAACCGCAGGTTCACGAGGGCAGCTCTGACCAGGTCGGTCACCTCAGACTAGTCTGATTGACCCAGGGTGAACATGAGCAATCGACAATAGTTGGACTATATGAGACGCTTGCACGCAAGGCCTGTTACGTCGAGGTTTGCTCGAGTCAACCGAATTAGCCTAATTGCTAACTAATTGTGTATATCCACCATGTATGATCACACCTGCCCAAATATGGAGCACCCCATACCCTAGAGAGGCCTATTAATAACCATTAATGATATGACCTCCGAGTCTTGGGAGCCGGGCATGGTGGTATGGGACATTGTGTCCATGCTATCGGCCTACGTTGGGTGTCGAGCCTCCTTGTGGTGACCAACGAGCACTAATGGAGGTAATAGATCATTATTCGAATGACCCCCATTAAATTATCTAGTTGATAGTTTCGTGCCAGAGTACCATTCAAATGACCTGGGCATGAATGAAATTGGGTGACAAGCCTTTTTCTTTGTGGTGATTTAGTTTTATGTGACAAGCCTGCATTTCAGAACTGAGTGATCATACTCAGTGTTTGGGTAACGACCCATACTGAGTTTATCCTCATACCTTTAGGTATCATGTCGTACCTTTGGAATTATTGATGTGTGAGATAAACAGGTGATACCTAAATTTGGATCATGGATCATAGGCTCAAAGTCGCTACGACTACCCTAGGCTTAGCAATCTGTATGAGGCCATTGATTAAATGATGGTGTTCCAGCTTTCCCAAATTTTACTGAATGAACAGACTTTATTAATTCACTCAACTAACATGAACATACATTGCATCACATTAGTTTAGACTGTAGTGACTTGGGTGTTGTGGTCGCGTGTTGAGTGAGTGTTGGTATTTGTGAATGTGGTGTCAGAGTCACTTATGAGGGAGTGTTAGATTATGAGGGCATGCATTGTCTCATTACAGCATGCACATGCATTAATAAAAGCATTTAGAAACTAGGTGTTTAAGTTGTTTTATCATTACTTGTGCTGGTGGAATTGATAACATGCGTAACTTAGAGTAAATGGAACCACTAAGTTGATCACTCACTCCCACTCTGAGATGGTGTTTTAAAACACCAATAAGATGATATTATCGATGTAGGTACTATCGAGATCTCAGATGGGTGGGCTTAGAGTGGCTTGCACCATCGATGTTATGTTTTAGAGGATTGGACCAACTGAAAACTTTACACTTTAATCATTTTAGGTATGTATATTGTGGCTTGTATAATTTCCATTTGGGCGGACATCATATTTTAATTGTATTTTTACTATTAGCCCTATAATTCAGGATTTTTGTTATCTCTACCTTGCTTTGGAACTGCTAAATTGAATTGCATTACTTTGATTACTCTTACATGGAATGAATGTGAATCTGAATGAGGTCACACGTGCATTTCCATTTGGTTCACACCTGAAAATTTGAGACCGAGGTCTCTGTACATGGGTGCCAAGTTTTGGGGCGTTACATGATTTCACATATACATCATTGTTGGGCCTCTCAAAAATCAAGTGTGACCACCCTCTCCCAACTATTTCTCTTAGTGGAGCACACTTAAATCACGGATTTTCCTGGTTTTTTAGCCCTAGACCTAACATGGGGTCACGCACTTAATTGTCGAAGTGGATTCATAAACACATCACAGAGGGGATCTATGTGTGTGTGTTGGGGAGAATATGGAAATTACTCTTTTGAGAAAACTTATTGATGGAATGGTAAAATCTAAAAGGCTTTATTTGTCCTAAACGATCATCTTACAAGGCTTGGAACAAGGAAAATTTAGAAGAATATAAAAATGCCATAAGAAATGGTAAGTAGCAACTAAGGCTAAACTTTAAGGCATATGATGATCTATACAATACATTGGGAATAGGAGAAGATAAGAAAGAAATTTTTAGACTTGTAAAAATGTGGGAAGGAAAATGCAGGGACCTAGATCATGTTAGATGCATTTAGAACAATGACAATAGGGTATTTATTAAGGATTACAAGATCAATGAAAGGTGGAGAAATTATTTACAGAACATGATAAACGACGACCACTTTGAACACTTAGGTATATAAGTTATCATAGACTCAAATGAAGCTAGAGATCATAGATACTTCCATACGATTAGGATATCTGAAATAAAAGAAGATTTGCAAAAGATGAAGACAGGAAAGGCCTTAGGGTCATATGGTATACCAATAGAGGTTTGGAAGTGCACAGGGAAGATTAGCCTACTTTTGGTTGACAAATTTGATCAACGAGGTTATAAGAACAAAGAAAATGGTAGGCGGAGGAAAAGTTACCAAAGTTGCTCTACTGTTGGATTAGTCATACCATGATTTTTTTGGGAAAAAGTGATGGACCAAATATTAAGGCATGAGACAAATATATCAGAAAATCAGTTTGTATTTATGATAAGGATGAAAACTATTGAGGTTATTTTCTTAAACAATTGATGAAGAAGTTCAGGGAGAGAAGAAAGTTCTCCTAAGGCCTTTATGGACTTAGAGAAAGCATATAATAATGTGCATGGAGAGAAAATCGGGTGGGTGTTGGGAAAGGAATCTCAAAAGTATTTATTGACATGGTTAAGGACATATATGATGGAATGGTTATTAACATTGGGACCACTAGGGGAGAGACATTTTTCCAATCATAGTAGCCTACAATACAGGTCGGAGTGAGTCCAAATCATTTGCGATGGTAAGATTGAGGTCGCTAGGCATTTACAAGAAGAGGTCCCAAAGTGTATGGTGTTTGCAGATGACATAGTTTTAATTAACAAGACAAGGGTGGGAGTAAACATAACTAAAACTAAAGATGCTTGAGAATCTAAAGGCTTTAAAATTAGTTAGACAAAAACGGAATATGCGAACACAATTTTTGTAATAGGGTAGAAAGGAAGAATTGGTTAAAATTGAAGGTCAAGAAGTACCCAAAATGCCCACCCAAATAACGTGGGTTAATAATTCATGAAAACTAAGAGATTGAGAATGATGCTGCTCATAGAAATTAGAGTTAGGTTGATGACATGGAGATGTGTCTCTGGAGTTTTATGTGCTTAACTCATAAAAATCACACTGAAGGAGGAGATTATATGACGGCTATAAGACCAACCATGCTTTATGGAAGAGAGTATTGGGCAATCATGGAACAAAACATTTATGGAATGAATGTCACTGAAATGAGAATGTTAGAATAGATGAGTGGCAACACAAGAAGGAAAGAATTAATAATGCGCATATTCAAGGGAACTCATGAGTAGACCCAATAGGCAATTGTTAGTGCACTGATTTACACATATGTTTGTCAATCACATGACTAGTTGTGCCAAGTAGTTGGATAAGTCTTTTGCAAAAGAAGATCGGCGATGCAATTAGAGCAGAAGCGCAAGCTACAAATTTAAGAAAAGAAAAGTGTGAAACCTGTATCCTACCCTGTACCGTTTCATAGGCTTCCGCGGTCCTCCCGGTTGAATTCCGGTGACCCTCGACCTGTATCCGACATTTGCGCGCCATCCTAAGCCGAGTCCTACATATTGGAGTCGGCTCGACTTGAAACTTGTACCCTATCGATCGCGTCGTCGCCGCGGTTCCAACACCGCGACTTGCACATCGATCCGATACCCGGGCCAGGAGATGTGGGCCATGTATTTTCTGATGAAACATCGTGCATTGCGGATTTTGAGAGAATCTCTACGATAGGTCACTCAATCCATTAATAAATGTCAAGTACACAACCTTACCAAGCCCATCCCTCTCCCATTCCCCAAGTCAACCCTCTCTTACATAACCCATACCCATCTCATTCATTTCTTACCTCAAGTCAACAGACACCATGCCATCTCATCCCATCACCTCACCTCACCATTCCTCTCTCTCTCATTTCCAACCAAAGCTCATGAGACTCCAATGTCCAAGCAAGCTCCATGGATAGAGCTTGTGTGGCCCACCTTCCTATCTCCCATCTCCACCATCCTAAGTCGATCTCAACCGTTGAAGTCCATCCATTGGATCTCTAGCATGTATCGATGAAAGAAGAAGTCCAGGAAGATCTAAGGTGGGTGAGTTTATTTATTTGATTTGTAATTTGAGGGCCCACATATGTGGGACCCATCTTGATGTATATGTTGTATTATAGAGGGACCCATAGTGGCGGGGTCCCTCCACCACTCGATATCTCTCTCTCTTTCTTTCTTGTTTGATGGCCCACTTGATGCATGCATTTTATCCACACTGTCCACCCAAGTTGGACACCTTTGTTGTCCAACCTATGGCCACTAGTTGCCTGGTTTACGGCCTGTGTGATCGGCCGGTCACACAGGCCCAAATGGGTAAAAGACATCACAAATATTAGCTTGATCCCTGGTTGGTGAGCCATATACTACCTGACTCGAGTGGGCCACATACACGTGGACCCACCCTGATATATGTTTCATCTATACCGTACACCTGCTGGGACGAGGGACCCACCTTGGTGGATACCTTGCATCCACACGTGTGAGGCCTGCATTGATATATGCATTTTGTACCTGCACCGTCCAGCTCTGGACGGTGACATGTGGGACACACCCTTGATGTATGTTTTATACCATCCATTTGTTTTAGGTGTGGACCCACCCCACACGTGTGGCGCGTGTGGGTGGGACCCACCTTGATGTACGTATTCTGTATCCTTGTCTCACGTCTGATGGAAGACGTCAGCAAGTTCTGTGGCCCCACCGTGAAGTATGTTTTATATCCAACCGTCCATCATCTGCTGGGCATGGGTTGGACGTTGGTGGACCACCCACGTAGCACCACACCATGATGTATGTGTTCCTCCTACCGTCCATCTGTCACTGGGCCAGCAACTCACCACCTATTCGGCTGCTGGATGGACAACAGCAGTTCTGTCCAGTCATGAGGTATGCATTATTCCCATACCATCCAGGTCAGGGGTCCACACCATGATAACATGTGATATCCACACCGTCTTTCACGTGCAAGGCCACCATGATATGGGTTTTATAACCTCACATGTGGACCCCATCCTGCTGTATGCTTGATCCACACCGTCCACTGGGACCCACCTTTGATATACGTGTTACATACCTGCCATCCAGAGGTTTGGACAGTGGGTCTAGGTCTGGTGTATGTGTTGTATACACACCATCCGTTCATTTGTTGAGTTGGTTGAAGCAAAATAATAATAATAATAATAGTTATATATATATATATATATATATATATATATATATATATATATATATATATATATATATATATATATATATATATATATATATATATATATGTTGTATATGTATTGAGGTGGGCCATGCGTGTGGACCCACCATGATGGATGTGTTAGGTCCCACCGTCCAGAACGTCCAGAGGGTCTTATATATTATATATTGAAGTGGGCATTTTAAAGATATTTAGATATAATATATCTTATATATAGTATATAATATATATTATATATCTTGCAGCTCTTGCGTCTGCAGCTTGTGGACCCCACTAGGAATGCGTTATATCTAACCGTTCATCCATCTGTCGTACGCCCCACCTTGATGTATCGTTCTACCCACAGAGTCCATCCTAATTATGTGGGACCCACCAGCAATGATGGTCCCGCCATCCAGCAACCTAGATGGATGGAGCCCACCCTGATATATGTTTATGTACGTGTCATCAATTTATCTGGCAAGCTCGTCTTTGGCTCGAGATAAATAAATAAATAAAAATGAAGAAAATTCAATCCTCTAGTGGGCCACATACGTGGACCCCACCCCTGATGCTTGTATTACATCCAAACCGTTGATTCATTTGATGGACAACCACCTATGTAGACCCGGCTTGATATATGTGATCCATCCAAATCGTCCATTCATTTGGCCACCTCATCTCACAGCCTGAGACCAAAAATAAGACAGGTCTAGTATTAAGTGGACCACACTACAGAAAATAGTGGAGTTGAATGTCCACCATTGAAATCCCTTTTGGGTTACAGAAGTTTTGATTCAATATAATATTTGTTTTTCCTTTCCTGTTCAGGTCCTTGTGACCTTATGAATAGACTGGATGGAAATTAAGTGCAATGGGAGGATCCACTGGAATTCAACGGTGGAAATCATCATCACCACTACCATTTGTGGTATGGTCCAGATGATCCTTGGATATGATTTTTTTAAAAAAATAATGCTCTAAGATAATCTCTAATAATGGTTGAAGGGTGTTGTTGTACGATCTATTTGTATCAGCCCATTTGATTTAGCTCAATAACTCGGCCCATTTGTATTGGCCCATTTAATCAGCCTAATTGATGTGGCCTATTTGACTTGACCCATTTGATTCGGCCCGTTGATAGGGCCCGATGTTATATATATATATATATATATATATATATATATATATATATATATATATATATATATATATATATATATATATCAGCCCATGAGCGATGCCCAATGTGATGTATTCGAGGCCCGTGGGTGAGGCCCAATGCGATGTATTCGAGGCCCGTGGGGAAGCCCAATGTTATGTATTTGAAATCCAATGTGATGTATTCATGGCCTATGGGTAAGGCCCATTGTGATATGTATTAGGCCCATTAATGTCGCCCATTGGTGTACCCCGTGGACGTGGTCCACTTGATGTATATGAGGCCCACTGGTATGGCCCATGTGATATGGCCGACTCGATATATATGAGGCTCATTGGTGCGGCCCGTGGATGCGATCCACTTGATGTATTTGATGACCCATGGGTTGAGGCCCAATGAGATGTACATAAGGGCCACGAATGAGGCCCAATAAGACATATGTGGAGCCTTCGTATGGGGTCCAAATGTGATGTATATTAGGTCCATTGCGATGTGCGATTACTTCATGATGTATGTAATGATGATTATGCGGGCCACTCATTGGGAACAATGTTGGTTAAATGTTCAAATTGATGGGCAATGATGTTTAAATGTCCATATTGTGACCTTCCTTTAGGCCTGACTAGGCCCATTTTTTGTCATCCTTTAGTGGGTTACCCCAAATGAATGGGCCCCATTGATATCGCTTGGACCATCATCAACCATCCATCTATGAACCTCGTCTTGAGGCCAATTCCGATTAACGTGGCCGATTTTTTGAATTCTAATAATCGATCGAGGTAGATTATAGATTGATTCCGATTGTTGAGTACCGATTGAGGCCGATTATCGTGACCGATTGCCAATTTTGATTGTCGTGTTTAATTTACCGGTTCCCATTATTGTAGCCCATTTGATGTACATATGGCCTGTGTGATTAGGCCCATTTTGATGTATTTGTACCTGTTGTTGAGGCCCACCTTGACATATATAAGGCCCATTTGAGGAGGCCCATCTTGATGCAGTTATGGCCCATCCGTTGAGGCCCACCTTGATATATACATGAGGCCCACCTTGATATATACATGAGACCCATGTGATTATGCCCATTTAATGTATATGAAGCCATGTGATTATTAAGGCCGATTGTCGAGATCCATATGATGTATACGCGACCCGTAGTTGAGGCCTATTGTGATGTGTATTCAACCTATGTTTAAGGCCTAATGTGATGAATAAGAGGTCTATGTAATGAGGCCCATTGTGATGTATTCGTGGCCCATGGGCAAGGCCCATTGTGAATAGGAGGTCTATGTAATGAGGCTCATGGTGATGTATTCGAGACCCATGCGTAAGGCCCACATGTCATGTATTTGGGGCCCATGAGTAAGGCCCACCTATTGTGTATATGTAGCCCTTGAGTAATACCCATTGTGTTGTATATTAAGCCTTTGTGTGAGGCCGTGGGCCCATTATATCTTTGATACTATGTGGGCCATTCCTTGAGGGTAATGTTGGTTAAATGTCCACATTGTCGAGGCCGATCGTTGATATAATTATGAGTATGTGACAACATAGCATCATGATACATGCCCATACGCATCATTTACATGTTTGTTATGAGATGTGATTGACTATTACAATGTCATTGGGTAGGATGATATGAGACTCCATGATAGGTGGAGGTTATCTCATATGAGCACATATCATGCGCAGGATTGATGTATGACTGGATTGTATGACTCATGCATCTTGCATTGTATTGTGATTACTGTACGCCCTAGCGACATCAGGGTCGTAGCCTCCACAGGCATGTCGTGGATGGCCAAACGGGACACCAAAAATTTATTCTAGCATCGGGCTTCCATAGATGGCCCTATGTGAAAATTCCTAAACCCTCTTGGTACCAGAGGATGCCCTAATGTCGAGACCGAGTGGATACATGAGCGCCTGAGTGCTGAATACCAGAAGGCCGCATCTCCCACTGTGTCGTGGTTAGTTGGGAGGAGGTGTGGCCTTACCCGCTGGAGGGTAGGGGATAATACTAGGCTGAGTTTGACCAGCTCATGAATAAGTCCACTATCGACGTACCGGATAGATATTGACGGACTATTGGCTAGGCGGATTGTGAGGTTTCTTACGCTCACTTGGACTATACGGCTGGGAGAGCAGCAGTGCCTTTTGGAGTGTACTAAACCCCGGTGATGATCCCAGAGATGAACCGTACTCATATGTAGACTTATTAAGCAGGAGTTGCATACTCATTCATTCACTATCCACTCGGGTTGGTAGTGCGCAACTAATTGTTACGTGTACCTTCGCAATGACTAGAATTTTGGTTGAGACGCGCGACTAACCCGAGATCAGGAGTTTACCCCATCGAGTCTGAGTATCCAAATTTAGGTATGAGACTGGTTTGGATAGAAGTCTTTTGTGATGGACCTCATAGCCTGCGATATTATGTACTACCATCCCGACTTCACACTCCAGCATGGTCATTCCATTCGCACTACATGTTGCATTACATTCGCGACATGTGGTACAGCTGAAGCTGTTTGTGTTACTCATCAAGAATGTATATTGCATTGTATCCTCTGCATCTGATATTTGGCTCTTTATGACTCCTCATTTGCATAGTTGATTTCTATTATGTATTTTAATATTGTATAACTCATGTACTTATCAGTATTTTCGCTTACTCTGTTATCGTGTGATTTATGACTTTGTCAGTATTTCTGCTTATTCCAGTATTGTATGATTATGGCATTATATTGAATACTTGGCACTTACCTTGTGCACACACTTACACCACCCTCTAAGCTTTCTATAAGCTTATGCATGATACATGCGTGCAGGTGAAGTCAGGTTGCAGCAGTGTTGAGCTTGGAGCATATAGTGGTCTTCTGCAGCTTAATTTTTTATTTATGTATTTCCCTTTCAGCATTGTACCCAAATGATTATATTAGTGGATATGTGATGATGATGTTGCCTTTGTGAATTGGGTAATCTTGTGGTTATGCTTATTACGAGTTAAATATATATTGAAAGAAAAAAATCCTCCTTGTAGGATCCCAGTGAAATAGCGGTGAATACCGCTTGAGTTAAAGTAGGAATATGCCAATATATCCTAGAGGGGGGTGAATAGGATTTTTTAAAGATTTATGAGTTATATTAAAAATCCAATCACTCTAATCCTAACAGGTATGTAATTTTCAGGATTACTCAAATGTAACTCTACTTGCTTCCAAGCCCAGTAGAGGATCCAATCACAAAACTATTCAATTTAATAAGCATGAGGCAGTTATAGTCTATGATGGATGTGACCGTGTGTGTGAAGTGTGAGCAGATATGAATGCAATTAACATAATCACACAAATGTTCAAGCATAAGAATCAATCACAGACACAGTCATTTTTATAATGGTTTGACTACTTGTCTACTCCACTCCTGGCTGGCACACTCAACCCTTGAGTGTACCGAATTTCACTAAGGAGGTTTCCCATGGTTCTCCCTCAAACATAAGGTTTAAAATCAAGCTCATCTTCAACCTTTAAAACCTATACAGAGGCTGACTATTTATGCTCTCACGAGCAAGGGTCAACACATAGCACCTGGTTTAGGCACACTAGCAAAAGATCTTACCCTAAGACCCTAACAGAGGTTTTACACGGTTCACCTCATAAACCAGAGTTTTACTGGTTCACTCCTAACCAGATGTTTATGCCCACACAGAACAAAGTCCACACAACGCACCCACATGTACACTCCTGCCGGAGGCCTCCTTTGAGGACTTCAAAGGATGAGCAATATCTACGACCCAATCCTAGAAAGGAATTATCATAAGTGTCCTCTGAACTCTAGGTACTTACAGATAAGTTGATGAGTCCCTTTTAACGCAGTGATGAAGATCTCCTTCTTGTTGATGAAGAATCTTCAGCTCCAGATGAATGTTTGGTTGTTGGACGCTTTTTGTCCTCACTCTATTGTATCGATTGAGATGCTGAGGACATCGACAGAGCAGGTCGATCATATCGAAAAGTGAATTGATATAATCGACTGGGTAAGAAAAACGTGAATATTTTCCTATTTGGTAAAAAGTTTTCTTACACTAAAACCCTAAGGTGTTCTACTTAGTTTTAAGGGTTTTAATCACCTGGTGTTTTGAAACATGGGATGTGAGGCTATAATGTACCTATGGCGAGCTTCCACACATCCAGTTGAGGCAGACACTTGAATTGATCTTCCTGTTAGGCGCTATTGTCCGACTGACACAACTTACACCGTAATTAACAAACCAGGGCACTAGTAGGTGCACTTTCAATCTCCCCCTTTGTCAATTACGTGACAAAATACACAAAACACCCTAGAAAACTATTTAGACAGATACATCCTAAATTGTGTGTATATGCATTAACATAATTTTACAGATTCTAATCACCCATGTACACACCCATAATTTACTCCCCCTTACTACAAAAACTCCCCCTTTCATAGTGCAGCTGCTCCCCCTTACACCTGCAATATATAAGAGCACAAATATCCAATGGGGTGTTTGTAACTGTTCTCCCCCTTTTTGTCAATCATTGGAAAAGGCATAACAAGTGATATTGACTGAATATTTGAAGCATATGGGAGAACCACTAGATATAGATGAACAAGGGTGAACTCATTCTAAAACAGACAGCACTATTCATGGGATATGAATGCATACAAAGACAAGTATCATAGTTATAAATCAGGTAGAATATTCAATAGAAACACATGCATTTTATATCAGATAGGGCAGAAAAGATAGATTGTGATACCCTGCCATAATCAATATATCCATAAACCATTTGAAAACAAAGATCACATAAGCAGGGATGAAATTATGAAGCAGTTAGCAATGCAACCCATGTTCAAACTAGATAAACCAAGATACCTTCAAGTTATAAGAGTTTATGACATTAACGACCCACACAGGGTATGGACAGCTAAGAAGCCACTTTGTTGCAGTCTGTAAGTCAGCAAGTTATCACACACATAAATATGATCAGAGGGTATTCAAGAAAAAAAACCTTATGCCATAGTATTCCAGAAGAATTGTCAATGTGTGATAAATGCAAGGAGTCCCTAGACAAGCTTTATGAAGAAGGTAGACTGTTTAGAATTTGTTCCGTAGCATGTTGCAGAGACCCCAAACTTTGTCGGATGTCTAAAAGATAGGCTTCACAGTCATCAAGTTTCTTCATCATGTAGGATTGACCATCCAGAAGTCTTTGTAAATTATCTTTCACCTGGATACCCTGAATTGCCATGGCTTGAGGATTCCCAAGGCCTAATGTCTGATTGGTTTTTCCAACACAAGATACTTTGTCATAGAGATTCAGACTCTAGATATATTTATAATTGAACCATAGACATGGATGTGGCAGATCATGAGTTGGTGGTAGACCGAATTGTCGTGAAAGCTTAGACAGAAGGCATGGAAATGGAATTGTAGTGATGGATTCTTCTGTGGACACTCGGATTAACTGACGTTGGAGAAGAGTTAGTAGGCATAGAGGAATTCCAAGATGAATATCATACAAAATGTTGAGTATGTATGGAGAGAGATAATTGCTCGAGACTTCACAAGGATAGACATTTGTGCTTAATATACTGTGAAGGATCTTGTAGGTAGGATCAAGATGCTTAACATAGAAGATATTCTTTGAATTCCTGGAAATTGTAGTACCATTACACAGTGCTCAAGTAACTTCTCCCCATACACCGAGTCCATTCATATTTCGATCAGATACAGATATTTCGGTGATTCCTATGTCAACCATTCTACTTATCAATTTGGGTGTGATGTATTCGACTCGATTGACAGCCGCAACTGAGATGACTGGAGGATTGGTATCAACATTGAAGATCAAGCTCATAAACTGATGTGCCTGATTATGTTGAAATGTTCCCCCAAGATTCACCACATTTTTCCATCCGATCTGTTTCAGAAGATCGATGATCCTAAATAGTTCAATACTCTCTGTATGAACCATTCGTTCTGCCACAAGTTTTAAGTTGAACAGAGAAGAGGAGGTGATTGAATCCTGCTTACCTTTATTCCTTTCAATTGATGCATGTTGTGGACGAAGTGATCCTTTGGCTTTACACATTTTGACAAAAAACTATGCTTAGAGATACAGTTCCAAAATGAGATTTCAGATCTTTCGATTTTAAGAGTTCTGGGAAGACCAATCGTCCAAACGTTTCAGCTACCTGGAGAGCCGTCGATGATATCAATTTATCAGTCGATGTGATCGACATTTATAAGTGGTCAATCGACACTCATATCGAAGGTAGATATTTTCAAGTTTTTCTTCAGTCTGACTATTGTTCATATACAGAATAGTATCTGTAACATCCCGAAAATCGGGGGGTCGAGCAAAAACCCAACTCCCGAGTTTCAAAATGTTATTTATGCAACATAGATATGTATGATTGAATGTTGTCTGTGATAATGTATTAAACATGAGTGAGATTAAGCCAGAACAGCATATCATACTCCAGAGACAGTTAAATTTGCAAGCGGAAGACTGTAATAGTATGTATAACATATATAAACTGTTGTAAGTCTCCAGAGTGTGAATATATTACCAGGTTATACACATACATGTATACTTCAAAAGTAAACAAAATGAATATACATGAGGGCGCTAAAAATATAAAATGACAAGTGTCAATGTATCTAATTAACCTCCCTGTAATCCCGTCAATCAGATCACGCATAAAGGAGAGATCCTCCTCATCATCATCAAATCCAGCTCCGCCTCGCAGGCCGCGCCATCATCTGCAATCACAATAGGGACTGGTGGGTGTCCGGAAACACCATCCCGTAACGTGGGAGTGAGTGATCAACTCAGTGGGATGAGAGAGCAGAGATTAGCATGTTATCAAATCAATCATGCGATAATAGTAAAGCAGTAAATCAAACAATCCTAATACTGTTGTTAATGCAATATGACATGACGTGATGTATGCCCTCACCGACGATCTCCCTCATACGGCAACATCTTACGACCGCGGCATGCCACACTCCCTAGAGTGCTCCACATCTTCCAGGCACATGCAATGTTATGGTGATATGATTTCCAAGTTATTATTAGTCCATTCAAATAGCAGGATTTGGAAAACTAAGGTACCTCCCTTATATCAATCCCAACACAAATCCTGTCTAGGGTCGTCACTCCTAGAAATCTCATACGATGTATATTTTGTAGGTCGCTGCAAGGGCTGCCAGGGCTGTTGCACGCACTCGTTGCTCTGCTCCCCCATCACCTTATCAATACAGGCCTACTGTACTTTACTGCTACGGAAGGGTCGTCGCCTCCCGTAGACTCAGAATACGCTCGCGGTCACTACAAAGGGCTGCCAGGGCTGTTGCTCGCACCCGTTGCACCGCTCCCCCATCACCTTATCAATGTAGGCCGACAGCAAGAATATAGTGTCCCATACCACCATAATCTGCTCACGAGACAGGTGCTCACTAGTCACTACGGGGAGGTTTGTGGCCCCAGCGTAGGCCGACAGCTCGACCACGGTGTCCCATACCACCATGCCCGGCTCATGAGTCTTCGTGGATCAAGGTACCATGGTTAACAGGGTTTACAATGGTAAGTTCAGTATCCTAGGTTCAAGCAGTTATGACTCATGCAGGGTGAACATACAATGGCCAGTCGGGTTACTTGACGGGCTCGACTAGCGCGATCGCATCTCAAGTTGAACGACATGAAGTGCGTAAAACACTTCGTGTGGCCTAACCACTGCCGCCAACTCCAGAACACGGCTCGCGTTCATCGATGCGTCGTTCGTGGCGAAGATAAGCTAACCACGAATTCGTTCGGTTACCGACTGCCTGGACTAGGCATAGTCCCAAACAATCATAGAATCACATCAGCAGTTGTGTAAGGGTAATGGAAATGAAATACAACCATGTGAGCATGTTAACACATGTCATTACATACAACTTAAGCAAATCATCTTACACATGTCTTTCACACATATGATGAAATTATGCATTTCGCCAACATATAGGAAATCCTCTCATCAAAATATTAATTGAGAATTCAATCTCAAACTAAATCATAAGGAAATCATCAAGTACATGTTATATCATACCACTTGAGTACAACATCAAGCATATGCATTTCATACATATAATGAAATCGTACATATGGATAGCATGTAGGAAATCATTTTCATCAGCATATTAATCGAGAAATCAATCTCAAACTAATCCATAACACCATTTAACTCAATACATACTAATACAAATATTTATACAAACACTTACACTACACACTTAAGTCTACATATAGCATGTCGACCCGAAGTGCGCATTTAGGCGAATCTCTTCGCCAAACTAATTATGCACGTATTCCTAACATTCTAATGCAACAATAAACCATGTCAATCACATCAGCAAAATATGAATAAAAACAGTACTTCCTACAAATGACTAAAATGCCCTAAATCTCATATTCTTCGTTGGTTTACGAAACAGGAAACGGACAGCATGTTGTACATGTCAAACGGCGTTGCCGTCGAGAATCTACTATTAAACGATATTGAAAGCTTTGGAAACAGTCAATCAAAGCGTCTAAAATCCGCACCTTTTCTCTTATGGATGTGTAAATTCGAACGGAGCGTATACGCTTCGTCTACGGCGATTAGACAACCTGATATACATGTACATCAGCTACTATTCTATTTGAATCGAAGAAATCCCTAAATCAGTAAGTGTTTAGGGTATTTGCTTACCTAGAATCGCGGTGAAATCGCCGGGAAAGCGATAGAGGTGCATTGCTTAAGCACGTGCAACACGGAGCACAAGTAGCAGGAAGAACTCTCCCACTCTCTCTCACAATCTCTCACCTTTTTCTCTCTCCCAAGTTAGGGTTTCTCTCAAATTCGGATGGGAGAGAGGAGTGAGGGTTTTAACCCCTTTTATAGCCTAAAACATGCTCAAAATAGGCTTGGAAACAATGTTTACTTGGTGCCTAACCAAATCGGGGCCGTTTCAATCCAAATGAGCATTTCTGAAGGTCCCCTGGCCAAATGCGGTCGGACTTAAGCTCATGCATACTGGATCTAGCACATATCCAGTTTTCAGACCGGTAGGGTTCCCAGATCGCACGTGGTGGTCCAGTTTCAATTTAACGGTCATCGCACCAAGATCAGGCCTATAAGTCTCGTGATATGTAATAAAAAATTTTCCTGATCCAAGGGTGTAATTTGACTGAATTCTGACGGTCAGAACGCTCAATACTGATGCGTCAAGTTGTGTGCTAGATTTGAATTTCAAAATTCCAACTGTCCCTATTCGCACTCTCTTCGGTCCGGGCTTAATGAAATAGCCTGTGATTATCGGTTTGACTTGATTTTCGGAATGAGTGTCAAGTCCAGCTAGGCGGTTCTAACGGTCTAAGATAGGAGGTATCGGACTTTCGACGCGCGGTCTACATCCAATACAAAGATTCAAAGTGGTCCAGAGAACAAACCTGCTTAGAGTTTGACCCGAGGTTATAGAGTATTATAGAGTCATTGGTTCTACTCGATTTGGGTCTTGTAGAACGTATTTAAAGTGATCAGGGACTATTTCCCAGCTACTCCAGCGTCGCGCTAGCTAACTTACACTTATTTTCCAAAGAAATTAGTCCTACGTGATTTCTTTGGCTATGGAATTGGGTTCTAAGCGATTTTTCAGGTGTTTTAGTTGACCCATTGCCAAAGGACGTCTAATCCCAGATTAGCCAAAATCCGGGGTGTTACAATATTATTGAAGTTCCTAGCAGAAAATATTAGCAAAATTTCGTATAACTTCTGTACATTGAAAAGTATAAACATTTGGATGTTTATGTGCAAAAAGTGAGGTGAGAGGCCTTAGGTTGTTTCTTTGAAAGCTCAGCAAAATCGCATCATTTCAGCAGGTATTTAGATTTTTGATGCATGACCTGGACTAGTTTCTTCACTCTTAGTGTCTCTCAATATTACTCTATTCTTTTTCCAAGAATAATGTAGTAGTAGTTGTTTGTGCGAAGAACCTTCATAATTGATTTTCCTGATCGATCTAGGATCTCGCATTCTTCTTTGTTGAATCTGACCACATGCCCATTATCACAGATTTGAGAGATGCTTAGTAGATTATGTGTCAAGCCTTTTATACAAAAAACATTCTCATTTTTAAACAAATTGATTCCTTCTATGATTTCCTGTCCACTTACGTCAGCAGTGGTTCCATCTCCGTAGGTGACTATCCCTTTATGAAGATCCTTATAGTTTGAAAGGAGGGACATGTCACCTGTGACATGTCTTGAGCAACCACTGTCCAGGTACCATTTTGCCCTATTGGCTGATGAATGATCTAAGTGAGTAACAAGGCAATTTATCTTTTCTTTAATCACCCGCTTTGTGACAGGAGTTTTACTTGTGGTAGATTTGTTCTTCTTATCAGATTTGTCCACATGACTTAACTGCTCCTTCATCCTGTCAACTAGCTCGAATGGTGGTGAATAAACTGACTCCTCATTTTTGTGATGAACTGGGATAGGTTTGGTGTTACTACTGGATGCAAGAGATTTTTCAAATAGTTGTGCATCATATTTAGTTTTTGTTCTTACCTTACCATAACCTAATCCTTTTTTGTCCTCTCCATATTTTCCCATACCGAATAGTTTTTCTAATTTCTCACCACTCTGGGAACATTTACAGTTTATTTTGACAATTTTTTTAGATTCTTCTAGTTCGAGCAGGAGTGTATGTTTTTTATTTTGTAGAGGCATGTTCTTGTCTCTTAATTGCTCAAACTGCTTGTTTAGTTTTACTGACTCGAGTTTGAGAAAGAAATTCATTCTTTCAAGTCTATCAATATTTGAGTGAGATTGCTGCAAATCATTAATCAGATGAGTATTGATATCTAAATTTTTATCCAGATCTAGTTGCAGCAATTCCTTTTTATTCTCAATTATTCCAAGTCTTTTGACAATATTCATGCAATGAATGTAAAGTTGATTGTAAGCGTCTTGTAATTCATTTTGCTCTTTATCTTCTTCTTCTTCAATTTTCTCATTGTCAGATGGAGATGATTCAGTAGCTTGTTGTTCTTCTTCAGATTCTGTTCGAATGATTGAAGCATCATAAGTATTTTCAATGATTTCTGATCTCCATCACTTTCTAAGTCACTATTTTCTGAGTTTGACTCTTCCGTATTATCCCATGTGGCAGCCATTGTCTTGCCCTTGGTTTTTCTGTTTGGGCATTCAATAGATAGGTATCCATATTCCTGACAGGCGTAGCATTGTGGTTCTTTAGTCCTTTTTCCAAATTTTTCTGCAGAAGGTTTGTCATCCACCTTTCTACCTCTAGAGAGGCGGTCGCGATTCCTTTGAAAGAATCTTCTGAATCTTTGTGCTAACAAAGCCACTTCCTCATCTTCATCTTCTTTTTCACTCTCACTGTCCTCATGTTTTATTTTCTTAGAGGTTTTTAGAACACTGTTTTTGGATTTCTGGGGTTGTGTGAAGTGTAGTTCAAAGGTTTGTAGGGAACCTATTAGTTCTTCTCCTTTCATTTCATCAATATTTCTACACTCCTCAATTGTTGTTACCTTGGGATTAAACCGTTCCAGTAGGGATCTTGAGATTTTTCTACATATTTTAGGTACCAAAACTTTTTCTCCCAATCCACCCATGGAGTTACAAATAATATTCAATTTGGTGAAAAACTCCATAAATGTCTCATGCTCTTCCATCCTGAGATTTTTGAACTGTGAGGTTAGAAGTTGTAGTTTAGATCTCTTCACAGTGCTTGTGCCTTCATGGGTTGTTTCCAATAAGTCTCATGCTTCTTTAGATGTCTCACATATACTTATTTGATTGAAAATATCTTGGGACACAGTACAGTAGATGATGTTCATTGCTTTTACTTCAGCGGTTCGCTGTCCTTTGTCAAACGCCGTCCATTTTTCATTAGTTTTGGGTTTAGTGATTGTGGTTTCATTTTCAAGTACAATTTGTTCAGATGGCACCACATATCCCTTTTCAACTAGATCTCAAATATCGTAGTCCAAAGATCTCAAGAAGTAAGGTATTCTAGCCTTCCAGTATGCATAATTTGAACCATCAAATATTGGAGGTCTAGTGACAGATGAGCCCTCTCCTTTGGCCATATTTCAACTTCAGTCAAGATCACTCTCTAGGCGGTGAAGCCCTTAAAGAGAGACCCGCTCTGATACCAATTGAAATAGCGGTGAATACCACTTGAGTTGAAGTAGGAATATGCCAATATGTCCTAGAGGGGGGTGAATAGGATTTTTTAAATATTTATGAGTTATATTAAAAATCTTATCACTCTAATCCTAATAGGTATGTAATTTTCAGGATTACTCAAATGTAACTCTACTCGCTTCCAAGCTCAGTAGAGGATCCAATCACAAAACTATTCAATTTAATAAGCATGAGGCAGTTATAGTCTACGATGGATGTGACTGTGTATATGAAGTGTGAGCAGATATGAATGCAATTAATATAACCACACAAATGTTCAAGCACAAGAATCAATCACAGACACAGTCATTTTTATAGTGGTTCGACTACTTGTCTACTCCACTCCCGGCTGCCACACTGAACCCTTGAGTGTACCAGATTTCACTAAGGAGGTTTTTCATGGTTCACCTTAAATCTAAGGTTTTAAATCAGGTTCACCTTCAACCTTTACAACCTACACAAAGGCTGACTGTTTATGCTCTCACGAGCAAGGGTCAACACATAGCACCCGATTTAGGCACACTGGCCAAGGATCTTACCCTAAGACCCTAATAGAGATTTTACATGGTTCACCTCATAACCCAGAGTTTTACTGGTTCACTCCTAACCAGATGTTTATGCCCACACAGAACAAGGGTCTACACAACGCACCCACACGTACACTTCCGCTGGAGGCCTCCTTTGAGGACTTCAAAGGGTGAGCAACACCTACGACCCAATCCTAGAAAGGAATTATCACAAGTGTCCTCTGGACTTTAGGTACTTACAGATAAGTTGATGAGTCCCTTTTAGCCCAGTGATGAAGATCTCCTTCTTGTTGATGAAGAATCTTTAGCTCCCTTGATCCACAACACAAAAGATGTACCAATACTAGGCTTCAGGTCGGGTCAAGGTTATGATGGAATTCCACTCTCTAAAGATTTTTCTATTAGGAAGATAGAGTGATTCCAATCATCTATGCATTCAAGGCATCCCAGCTTAATGATTTACCATTAAGGTAGTAGCTGGAGGATCCTTGAATGCGGAAGTTCATTCCCCAATCCACTCTATTAAATATCAATGATGAGGGTGGATTGGAGGATGAACTCCCTGAGAGAAAGGGCTTAAGATAAATGATATGAAGTTTAAAACACTCAGAAGCACTCTCTTCTTTCTCTACCAGCAATAAAGACTAACCTCTCTATATATATGCAAAAGGTTCCAACGGATATAAAACGGTCATATTTATGACAAAGTTCGATATCATCAAGCAAGAGTCGATATGATCGAGCGTATACTCTCGATTGTATCGATGATCCACTCGATGGTATAAACTTCATGTCATTCGCTTTTGAAACCTTTTACCGGCTAGTCGATGGGATCGAGACACATATCGATGTTATCGAATTTTGAACTCTGATTCCATTGATAGATGGATCGATCTATCGACAGGTGAAAACAAGAGAGACAAGCCTTGAAGAATTTCAGGTTCTAAAGATATGATCGGGGAACAGCCGATGTCATCAGAATTTGAATGTCGATGATATCGAGACCTTGTCGATAGGATCAATAAATCATATAGATTTACCTATAAGCACGCTGGTCAGTTTGTGCCAGACCCGATCCAATCGACCAGGACTCGATGATATCGACATTAGAATATCGATTTCCTCGAATGGCCCCCGATCAACGTTTAAAACACCCTGAAATTTATGCTGGAGGAAACATGCACCCACTATCGATATGATCGAATGACTTCCGATATGATCGATATTTGAGTTCAGATTGAATCGGACAGTCATCGATATATCGAAGCTTATAGTAGTTTTCTTTAGAAAAACAGGGAAGCCGAAAAACTTCCTGTCGATATTATCAATCCACTTTCGATGGGATCGATATTCGAATATCGATGATATCGATTAAACCGTCGATATATCAATAAATCGTCCAGATGAATGTTTGGTTGTTGGACGCTTTTTGTCCTCACTCGATTGTATCGATTGAGATGCTGAGGACATCGACAGAGCAGGTCGATCATATTGAAAAGTGAATCGATATAATCAACAGGGTAAGAAAACCTTGAAGATTTTCCTGTTTGGTAAAAAAATTTCTTACACTAAAATCCTAAGGTGTTCTACTTAGTTTTAAGGGTTTTAATCACTTGGTGTTTTGGGACATGGGATGTGAGGCTATAATTTACCTATGGAGAGCTTCCACACATCCAGTTGAGGCAGACACTTGAATTGATCTTCCTATTAGGCGTTGTTGTCCGACTGACTCAACTTACACCGTAATTGACAAACCAGGGTGCTAGTAGGTGCACTTTCACCCAGGATTGAAATCTGGCATATGGATGCTAGGAGCCACGAATGGGGTACTAAGGAGGCTGTTGGCACCGGATTCGGCGATCGGGATTCGTATGAATCTGATTTTTCGGTTTAGGGCGTGACAAAAAGCTTCTACGATGTGAATCCTTCATATAGATGACCTTGACCCATAAATAGAAAAACCCTCTTAGATCATCTATATAAGTCATTCTAACCTTATAAGTTCCATCATTATAGATTTGGCTTTGAGAAAGTTCAAGTTGTTGAATGAATTATAGGACATAGAATTAAAACAGAAAAATATATCCTAGTTCGGCAGGAAGAGGTGCCACTGAATGGAACTTTCGATAGTATCAAAGATACCTTCGATACCACAGAAAGTACTTAAAATGTTCCAGCAGCTTTCAAAGAAAATTCGGTACCACTAACTAGAATTTTGGTACCACCGACTCCTACCGATGTATAAATTTCAGTGCCACCAAAAGTAGTAAAATTCATCTAGCAATTTTAGGATTTAATTCAGTACCGCTAAGTGATATTTCGATGCTACCAAGTGAATTTCAGTACAATCAAAGGTTCCCTCGATAGAACCGAAAACTAGCCATTTTATATTTGTTGGGACCTTTTCTCTATAAATATAAGACCCAGAACTTTGTGGAAAGTGTGGATTTATGCATTTCAAAGTCCTTAGGTTGTCTCAAGCTCTTATCACTCATCCTAGACTCTATCCACATGAGATTCATGTTCTTTTCATTATGATTCATTATCTCAATGAACATTCAAATCTCACTTTAATGAAGAACATGATCTCAAGCCTATACTAGAGTATTGAGACCCAACCTATAGGTAAATCCTTAGTCTCGACCATACTCTAGTGCATCCATCAATTGAATCTCTTATAAAATCCATTCATAACCCTTGTTGGAGATTCAATCAACTCCCATTACCTTGGTTACCTTAATAGGAACATCATATGCAAGGTTCTTGATCATGAAGCTGACACAATAGGCAAACTACAACATAGCAATCGGGGGAGCATTGGGGAGTTGATTCAAGCTAGAGAGAGCAAAGATTAAGCAACCCAAGACAAGCTACAAAAGAGGACTGGGTCTGACAAGTAAGTGTCATTGTTAAGAGTCCACAAGTTAGTCTATATCCTTGTGTAGGATTGAGGTTAAGAGTTTTCTATCAACAAACTCGTGTAGGTTCCTAATGTGGGACCTCGGCCTGTGTGCCTAAATTGTAGGTGCCTATTGTGGAAACTTAGCTGGTGTGCCTAAACGTAGGTGCCTATTGTGGGACCTTAGTTGTGGGGCCCAAACTGAGGTGCCTTATGTGGGACCTTGGCCGGTGGGCCTAAACGTAGGTGCCTAGTGTGGGACCTTGGCCATGGGGCCTAAACGTATATTCTTAGTGTAGGACCTTTGCTCGTGTGAAGAGCATAAATGTTGAGTCCTTTGTGTAGGGCTGTAAAGGTTGATGGTGAACCTGATTTAAAACCATTCATAGCGAAATCCGACACACTCTAAGAGAGGGTACAGTTGTCGGGAGTGGAGTAGGCAAGTAGCTGAACACTATACATGTTTGTGTTTGGAATTGTTATATGTGAATATGTTTAATTGTGCTTATGTGTTTAAATGCTAAATTGAATATGCATGATTAGATGAATGCCCTGGATTGATAGGTAGCACATTCCACACACAAGTTCACAATGCTATAAGCTAGCTGCTTTATTTGTATATCTTAAGTAACCTATGTGATTGGAACCTCTATTGGCTTGAAAGCCTTTAGAGTTATATTTCCTTACCTACTTTAAATGGAAGAACTGTTTAAGTTAGGCAATTAGGATTTTTAAATTGGCAAAATATTTGAAAAGTCCTATTCACCCCCCTCTAGGACTCTTGGTCCATTCCATACTTTTACTACAGTTGTCTAAACGACAATTTCAATTGGTATCAGAGAGGGATCCTCTTGAAGGATTTAACAACCTAGAGGAAGATCTTGATAAAAGTAGTAATTGTGGATGACAAGGAGATAAATGAACAACAAATCAGTGAGGAAAAAGAAGAAGAAGAAAAGGAGAGTATACATGATGCTTATGAATAACTCTACATACATAACATCAGTATCCTCAGAAAACTTAGCATTTTAGAAAGTAAAAATAAACAATTGCAAAAAGATCTAGATGAGACATCAAGAATAAATACACAAATGATAAATGATCTTCAGCAATATCGCATTGAAAATGACAAGCTTGAAAGAGTCTCAACATGTCTTGAGTCTGAAAATCAGAAATTAAATAAACAGATTGAACTTTTAGAATCAGAAAATGAAATCCACAAACTTAGATTCGATTTAGAAAAGTCAAAACAATCTGTTGAACTTAGTTACAAATTTTCACAAAGTAGTGAAAAACTGGAAAAACTTCTTGGGATGGGAAGAACACACCAGGACAAAAGAGGGTTGGGTTATGAAATCAACAAATCTAGGCTTGTTCCTGAAATCAATAAATCAAGGCATGTTCATGCATCACCTAAGATTAAGAAAACTATTGCATTTGGAAGCAACACAAAAAATACTCCAATCTGTCATTCTTGTGGAGATTTGGGACACTACAAATTTGAATGTCTTACACCCAGTAGGTCTCACTCTGAAAGTGCCCAGGTTTGTCAATTAGCATGAGTGTTGAGTCAGCAAAACAAGTGAGCCTCATAGGAAGATCATTCAAGTGTCGACCTCAATAGGATGTGTGTCCAAACTTTTCAAAGGTAAACTTAGCCTCACATTCCATGTTCCAAAACACCAGGTAAATAAAGCCCTTAAAACTGAATAGCACAACTTAGGGTTTAAGGTAAGAAAACTATTTTGCAAAATTAGGAAATCTCTAAGTTTTCTGCCTTTATCAATTTATCGATAAGTGGTTCGATGAAATTAACCTACATTATCGATGTCCTTTAAACTAACTCGATATTATCAAAATGAGGACTTCAGATGTCCAACAACCATAAAGAATCCTGAATTAAATTATCGATGAATCGATGAAATTCTCGATATCACCGACTTTTGAATCTCGAGTTCATTGAGACGGCTCGATAAAATCCACATTTGATTAGTTTGCGTCCAATGTGTGGTTAAGGAAAATCATCTGATTTTTGATATCTCAAAGAACGCCTCGATATCCTCAAAATTCAAACCTCGATGATATCGACGAACCTTCAATGATATTGGCTTAGGACACAAATCTGACCAGCAAGCTTTTAGGTAAATTCTTTCAAGTATCAAGGATCACTCAATGATATCGATATTCAAATGTCGATCATATCGAGATAAGGTCGATATCATCGCAATGGGACATAAACTATCCAGCTAGCTTATAGGAAAATGCCTTGAAAAAGATTGATGAATCAAAACTGTGATCAATATCATCGACATTCAAAATCAGATGATATCGAGGGGTTCTTGATCATAACAATACCTGTTAAGTTTCAAAGGCAAGATTGCTCTCACATTTTTCAAATGTCAAGAATTGAACCATGCGTCGATGAAATCGGAGTTCGAAATTCGATGACTTCGAAGCATATTTGATATCCTCGACCAGTTGGTAAAAAGGTTCAAAAGCATCTAACAGATTGAGTTCAAGTCATCGAGTGGTCATTCGACGTTATCAAGAGTATACGCTCGATAAGATCGAAGCTTGCTCGATGATATCGAACTCTGTCAAAAATATAACTGTTTTATTTCTGTTGAAACTTTTTGCCTATTTAATGAGAGCTTGCCTTTGGTTGTTTGTAGAGAAAATAGATATAACTTTTAAGTGTTTAATTCGTATCACCTACCCTAAGCTTTTTTCTCTCATGGGAGTTCATCTTCCAATCCACCCTCATCATTGATATTCAATAGAATGGATTGGAGAATGAACTTCTGCATTCAAGGATCCTTCAGCTATCACCTTAATGGCAAATCATTGAGCTGGGATACCTTAAATGCTTAGATGCTTGGAATCACTCTGTCTCTAAAATAAGAAAATATTTATTAGAGTAGGATTCCAACATAGCCTTGACTCAACTCATCGTTATTACGATTCAAGGGAGTTGAAGCTTCTTCATCATTAAAGGAGGAGATCTTCATCAACGTGCTAAATGGGGCTCATCTACTTATCTGCAAGTCATTAGAGTCCAGAAACCCTTTTGATCATTCCTTTTGTAGGATTGTGTCAAAGGTTCTTCTCACCCCTTTTAAGTCCTCATAAGAGGCCTCCGACGGGAGAGTACGTGGGGGTGTTGTGTGCTGACCCTTGCTCTGTGAAGAGCATAAACTTAGGTCCTTTGTGTGGTCCTTGGCTTGTGTAGTCTAAAACCTAGGTGTTGTGTGTTGACCTTTGCTTTTGTATAGGGTATAAATTGTTAGGTTCCTTGTGTAGATCCTTGGCCTCTGTGGCCTAAAATCTGGGTGTTGTGTGTTAACCCTTGCTCCTATGTGGGGCATAAACTTATGTCTTGTGGAGACATGTTAGGTACCTTATGTAGGTCTTAGAGTTAGCCTTGTGTAGGTTGTACTTGTTTGAGGTGAACCTGATTTGAAACCTCCGTTAGAGAGATTCAGTACACTCAAGGGTTGAGTGCGTCCGTCGGAATGGAGTAGACACATAGTCGAACCACTATAAAAATGACTGTGTTTAGGATTACTATTTACTTTTACTACTTGTGTGATTTCTCTGAATGTTCTCATAATGCATTTTTACATGATTACCTATAACTAATTAGAATCACATCTCACACACACGGTCACATCCATCATGAATTATGTTATGCATCTTACTTATGTTTTGAATAGTCTTATGATTGGATCCTCTATTTGGCTTAGAAGCCAATAGATTTACATTGAAGAAATCCTGCTATTTGCATATTAGTTCAGGATAGGGTTGATAGGTTTTAAATCATCATAAAAATTTAAAAAGTCCTATTCACCCCCCTCTAGAACATCTTGGCATATTCTTACTTCGACTAGAGAAGTCATTACAGCAATTTCACACTCCACTTCCGGGTTGAACCATATAGAAAATTTTAAATCAACTGAAAAAATAATAACAAAAAGTCCCTCAAAGCATACATCAAATGAAGGAAGAAAATACCCTACTCCACCCAAAATGACTAAGAGGATGGAAGAATTGATGAATCAAGTAGCTCAACCAAATCGAAAAACCAAAGAATTAATGAAACAGGGAAAACTGGTTGAGTTATCCAAAGAAAAATTCCAAAAAGCCACAAAATGAGAACAAAACCACATCTCCAAAAGGAATTGTCACAAAGTGGGTTTTAAAAAAAAGAATAATTGCCTTGTAATTCATACTGCACTAAAGGTAAACAATAGTTCTAAGTGGTATCTTGATAGTGGATGCTCTAGACATATGACTGGAGATCGAACCAACTTCTGTGACTATTCAGAATTTGATGGTGGCTCAATCACTTTTAGTGATGGGAGTTCCAGAAAGATTGTTGAAAAAGGGACAATACTTGGGCCTGGTTTACCCAAGATTGAGGATGTTCTTTGTGTAGAAGGATTAAAATATAATCTCCTAAGAATTTCCCAAATCTGTAACAAAGAACACTCAGTCACATTCTCCAAAGATATGTGCAAGATCTCAAACCTCGTAGGAAAACTTATCATGAAAGGTCTTCGCACAAGTGGTAACTGCTATGTAATTACATGTAGTGGAGAAAGTGTCTCATCCACAAAATACTACATGGCACTAAACAATGAATTCAAATTGTGGCACCAAAGACTTGGGCACGTCCACTATAGGAATTTCTCTAAACTAAGCTCGAAGAATTTGATGAGAGGTCTCCCTAAGATCAGGAAAAAGGAAAAGATTGTATGCGGTGATTGTCTTAAAGGCAAGTAGATAAAGGTTGGATATAAAAAGATAATCACCGTAGCAACTTCCAAACCATTTGACCTTTTACACATGGATCTAGTGGTACATACCAAAGTCAAGAGTCATGGGAAAAAGAGATATTTTCTGGTGGTAGTAGATGATTACTCCAGATTCGCTCGGGTTGCCTTTCTTTGAGAAAAATCTGATGCTTTTGATGAATTTCAGAAGATGACAAAATGACTTCAAAATGAAAAAGGATTTTGTATAAGTCGTACAAGGAGTGATCATGGTGGGGAGTTTGAGAATGATCGATTTGAAATGTATTATGACAAATATGGAATCAAACATGAATTCTCAACTCTAAAAACACCTCAACAGAATGGAGTGGTGGAAAGAAAAAGTTGGGAATTGCAGGAAATGGGCTCAGTTATGCTCAATAGTAAAAACATGGGTAAAAGTTTCTGTGCCGAACCTGTTAATACCTCCTACTATATAATTAATAGGGTATATCTTAGAGCGGGATTGAATAAGACTCCATATGAACTATGGAGTGGAAAACAACCTAGTATAAAATATTTTCGTATCTTTGGTAGTAAATTCTATATTATTAAAGACAAAGAACATCTAGGAAAATTTGACACTAAAAGCAATGAAGGTATTTTTTTGGGGGATATTCTACTAACAGTCGTGCTTATAGAGTATACAATTTAAGGATACTAATCATTCAAGAATCTATCAATGTGGTTGTTGATGACCAACCACATGATGAAAATAGTCCTGAAATTGATATAGAGGATGAAGTAGACATACTCACAATAGGCAAATCAAATAACAAAGTTACTTCACCTTATGAATCTTAGTCATCGAATAACTTGCCACTCATTAAGGATCATCCCATCAATCAAATCATTGGAGATCCTAATGATGGTGTGAAAACTCGACGCCATCTTGAAGGTATTTTTAGTCATCTTTGCTTCACTTCTAAAATTGATCCCTAAAAATGTTATAGAAGCTCTCTACGATGAATTTTGGATTGCGGCTATGCAAGATGAGCTTCAATAATTTGAAAGAAATGAAGTGTGGCAGCCAATTCTCAGACCACTTGATACTAACATCATCGGAACAAAGTGGAAATTCAAAAATAAGTCCAATGAATCTGGGAATGTAGTAAGAAATAAAGCAAGAATCGTAGCACAAGGCTACTCTCAAATTGAAGGCATTGATTTGATGAGACATTTGCCCCTGTAGCTCGCCTCGAGTCTATAAGAATTCTCATGTTTGTTGCTTGTGCGCTGAAATTTAAATTATTCCAAATGGATGTCAAAAGCGCCTTCCTCAATGGTGTTCTTAAGGAAGAAGTATACGTTGAACAACCAAAAGGATTTTTGGATCCTAAGTATCCTCAACATGTATACAAATTGAGCAAAGTGCTTTACGGACTAAAACAAGCACCCCGAGCATGGTATGAGCTTTTTACTAGATCATCATTTTTGTGGGGGAGTGTGATAAAACACTATTTATTCAAAAGACTGGGAATATCTTGCTCATTGCCCAAATTTATGTAGATGACGGTCTTTGGATCTACTTGTGTAGATGCTACTCATGAATTCGCCGAATTAATGAAATTTGAATTCGAAATGAGCATGGTTGGTGAGCTGAATTTCTTTCTGGGATTACAAGTGAAACAATTGGCAAATGGTATATTTGTATGTCAGTCCAAATATGCAAAAGATTTGATAAAAAGATTTGGACTTGACTCTAGCCGCACTCAGAATACTCCCACAAGTACCACTCTCAAACTTTCTAAAGATGTTAATGGGAAGAATGTGGATTAGCACTTGTATCGCAGTATGATAGGCAGCTTACTCTACCTAACTATGAGTCGGCTTGACATTGCATTTGGCATTGGTGCATGCGCTAGATTTCAGGCCAATCCTAAAGAATCACACATATCCGCGGTAAAAAGGATTATATGATTGTGGCTGGGACTACTGATTTTAGCTTATGATACCCATTTGACACATCTACCATCGTTGTTGGGTACTCAGATGCCGATTGGACCAGGAACATTGATGATCGCAAGTCAACCAGTGGCGATTGTTTCTATATCAGAAATTGTCTTGTATCATGGCACAACAAAAAGCAAAATTCAATCTCATTATTTACTACTGAAGCTGAATACATTGCAGCCGATAGTTGTCACGCAAAGCTTCTATGGATGAAGCAAATGTTGATGGATTATGGCATTACACAATCTACCATGACACTATTTGTGATAATACAAGTGCCATCAATATCTCCAAAAATTTAGTTCAACAATTACAAACAAAGCACATAGATATTCGACATCACTTTATACATGAACTTGTCAAGGAAAATATTATCACATTAGAACATGTACCTACCGAGCAACAATTGGCTGATATTTTGACAAAACCATTGGATGCCAACAGATTTAGGGATCTCCAAAAATCTGTTAAAGTCTGTGCGATTTAACATTCCTTAAAGGCCCATTGTGTTTAACTTCCATATTTAAGGAATCTTAGCCTTGGTCTTCTTTTTTTTGAACATATATATAAATTCAATTTTGATCCATGAACTGTACTTGTCTTTTTTGGACATATATGTTATCCATTTTTTTGGATGTACAAAATACATATGAAAGATATTTTCTTCTACATCATTTTGGAAATACCTGTAAATACATTTTTTTTTATACCTTCGTTAGCGCCGAATTGACTTCGGTGGTACCGAAATCGGGCAAGCGTGCCTATATAAGTCGGTTCGCTAATAAGGCCCCTTTTGACCTAACTTTTTGTCGGTTTCCCTTAACCTTGGCTGGAAGTTTTCTTATCGAAGCCAACCGTTATCCAAGGCATTCATCAAGTATTTTCCCTCCATCTATTCATTTCTTCATAGGACTCTCTTCTTTTTTCTCCACCCGTGTCATCTCTACTCCATTCCCGTATGGAAGGTCAAGGTTATTCTCCTCTAAAGGAGGGACAGACCAAAAAGAAACATGATCGGGGAGAATCGTCTGGCACCAAGACCAAACTATGTGCCCCAAAAAGAAGTTAAAATATCCATCAAAATACTCTACCTTCTGGTCCTCAAAAAGGACCGTCTCCCCCTCCGAGTCCCATCACAACCCGTTTTGCTTCTCGAAAAATCATATGTGAAAGGAATGTTGATGCTTCATGCCTCGAACCATATAATGTCTATGACATTCTTCACAACCGTGGTTAGGATCCTATTTTGCCTCTTGGAAGGGAATTCGATGTCAATCTAGTCAAAACCCCTTTGTCTCATTGTACACAACTAGAAGATCATGATTCCCTTGCCATTACAGTCAACTATCGTGGGAGATCATGCTCTCCGTACTACTAAAATTTTAAATGACTATCATATTCTATATCTCATTTTCGTGTTCAATGTCTATCCACGGTCAAGTAATTATACAGAACTTACCCCGTTCATGGTCGAAACTCTATATAAACTCAGAACGGGGAAACCCATGTGTCTTCCCACAATGATATTCCATCAAATTGCGTCTGCTTTTGAGTCAAATAGCAGTGGAATCCCATTTAGGCGGTTGCTTTGTCGGTTGGCTAACCAGTTTGGGATAAAGGGAAACACATGCGAAGTTCTCACCACCACTAGCGTCACAGCCTCGGCATTACAAGAATGCAACTTTCAACTAGACATGGGACGAGACCTCACCCTGAGGTTGATGCACCTTTAGCAGCGGTTCTTGCATCCACCGAAGATGATACAACTGCACATCTTACTCCTTCTGCCTCCTTAGAGGAAACTCTCATCACTCTCAGAGAGCAACAAAAGGAGATCATTGAACGTCAGTTCTATTTAGAAAAGATAGTTCACTTTATTCAGAAGACTGTACAACGGATTGCAGTGCATCTGTCTGGTCGTCAGGATGATTCCGTGGAGGCTACAGAACCAAGCCATTCCTAAATTTACTAATCTTGTGAATGTCCTGTGAATTATTATTTTTTAAAACTAACTCATGTAGCCTGAGTTTTTTTGTTCTTTACTTAGGCTCTAATTTCTGGATAATTATACCCTCAGGGGTTTGTTTGTCTCTTTTTGGATAATGGTTTATTCTACCCAAGCTTAGGGTAGTAATTTTGATGAAATTCATGATGAAATATTTTCTGCTCATATCATTTAATTTTCTTCATGGTTATATCTTTTTGTTATGAGCTTAGCACATTATGTTTCTGTACTTCCTACTATCCTTTCTGAACATATATGTGCCTTGAATCTCTTCTCCTTTTAAACTGTGTTTTATCATATATGATTATTGGTTTACTTCTTGGTAAATCTTTTGCCAATGACTAACAAAAGGGGGGAGAATAAACCTATCCACCCACCAAAACACTCCGATGTTTTCTGCAGAATACAGTTTGATCATGGAAGAAACTACCGGGGTGGGGGTGCATGATATGTAATGTTTTACTGTTTTGGTAGGTCATTGGTATGAACCATGATAGTGTCCTAGGATAGGTTATTTTTGTCACGTAATTGACAAAGGGAGAGACTGTTAGTGCACTAATTTTCACATATGTTTGTCAATCACGTGACTAGTTGTGTCAAGTAGTCGGATGAGTCCTTTGTAAAAGAAGACCGGCGATGCAATTGGAGCAAAAGAACAAGCTACAAATTTAAGAAAAGAAAAGCATCTATGATCTGGATCCTTCATATAAATGACCTTGACCCATGAATAGGAAAACCCTCTTGGATCATCTATATTAGTCATCATAACCTTATAAGTTCCACCATTATAGAGTTGGCTTTGAGAAAGTTCAAGTTGTTGAATGAATCATAAGACAAAGAATTAAAATAGGAAAATCTGTCCTAATTTGGTAGGAAGAGGTGCCACCGAATGGCACTTTCGATAGTACCGAAGATACGTTCGGTACCATTGAAAGTACCCAAAACGCTCCAGTAGATTTCAAAGAAAATTTGATATCACCAACTCCTAACGATGTATAAATTTGGGTACCACCGAAAGTAGTAAAATTCATCCAGCAACTTCAGGATTTAATTTGGTACCATTGAGTGATATTTTGGTGCTATCGAGTGAATTTCGGTACTACCGAAGGTTCACTCAATAGAACTGAAAACCAGCCATTTTATATCCGTTGGAACCTTTTCTCTATAAATATAGGACCCAGAACTTTGTGAAAAGTGTGGATTTAGGCATTTTAGAGTCCCTGGGTTGTCCCAAGCTCTTATCACTCATCTTAGACTCTATCCACATGAGATTCATGTTCTTTTCATTGTGATTCATAATCTCAATGAGCATTCAAAGCTCACTTTAATGAATAACATGATCTCAAGCCTACACTAGAGTATTGAGACCCAACCTATAGGTAAATCCTTAGTGTCGACCATACTCTAGTGCATCCATCAGTTGAATCTCTTAGGAAATCCATTCATAACCCTAGTTGGAGATTTAATCAACTCCCATTACATTGGTTACCTTAATAGGAACATCATATGCAAGGTTCCTGATTGTGAAGCTGACACAATAGGAAAACTACAGCATAGTGATCGGGGGAGAATCGAAGAGCTGATTTAAGCTAGAGAGAACAAAGATCAAGAAACCCAAGACAAGCTACAAAAGAGGACTCAGTTCGACAAGTAAGTGTCATTGTTAAGAGTCCACAAGTTAGTCTCTATCCTCGTGTAGGATTGAGGCTAAGAGTTTCCTATCAACAAACTCGTATAGATTCCTAGTATGGGACCTTGGCCTATGTGCCTAAATTGTAGGTGCCTATTGTGGGGCCTTGGCCAGTGTGCCTAAACATAGGTGCGTATTATGGGACCTTGGTCGTGGGACCTAAACTGAGGTGCCTTGTGTGGGACCTTGGCTGGTGGGCCTAAACGTAGGTGCCTAGTGTGGACCTTGGCCATGGGGCCTAAACGTAGGTTCTTAATGTAGGACCTTTGCTCGTGTGAATAGTATAAATGTTGAGTCCTTTGTATAGGGATGTAAAGATTGATGGTGAACCTGATTTAAAACCATTCATAGTGAAATTCAACATACTCTAGGAGAGAGTGCAGTTACCGAGAGTGGAGTAGGCATGTAGCCGAATATTATACATGCTTGTGTTTGGAATTGTTATTTGCACATGTGTTTAATTGTGCTTATGTGTTTAAATGCTAAATTGAATGTGCGTGATTAGATGAATGCCCAGGATTGATAGGTAGCACATTCCACACACAAGTTCACAATATTATAGGCTAGCTACTTTATTTGTATATCTTAAGTAGCCTATGTGATTGGAACCTCTATTGGCTTGGAAGCCTTTAGAGTTATATTGCCTTATCTGCTTTAAATCGAAGAACTGTTTAAGTTAGGCAATTAGGATTTTAAATTGGAAAAATATTTGAAAAGTCCTATTCACCCCCTCTAGGACTCTTGGTCTATTCCATACTTCTACTACAATGGTTTAAACTATAATTTCAACAATAATATGAAGTAGACTTGGATGGTTTGGCCACACATATCGAAGACCTAAAACTTCATTTGTTTGGGGGAGTAGGTTCAAATTGAAGGTTGTAAAGGGCATGGTGAAGGCAAAGGACATGGGTGGAGATGGTAAGAAAATATTTGATGACCTACGATTTGATATGGTCCTTGATAAAGTGGAATGAAGAACATAATTCATGCAGCCGAACCCAATTAATTAGGATAAGGCTTAAATGATGATAAATAATGATGATGATAATGACAATAGTGATAAGGATAATGATAATTAATGATATTGATCGTAATAAGATAAATCGATAGTGACAATGATAATAATAATAACAATAATATTAATAAAGGATTAATGCTTATGAACATTGTAAACATTCAATCCTTCAAGCCTACAAAGTAGTAAGGACTGATTAAGTTACCTTAACATTTCATATGTTCGTAGCAATCTTTCAACATTGTCGAGTCTAGCACGACATTCGTTGATAAAAACATATTGGTAAAGATAATGACACACAAAAGAGACATCTAAGCAACTATAAGAAGCTATTACCTTCCCAAGCTTATTTGTTGACAACGAGGAAATTACCATGTTATTGGCCCATTTTCTAAGTTGAATGTGAAGCACATTATCGCCAATTTTCTTCTAATTGGACCATTCATCTTCATTCGTGTAAAGAACTACATCATTTGGAACTGATGCTTTATCAATGAAGTCTAAGGAAGGTTTGGTGGCTATTGATTTAACTTCCGCCCATTCAAAAAAGCTATGGCAAAGGTTTCCAAATTTTATAGCTCTTCCACCAAGGTATTCTGTATCGGTAATGGTGGCCGTAACAGTCACCATCGTTACCAATACAAGGGCGTAATGACTGTTACAACCCCCGAAAAGGCTGATTTTTTATTATTATTACTCAAAAAGTTCAAGAAAAAATATTTAAAAAATCCAGAATAATGTAACTATTCCAAATATGTATTCATTTTTTTAACATGGTTATGTGGTCCACTCTTTAGTGCGAGTGTTGTATTTGGTCGTCTGGTGAACATATGAACATGGTTATGTGGTTCTAATATTTACACATCACAATCAAGCATTAGAATAAGAAATTGGGGGGAAAAAAAGCATAAATACCACTTCTTTTCGTATCATTTTTTTTAAAAAAAAATGGTAATCAGGGCTTTTATTCGCCCAAATTGCTTCAATCTATGGTTTTAATCCTAAAAGCTATATAGTAAGAGTGGTCGAAATCTATTGTAGAATAATTTAGAAAAGTTTTTGAAATGAGAAAAGTGGAAAATGAAGAGTTATGCCCCATTAAGGCCCCTGTAACAGCCAATATGATTCCAAAAAATCAATTGCCCCATTTCAGCCTCGTACCACATAATGGTCACGACTGTTACCTATACGTATTGGCGTTTACAGTTGTATTGTAACAGATACGGAACATCTTGGCTTCTAATAGCAACCAAGAGAATACGTGGTATTTTCATATCCATAAAATCCATTGATGCTTCCCTTTTTTGCATATGGTCTACTTATGGCAACAACTAATCAGCAAGTATTCACGTTATCAAACCAAATACCAATAGCAAGCAAGCATAAGAAAATGATAGTAGAATATCGAACATAAGGTTGCACTCCATGCTTTACAGGATAGATTGCTTTATGTTAAATTCTATTTAGTAGATTTGCTAATTCTACATATATAAATCTCGGCCCCTCTAAATGTGACCACACATGCTAAGGTGCCACATGAGTGCAAGCAGCCTGATTCTTAGGCCAAGGAACACATATATGGCAGGTCCACCTAATGGGCAGCTCAGTTAGTGCATTGGTTTGCTGCATTTCTATGTGTAGTGCATATATTAGAGATGTGATTTACATACATGTAGAATTAACTTACCATTGTATTTACTATTCTAAATAGAAATATCTTCTCCTTACTAAAGAAATATTGCACGAAAGGTTAACAGATATTGTTCATAAAACCACAAATCAAAACAATAGGTAAATAATTCTAGTACAAGTCTTAAAAACAAATATGATAGCATGTTAAAAGTAGGGTATCTTACTTGTATTGATACCCAGAATTTTCAAAGAAGGAAAACCAAATCCCCATTCTCATACCAAATTCTATGTATCAAAGATACAACCAATAAATATATTTTACTTTAAAGATCAACTGATAATATCAGTCGATATCATCAACCTTGCATCCTATCAGTGTGCCTTCTGGTAAAACGCTACGATGGAAAGAGGAATTTTTTCGTCAGAGGGAGTCACAAATGGGAAGTCTAAGTGGAGGAGATTTAGGCTTTGGACTTGAAAGAGGAAGGAGGAATGTTATTTGACAATGAAAGGGAACGTAGAGAGGTAATTCGTAGTGACTACAATAAACTCCTAAGAGAAGAAATAAAGTGGAAGCAGAGTTCATGTGAGACTTGGTTTAAGGGGATAGCAACACGAAGTTTTTCCATGGTTTTGCTCGCACCAGAGCTCGTTGTAATGGGATCAAATCTTTAGTAGAAAATGGGGCCAGGTTAGAAGGAAAGTCATAGGTCTACGAAGCCATTATATCCTACTACAAAAACTTGTTATTAGATCCGGGTTTACATAGATAGACTCTAGATTAGCTCAAATTTGCATCCTTATCCAGTTTAGAGGTAGACTATTTGGATAAGGATATTTTAGAAGAAGAAATCAAGTCCACTATCAAAGCTCCAAGAAAGGACAAAGCGTCAGGCCTAGACAATTTCCCTTTAGCATTTTTTCAAATCTTTTGGGAGCTTTAAGATCTAGTTTGTGGCTTTTTGTTGCGAGTTCGGGATGAATGCTAAGTTATCTTCAGAGATGGGTGCGACATTTAAAGCACTTATTACTAAGAAGGGGTGGAATGCATCAAAGATTACAGGCCGATAAGTCTTATTGGTTCACCATAGAAGATTGCAAAAATCTTGGAAACTAGATTTAGAGATATTTTCAGTCGATTAATATTTAAAGAGCCAGGGGCTTTGGTTGAAGGGAGGTGAATCTTAGAAAGTTCTTTGATAGCTAATGAAGTTATTAATTCTTGGCACGAGGAAGGCCTCAATGGGGTAGTTTGTAAGCTAGATTTGGAGAAGGCATATGATCACATCAACTTGTCTTTTTTAGATTACTTGTTGGGACGACTGGGGTGCAGAGTAAAATGGTGAAATTGGATAATGGAATGTGTGGGATCGGCAAAGTTCTTAGTTCTCATTAATGGCTCTCCCCAAATTTTCTTTAAATCTTCAAGGGATCTGAGGCAAGTAGACCCTCTATCCCCTTTCCTTTTCGTTGTAGAGGCTAAACCAATAAGTGGAATGTTGGCTAAAGGGGTAAGAGAAGGTTTGTTTTGTGGTTTCAAGGTGGATAGAGGGGATTTTCAGGTATCGCACCATGACTTTGCGGACGGCACATACTAACTTGCAAAGCAAATGTCTCCCAAGTTGAAAACCTTTGAAAAGCCATCTTCTGTCTTGAAATTGTATAAAGCCTTCCAGTTAATCTTCATAAATCTGAATTGTTTGGTATAGGGTTGCCAAGGGTGGACACAGAAGATTTTTCCTAGGTGTATAGGTGTAAGGCGGGCTGTCACGCCCCAAACCCAGAAATCGGATTCACAGGAATCCCGATCGCCGAATCCGGTGCCGACAGCCTCCGTAGTACCCCATTCTCGGCTCCTAGCATTCATATGCCAGATTCTGATCCTGGATCCTAAAAAGAGATTTTTTTTTTTTTTTTAAATGTACATTTAACTAGTAATAAGCATAACCACAAGATTACCCAATTCACAAAGGTAACATCATCATCACATATCCACTAATATAATCATTTGAGTACAACACTGAAAGGAAAATACATAAATAGAAAATTAAGCTCTAGAAGACCACTGCACGCTCCAAGCTCAACACTGCTGCAACCTAGCATCACCTGCATGCATCTATCATGCATAAGCTTATAGAAAGCTTAGAGGGTGGTGTAAGTGTGTGCACAAGGTAAGTGTCAAGTATTCAATGCAATGTCATAATCATACAATACCGAAAAATTGGTAATCCATAAACCATACAATGTCAGAATAAGCCTACGGATGTAATGCAATATGCAATGCGAATAAAATAACCATGCTGGAGTGTGAAGTCGGGATGATAGTACGTAGTATCATAGGCTATGGGGTCCACCACAAGGGACTTCTATCTAAATCAGTCTCATACCTGAATTTGGATAGTCAAACTCAACGTGGTAAACTCCTAATCTCAGGTTAGTTGCGTGCCCAATCTAAATCCTTATCATAACGAAGGTACATAATAATTAGTTGCGCACCACCAGCCCGAGTAGATAGTGAATGAATGAATTAGCATGTACTCCTACTCAATAAGTCCACATATCAGTATGGTTTCTCTCTAGAAAATCACCGGGGTCTATTACACTCCAAACCAAATTGCCGCCCCATCACGCACAACAAGGCGAGTGAAAGAGACCTCAGTATCTGTCTGCTAATATCGGGCTCGGCTCATTGATAGCGGACCCATTCCTCAAGCTGGTCAGACTCAGCCTAGCATTGCCCCCTCCTCTCAGGCAAGTAAGGCCATATCCCCTTCCAACCGACCACGACACAGTGTGAAATGTGGCCTAACGGTATATAGCCCACCTGCGCTCCTGTATCCACTCGGTTTAGACATTGGAGCAACCTCTAGAACCAAGAGGGTTTAGGGACTTTCACCTAGGGATATCTATAGCACCCCATGTAGAATAAATTTCTAGTGTCCCATATAGCCATCCACGATATGCCTGTGGAGGCTACGGTCATGATGTCGCTAGGGCATACAGTAATCACATCACACAATGCAAGATGCATAAGTCATACAATCCAGTCATGCATCAATCCTACGCATACCGTGTACTCATGTGAGACAATCTCGGCCTATCAGGGAGTCTCATAACAACCAGCATTATGACATATGCAATGGTCAATCATATCTCATAACAGACATGCAGATGATGCGTATGAGCATGTATCATGAGCTATACAGTCACATACTTATAATCGGTATCAATAACCAGCATCAACAATCGGCATAATATATATCACAATGGACCTTGCCCATAGGCCATGAATACATCACAATGGGCCTTGCCCATGGGCCATGAATACATCACAATGAACCTTGCCCATGGGCCATGAATATATGACATGTGGATCCTACACATGGGTCTTGAATTCATCAAATGGGTCATGCATCATGGGCCTAATACAGGTCACAATGGGCCTCAACTATGGGTCGCATGTACATCATAGGTCTCAACAATCGGTCTTGACAAACGAAATTGGCCTCGACAATCGAGGTCAGCCTTAACGGTCGGAATCGACATTCGGAATCGGCCTCGATACTCGGCCTCGACAATCGGAATCGGCCTATACAATCGATCTCGACAAATCAGAATTGCCCTCAATAATCAGAATCGAAATCGACCTCAACAATCGGCCTTGACAATCAGAATCAGAATCGACAATCAGCATCGACAGTGATAATCGGCCTCGAAAATTAGAATAAGGGAAGGTCACAATGTGGACATTCAACCATCATTACCCATTAATGCGGGCATTTAACCAACATTGATCCTAACGAATAACCCATATAAGGGATTCATGCACAATGTTACGGGTCATACATACATCACATTGGGCCTCAACCATGGGCCTTGAATACATCACAATGGGCCTTTCCCATAGGCCACGAATACGTCACAATGGGGCTCACCCACGAGCCTCGAATACCTCACATTGAGCCTCGCCCGTGGGCCTCGAATACACAACAGGTGGGCCCTGCACCTGGGCCTCAAATGCATCATATGGGCTTCATTACACGAACCACAAATACACAATAGGTGGGCCTCACACCTAGGCCTTAAATACACCACGATGGGCCTCAAGTGGGCTACATCAATGAGCCACACTAATGAACCTCATAGATGGGCTACAAATATAACAAGGTGGGCCTTACAGATGGGCCACAAGTATATCAAAGTGGGCCTGACAGATGGGCCATAAAAATACATTAAGGTGGGACTCAAAGTTTATCGCATTGGGCCTCATACAAGGGCCTAATACACAACAGGTGGGCCCTACACCTGGGCCTTAAATACATCACATGGGCCTCTCATATACATCACGTCGGGCCTCGCTAAAGGTCACGAACACACCACAGTGGGCCTCATAACATGGACCTCCTATATATTAAGGTGGGCCCCAACAACGGGCCACAATACATCAAGATGGGCCTCCTCACATGGGTCATACGTACATCAAGTGGGCCACACCAATGGGCCCCATGTATATCAAATGGACCACACTCGAATAAAAGTGGTGATAATGATTTCCACCATTTAAGTTCCTAAGGTCCACCATAACATATGTTTCCCATCCAACATGTTCATAAATTAACGTAATGATAGATGAAGTGGAACAAATATCAGCTTAATAGGAAACTCCCATGGCCCTTAGAAATTTTAAACGGTGGACGTCATTGTCCACTACCTTAAATGGTGGGGTCCACTTAAACTTTAGATCTGACTTATTTTTAGTCTCAAGCCTGTTAAGACAAGCTTGCTAACTGGTTGCACGGTTTGGATGCATGTAAGACCCGTATCTTGGTCCGTACCTTTCCGTACACTTCCGCGGTCTTACCAGTCGAATTCCGGCAACCTTCGACCCTTGAGCGATATCGACGCGCGACCCTGATTCATGTGCTGACAACCCGAGTCGACTCAACCCGCGACCAATACCATAGCGACCGCACCGTCGTTGCGGTTCCGATACCGCGACTCGCGCGCCGAGGCAATACCCTAGTCAAGAGTTATGGGCCAACGTTCGGTGTGAGAAAATGTCGCGCGTTACGAAAACCAAGAGAATCTCTACGATGTGTCACATCAATCACATCAATCCCATTAATCAATCACCCATCAATCCATCACATGTCAAGTACACATCACTTTATTCCATTTTCCCAAGCAACCATAAAAGTCTCCCCAAACCATACCTCTCTTACACAAAAAGCTACAAAAGTCTTCATCTCTCATACCTCTCTTACACAAAAGCCTCAAAGGTCAAGCTTTTCTTACACAACCATCACTCACCCATCCATCCATCACTCTCTCTCTCTCCCTTTACATCACTCTCTCTCTTTCTCTCTTTCTCATTTCAAAAAAATCTCCAAGCAAAAACATCCCACGTATGGAATTTCTCAAACCCTCCTAAGCTCCAAGTGGCCCACCTTCCTACCCCAAAATCTCTCATCTCAACCCTCCATTCCTCATCTTAACCGTTGAAGTTGAAGCTAAGGTGCCAAGGAACCTCTAGGAGCGAGAAGATCGGACGGTGGGTGCCTCTATAGGGTAGTTTTCCTTATTTTTATGGTGTACCAAGTGAGGCCCACCGATCAATGGTGTGGATCTCACTTGGGACCCTTATTTGTGACCAATGGACCACTTGGATCATCATGATCATTCCATGATGGGGCCATTCTCCATGGACCCCATCATGATGTTTATTTCACTAGAAAGGTCATCTAGACCATCCATATCGGTGGGGAATGGATCTCCACCGTTGATTTACATTTTTGATGGTCCCTTGTTCAAAGGGTCCGTTGATGTATGATTTCATGTAAGGGAGGGCCCACAATGACGGGGTCCCTCCATCACAAGCCGTGTCCCACTCTCCATGTCTCTCTCTCTCTCTCTTTTATTTTATTTTATTTTATTTTATTGCAATAGGATGGTGTGGCCCACTTGAATGGATCCCACCTTGATGTAATTTTTATTCAAGTGGGGCCCACCTTGGACATTGAGCCCATGGCACCCATCAGTGGTGGCCCACTCCATCAGGGCCCACACTCAAAAAAAAAAATAACAAAAGACCGTCCAGCGTCTGGGACGCTGGACGTTTCAACAGAAAGGGGATAAAGGAAGAAAGGAAAGGGAAATGGTGGGCCACTCTTGCAAGCCCCAACTTAATGCATGTATTTAATCCAAGCCTTCCACCATCTTCCTCAGATTAACTTAGGCATTGAGCCAAAATTTGAGACCAATCCGGAACTCAGGTGGGCCATACCATCTAAAATCATGTGAAGACATGCCTGAAACATACAAAAGCATTTGGTGGGGCCTATCTGAAATTTGGGCGTGACTGAAACTTAGTTTGGACGCCTAATTTTGTGGAACACATGCAATGGATGGGGTAGATCTGGTTAATGTGGGTCCCACCTAGGATAAAAAAAATAATTTTCTTTTTGGCATGACTTTGTGCCATGACGTCCAGAGACGTCCACGTTAAAAAGGGTGGCCGCATTGGCCCACTTGTAGACTCCTCCATGATGTATGTTTTACATCTATACCGTTCATTTAATAGGTCCCCTTGAATGGTGCGTTGACTCCAAAAATCATCCACAAACTGAACTCAGGTGGGCCATACCATCCAAATCATGTGAAGACATGTCTAAATCATATAAAAACACTTGGTGGGGCCTACCTGAATCTTGAATGTGGCTGAAACTTGGTGTGAACCCTCAAACAGGTGGGACACAAGTAATGGACGGGTTGGATTGCAAATAAACACTTTGGTGGGCCCTACATGGGACCCACTGTGGTATGTGTGGCTTAACACACCGTACACAATAGTGGGTGGTGACACCCACTGTGATGCAAGTGTTTTACTCACGCCGTCCGTCCACGGCAGTGGACGGTGGCCCCCACTCAGATGTATGTATTGTGTCCACGCCGTCCATCACGTGGGCCCCTGGCCACGTGACGTTGTGAACAGGTTTGGATGGCAATAAACATTACAGTGGGCCCTAGGCCATGTGATTCAATGAACAGTTTGGATGCAAATAAATAGTACAGTGGACCCAGGTTGGGTAAAAAATATACATTTTGGTGGGCCCTGGGTCTATATACCTTATCAACAGGTTTGAATAGAAAATAAACATTTTTGTGGGCCCCTTGCTACATGGCCTTATCAACAGGTGGAATGTAAAATAAACATTTTGGTGGGCCCCTTGCCACACGGCCTTAACAACAGGTTGGGTGGCAAATAAGTATTTCAGTGGGCCCAGGATTGGCTGGAAAATAAATGTTATAGTGGGCCCACATGGGAGTCTACCATGATGCATGAGTTTCATCCAAACCGTCCAACCATTTTGAGATCATTTTAAGGCCATTATTGAGGCCCATCTTAATGTATTTGTGGCCCGCCCACTAAGGCCCACTTTGTTATTTATGGGCCCATGTGTGTAGGCCCAATTGATGTATTTGTGGCCCATTGTTGAGGCCCACTTTGGTATATATAAGGCCTATGTGATTAGGCCCATAAAGCTCATGTGATTGGGCTCATTTTTAATGAATTCTAAGGCCCATGGGTTATGACCCATTGTAAAGGACCTCAGGCCCATTGGTGAGGCTCATTGAGGTGATCCGCTTGATGAATGTAAGGCCCATATGATACGGCCTAATTGATGTACTTAAGACCCAATTGAGTGCAACTAGGTCCATTGCAATGCATGATCCCTCTATGGCATATAACAATATTTATAGTAAGTAATGCCTTAGGAACAATGATGGTTAGATGCCCACATTGTAAGGATAACGTCGGTTAAATGTCCGCATTGTCACTCTCCCTAAGGCCCACTAATAGACCCATACTTGTAGTAAGTAGGCTATCTTGGCCCATCTCAGTTATACGCAGAGCCCATCTTTATTATAACATGTTAGTACAGTTCCATGACTCATGATCATACGCATCATATGTATACTTGACGTGAGAGTTTTCTGATCATAGCATTTGCCTTCGGGCAGGTTGTTTATGGGCTCCCGGTTAGGTGGTGTTGCCCTACATAAGCGCACGATATGCGCAGGATTGGTTGCATAACTGGATAGCGTGATTCATGCATTCCGCATTTGTGTGACATGGTTATTGTATGCCCTAGCGACATCGGGACCGTAGCCTCCACAGACAGATCGTGGTTGGCAGGATTGAATACCGAAAATCTTGTTCTACATGGGGTACTATAGATATCCCTGGGTGAAAGTCTCTAAACCCTTATGGTACCAAGAGATTGCTCCAACGTCTAGACCGAGTGGGTAGATGAGCGTTGAGTGTCGATTACCAGACGGTTACGCTCTCCACTGTTTCGTGGTCGGTTGGAAGGGGGTGCGGCCTTATCCGCCCGAGAGTATGGAGCAATGCTAGGCTAAGTTTGACCAGCTCGAGGAATGGCTCCGCTATCGACGAGTCGCGCCCGATATTGGCAGACGGATAGTGTGGTCTCTTCCACTTACCTTATTGTGCGCGATGTGGCGACAATCTGGTTTAGAGTGTACTAGACCCCGGTGATATTCCATATTTTGAGTTGTATTGATATGTGGACATAGATGAGGATCTGTATGCTTGAGCTACATTGCACATCGCATGGCCTTGGGATGGCCCATATCATTCATGTCTTGCATCGCATAAGCCTTGGTACGGCTCATGATATTATAGATCCATCTGCATATTCTTCTTTACTCTGACATTGCATGTTCATATTACTACTTTGCGCACACACTTTCACCACCCTCTAAACTTTCTGTAAGCTTATGCACGACCGTTGCATGCAGGTGACGTTGGATCGCAGCAGCGCTGAGGCAGGAGCATGTTGTAGAGTATTTTGGACTTTTTGTTCTACACCACTGTATTTCCCTTTATGCTCATTGTACTTGTAAAGTTTTTGATCATAGTGAAAATGTAATGGAGTTCTTAGTTGTTGTTTGTGGGTTATGCCTTTGGTTATGCTTATTATGAATCAAACTGATGTTGAAAATCCTCCTCGTAGCATCCCAGGATCGGAACCTGGCGAATGGGATCTAGGAGCCGAGAATGAGGTTCTACGGAGGCTGTCGGCGCCGGATTCGGCGATTGGAAATTTTGTGAGCCCGGTTTTCGAGTTTGGGGCGTGACAATGCATCATATGCATCAAGGGCGGGGTCCACATGAGCTATGGATCTGACTCATTCTTTAGCTCACGCTAAAAATGAGCTTTCAAAATGGCTGGACAGTTTGGATGCAGTACAAGCATCATGGTGGGGGTCCACATGAAGGCCCACCATCAAGTATATTATATGTAATATAATATATAAACTAATATAGTATATATATACAATATTATATAAAAAATAATATTACACACACACACACACACACACACACAGAGTCTAGTGTGGACGGTGCGGATAGAACACATAAATCATGGTGTGTTCCACCAGATGGGTGGATCTAACTCATTTTTTTTAATCATGCCATAAAATGATCTTTCAAAACGGATAGATGGTTTGGATGCAACATATGCATCATGGTGGGTCCCATTGTCCAAACAGTGGACAGTGTGGGTAAACACATATCATTGTGGGCTCCACCGTCCGCTGGACGGTGGGAATAAAACACGTACATTACTAGAATAAAACACGTATATCACTGTGGGTTCCACGTGGGGCCCACCATCACGTTTATATGCCATCCAATCTGTTGATAAGGTCACGTGGACCCAGATGAATAGGGAAAATAAATTTCATAATGTTCCAAAACTTCTTTGACCCAAAAAATAAGGTTTCAATGGCTGAGTTCAATCTTGTTGTTTCCTATGATATGGGCCACCTGAGTTCTAGATCAGGCTGATTTTCGGAGTGGGTCCACTTTAGGGAGTGGCCCACCCGATGAATGGTGTGGATATCAAATATACAGCATGGTGGGGCCCACGGCTAGAGCCATGGGTCACTGTCCGCCGGCCTGTCACACTCAGCAGCGTGCTGCTACAGTGTCAGAGGCAGCAGGCACTGCCCCTTATTTTGTTTATTTTTTTTTTTGAAATCTCTGTATTATCACAGTTTTTCATGTGTGGGGCCCACAACAAGTAAATTCAACCCATCCATTACACTCTGTGGCTCAAGATCGTCCAAACGAGTCCAATATCCGATGTTTTTCTAGCACATAAAAATGTCAGGGTGACTTTCATCGGCAGAAACTTCTATTTTACATGTTATGGCCCGCCTGAAGATCAGACGAAATTCATTTTTCGGCTCAATGCCTAAAACGATCCTCTGAATGGGATGGACGGCATGGATTGAATACGTACATCAAGGTGGGGCCTATATGAGTGGGTCACCCCCATTAGCTTGGAAACAAGCTAATATTTATGTTTCCCATTTACGTCCAGCGTCCAGGGACGCTAAACAGTCTGTCCATGCGAAGGTTGGCCTGCTCAGGTGGGCCACCACATGATGTATGGTGTGGGTACAACACATATAAGGTGGGCCTCGCTTATAGATGGTTGGGATGAACTACATACTTCATGGTGGGGTCCATCCGGGTGAGCCACACGGCCATAGTATTGCCCAAAATGATAGAGAGGGAGAGAGAGAGAGAGAGAGAGAGAGAGAGAGAGAGAGAGAAAGAAGCACCCACCTTTCATCTTCTTGGATTTCTTCTTCCATCAACGTATCTTAGAGCTCCAAGGGATGCATTTGAACGATGGAGATTGATTTTGGAGAGTGGGATTGAGTGGTAGAGAGTGGGCTACACCAAGCTCCTCCATGAAAGCCATGGACGTGAGTTGCTTGGAGACGAGCTTGAAAAATGAGAGAGAGAGGTGTAAGAGAAGTAATGGGAGAGAGGATGGTGAGGTGATAGGAAAGTTGACTTTTGAGTTTGCTTTTTGTACTTAGGAATGAGGAGAGTAATGAGTGTACTTTTGATAAATGGGGTGATTGATGTGATGGATTCTCTTGGAATTTGCAACGTGCGGCGTTTTTCCTTAAACTGAACGTGGGTCCACAGCTCCTGGCCAGGGTATCGACTCAGCGCACGAGTCGTGGCATCGGAACCGCGGCAACGACGTGGTCACTATGGTAAAGGTCTTGGGTTGAGTCGACTCGGGTTGACGATGTGTGAATCAGGGTCGCATGCAAATACCGGTTAAGGGTCGAAGTTACCGGAATTCGCTCGAGAAGACCGCAAAAGTCTATGGAACGGTACAGTCTAGGATACAGATCTTACACGGGCCTCTTTCCTTCCACTTATCTCGGTCTCCCATTATGTATTAAAAAAATTAGCAAGTCAATGTGGAACCCAATAATTGAAAGATTTGAAAGGAGATTGTCAATTTGGAAGGGTAGACATTTTGATGCAGGACAATTAACCACTTTCTCTAAAACTCAAACTCATAGAGAGTGGTGAATCAATCCCTTTATCTCATAGCCTAGGCCCCACATCGCATGGATTAGGACCTCGACTGAACCCCTTCATGGGCCCCACTTCACATGGGTTCTACTTCACACAGGCCACCCACCTAGAGTATGTCCCCGCATACCATAGGCCACCCCACTTGAACCTAGTGTGAAAATGCCCCTGCATTAATTACCCCCAATGATGAGTCTCAAACACGAGACCTCCCGCTCTAATACAAAATTTGTTGTATGACACGTAATTTAATACTAGCATGCAACATGAAAATTATGAAAGGGTATATAAAGTAATTCAATTAACAAAAGATACTAACCCACCAAATAATTAAGAGTAAATAATAGGCAATAAAATCTTATTTAACCTAAATTACATGCCCACATGCTAAGAAATCACATAAATCAATTAAAACTTAGCCCAATGGAAGGATAGAACTTTCGATTTAGCATAGGCACGTTCCACACTCAAGGGACAGATTTGTAGGCTTTATGATTGGGGTTAGGAATGAGAAATTATGGAATTTAGAAAATTAGGGTTCATGAAAATTGGAGATTTTGGAATTAGAGTTTTTAGAAATTGGAGAAAATAGAAAATTAGAGATCTAGGGTTTTAAGGTAGGGTTATGGATGGGTAATCAAGGGGTTTTGATGGGAAAAGTAAGGAAAAACCAAAGGATTGAGCGGGTATCCATATGATCAACCTAGGGGCTGGCACGTGTGGGTCTTTGGCTAGTGTTTTTGGGTCATCAATGATTGATTTCAGTTGGAGTTGAGGTTGGATGATGAAAAGGTGAAGAAAAAGATGATTTGGGTAGTCTTGGATAGAAAGGGAAGAAGAGATGAAGTTTTTTTGAAAAAATACCTCTTTTTGATAGAAAGGAAGAGAGGAAAAAGATGATAGATGGAAGTCTCGCACCTCTGTTGAACGAAAAATTAAATCATGCTACATCCAAGCTCCAAATCACATTAAGTATTCTTCAAATCACATGGAGGAGAAAACACAACTTTTTTTAAAATATTCACACATCCATCTTTCTCTTTTATAGTCTCATAAAAGACCTTTTACAAAAAGATGCTCTCAAATAAGATTCTCAACATAAAGATATTCAATAAATTAAAAGTTGTTCATAACTCCCTAATCTCAACACTAGTGTTTTTAGTAGCATTGTAGCGTAGCATATAACGTATGCTACATAGCGTATAATGTACGCTACATAACGTAGCATAGCGAAAATACTACGTAGTGTATGCAAGTAGAGTAACTCCCAAGTAACGTAAGCTACAACACATGTAGCATAAGCTATAGTGAACTGTAGCGTAGTGTGTAGCATAGATAGCGAAGCTACATCTCATTTTTAAAAAGTGTTTTTTCTATGTTAGTTTAACTACTTTAAAATGGTGATGACTTATACCTATGACACATGGCACTACATTAAACTAATCCAGACCATCCAAATTGTAGTCCATATCATGGATAGAGCACCTAGATTAATTCAGACCATTCAAATTGTAGTCTATATCCTGAATTTGTGATGTTTCAATAAATAAAAAAGAAGAAGTCACACTTAGAGATGTTTAAAGGTAGAGAGAGAGAGAGAGATCTTGCATGGAAATAAGTGGTTGAGGATCCAGATTTGTAGTCAAGAACTCATAGAAATAATGCATTTTTTAAAAAAAAAAAATTATCATATTTTCTATTATTTTAATTAAAAATATTAAGGATTGTGTAGCTTACTCTACACACTATGTAGCTTACGCTACACAATATAGAGGGCTAAATGCCATGTTATATACTACATGCTATTTAAAACACTGCTCAACATAAATATAAGGTATACCAAAAATAATGAAGCATATAAACAATCTAAACAACTGAATTATTTCATGGACCATGGGGGTCCACGATCAAGATGTCCGATAATGATCTAACGGTCCAATCATTGTGTCCACCCAATCAAAGGGTCTGATGTATACATCAAGCTCCTATATATAACCCACATGCATCTTTCTAGTGTGAGGTCTTCAAAGATGCATGAACATACACATGGCCTTTTCAATGTGGCTAGGAATGTGAATTGGGTCAAGTGGGCCCCATGTAATGGTCGTCTAGCCATAAGGACATTAGGTCAGCCTTCCTCCTCTAGTATGGTGCATGGATGTCCTCATCATTTTCCCTCTGTTGAGGAGATTTTGCCTCTGGCGAACTAACACTGCAGTAATGCTCAAGGGGATCCGAGTCTCGTCGTTGAAGCTCTGCCTCTGTGATCCACGTACTGTCTGACTTTGGTCTTCCCTTCCGCTTGATAAGGTACTCCTAGTAACCACTATGTCATGTGGAAACCACTTCTTCATCTAAGATATCCTCCATCTCCTCTTTTCTTATAGGTATGGATGGTATGAATGAAAAATGTTGAGAAAAGGGGTCAAGTAATGGCCATGGGTTATGGGACAAGTCAGGGGCATCATCATCAAAGTTCATGTAAGAGTTAGGGGAAGGTCCATGAAATGTTACAAGATCTTCCATATTAAATGTGGAATTGATACCAATTTTAGATGGAAGATCTATCAAGTAAGCATTTAAACCTAGTCTTTTCAAGATTTTATATAGTCCAGTGTTACGAGCTTGTAATTTTTTTTATAGTTCCCTGTGGAAACCTTTTTGGACATATTCTAATCATGACTTCATCAGCCACAATAAACTCTTTAAACCTATGGTGTGAGTCAGGAATCATTTTTTATGTTTCATTCCTTATATTGATTCTTTTTCTAATCTCCACATGCAAGTCATGCATGTGCAAACTTTGAAGGCCTATGAAACATTGACATGGGTATGCAATCTTTAGTAGTCATAAGCTTATCCACTTGTCTTTCCAGATCCACTTCCTCCCCGGGACTCATTTGATCGTGACGAAGGTTTGGTAAAGTCAACACGTGAATGTCCCGCATGGGTGTAAGCTTAACCGATATATCCTCTGGAATAATAATATTAGACTCCTCCATACCGACTCACCTCGGGTGATAATTCTACACTACTCACGAGTGTAACCTCAAGTGGCATCTCCATAATAACCTTAGGTATGACTTCACTTGCCATGTGGGCATACATCATCAAATCAGTTTTAGTCTCTTTTTAAGACTCAATGTCATTAACTATAGGAATAGACTCAAGCTGGAGTTTTGTCATATCTTCAAGACCATGTTACTTGATGTCCTTTTCCAAGGTGCTTTTGAGCGAGAGAGGCTTCAAGACAATCCTTTTGCCTTCATGCAGAAACGAACATATATTCGAGTGATTGAATAGTGTTACGTCACTGTCATACAACCAAGGCTTGCCCAAAATGATGTGACCTGTGTCCATAGGCAAAACATCATACCACAACATGTCTGTATAAGAACCAAAATGGATGGGAATGGGATAACGTTGAGAAACCGAAATCGAAGACGCATCAACCCATGAGACTTGATAGCGTTGGGAGTGAGGAACGACTAGCATACTTAAGAGGCCCACAGTGCTAGCAGATACCACATTAATACAACTGCCACTATCAATGATCACCTTACAATTTTTGCCACCACACTTGCAATAAGTGTGAAAAATTGAATTCTTGCACCAATCATCACTTTCTACAACCTGGCTGAAAGTGCAACTAACAATTGCAAGTGGCATAGTTTCAACTCTTTCAATTTGATCCTCGACTTGTGATTGGACATCTTTCCCAATATCAGAGTTCGGCTGAAGGGAGGCTTCAAGCTGATTGACACGTGCATTGGTCACGGTCAATTAAGTTGTACTCCTATTGTGCGCTTCAATAATCATCAGGAGGTTATTGACAGTGTTTAGGGCCTCATCAATTTGTTCTAGATTCATAGTGGGATGTAGACCAAAAATACATACAGAATGAGTGGGCATATATAAGGTAACTCTTTGGGGAAAACCTAGATCTGAGGGTAATGTTATGACAAAGACAAAACTAACCGAGAGATCAAATTGGATACACTAGAGGCACTAATCTGAAAATTCAGCAAGATGTTAACCTGAAATACTACCCTGAAAATTCAGCAGAATGGCAATCTAAGAGTACCAAGCTGAAAATTCAGCAAGTTTAATCTGAAAATTACGAACTAAAAAATCAACAAGGTGACAACCTGAGATTACAACACTGAAAATTCAACAATGGTATAAGTGGAAAACGCTGGCTGAAAAATTTAGCAATGGGACACTCCAAACTAGAAATAAAAATCTGCAATATGATCCTAGATTCTATATGTAATGTATGCTCTAATAACCCTAAATGTAAGTTCTACTCTAGATGTGACTCTAACCTACCTGCAACACAAAAATCTTATGCTAAACATATGGTTCTGATACCAAGTTTGATGCAAGACAATTAACCACTTACTCAAAAAGCTCAAACTGATAGAGAGTGGCAAATCAATCCCTTTATCTCATAGCTTAGGCCCCACGTCGAATGGGTTAAGACCTTGGCCGAAACCCCTTTTGTGGGCCGCACTTCACATGAGTTCCACTTCACACGGGCCACCCACCCTGAGTGTGTCCCCACATCCCATAGGCTACCCCACTTGAGCCCTAGTGTGAAAATGCCCCTGCATTACATTTATCATTTGGCAGCAAAATATTTCTCATCACAATAACTATGTGTAATCTCCTGTTGATTCCGTGTCCTTGTTCAAATGCCCAAAAGGTATGCATGCAAAGATTGAAAAAGCTACATTGAGAGTTCTTGTGGCAAGGAGGTGAATCTAAGAAAAAAAAATATCATCTCATGAAACAGGACGATGTAGGCTCGAGGAAAGAGGGGGGAGTGGCTTGGGAGATTTGGGGTAGAGGATGGGGGTTCATGGAAGGAGGTATTGGTGCATAAATATGGGGTAAAGTGTTTGGGGTGGTGACATAAATGCATTTTGTTGTATAAAGGACCGAGTGTGTGGAGATCCATATTAAGCCTTAAGGAAGTGGTCCTGAGGGGGATGGGTTTTAGTGTGGGTGACGGATCTAAGGTTAAGTTTTGGAATGATATATGGTTAGGTGGAAAACCCCTGTTAAATCCTTATACGTGGCTAACTCAAGTGGCTTCAGATCTAGACATATTAGTGGTTTACTAGTTGCTACTTGCTACAATGCTTCCGGTGTCGTTTGGGCTCCCTCTTGTAGGAGAGATCTCCATGATGATGAGTTTGGCGAACTTATGGTTTTATTTCAGCAGCCCTCAGCCTCAAGTAATATTGTTTGTAGGTGGTATCGATTCCATACGTTGGCTTCATTTTAAATCTAGCAATTTTTTGGTCAAGTTTCTCTATTTTTGCATTTTAGGTGGTCCTTCAGGTTCCTTCAAGTTTTTGGTGCATGCATTCCCTATATGGTTCCATGAGGCCCCATCGAAGGTGGCAGCTTTTGATTGGCTTGCAACTGGAATAAGATTCTTACAGTTGATAATTTATGGAAAATGGGATTTACGATTGTGAATGTTTGTTATCTATGTTGGAAAATTAAAGAATCAATAGATCATTTATTTATTCACTACCATTTCATGAGGGAGCTATGAATCAGTATGCCAGATCACTTTGGTGTAAGCTAGGTGACATCAAAATCGATTACTAATCTTTTTGTCCAATGGCATGATGGTGGGTTGGCTTCTAAGAGGAGACAGAGACTTTTCCTTTTGATTGGTCTTTGGGCTTTGTGGGCAGGAAGAAACATTAGGTGTTTCTGAAACTTGAGTGGATTTGCTGGGGGTGTTTTTCTTAAAGCACTGGAAAATGTTGTTGTGTGGGATGGGGTGATGTCTATGTAACATCTTTTCTATTTTCATTTTGTTTCTTTTCTTGTCATCTCCTTTCTATTGTATTTTTTTGGCTTTGTTGCTTCAAATAAAGTTGTCAACTTTCCCAATAAAAAATTACAAAAAAAAAATCAATTGATGAATGTCAATATCTAGCGAGCTCCAAAACATCGCAAGATATTGGATAAACCACTTTAGTATGAGTTCATTGTATTGTCGATATTATTGATATGGTTTAACCAAGGATATGGTCCTCATGAGGTGGAATGGCATGATAGGATTAATTTAGTCGACCCCAAGTAGTTGAGATCCGGCTTAGATGATGAAGATGATAATGATCAATGATAACAACGTAATTCTAGCCAAAATAATAATAATAATAATAAAGAAAAGTTATAGATCTTCAATCTTTTTGAAATTATTTGTGGTAGACATTTGGTAATGGTAACAGCCATGTCACCTATTACAATATGGGCCATTTACAACCTTGACGACCCTTGCAATAGCTAATAGGGCCTTATAACGTTTAAAAAATAAATAAATAAAAATAAACAAAATTGTCAACAAATATAAAGGAAATTTTTTTTAAAAAAAATGTGAGGATCCCAAATATATATTCTGTTATGGTTTTAAACATATATTTGATGGTGCAACGGGCCATTCTTTAGTAAGAATGTTGTCTTAGGCTACCTGATACTATTAAGCCGAGACTGGCTCTATTATTGTAAAACTCCTATATAGACTTCTAAATATCTAATATCAACATATAATTAAGATTATATATATAAGAGTAATGATGAGTTAATAACACAATTATTGTGAGATCCGTATCCTATCCCGTACCATTTCATAGGCTCCCGCAGTCTTTTCGGTCGAATTCCGACGACCTAAGGATTTCGTCTGCGATGACCCTTAAGTCTCAATCAAGTAAGCCCGATCCGAACCAACCTGGAATTAGTGCCATAGCGACCGCCTTGTCACCGCGGTTCTACCGCAGCGTCTGGTGCGGCAATCTGAGTTGTACATTAAAAGATGTAGGCCGCGCTTTATTTGGACCTTGATCGCGTTTGTGGGACCCACCTATTGCAATGGCATAATTTTCTAAGCCATCATGAGGTAATGTGCTAGGTAATCATTCCCTCCCCTTTTTTCAAAAGTCAACATCTACCCTTACCTATGCATTAATGATGGCCTTACACCATTATGGCAAACCATAATAACTTCCCTCTCTCTCCCTCTCTCTTTCTTCCTTATTCTCCAAGTTTTTGCTAGAGCCATGGACATCCCAACCCATCTCCATGGCCAGCCCTCTTTCACCTTAGATGCCCTTCAGTCCTGTCATTAGAAGCCCATCTCCACCATTGAAAAGGATCCTAGAAGGCTTGAGGACCCGAAGGATTGAAGGAGTTGATCTAGAGGTGGGAGCTTCTTTCTCTCTCTCTCCCTCTCTCTTTCATTATTTTGGTGTGATGATGTGGTCATGTGGCCCACCCGGATGTACCCCACCTTGATGTATGTGATGTCCAAACCGTCCATCAAATGGACCCCACGACTGTCCAAGCCATGTGGGCCCTACTTAACGATGATGGGAAAACACAAATATAAGGTTGACCCAAATCAAGTGGGCCACATCTACGTGGTCCCCACACATGGGACCCACCTTGAGTAATATGTGTACACGGTCCGTGCAGCATCCCTGGACACTGGACGTCTTTCACTGGAGTGTGAACGGATAGTGAGGTGTACTCTCTGCCAAAAAAAATAGGGGGTTTTAAGACTTTTAGTTGGGCCATTCATACAGGCCCCACTTTGACGTATGGAGCTAATCCACGCTGTCCATTCTATTCCCCAGCTAATTTTAGGCGTTGAGCCGAAAAATGAAGCCAATTCGATTTTCTGACGGGCCATACCTTTGAAAATAGAAAATTTCACCGTTTAATTTCACTTTAATTTTTCGTACACGGTGAAACACGTCGAATATGGGGCTCATTTGATCTATCTTGAGCCGTAGAGTGTAATAGCTAGAGCGGATTCTTCCGATGCGGGCCCCACGCATGAAAAACTGTGAGAAAACATGATTTCAAAGCTGTGGGCCCCACCATGATGTATTTTTATCATCCACACCGTTCATTTGGTAGGCCCCTTCTTGAAGTGGGGCCCCTCCAAAAATCAGCTCTATCTGGAACTCAGGTGGCCCACATCACAGGAAACAGTGTGATTGAATAGCTGTCATTGGAACCCTTTTTGGGTGTCCCAAAAGTTTGGATTATTATGAAATTTGTTTTCCTCCATTTAGGGTCTGTGTGACCTTATCAACGGTTTGGATGGCAAATAAACATTATGGTGGGCCCTTCCATGATGTATGTGCTGCATCTTAACCGCCCGTCCGTTGGAGGACGTGGACCCCACCTTCATGTATATGTTTTCCATCCAAACCGTCCATACATGTGGGTCCCACCATCAGCCGTCCGTCCAGCATCTCTGGACGCTGGGCGCTGACACTCCTATACATATTAAATATGATATATATTATAATATAATATAATATTTTTATTTTATAAAAATACCATTGTAGGTTTGGCTTGCCAGGTATGGCCCCACCATGATGTTACGTTGTATCTCTACAGTCCATTTGTGCGTGGGACGGTGGGGCCCATCCATGGTGCATGTGTTTTACATGTACCCTCCATCGGTGGAGCCCACCTATCTGTTGTATGGGTTGCTCCCATACTGTCCAGCAAAGGACAATGCTGCTGGAGCACCTCGATGTAAGTGTTTTATCAACGCCGTTCATCTGTGGTGGCCCATCCTCATGAGACCCACCTAATGTATAAATCCCATCCGCACCATCCATCTGTTTACTATCTAGAATATCTGTCTAATGGACGGTGGGCCAGCCCCATGTAGCTGTAATGTTAGCATGTTTTGAGGACTCCACCACTGATGTATATGTTTTATACCCACACCGTTAATCTGTTCACGTCACTGTCCAGCAGCAAGGTTGCTGCAGTAGGGCCCTGATGTGTATGTTACTCCATGCCATCCATCTATTTTGGTAGCTACCACATGGGGCCCACACGATAGTATGTGTGAGATCCGGACCATTCAAATGGTGTGGGCCCAACTTGACGTGAATGTGTGGCACACCTCACCGTCCAGCAATAAGGATGATGGGTCCCGCCTGGAGTATGCATTGCATCCAGGGCGTCCAAGGCCTAGACGGTGCTGGGATGTATTATATGTAATATATATATTATATACAATATATAGTATTATATTATATGTATTATATATTATATATAGTATAATATAACTTATATCATTCATGGTATCTGGTGGTCTATATGTGTTTTAATCCTTCTGCCCAGTAGCATGGGATCCACACACACGTGTGGACTCCACTGTGATGTAAGACGTGGACTCACCTTGATGTATGTCTGGCCATCCACCTGGCAGTAGGAGGGGTCCATCATGATGCGTGTTATATCCATACCATCCATCACCTAAATGGTGGACCAACGACCCTCACTCCAGCAGGGGTCTGATGATCGAGACCATCCATTCATGTGGAGCCCACCTTGCGTGTATGTATTCTACGTTCAGGCCGTCCATCCATCTCTAGACGATGGACGCTAGATGCATTTCTATATAATATTATATAAAATAATATATATTATAATATTATATTTTATGGGCCACACCCACGTGGGACCCACCTGTTGTGCATAGGTTGGTTCGTGTACCTCACTCAGCTGTATAGTTGATGATTTTATGACAACGAGTGTGGAGGTGGGGCCCACCTTCATGTGTGTTTTGTATATCCACCACCCATCCATTTTGACATGGCTACACTATGATGTATAGTTTAATTCACACCATCTAAATATTGTTGGATAGTGCTGGATCATGTTTGGACGGTGTTGTGGACCCCACTTTGATGTATGTTCCATATCCACACCGTCCACAATGTTTGGGCAGTGCTGATCATCATACGTGGGCCATGTGTGCAGTGATACACATGTTACACCTACAACTCTTGAATGATTTTTGGTGCCGCCCATACGATGAGGCCCACTTTAGTATATTTATGGCCGTCCATGAGGCCCACCTTGATATATTTATGGCCCTCTATGTGGTGTATTTAAGGGCCCATGAGCAGGGCCCACCTGTTATGTATCTGTGGCCTTTGTCGAGGCCCAATATGATGTTTTTATGGCCCACCTTGATATATTTTTAGCCCATTCCTGAGGCCCACTTTGATATATTAGTGTGGCCCATTGATGCAGCTCACTTAATGTGTATGAGGCCCATTAGTGCAGCCAATTGATGTAGCTCACTTGAGGCCCATTAGTGCAGCCAATTGATGTAGCCCACTTGAGGCCTATCATGACATATTTTTGGCCCATGTACGGGGCCCACCTGTTTGTATTTTGGCCCATGTGACAGGGCCCGCTTGCCTTATATTCTGAGGCCCATGTGATAGGGCCCACCTTGTAATGTGTTGTTCACACCGTCCATTCACGTGGCCCCCACGTGATGTACGTGTTTTATCTAAGTTGTCCATTGATGGGCTCATTTGGAATGAGCAGGGCCCAATCCATTGAGATGTATTTGAGGCCCAGGTACATGGCCCATTAGATGTATATGAGACCCATATATAGGGCCCGCATACTGTATATTCAAGGCCCATGTGCAGGGCCCACTTGTCATGTATATGAAACCCATTAATATGGTCCACTTGATGTATATTGACGTCCATGGGTCGTAGCCCATTATGATGTGTCTGAGGACCATGGGTTGTGGCCCATGGTGATGTATACGCAACCCGTAGTTAGGGCCCATTATGATGATTTATGGCCTATGGACAAGGCCCATTGTAATATGTATTAGGCCCATGATGCATGGCCCATTTGATGTATTAAAGACCCATGTGTAGGGCCCACATGTTATGTATTTAAGGCCGATGAGAAGGGCCCACCTGTTGTGTATATGTGGTCCTTGGGCAAGGCCTATTATGTTGTATATTAGGTGTTTGTGTGAGGTCGTGGGCCCATTATGTGTTTAGCTCGATGTAGGTCATTCCTTAGGACAATGTTCGTTAGATGTCCACATTGTCAAGGCTGATGGTTGATGCCGGTTATTGATACCGAGTATGAGTATGTGACAGCATAGCATCATGATACCTGCCCATACGCATCATCTACACGTTTGTTATGAGACATGATTGACCATTGCATATGCCATAGTGCTGGTTGTTATGAGACTCCCTGATAGGCGAAGAATGTCTCACATGAGCATGGGTATGCACTGGAGTGATGCATGACTGGATTGTATGACTTATGCATCTTGCATTGTGAGCTGTGATTACATACGCTCTAGCGACATTAGGGTCGTAACCTCCACAAGCATATCATGGATGGCCAGACGGGACACATGAAATTTGTTCTAGCATCGGGCTGCTATAGATGGCCTTGGGTGAAAATCTTTAAACTCTCTTGGTACCAGAGGACACCCCAATGTCGAGACTGAGTGGATACATGAGCGCCCGAGTGTCGAATACCAGGAGGTAGCGTCTCCCACTGTGTCATGGTCGGTTGGGAGGAGGTGTGGTCTTACCCGCCCGAGGGTAGGGGCATAACTAGGCTAAGTTTGACCAGATCGTGAATGGGTCCACTATCGATGTGCCAGATAGGTATTGACAGACTATTAGCCAGGCGGATAGTGAGGTTTTTTTTGCTCACTTGGACTGTGCTGCTGGGAGAGGGGCAGTGTCACTTGGAGTGTACTAAACCCCGGTGATAATTCCAAAGTTGAACTATACTGATATGTGGACTTATTGAGTAGGATTTGTATACTCATTCATTCATTCATTCACTATCCACTTGGGCTGGTGGTGCGCAACTATCTGTTACGTGTACCTTCGCAATGGCCAAGATTTCAGTTGGGGCGTGCGACTAACCTGATATCAAGAGTTTACCACATTGAGTCTGACTATCAAAATTTAGGTATGAGACTGGTTTGGATAGAAGCCCATTGTGATGGACCCCATAGCCTGCGATACTACGTACTATCATCCCGACTTCACACTTCAGCATGGTCATTCCATTCGCACCGCATATTGCATTACATCCATGGCATATCACATTTTGGATTACTGTATTTATGCATTTATGTGGTCTAAGTACGACTGACGCTATTTGTGAACTCATCAGGAATTATATATTACATTGCATCATCAGCATCTAATATTTGTCGCTTTATAATTTCTCATTTGCATAGCTGATCTGTATCACGTATTTTGATATTGATTGACTCATGGACTTGTCAGTATTTTTACTTACTCTAGTAATTCCTAATCTTGTCAGTATTTCTGCTTATTTCGATATTGTATGATTTATAGATTACTAGTATTTTCGGTATTGTATGATTATGGCATTGTATTAAATACTTGGCACTTAGCTTGTGCACACACTTACACCACCCTCTAAGCTTTCTATAAGCTTATGCACGATAGATGCGTGCAGGTGATGTTAGGTTGCAGCAACGTGGAGCTTGGAGCATGTATCTGACTTCTGGAGCTTTAAATTTTTACATATGTATTTCTCTTTCAGCATTGTATTCAAATATTTATATTAGAGGATATGTGACGATGATGTTGCCTTTGTGATTTGGGTATACTTATGGTTATGTTTATTACGAGTTAAATGTACATTGAAAAAAAAATCCTCCTTGTGGGATCCCAGGATCGGAATCTGACGTATGGATGCTAGAGCCGAGAATGGGGTACTACAGAGGCTATCGACACTGGATTCGGTGATCGAAATTCCTGTGAATCCGATTTCTAGGTTTGGGGCGTGACAATTATAGAGTACTATATAATTATTATATATAGGCTTTGAACACAAAGTTAAGCATGATTTGGTGAATTAGGGCCGGTTAGATACAAGTACAACAAAGTGAAGATGGAAATTTGTTTTAAAAAAATGGCAGTTTACCCTTCTGATATTTTCCAATATGGTCCACTTCACTTTAATTCATCGAATCCCACCCAATTGTATTTTGATCCTCAAAATAATCTTACATCTAGTTTAAACTTAGTTTCTAAGCTTTTTTCAAGGTTGAAACGAATAATGAAGTGGATAAATAAAAGAAATTTTGATAATAAAAATTTTCAAAATAGGGCATTTACATTCATATCGTCTTGTACTGGTGTATCGGCCCATAATGGTACAGATACGACCCATTTTGTTTCATAACAGACTGATTCATCACATATCGTGTAACAAGGATGACCATTTCCTTCACGTAACAGCCTTTACGACCATAACGTAACTACTTTTTAATACAATGTTTTCTTAACATTAAAAAACAATTTTAGTGGAAAAATCGTGATTCAAGAGCAAAATCCAGCTGAAACTCAAATTGGAGAATTCTTTTTCTTTTGTACATATTAGCATAGATTCTAGTAGAAATCTATGTTTATGCATGAGTTCAATGCATTTTTTTTTTTACAGACGACATATTTTATTAAAAGGGCGCGAAAAAACTGAGCAAAGAATACAACACCAACACCTAACCAAATCAGGCCCAACACTCTAAATAAACAGAGATTCTTCTAATAACCTCCTCGGCCCTAGCCTAAACTTTTCTAAAGCAACATCCATTCCTTGCTCTCCAAATAGCCCAGAATACCAGCATGATGAGAAGCCACCACCTAGCTTTTTCAATTTTTCCAATACCTCCATCCTGCCACGCCCAAAGAAGATCTTCCACTATCTCCGGTATCACCCATATCACGAGGTATACTGATAGAATATGACTCCACACCTTGGCGGTGAGAGGGAAATAAATAAAAAGGTGGTCAATAGTCTCCTCATTCACCATGCACATGAAACAAGTATTAGGAAGAATCATTGCTCTTCTCTGCAAATTATATATAGTAATTATTCTCTTTTAACAAACCAACCAAATAAATACTGCCCCAAGATAACAATGATGGAAAGGATAAGGGAGGATATGTTGCCCTGTTTCTAAAACCACATCAAACAACAACTTCATGAAAAAAAAAAAAAAAATCTAGAAGCATTTCTAGCCCACACCATAGAATCTTCATCTTGAACATCTAACTTAACGTTCCTTAGGACCTCGAGGAGGCTAGCAAACTCCTTAATTTTTGTGTCTAATAAATTTCTACAACAAGGAGGCACCCGCACCCACACTAGCGAGTCCCCTATGATAGAAAACAATTCATTGCAATGACGAAAAGTTAGGGAGCCAAACGAGCGATTCTCTGAAACATAGACTGCAATGCTTGATTGTCACACCAAACATCTACCCAAAAACATATACGCGCTTACAAATAAAAAGCTTGGTATCTGCCACTGCTTTCCAAATAGCAGAAGCCTGATGCAACAAAGATGTTTTAACAAACCATCCACTTTCCTACATGCCATATTTATTGGCAACCACTTCCCTCCACAACTTCCCTTCCTCCAAAACAAACCTCCAAACCCATTTTCCCAATAAAGTGGTATTCACCTACTCCAAAGGTTTAATGCATGCCAACCTTCCTTTATCGGCCTGTACACCTTGTCACACTTGAGAATATGGAACTTATTCCCCTCATTAGCTCCTTTCCAAAAGAATCCTCGTTTCAACCTTTCGATCATCATAAGAACCGTATTCGGGCATCGAAATATAGATAAAAAGAAAATGGGCATGTTCGAGAAAGCCATCTTGATGAGGGTAAACCGACCACTCAAAAGACATATCGACACTTCCAGCAAGCAAGCTTCCTTTCTATTCTTTCTATCACCCTATCCTAAAGGTGAATGGTAAACTTCCCAATGCACAATGGAGGCCCAAGATAGGTGGTAGGAAATGAACCGATTTTGCACCGAAAAATATCAATAAGATTCTAAAGTTATTCCTCCCAACATGGTTGCCAAGAAGCTCCAATTTTGTGACATTAATCTTCAAACCCAAGACTGCCTCAAAGAAAACTGTCAGCTTACGAATATTGTCCACCGCACTTGTCTCTACCTCACGGAATAGGAACGTAGACCTGAGGCCCATTTCTTACTACTTTGAAGCTTTGAAACAATCTGAACTCCACTCCTCTATGATTCGCCAATGACCACAAACAAGTAAGGCGATAAAGGGTCCCCCTACCTCAACCCTCTTGCGGACCTAAAGTAACCCTAAGCAGACCCATTGATAAAAATGGAAAAGGCAGGAGATTAGACATAAAACTTGATCCAACATCTCCATTTCTAACCAAAACCCAATCTGAGAAGCATTTAGTGCAAGAAATCCCAATCTACGTGATTGTAGGCCTTTTTAATATCGGGCTACACACTAACCTGTGCTTCTTCTCCTTAAATCTTGCATCTATACATTCATGGGCTACCAAAGCACTATCCAGGATCTTACAACCCACTATAAAGGCTCCCTGATTGTCTGCAATCAATTTAGAAAGAACCTCCTTGAACCTATAAGCCAAAATCTTAACAAGAATCTTATGTGGCGCTCTAATGAGGCTAATCAGTTTGAAGTCCTTCGTCTGCTCGGCACCTTTGACCTCAGGAAGCAACACAATAAATGAAGCCCCCTGTGGTGGATGACAAATGCCCCTTCTCAACAAACTCAGCCAAAAAACCCATAGTATCTTCCCCTATAACTAGGGGTGCACATGGGTCGATTTGGTCCGATTCTGAGGTGAAACCAGAACCGAGCCATTCCTAATGGTTCTAGGATTTTTAGAATCGGAACCAGACCGTTAGCACCCTAGAACCGGACTGGAATCGGACCGTGAAAATTGGTTCCACGGTTCTAGGCTTTTTAAATCCATCCCAAATGCACTGAGATCTAAACCTCGGACAATTTCCAAAATGTATCAAGCAAATTTTTAGGAGACTATATTCCTAATCTCTTAACAATATTATTAAGGTCTTGGAACCATACAATTAGGAGTGTATTGGTACTATAATGAAATGCAACATGTAGGCCTTAAGTACTGCTGATTCACCTAGCTTTCCAAAGCTCAACAGATAGTTTACAAGATGGATTCATATAGCTTGGACCCTATTTGCAATCTGTTTTCATACTAACCAAGCAATGCATACAATAAAAAAGCCGCAAGAATCTAACTGCATAACAGAAGGGCTCTGTCTCAAACAACAGCTAAAGGTTGGGCAGCTAAATGATGAGACATCAAATGGCAAGCAAAAAAAAATTCTTAGCGAATACTGTAAGTTGCACCACAACGACAGACAATGTAGAATGGGTAGAATAAACATTCAAATAATATATTTTAAATGTATGAGCAGGCAAACTCCAGTGGCACCCTGATTTCACATACATAGTGTCTGCTAGTTTTTCTTAGAGTAATGTTTCAAATTTCTTACCCATTCCAAAGTTTAGAATATGAAACATTCCTAAAGTGTATTTCTAGTATGGTTGTTGAGCATGGCTTTAGATTATTTTATCATGTTAATTTTGAGAAATCCGCCACTGCCAAAACTTATGTAGTAATGCAAGGTGAACAAGAATTCTAGTCCGTGGTTCGGATCCACGGTTCTGGGCCACGGTTCGAATCAACGGTTCGGTTCAGTTTTACATGCCCCTAAATCGAAACCGAACCGTATCCAACGGTTCTTGTAATTTTGGAACCGGTGCTATCTAGAATCTGACCGTTGGATTGGTTTGGTTTCGGTCCAATTTCACGGTTCTACCGGTTCAATGTGCACCCCTACCTACAACATGCAAAATTTTATGAAAAAACAGTATGGGAAATCCATTGAGGCCTATGGCTTTATCCCCACACATAGACCGCAACATTGCACGAACCTCTTACTCATCAATAGGCTTTTCAAGGAACAAAGCTTATTCAGTTGTGATCTCCCCCATTTATCAGCTGAAAGGAGCTTCATATAATATGATGTAATCACTTTAGAAATTTCATCCTTGTTCGAACTATGAGCCCCATCAATTACTAAACTCTCAAATCTATTACCCCTCGTCCGAGCACTAGCAATAATGTGGAAGAACCGAGTGTTCTTATCACCCTCTTTGAGTCGTAATGCCCTGGATCTCTACAACCATTTTATCTCCTCCTCTTTGGTCTTTTGCACATATTTAAGGGACAACTCATTTCTCCTCTCCCTATCCATAACCGTCAGGGAACCATTTTCTTCTAAGAGATCCAACACCTAAACTTGTTCAGCCATCCACTCAAATTCATCCTCCCTAGTACCCAAAACTTCTTTCTTCCACAACTTAATCTTTTCTTTTAGTAACTTGAGATTCCTACATAACCTGAATCCAGCGTAGCCCTCTACCGCAAAAGATCTGCACTAATCTGCCATTGATTGCTCGAATCCATCTATCTCCAACCACACTGCTTCGATTGAAAGGGTCTAGGCTCCAAAGTAACATTCAAAACTTCAATAATAATCGGTTGATGATCTGAAACCACTCTAGGCAAACCACGTTGAACAACTGTCGGAAATCTCTCAACCCAATCAGTCGAAACAAGAAATTTGTCTAGCGAGACATGGATATGTTCTCCTAGCCATTATACTAGGTAAATTTGGCTCCCTCCATAGGCAAATCCACCAATTGTTGTCGATTCACCCAATTAGAGAAACTGGCCATTTTGTTTGTGATATGCCCCCCTTTGGACTTTTCGTAGAAGTGGACAACATTAAAATTGCCTCTCACACACCAAGGAAACCCCCATTTCTACCTCACAGAGTCTAGCTCCTCCCAAAATTGAATTCTCATATTTTTCGCACATGGGCCATAGACTGATGTCATCACCCATTGAAATCCTGCCGCCAAGTCACAAAGCAAAAAAAAAAAAAAAACCAACAACAACCTGAAAAAGACTACTCCATTTACTAGAATTTCGAGCAAGAAGTCAATGCATTGAAATCTTGTTGTCATCACGAAGTTGATTCCCCCAATGCATGAGTTCAAAGCATTGACATGGATTTTAGGCAAATAATAATAATAACAATAAGAATTGTTTAAAGGTGAAACCCGAATTTTCTCCTTTAAAAGTTAAGAGCACATGTGGAAAAATTTTATGTCAATGAGTCTTAGGCTTGGCCAATCTCTAGATTCGCCACACTTTATATATATATATATATATATATATATATATATATATATATATATATATATATATATATATATATATATAATGCATTTTGATATTTAAGGTGAAACCCAAATTTTCTCCTTTAAAAAGTTTAGAGCAAGTGTGGAAAAATTATATGTTGATGAGTCTTAGGCTTAACAAATCTCCAAATTCACCACACTTCTTTTTTATTTATTTATTTTTATTTTTTAAAAATAATTAAGAAATAAATATAAGAATACATTTGGATGAGGATGAGTACCCAAGATATATTAAAGAGTACAAGACCTAGTATTATTGATAGAATATGAGAACTAGGATTTGCAAGAAGGGAAGGAGAGAAAGGAGAAGAAGATGAGAGAAAGAGAGGGAAGATGAGGATAAGGGCTTAATGTTCCATTTTAATCTATGTGACTAACTCACTTTCATTAATGAAAGGAATATAAGTTATGCTACTCTCTTTTTATTAATGAAAGGAATATAGTTATGCTACATTATACATTCTTCACACGTGCGCGCGCGCGCGCACACACACACACTCAAGGAGCATGAATGTCAATCATGCCTAGCTTATCACAAACCCGATCAAGATGACGATTGATCCCTTTAGATAGAAATAGAGTTGTACATGACTTGAGTTAGCTCGGTCAGCTCGCTCGACTCGCCTCGGCTCAAAATTGGATTCAGACCAAGTCGAGCTAGTTTTTAGAGCTCGTAAAAAATTCGAGCCGAGCTCGACTCGACTCAGATTGAACCTCAACTTGAATTGAATCAGATCGAACCGGCTCGGTGACTCAGTTATTTTGATATTGATGCTACTCGCCAAGTGTTTGATGAAATGACTCAACGAAGTATTGTTTTAGGTGCATACATTCTCCAAAGGATCGGTTGGTGGCGAGGAAGGAATGGATATGAAACAAATCACTAAAAAAAAAACTTTACATTATAAGACTACCCTCTTATCTTGATTTTGACGCTACTCGTCAAGTGTTTGATGAAATGCTTGTGAAGTATTGTTACTATTTTGCATTCTGTGAGAAATTGAAGATACACTCTATGTGTATAAGAAAATGTTGCACAGGCTTGAACTAGTCCGAGCTGTTGACCAAACCAAGTCAGGTTGGCCAGTTAGGCTCAAGGACTGAGCCAAGCTGAGTTCGAGCTAGGGTTAGCTACCAGCTGAGTCAAGCTGACGTTCGACTCGTGTACAACTCTAGTTAGAAAATTGGCAAGTTACCTTTGGACTTCCAATATGACATCCTCGCTCCCCTTAAAGTCATCGTGAAAAATGATAATCAATCTCAATGTGCTTGGTATGTTCATGACACACTAGATTTGATTCCCTTGAAGTCACCTTTTTTCTAAGAAAAATGATAATCAATCTCAATGTGCTTTGTATGTTCATGATAGTGGATTTGAATAGATGAATTACAGCCAGATTATCACAATGGAAAATCATTGAAAGAGCAACAATGAACCCAATGTTTATTGTTTATTAATAATACTGTCAACAAGATGAGTTCACAAACTCCACAAGCACACTATCATGATACTCTAGCTAAGCACTAGATCAAGCTACAATTGGTTCTTTCTTACTCTTCCACATCACCAAAATCACCACCAAGCTTACAATAGCTACTGGTTGAACAATGATCTGAATCAGTTCTCGTCCAATCTGCAACAATGCATACCTCAACAATTAAGTGCCCATGCTTCAAAGACAACATACCTCTACCATGAGGTTTTTGTAAGTATCGCATAATACGATAGACAACTTCTACATCACCAGAGCAAGCACGAATTTGTTAACAACAATAAAAACATAAGTGATATCTTGATTAGATTTGTACACGATTCGAACCAAGTCAAGCTTGGCACAACTCGACTGGGCTTGGCCAGTAGCTAACCCCAACTCAAACTCGGTTCGGTTCGATCCTCGAGCCTGACTATCCAGCTTAGCTCGGTTCGATCAGCAGCTTGGGATAGTTCGAGCCACTGCGACATTTTCTTAAACACATAGAGTGCATCTTTAATTTCTCATAAATTGCAAAACGGTAACAGCACTTTACAGGTATTTCATCAAACACTCAACGAGCAGCATTGAAAATCAAGATATGAGAGCAGTCTTACAATGTAAATTTTTTTATGTAATGATTTATTTCGTATCCATTCCTTCCTTGCCACCATCTGATCCTGCGAAAAATGTATGCACCCGAAATAACACTTCATTGAATTACTTCATCAAACACTCGGTGAGCAGCATCAATATCAAAATAACCGAGTCACCGAGCCGATTCGATCCGAGTTTGTTTGAGTTGAGGTTCGATATGAGTTTATTTGAGTTGAGGTTCGATCTGAGTTGAGTCGAGCTCAAGCAAGCTCGAACTCAGCTCGAAATTTTTTCAAGCTCCAAAAACTAGCTCGACTCGGTCCAAATCCAATCTTAAGCTGAGGCGAGTCAAGTTTTTTCGAGTCGTGGCGAGTGAGCTGACCGAGTTAACTTGACTCATGTATAGCTCTAATCTGGACTCATAATGGTCAAATACCTCAACTAAATGTTGAAACAACCCAACATCAGATAGTAAGTCTCCACTATCAAATTGATGTTTGTATTTTTCTCAATGGGAGTGTTCATTGGTCAAGCACCAAGTTCACCCTAGTCATGAAGCAAGTCCAGAGTTACTTCCTTTGAGAAACAACGATGCCCTATTGTGACCAAGCCACCTTAATGCCTAAGAAATACCGCAAAGGGCCTAGATTCTTCATAGCAAACTACTAACTCAAAAACTATTTCAAATTCCTTATCCCTCCTATAATAATCATATCATCGACATAGACAATTACAATTGTTTTGCCAACGTTTCTCTTGAGGAATAAGGTATAATCAATATTACTTCAAGTATATTCATACTTCAACATCGTAGAGATGAATATTCAATCCATGCATGTTGAGACTACTCTAAATCATGGTATCCCAAATCAGATACGTATCGGCCGTAACGGTGTATACGTATCGGTAATGGTGGTACCCGTTACGCGATACAGGGCTATATCAGTCGTTCCCATTTTTTGTGCCCGTATTGGCCGATACGGGCGTAATGGCCGTTATTAACCCGTAATGGCTAACCCGTAACGGTCACATTTTTTTATCTTTTTAAACTCCGTTTTTCACTTTTTTTGAAACCATTTACTTTCAAACTCTCACTCAATCCTTCTACTACTATTTTCGACCAATCTTAGCTTGGTATTTGAGATAAAAACATATTTTATTACGGATTTTCTTGAAACGAAGCTCGGTGGGCCATTTTTCAGAAATTCGTCAAAAAAGGTATTTATACTTTTTTTAATATATTTTTCTGTTTTAATTATGCCATGTGATGTGTTAATCATAGTAGAACATGTTAATGTGCATTTTACAGATTTAGGGTGCCATTTTATTTTATTTTTCTATTTACGCATTAATTATGGCCCTTTTTTTTAAATTCAAAAAATAATTTTTTAATGATTTTTTTGTTGTTTTAATCATGTCATGTGATGTGTTAATCATAGTAGAACATGTTAATGTACATTTTACAAATTTGGAGTATCATTTTATATATTTTTATATTTTTTTCTATTTACGCATTAATTATGGTCTTTTTTATAAAAAAATTCAAAAAATCATTTTTAATGATTATTTTATTGTTTTAATCATGTCATGTGATGTATTAATTATAGTAGAATATGTTAATGTGCATTTTATAGATTTGGGATGCCATTTTATATTTTTTTTTAATATTTCTTCTATTTACGAATTAATTATGGCCCTTTTTAAAAAAAATTCAAAAAATAATTTTTTAATGATTTTTTTGCTGTTTTAATCATGCCATGTGATGTTTTAATCATAGTAGAACATGTTAATGTATATTTTACAAATTTGGGGTGCCATTTTATATATATATATATATATATATATATATATATATATATATATATATATATATATTTACACATTAATTATGGCATTTTTTAAAAAAATTTGAAAAATTATTTTTTAATGATTGTTTTGTTGTTTTAATCATGCCATGTGATGTGTTAATCATAGTAGAACATGTTAATGTACATTTTACAGATTTAGGGTGCCATTTTATAATTGTTTTATATTTTTTTCTATTTACACATTAATTATGGTCATTTTTTTATTAATTCAAAAAATAATTTTTTTAATGGTTTTTTTGCTGTTTTAATCATGCCATGTGATGTGTTAATTGTAGTAAAACATGTTAATGTGCATTTTACAGATTTGGGGTGCCATTTTATAATTTGTTTATATTTTTTTCTATTTACGCATTAATTATGGTCCTTTTTTTTAAATTCAAAAAATAATCTTTTAATGATTGTTTTGTTGTTTTAATCATGTCATGTGATGTATTAATCATAGTAGAACATGTTAATATGCATTTTACAGATTTGGGGTGCCATTTTATAATTTTTTTATATTTTTTTCTATTTACGCATTAATTTTGGCTTTTTTTTTTAAATTTTGAAAAATAATTTTTTAATTAATAGTTTGCTGATTTAATCATATAATTTAATGTGTTAATTATAGTAGATCATGTTAATGTACATTTTACAGATTTGTAGTATTATTTTATAATTTTTTTTCTAATTTTGAATTAGTGACTTTATGTTTTTATTTACTTATATTGGACAGGTTTTGCCTTGGAGCTTCTTAGGGTTTAGTTAGAACATAAAATTATCTTTATTAACATAGGTCATACACTCATACTTACATCTAATTATCTAGTATCTACCTAAACCTGAAGAAATGTCTGGGTCTAGCCAACAACAAGTAAATGAGGATATTAGATGGCAACATTGGGAGAGGGTTGGTGGTATTAGGCATCAAATGAAGTGCAAGTATTGTGATAGACTAGTGACTGGTGGAATTATCCGTCTCAAACAACATTTGGCACATCGAAATGGTCAAGTTACGCCATGTAGTAGAGTACCGAAAGAGATAATGCTTTTAATGCAAGATAGTCTGGATGAGTCGAAGGGTAAACATGCTGTTATACAAAAGAAGAAAGATGATATTTTGGATGCAGCTTGATAGGAGGTGTTTGGTCTTAAATATATGGGCGTTCTTGATGAAGATATTATTGATTCTGATGAAGATTCAGATCGAGAGTTAACTATAGCTAGGAGAGAGCTTACGTCTAGCTCATGAAGAGGAAAAATGTCGTCGTATGTTTGGCATGCATGAGTCAGTGCATGATACAAGAGGGGCAATGAGAGTGGGAGTGGGAGTGCAACTAGAAGTGCAACTGCTTCTGTAAGGGATAGGTTTGGTGGGTTACGACGTGTGTTTGGGAGTCGACGACAGACATCTTCACGTGATGCCCCTATATGTTTAGATGAAGAAGTAAATGAGCCTAGGAGACCCTCTATTGATCCAATCTTATTTAAGAAAGAATCAACGAAACAAAAGAAGATAAAAAAAATATGGAGTAGAGCTTCCGTTGAGAAATTAAGTAAAGCAGCAGCAAAGTTATTTATACATGCCAACATGCCTCTTAACGTAGCCAATTCGCCATATTGGCAGGTGGTAATTGATGCAGCAGTAGAAGCAAGTGAAGCAATAAAAGCTCTCACAGCTAAGGAGATTAGAGAAAAATGGACAGATGCAGAGTATACGGATGTGAAAGCATACGTAGCTACCTTTAAACCTATATGGCAAGCCGGAGGATGCACGATCATGTGTGATGGTTCGACTGGCCTAACCAGACGTAGCATGATCAATTTCATGGTGTACTGCCACTTAGAAACTATATACCATAAGTCAATTGATGCGTCAGAGGTAACAAAAAATTCTACTTATATTAATGGACTAATGGATAAAGTTGTGGACAAGATTATAGAGGAGAATATAGTGAAGATTGTGACAAACAATAAAACAACATATAAGCTTGCAGGACATATGTTGATGGATAAGAAAAAATATCTTTTTTTGTCACAATGTGCTGCCCATTGTATTAATCTTATATTGGAAGATATTCGGAAGAAGAAAAATGTTAAGGAAATGGTTGAAAGGGCAAGAGAAGTGACGACATTTATTTATAACCATAATCAAGTAGTGGTAATAATGAGAAAGTTCACGAAAGGACGAGAGTTGTTGAGGCCTGCGGCAACTAGATTCGCAACAAACTTTATAGCATTAGAGAGTTTATTCCAGCATAGGGGAGACTTGAGTGAGATGTTCGCTTTCCGAGAATGGCTCAACACAAAATATGGGAAGAAGACATCAGGGACATCGGTTGAAGTTGCGAATACCATACAAGACAACAAATATTAGAAGAAGGTCAAGTCGATCCTAAAGGTAATGAAGCCACTAATGAGGGTAATTAGTCTTGTTAAAACCGACGAAGCACCTACCATGGGCTTCCTATACGATGTCATGGATAAGGCAAAGTTGGTAATTCAACGTGATTGGAGAAGCTGAGAGTCTTATTGGAGGATGATCGACAAGAGATGGACAAGACAACTCCATTATGATCTTCATGCAGTAGGTTACTATCTAAATCCTAGGTATAAATATGCTCAATCATTTGTTGAGGATGATAAAGTTCGTGTCGGGCTAAAATATGTGATAAAGAAATTAGAGTCTGACTTAGATATGCAAATAAAGGCGTCTAATGAATTAGATACATTTGAAAATTGCCTTATTAGCTTTGGAGATGCTCTTGCACAACATGAAGTATCTAGGTTGCAACCGGCTGAATGATGGATTAATTTCAGAGAAAGCACGAAGGCTCTCCTAAAAATAACAGTAAAAGTTTTAAGTCAGACAACATCTTCATCTAGCTACAAAAGGAATCGGAGTTGTTTTGCACTTATTCATTCAAAGAATCGGAATAGATTGCAGACTAGAACATTAAATAGACTTGTCTTCATGCACTACAATATAAAACTAAGAATGCGATGACATCATAGGAGCATTACAATTGTCAATGACGGAGACTACTGTCCAATAAACTTGAACAATATTTATGATGAAGATGACCCGCTTCTACCTTGGTTGGAAAGAAGGGAAAAGCAAATTGAAGAGGAGAGTGAAGAATTAAAAATTGATGACCCAGAAATATGTAGAGCGTAACAAGAGAGTCGTGGAGATGTGTTGGATCCAATAAGAGGGGCAGCGTTTATGCCAAGTACAGGTACGGCTCAAGATCAACAAAAGAGTACGAGCGGTAGTAGCATGACCATGTCGGATGATGGTGACAATGACCCCCCTACCCCTAGTGTTGGCACTTCTGGTGTTACTACCCTATACAGTCGTCTAGAGATCACGATGCTGATGAACATCGACGATGTGGTACACGAGGTCGAACTTATGAGTGTACCAAGTCATGATATAGCCAGTAAGAGAAGGGTACATCTAGTGGTGCACCGGGTCCGGGAGGTCCGGAACATCAGCAAGCTCATGGTCTTGGTTATTATGATGGATATTCTTATGGTCAATTGGATTATTATTATGATGGTTATACTGAGCCTGTTCTATCACATTCATGTTGGAGTAGCCCTCCCAACCAATATTCATATGATTATAGATATTCAAATCCAAATCCAAGTTACTCATACACACTCTCAATCTCAAGATTCTCCACAGCCTGAGTATGGGCACTAGTATGGCTATTCGACGGGCACTGGTGGATATCCTTACTCAGGGTTAGAGTCATTGCATAGTCAGGATCAGTCATCCTCTGATTTCGTTGATCTAGTATTTCTTTCTGGTACTGGATATTATGGATATACAGCACCTACACCAATTGGACAGCCTTAGCCTGATGGTGACGATGAGGATGATGTGGAGGTCGAGCAACCATAAAAAAGTAGATTTTCATTTTGGTGGTGACTTGTGATTGTGAATATATATTTGTACTAAGGTAAGTATTTGCAGCAGACAACTCACAGCAGTATTATTGCAAGAAGCCATGCAGTCATGCACACACTTGACACCGTCGAACTTGTATTTAAAATAACTCCCCTGACAAACAATCAAGTAATCCTTAATCAAGTTGTAGGGGAGTATATCAGACACTACTATTTTTTTTTTAATATTCTTGACTTGAGGATGACAAGTTATAGACAGGAATCACAGTCACATGCACAAGTATGTTCGAGAAATTTCTCAAAAATAATTGCAAATACCTAATGTAAGATATTTTCATATTACATTCATTCTAATATATCTATCATTGATAGCAGATAGTTAGAAAATTTAATATATGAATTTTGTAGTCAAATTGAGGTTATCTGGCTCATAAATTCATCAGACAGTTTGATGCAACTTCTCACCAAAGAGTGGACCGTTACACCACCATAAGCATGTTCCATTTTATAAATGAATGCATATTTGAAATGCTTAGAATATTCCGAATTTAATCCATATTTTTTTTCTTTTTTTTTTTGCAAAAAAGAAAAATGCGCCGTTACGGACCGTTGCGCCCCTGTATCGCCGTTATGCCCCCTTATCCGTATTGATTTTGGAGGTCACTGTTACGCCAACCGATACCAATACGGGACACCTTACTCTAAATGCTAGAGAGCATCTTTTAGCTACCATATTGTATCAATGTCATTTAATAGAAAGAATGAAACCAGAGTTGTGCCTTACATACCTCTTCCTGAAGAGCTCTATGAAGGGTATTATTGACATCTAATTGATGTAAAGGCAAAGAATGATTCACACCAAGAAATAAGAGGGTGTGAACATAATTCAATTCGACAACTAGTAAAAATGTCTCATGGAAATCCACACCATGAGTTTTGAGTAAAACCTTTGTCCATGAGATGTGCTTTATGGTGCTCTAGTTTACTACTTGGTACTTCAAGGCACTTTCCCGTTTACAACCCACACCATGTTGCTCAAATGACAATTTCACAAATGCCTGCATTTTGATTTATTTTTATTTTTTTTTATCCTTCTTCTTCTAGAGCTCTCATCTCCTCAAGCATAGTACTCTCCACTTGGGATGAGATAAGGCTTGACTGACTTTGGAGGGTAATGGAACAAAAGAAAAGGAAGAGAAAAAAGGATGATACAAAGGAGATAAAAATGTGTATGAGATAAAATGGAGATAGGTTGACTCATGCATATCAATGTTTTAAATATCGACAGTACCGGCCGATATATCCCACAATATATCTTGTATCCCACTTGTGCTGTACGAAACGCACAAGTAGTGTCGATATATCCCACATGTTCGATCTAATGAGCATTTTCAATTTTCGATGATTTTTTTTTTGTCAAAATTACATTAAATCAGTGCCATATTGTTACAAATCCATTGGTTCTTCGTGTTTTATTTGAAATTTTATGGAATTAAAGCTTTGATTTCAATATCCATTGGTTATTCATGTTCTCCATGTTTTTTTTTTTTAAAAAATTTCCATCAACCTGCTATCAATTGAGACTAATTTCGAAGTATTTAGGAGTATTTGATGCAATAATCATCACATTATAATTTTGAAATTTGAGTGTAAGTGGTTGGATTTAGAAAAAATTCAAAATTTTTCCAATTTCTCCTAAATTGCTTGCAATTTTGCACTCCAAACATAAAATCAAGCATATATGAGGGTTGGTCTACTGATTTGTTAAGTCCTTGTCAATTTTCAGAAAAGAAAAATCACTTTTTTAATTAAAAAATAATGATAAATTATTCAAAAATATATTTTTTTGAAATTTCCTTTCAACTAGCTATCAATTGAAACTAATTTCGAAATACTTAAACTTGTTTAATGAAATGATCATCACACACACTCTAAATTTTATGCATTAAATTTGAATATAGTTGCATTAATTCAGTCAGACAATGCATAGCTTAGGACCCTATACAAATGAAACTTATCATGTGCACTTATTTTTTGGGATATTATAATTTAAAAGTATGTTAAGGTCTTTTTTAACAATCCTCGAAGTTTCAATGAAAAATTCAACTATTTTCCCCATATTTCGCAAAAAGTGTGATAAATTACTCGATACAAGCGATTTATCCCATGCAATAACCGATATGTATCTATATCCCAATGATGCGATACATAACATGATATCAATATTTTCAACACTGGTACATGTGTTGCCTTGCATATTGTAATGGAAAGATCACTTTAATCATTTAGAGGAACGAAACTTTAATAAGGAACAATATCTTAACTTGGAACATCGAATAGAGGGATAGCATCATGAGCAACGGTTGTTTCCATGTGCATGTGCCTAACATATGTTTTCTTAATTTTAATGTGCTCGGGTAAAACAGAACTAGAAGATGGAAAACAATAAGGGTAATGACCAGAACAGGAGAATCAAGCACAAATACCCTATCCACTAATAGCACTTCCCATGAATCAAAGAACTCATGAGGCAATCACATTGAGGTAAGTAAAATGGAATGGTTTCAAAGAAGGATTCATCCATGGAGAAAAATCATTTGCCACAAGAACTAGGACAATAACATTTACAGTCCTTTTTGGAGCTAGAATATCCAAGGAATATCTGTGTAGTTGCTTTAGCATCCAATTTATGGGGATAAATGGTAAGAACGTGAACAAAGCACACAACCAAATACTTCCGGAGGAATTGGAAACAAGGGTTTTTCATGTTAGAGTAGTTGAACTGGAGTCTTCCCATTTAACACTTTTGATGGCATATGATTAATTAAATATGCAACAGTGAGGACTGCATCAGACCAAAAGGTTTTGGAACATTCATCTCAACGAGAAGAGCACGAGCTACCTTAAGGAGATGTCTATTCTTTCTTTCCACAACACCATTATGTTGGAAAGTATAAGAATAAGTGGTTTGAGATTCAGTACCATTGTTTAACAAATGAGAACTCACTAGAGATACTCCTCGCCACTGTCTGAATCCAACACTTTTAACTTCTGCATTGAATTGGGTGGAAAGCACTTCATGAAAAATCTAAAAGATGGGATAAGACGTCATCTTTAGAAAGATCCATGTTGTTCTAGTGCGATCATCAATGAAGGACACAAAATACATAAAAGGCCAAACCAAATATAATTGGAGATAAGCCCGCGCATCAAAAATGAACTAATGAAAAGGAACAAATCTTTTATTCATACTAGCTGGATAATTATTTCTACAATGTTTGTCGTTTGACATGAACATGGTATTAAAAAATGGTTATGTTATGGCCATAAAGGCTCTTACATAAAAGAAATAGCCACAGATGTTACACAGTAAGGGGGTGAATCAGTCCATTATGAAAATAAAAAATTGACTTGGCACCATTACAAGGCCAATATGCCGTTACAAATGGACAAGACCATAAAAGCCCCATTTTAAAATTTTTATTTTCAAAATTTCCCTTGTTTTTACACTTCTTTATTCATTTCAACATGGAAGGAAGCTTAGAAAAGTTTAAACTCGATAACTATTTTGAGGATCAAAACACAAAATTGAGAGGGATTGGACGAATTGAAGCCTAGTGCACCATGTTGGGAAATACCAAAAGGGGTAAACTATAACTATTTTTTTCATTTTCTTTGTTTTATTGTAATATGTAACAGTCTTTAATCCACTAAATCATGCTTGACTTGTATTCAAAGCCTAAATATAGTGATTGCATAAAACCCTATAATTATGTCATCAACTCATCATTACTCACAAGTAGACTTAATATTAAATTATATAGTGATATTTAGATATTCAGAAGACTAAATTTATGAGTTTTGCTATTTTAAAGTCAATCTCAGGTTAGTAGTATCAGCCAACCCAACACAACTTACTAAAGAATGGCCCATTGCACCATCAAGTATTTGTTCAAACTAGAAAAGAATATACATTTAGATTCCTCACATTCTTTTTCTTTTTTCTTTTTGAATTTTTTTATTATGTTTTTACATTTTTCCTTTAAAAAGTAAACTTTACACACTATGGCTCATATTGTAATAGTCACACGGCCAACTGTTAACCCGGTTGTTACCACTACCAAATACCTTGATATCGATGCAACTAACACCCACAAAACAGATGGAAAAGAAAAAACAAAGAATCATCAGAACATTGACTTGAAAACATTTTCATACAACACTGGAAAAAGCATATTGTAGTTCATCTATCATGATATAAAAATTTTACAATTCCTGTCATCAAGCATCTTTCTACTAATAGAATGCTTAAGCATAAAATTTAAGATGACATTTGTGATATAAATTAAAGATTTACACTTGTAAATCAAACACAACACTCTAAATGGAATCAATTTGATTCATTTCTCAATAGTACCTTGGGAAATAATCCTAAATAATGATTATAAATTTCTTTCTTTCCCCATGAATTCCCACTTATTAAACAGACTCTAAAGAAAGAACTTGAGCTGTCCCCTCAAATAATAGAAAAATCACCAAAGAAACTTAAAACGTAAAGATCTTTTAGATAGTGTTCTTCCTGTCAATGATTACAATGTCGACAGTATCGACCAACGCTATCGACATCGCAAGGGTCTGATACGAAACTCCAGGTGAATTAGAAAATTCCTCCGTATTGATCAATATATCATCAATATTGTGTGACATACAGCAGCATCAACGATATATCACAGAATGTCGTCAAATCACCTTTTAAATCTCCCTTGTATCATCAATACGTGCACAAATTGATCACATCAATATGTGTTCTTCCCATCAATGATTATGGGATGTTTAGTATCGGCCAATATTAATGGTATCACAATGATCCAATGCAAAACTTTGGGAGAATTAGAAAATTCCTCCATATCAATCAACATATTGTCAATATTGTGCAGTATCAATGACATCTCACCAAATATCTGTCCAGTTGCCTTTTAAAACCTCCCCTTTATCATCAATACACACTAGGAAGTCTTCTTCTTTTTTTTTTAACAAGTCACAAGTAACATGCCTTCCCTTATAAAATTTGCAAAAAAAAAAAAAAACTTCGCCCATACTTTTTTGGCGGAGAAATCACAATCAAATAGCAGAAGTGGGCTGGAACCCATTCAATAAGATTTTATTTTTTTTTTTCAGTTATTTTTGCCTAATTTTGTTATTTAGAATAAGTAGAAGCAAGTAACTAACCCATGATTATATATATTTTGCATGAAAAATCATGGATTTTATGCTCCAATTTTTGAATTTTGAGAAAACGAAAGAATTACGGGTTGTTTGGTTTCTAGTTTTTATATTGGCTTAATAATTTCTTTTGTTTTCACAAAAAGCATGTTTGGTTCACACTTTTTTATTGGTGTTTGCATTCCCTAGGAATTCCATCCCCCAACTTCTCCTCAAAAAATTTGCCCCAGCTTTTAGCTAGGGAATGGAAAAACTACAAAATTTATAGATATTTAGACTTTTCCCAGATCCCCCCAAAAACCCAGTGTATCTAAGAAATGCTAGGCCAACTCTAACATTCCCCATGAAACATAAAAACCGGGGAATGAATTCCCCAACACAACCAAATAGGCAGCCCTTGGGGAAAATCTGAAAAACTTCTATTTTCACCAATTTAAATTGCACGTATGGCATCGAAAATCATATGAGACTACTTCTAGGCCAATCTATGGATTGGTGGCAATTTCCTGAATTTTCAGAAAAGATTATTTTTTAACTAAAAAAATGGCCAAAAAATAAATAAAAGTTCATTTAGTTTAAAAAAATATGCTGATCAACCAAGTATTTTGATTGTCTATTTATTAGTGTTGGTTGACCTACATATTATTAGCCATATTCTTTCTGTTTTTTCAAACATAAAAATATTATTTTTATATTAAATTAGTTTTTACAAAGTGCACTATAATATAGATTTAGTGTAACTAATAAATTGTACCATTTTGTGTAATGAAACTTGTTTGCATGATTTATGAATCATATACACTCTTTTTGGATATAATTCTTAGCTTAGGGCCCTATACAAAGGGAACTTCTTATCCATTTTAATGTAATGTTATTAATTCTTAGTGTTTAGTCATGTGCCTTTCAATTATTATTATTTTGAAGTTTCATTGAAAATTCCATCGTTTTCCCAATATTTCCCTCACATAATGATACATTCTCCATGCATGCGATATTTCCTAATATCTCCCAACATGTTTCCATATCCCAAGGTGTGATGCACTCATCAATATTGATACGGAAAACACTTCTTCCTATATGCATAAGGTGAAGATACTCGTATGACTCCTTATGTTGATCGTACAACCACGATATGGCTAATGCTACACCAAAACTATAGATCTAGTGCACCTGGAATCATTGCCTGGGTGTCAGAAGATCTGATCACTCCAGGCTGACTGCAAAACAAGACATGCTATCTATGGGGTTTCGTTGGCTTTCATTCCATGATGTCAATGAAAAGAAATGTAGGAGACCCAAAACCAATCCAACGAGTGGGAGTCATTACTTATGATAGTCAATTAAATTACAAGAAAGCCCTCATTTGAGCGAGGAAAACAAGCCCATAGGCCATATGATGTAATAGCAAAAGGATAAGTTAAATTACTAATATATCCCTCTACACCACCATAAAATTTTATTTTATTTTATTTTTAAAAAAAAAAAAAAAACATATAAATGACTGATCATAACTGCATCATACACATTTACATTGCCAGCCAAGTTTTTGCCAGTCAGGAGAGATTAAAATTTGCAGGAAGATTTACCTTCTAAACCATGAGCTCCCCTAATCATTCACATTAGAAAAGTAAGGCTGACAGAGACAGTCAATGGCATGTATCAGTTTTCTCCTGGGCCCAACTGCATCTGCTCCCATATCCTTGAGCTTGTGCATGGTCAGATTCAGCAATTGTCGTTTGTTGACATTTTCCCTCTGAAACATTGGAATGAACTGCCCCAGCCCTTGTGATACAAGCCACCTGCTCAACCCACCAGCTCTTTCAAGCTTCCTCTCAATATTCGATGCTCTCATCTTTTGGTTTTGCAATGCACCCACATTGAGGCAGCTAAATGATCTTTCAAAAAATGTGCCCTTCTCTCCAATGATGTGCAGAGGGAGATCTTGATGATTCAAAGTTGCAAATGATGATGAGGGTTGCCTATCCCGAGCTTCTAATACCCTATTAGGTGGTCGAAATGCACCCACAAGAGTTTCGGGAAATTTACCTGTTCTTAACATGTGCTTGTTTTTGGTGGCTGGGAAGTTTGCACGAACAAGCAGATCTGAACCTTCTGATGCTGTTTTGAAAGTAGACTTAGGTAACTGATTTGTAAGACCAGGTCGGCAAGCTGAATTGTTGATGTCCAAAGCGTTTGATCCCTCTCCAACAAATTGAATTTCTTCTTTGAAAGGGCATGTTGTGGACTTTCTCTGTTTACTCCATGATCGCTTGTAATGTCTCTTAGCCATTATCTGATGTCTGCTCTTAGCTGTCTTTCTACCCTTTGTTGGTACTCGCTTCATTCTTGAACTTTGGGGTGGAGGCTGCACAGGTGATGATGGAGGAACCAGTATAGTGATTTTCTGTTTCTTAACTACCACCCAACTGTTGTCACTGGACATACCATCTTTCTCTGCAGCTATTGCTGCTAGCTGTTTGCGCTTTGCTTTTACCATTGGAGAACATGTACTGTTAAACCTGCATGAAACCTTTTTCCCACCCAAAACAATATAGGAAGTCAGATCAATAATGAAAACCAGTCACTGGTATTTAAGGTTTTGTTTTTCTTCTTTTTTTTTCCCGTTGAAGAGATTGTTGTTACAAACAACAAAAACTGGATGGAAAATTGTCCCTTGTGACTTAATGAAAATCAATATTTGAAGTACAGAAGGAAAGTCTCGCATATGAAAAATACATAACCAATTGACAGGAAACCATATATTTTCCTTAAAACATGTTAATGTATGTACTTTATAAGAAAGGTAGGAGTGTTGTCATCTGGTGGGAAGCCAGTTGCCAAACTTTTGTCAAGCAATCCTGAGAATACCCATTCAAAGCAAGCAAAGATGTTCTCTAGAAAAGACTCACAAACAATTTGTAAATTGGTTGTGGTCTTGATGGAGTTAGGCCTTAGATGGGAATAACTTTCAGAAAGCCAGCCCTAAATAGCTGGAGCAAGGGTAAATTAGTTGGGTGGTAAGGTTATCATCCAACTAGCACATAATTGCCAACATGTGATCTGTGTATTACATCCAACTGTGCAAAAGGTTGGTCCCACGATGAATATCAACTAGCGCAAAAATCAGGCTGATCCATTTCTCAGGCGAACAACACATATAATTGCCAACATATCATGCTTGCGTGACATTCTACTCATCCGATTCTAATGGAAACATGCTCTTGGTCTCTCTATCCTTTTCAGTGATAGGACCAAAAGAACAAAATGGACCACTTTGATGAATATCCTAGCCATCAATGCCAACTAAAGCAACGCATCTGTGATTTCTACTACTAAAGTCGCCCTCCAAATACTACCTTGTTCCACTAGTTTCCAAACTAGTAGATTCTAGATCCTTTCCTGGCAACATCAAACAACATACAGCAAGGGAGCCCATCCTAGATACCAAATGCAAAAAAATAATGGCTTAATGAAGACCAATGATGAAGCCCAATAGGTGCTGAGAACTCAAGACACCTCATGACCAATGTTTTCAAAGTCATTATTGTATCGGAAATCGTAATGAAGGTTTAATTGTATCGATCGCAAATCGTATCGTAAATTGTAAGATTTTTTATGATCTTCGCAGAAGTATGAAAAATATAAATAAATCAGGAAAAAAAATTAAATTAAATTAAATACTTAGCAATCATCCTTTTGCCATCAATATGCACCGAGTAATACCATGTCATGATAGTGTTAAAAGATTTAAAAGTCTTTCAAAAATTTTCCTTAGAAACATACAAAGATCATTTAATAATTTATGTTCTTCTTAACTTGCTTGAATGTAGAATCATGCTGAAAACCTGCATTTGATTTTGTACACTAATGAAAGAAGATATTTTGATTTCTAACCATCATTCCACAAAACATATAAGTCAACATGATCATAACCATCATAAAAACATTCCAAATAAGTCATATATCAATTTGGTGTTTCGACTAGTTAAGAAGTAAGAAATCATTTTTTTAAAAAAAAAAAAAAAGCTCTAAGATTTAACGTTGAAGAGAATATGCATCATTTAATCTCTTCTAAAGAACAAAATAAAATATTTACCTTTTCTAAACGATTCCTTTTTTTTCGAAAGGTTTTTTCTAAATGATTCTTAAATCCCCCACCAATTTAAAAAACATAAAATGAAAGCCACATGAAGCTTAAAATAGAAGAGAATGTGTATAATTTGAATCGTAAATTGTAGGATTCAAATCATAAAATCATAGGATTCATATAAAACGAGATTCAAAGGTGGGATTCAAATTGTTTTGCTTAAGATTAAACTCAAATCATAAATAGTAAATTGTAGGATTTTGACAACACTGCTCATAACACGTTGATCTCACTTTTGCAACAACATGCACTTGCATATATTTAATGATGTCAAGAGCTTGCCGAGAACCATTATTGCACATCAACAATCACTTAACCTTCCTAGCTACTATATCGCAAGCTTTCTCCAAATCAGTGGGTAATGTCAAGTTTACCCAGCCAAATGGTCAAGACAGGGTCATTAAGTCAAAGCTGGACCAGTTTTTGGCATCAGTTTTGTGGGGGGAGAAGTTTCCACTTGTGTCTCAAAGAAGACTTCCTAGGCGCATTTCAGACCATTGTACTATCTTGCTTGAAATTGAGGAGGAGGATTGAGGCCTATGTCTGTTCAGATTTGAGCTTCTTTGGCTTGAGGTGGACGGATTCACCAATATTGTGAAAGATTGGTAGTTGTCTTTTAAGGTAACAAAGTCAATAAGTTCTTTCATACTATGGTAAGTGCAAGGGCAAGGAATAACAATATCCATAGTGTGGTGGTAGATAGGGTGAGGGTGGAGGAAAAGTCAAAGGTGTGCAACACAATAGTAACCTATAACAAGCAACTTCTCTTGATCAAGGAATGGGCGTGTCCGAAGCTCGATGGCCTTTCCTTCAATAACATGCCGGAAGAGGAGACAGGCGACCTAGAAATTCCAACTTTTGAAGAAGAGGCTAAAGAGGCAATTGATGATTCCAATTCTCCTAACAGTCTCTGTGGACCTTCAAATGTTATTGTCAGTCAAATTGGCTCTAGAGCCTATTGTTCTACTCCAGTGTTTTGAGTAGCGTATGTAGCGTAGCAGTAGCGTACACTACGTAGCGTAGCGCTCGAAAAACGCTACGTAGCATGTACAGTAGCATAAATCCCCTGTAGCGTGCAGCGTACGCTACGGACGCATAGCGCGTATCGCAGGTAGCGCGCGCTACCTGTGGTGATTTTTTTTTGTTTTTTCACTACCGTAAATGGTGGTGAACTCACACCACAACAGTAAGTTAAAAATAATAATAATAAATTTAAAAAAAAAAAAAAACAAAGCCATTTCGAACAGTGTATTCGACAGTCGGCCCTAAACCGACGCTGCTTCCTCCCCCCCCTCTTCAATCTTGCAATCGAAAAGCCCTTCGAAAAGGCTTCTTTGGCCGATTGTTGGAGACTACAAGGAGCTCCATTTGGTGCAGTTTCATCAACAATGGAGAAGAAATAACGGAGAAATCGAATTTCCCCTATTCCCGTTGTGATCGGCTGTGGAGCTTCAACTTTTGCATATTTCATTAATTCAATCTCATCTTAAGACAAAAATAGGTACGCACACTCTTTTTTTTGAATTTTTTTCGATGTACAATGAAAACAACTTGGTATTTTGAGTTTTTTCTCATTTTTTCCCTTTTAAAATGCCGGTTACTATGCGTTTTTTTATTCTTTATAATTTTTTCTTTTTTTTTCAATATCTCTGTAGATATAGATTTTTTTCTGTGGTATGGCCCACGTGGGGCCCACTGTGGTGTGCGTATGTGTGGATGTGCATTGTTTTTTATGGTGTGGCCCACATGGGGCCCACTGAGGTGCGTAAGGGGTGGATTTACATTGTTTTCTATGGTGGGCCCACTGTGGTGTGTGTATGTGTGCATTGTTTTTTATTGTGCGGTCCATGTGGGAACCATTATATTATTTTTCACAAGTTAATGTTGATTTTTGTGATTCACTGATTTGTTTGTGACCCTTTTTTTTTTTTTTTTTTGGTTAAGTAGTGAACTAAAGAGAGAAGAATGTTTGAAGAAAAAGAGAAATTTTGCATGGAAATAAGTGGCTGATAATATTTATCATTTTTAAATAATAATAATAATAATAATAATAAATAGAAGTATTGTGTAGATTACACTACATGCTACGCAATTTTGCTACACGCTACGAAGGGTTGAACACTACGCAACACGCTATCGCTGTTTAAAACACTGTTCTACTCCTCATGGCTGGCTTGAAGAACCTCCAAACACTATCCACCTAGCCGCTTTTGTGCTTAGCTTGACCTTCTTTATCTATTCGTTTTCAAAAAATCAATCTATAAAATGGACTTGTTAGCTCCTGCAAATCTGAGTTGGGCAAGGAAGGTGCAAAAAGGAAAAGAGGTAAGGAATCTTTACTGCTTGCTCCTTTTTCCACAACTTGGTTTTTAGACTCATATTTGGAAAGAGAGAACCTAGAGGCTAGATGGCTTTTCCCATGGCATTTTTTCCAGGTGCTTTGGGAAGTGCTTAAAGCAGATGTGATGGCCTTTATTACAGAATTTCTCAAGCACAATTGTCTGGTGTCAGAGGTGGGGTCATCATTTATCGCTCTCACTCTCAAGAAAGAAGAAGTTGGATGCTTGTCAAATTTTAGGCTAATAAGCTTGGTGGGAGGTCCCTACAAGATTCTGGCCAGAGTGTGTTGATTATAGGGTTTTGGTCGATGTAAGCGCATGTCATCTTTAGTGCTCAAAGCGCAATCATCACTTGAAGACAGATCTTAGATAGCGCATTGATAGTGCATGATGCAAATCACAGTGAGGGCAAGAAAGGCATCATCTATACACTTGACATTGAAAAAGCTTATGATCATGTGGATTGGCATCAACCACATGTCATCTTTAGTGCTCAAAGCGCGCTCATCACTGGAAGACGGATCTTAGATAGTGCATTGATAGTGCATGACGCATGTCATGTGGATTGGGAAAAGCATTGATAGTGCATGACAACAAGAAAGGCATCATCTGCATGCTTGACATCGAAAAAGCTTATGATCATGTGGATTGGGAATTCCTAAACTACATTCTTGGCAAGTTGAAATGTGGAGAGCAATGGAGAGGGTGAGTCCAAGCTTGCATCTGAACAACTAAAATTTCGGTGTTAGTGAACGGATTGCCAAAAGGCTTTTTTCTGAGCTTTTAAAGGTTTAAGACAGGGAAATCTATTATCTCTGTTTTCTTTGGTGTGGTGATGGAGGGCTTAAGCAAGATGTTGGATAGGGTTATGAAAGTGGGTCTCACTGATGGTTTCATATTGGATAAAGGGGGCCACCGAATCTCCCTTCAATATGTCGATGACACATATCATGTGAAATGTTGGGAGTTGGTATTTCGAAGGAGGAGGTTGTGAAGCTAGCGGATATTTTTGGTTGCAGGGTCAGGACATTCCTGTCAACTTATATGGGGCTTCCATCATGTGTTGGAAAGCCAACAAAGCACTTGTTAGACAAGGTGATAGATAGAATTGAAAATTAGTTGTCAAGATGGAAGGGTTGACACCTTTTGCTCAGGGGAAGATTTATGCTTATTAAGGCATCATTGAACTTACTTGCACATTTATATCTCTATTCAAGTGTCCAGAGCAAGTATTGGATAGGTTAGAGAAGTTAAGGTGAGCTTTTTATGGAAGATTGTAGAAGAGAAGCACAAATTCCATTTACTAAAGCGGGATGAGGTTTGCAAGCCAACGAGGGCAGGGGGTGCGGAGATGAAGAAACTAGATTCAAGCATTGCTTGGGAAGTGGCTCTAGAGGTTCGGGATAGATGAAGGTAGCCTTTAGAAAGAGGTGATCACGTGCAAGTATTGTCACGCCCCAGACTTGGTAACCGGACTCATAAGGAACCCGATAGCCGATTCTGGCCGCAAAAACCTTCGTAGTACCCCATTCTTGGCTCCTGAGGCAAGTTCCGATCCTGGCATCCTACAAGGAGGATTTTCATAAACATATAACCATTTCCAATACGAGCATACCCAAGATCACAGCAAGTACATCTCAGAAATAACAAAGGCACACATCACGAAAATCCACTATAAATTTGAACTTTAGGTACAATGCTAATGGAAAATACATCTGATAACAGAAGAAAGCGGGAAAGATCTGCAACATTGGGGTCCTCGGCTCAATACCTATCCAAGCTCGACTACTACGACGCCGACCCAGGTTCTCCTGCACGCATCAATCGTGTATAAGCTTATCAAAGCTTAGAGGGTGGTGAAGGTGTGTGACAATGGTGCGCAGAAGAATAATAGGAGGTACAGGATGGGAAACATAATCAATGACAATATTACTAGCCTTACCAAGGCTTGTCATGAATACAATGCAATGAGTAGTGGGCGCCATACCAAGGCGATGCATAAAGGGCTTATATAGCCGATGCAAATTCGATGTGAAGTGATGCCAGTGCTTATATCCAATCCACATATCAAGTACATTTCCATCATAAGGAAATCACCGGGGTCAAGTACACTACTAAACTGCCGCTCTCCAAACCCGCATAGTCAAACGAGCGTAAGAGACCTCACTACCTGCCCGTGGACAGTCAATCACCAACAAGGCTCGACAGCAGCGGACCCATTTACAAGCTGGTCAGACTCAGCCTAGCAATGCCTTCTTACATCAGGCGGGTAAGGTCACACCCCAACCCAATCGACTACACGACGGTGGGAGTCGCGGTCAGTGTTGTCAAATGCGATCGCATATTTGCATTTTTGTGGGCCGATCGCATATGCGGCAGTGGCATATGCGATCTGGCCAATATGCGATCGCATATGCCACTTGATCCAGCATATGCGATGTATGCGATCGCATACTGCATATGCGATCGCATACTGCATATGCGATCGCATACTGGCCAACGGTTAGATTTCTGACCCTTTTTTTTTTTTTTTAAATCCAGATTTTTTCTCTATAAAGATGCATTCTAAGCATTCCTAAATGTAAAAAAAACTCACTCTCTCTCTATTCTCTATTTCTCTCATTCCTACATACATTCTAAGAGTCTTACAAGTTACATGATCTTCATCTACTCCTCTCCATCCAATTCCATTTTCAATTTTTCATATTTCTTTTCTTTTCTTTTAACATTCAAGAATCAAGAATCAAGGAATGGTACAACTACAAGTGTACAAGTACAACCATACAAGAATCAAGAATCCACCAACAAGATACATGTAACATGATACATCATTGATCCAATCCATATTCATTGTTCAAGAATCAAGATTCAAGATTCAAGACAAGATAGTCAAGACTCAAGAGACTCCTCACTCTCCAATCTCCATTCACTAAGTTTTCTAATTTCCAAGTTTCTAATTCTAAATTCCAATTTCTAACAACTTCTTTCTATCATTTTTTTTTAATTATTTAATTTATTTTATTTTTTAATTGATTCATTTGTTAGTTGTTAGTTGTTACTTTGTTAGTTGTTAGCAACTTAAAAGTTTGAACTTTGAAGTTACAACTTACAAGTTACATTACATCTTACAAGTTACAAGTACAAGTTACAACAAGAATTCAAGAACAAATACAATACTCAAGTGAAGAGGCAAAGGTGAAGGGAAGACAAGTAGACAACTTAGACAAGAATTTGGAGTTTTGGAAGTTGAAAGTTGGAAGTTAGGAACCCGAACTTCTTTTAGATTTGTAATTTTAATTTTATTTGTGTAAATCTCTCTCTCTCTCTCTCTCTCTCTCTCTCTCTCTCTCCTTCTCTTTCTACAAGTGTAACAACTCTCTCTTCTCTTTTTCTCATTTTATTTTCCCTCTTCTTCTCCCTTTCTTCAAGTGTAAGTGTGTAACCCAACTCTCTCTCTCCCTCTTCTTCTCCCTTTCTAGTTTCTACAAGTGTAAGTGTGTAAGTGTGTGTGTGTAAGTGTAAGTGTGTAACTCTCTCCCTCTCTCTCTCTCTCCTTGTCTTTGTACAAGTGTAACAACTCTCTCTTCTCTTTTTCTCATTTTTTTTTCCCTCTTCTTCTCCCTTTCTTCAAGTGTAAGTGTGTAAGTAACTCAACTCTCTTTCTCCCTCTTTTTCTCCCTTTCTAGTTTCTACAAGTGTAAGTGTGTAAGTGTGTGTGTGTGTAAGTGTAAGTGTGTAACTCTCTCTCTCTCTCATTCTCTTTCTACAAGTGTAACAACTCTCTCTTCTCTTTTTCTCATTTTCTTTTCCTTCTACTCCCTTTCTTCAAGTGTAAGTGTGTAAGTAACTCAACTCTCTCTCTCCCTCTTCTTCTCCCTTTCTAGTTTCTACAAGACTATAAGTGTAAGTGTGTGTGTGTGAGTGTAAGTGTGTAACTCTCTCTCTCTCTCTCTCTCTCTCTCTCTCTCTCTCTCTCTCTCTCTCTCTCTCTCTCTCTCTCTCTCCTAACCCCAAGTGGCTAAGTCTCAAGTTCTAGTTTTCTTTTTATTTGTAGTTTACTTTCTAGTTTCTAGTTAGTAGCTAGCTAGTTACTTTTTAGTGCTAATAGATACACCACCATCCACCATCATAAATTCATGTCTTCTTCCCAATCTTCCTCTTTGAGGCCCAAGTCGAATGACCCGGGTTGGAAGTATGGGCACAATCGTAGTGCTACCGAAAAGACTCATATAGTATGTGATTTATGTGGATTTGTGAGTTCCGGTGGCATTGCAAGGCACAAGCAACACCTTGCGCATTTACCCGAGTCCAATGCAAAAGCATGTGAGAAGATTACTCCATAAATTCGAAGGGAGATCGTGGAGTATATGCAAAAACAATCAAACAAGAAATACGACAGTGCCATACGTCAGGAGGAATATATGGAACAAGATGCATATGAAGATATAAATGTAGTAGATGTCGATGAAGCTAGTCTCACTCCCCCTACTTCGACAGGCCACTCTAGACCACAAGTACAACCATCGAAAAGAGCCCGAGGGCATGGACCCTTAGATGGTGTAGACCACACCCCGAGGATGTGGTCGACCAAAGGGGTAGAGGGAAAGGGCCAGCTCAAACAACTTTAGAGAACCGGTATAAACAAAAAGATAGGAAAACCACAATTCAATATAATGTTAAGTGGTTTTACCAAACCAGCGTTGCTTTCAACGCCGTTAAATCGAAAAGCTTCAAAGTAATGATTGAGGCTATAGGTCAATTTGGACCTGGACTTAAACCCCCTTCATATCATGAAATGAGGGAGACATGCCTTAGAACTGAAGTTGAATATACACAATCCTTCATAGCTGAATATAGGGAATCATGGAAAATATATGGTTATTCACTAATGGCCGATGGATGGACCGATAAATCCGTTCGGTCTCTCATTAACTTCTTGGTAAATTGTCCAACTGGGACAATGTTCTTGAAGTCGGTGGATGCATCGGGTCATTCACACACAGGAGAATATTTGTTTAACTTACTAGATAACGCAGCCTCGTATGTAATGGTCGGTCGTCTTCTTATGGAGAAGAGGCGACGTTTATTTTGGAACCCCTGTGCGGCCCATTGTATTGATCTCATGTTAAAAGATATAGGTAGATTATTTATGACTGTGATTGCAAGGGCTAGAAGAATCACGGTCTTTATGTACAAACACGCTCTTCTTCTTAGTCGAATGAGAAAACACATTGGGGGTAACTTGCTACGCCAAGCAGTCACCCGTTTCGCTACAGCCTTTTTAACACTACAAAAGCTACACGCAAAGAAATCAGAACTTAGAAGCTTTGTAGTGTCGGCCGATTTTACAAGTGGGCCTTGGTCAAGGAAGGCTGAAGGAAAACAGGTTCAACAAACAATTCTTTCTCAAAGTTTTTGGACTCAAGTGGTAAAGGCACTAAAATCATCCGAGCCCTTAGTCACTGTGTTACGATTGGTGGACGAGGATGAGAAGCCCGCAATGGGCTATATATACGATGCGATGGAGAGGGCAAAAAATAAGATCATAGAACACTTTAACTATAGAGACCGTGATTACAGGCCAATTTTAGAAATTATAGATAGAAGATGGGGCAGCCAAATGTCATCCCCATTGTATTCGGCTGCTTACATCCTTAACCCAGCCTATTTATTCGCTTCTGCTGATCCAGCAGAAGCACTAACTATGCATATGGTTGGATTTATTGATGTCTTGGAAAGAATGATTCCAAATAGAGGAGAACAGGACAAGATCTCAACTTTACCGGACTTCTACACAAAAAGTGAAGGGATATCGTAATAAGACATCGGACAATGAAATTACCCAGTAAGTACTACTTCTATGAATGAATGTTAGTGTACACTGTCAACTGTGTACTAAACTCCTACAAAAAGTTTTTCTACAAAGTGTCTCTAAGAGATCTAACCTATACTTAAAACTGTTTTTCTCAGATGACTGGTGGGCTGCCTATGGAGTGGACCCGAACAGGATCCAGCTCTAAAGAAGCTGGCTATGAAGATTCTTGAACAAACGTGTTCTGCCAGTGGTTGCGAACACAATTAGAGCACGTTCGAGGCGGTAAGTTTAGACTGTTTAGTAATTTTTTTTTTGTATACTTTAATTTTTTAGTGGCATAAGCTAGTAAGCTAAATTAATTATCTAAATAGCTAATGCCAAATGCGTTTTCTTTCTTGCAGATTTATACCAAGAAAATGAATTGCCTTGAGCAAAAAAAGCTCAACGACTTGGTTTTCGTTCAATACAATCAAAAATTGCGAGAACGATTCCAAAGTAGGAAAGAAAAGCCCGGCTTCTTTGACCCTATCTGCTTAGATGAGTTGGATGCAGATAATGAGTGGCTCGTAGAGACGGAGGACCCGGAATTTGTTGGAGAGGATCTGACATGGGCACAAGTTGAAGATGTCGCATATGGATCGACACCTGATGAAGGTAGTAGTACCACTCGAAGGCAAAGGACGGGGGGAAGCCGGGGGGCAAGTAGTAGCCGTCAACCCGTTGATGAGATTGAGGAGATTGAAGGAGAAGGTGATAATGATGATCAAATTGAAGACCATTCACCATTGGATGTTGATGAAGTATTAGTATGTACAGATGACGAAGAAACGGAAGAAGAAGTATATATGGAAGAAGGAGATGACTCGAATGATGATGATGATGATGGTGGTGGTGGTGGTAGACCTAGTGGTGATGTGCCACAATGAATGTATGTAACTAACTAACTATTAACTAAAATATTAATTGTTAATGTTAAGAACTTAAGAGTTAAGACTTAAGATCATTTAAGAAGTTAACTATATTGCAATTTGTAAATTACTAAATTGTAAATGTATATGTATCATGTATGCATGAATTATGATGTTATGCTTATGTAATAATATGTATCATGTATCATGTATGGTTTTATTTTATTTTTTTACTTAAATTAAATGTATTTCATGTCCCAAATCCCAATGACATATAATAATTTATTTTGAATTTTTCTGATTTTTTTTGAATTTTTTCTAATTTTTCTGATTTTTTTTTTAATTGGAAAATTGCAAAAAAAATAAAAAAATATGCGACCGCATATGCGATTGTGTGATCGCATATGCACACACGCATATGCAATCGCACGGGATCGCATATGCGTTTTAACAACATTGGCTGCGGTCTAACGGTATAAGGCCCTCGTGTGGTTATAATTTCCACTCAGTCATGGCATTGGGGCAAATCCTTGGTACCATGGAAGTTTTGAAAATTTCACTCATGGGCATCCTATGCACCCTATATGCTCAAGTAACATTTTCGGTATTTACAAACGGTCATTCACGAATACCCCTGTGGAGGCAGGGCCCTAATGAAGGGCAATATTATCATGAAATGTGATGTCAATACATGATTCACGCATACAAATCATGCAATAACTCCTAGCACTCGATGTGCACAAGGGAAGAAACTCCATCGCTCTATCGTATCAACCCAATGACCATACACAAATGCAATCCATTCACGCAAATGATGCATATGGGTTATAAGGGTGTAAGTGCGTCATTCGGCGATGATGACGTGGAATGTACTCCTCCTTCCTAAGGAGGGACTAAGTTTAAATACATAGACAAGTACTCTAAGAAGCAATGCTCTAGTGGGGGCCAAATACTTTGGGGTAGCCCACAAGATAAGAGGGTCATAAAAGCCCATAGAAGAAGCGGTCCTAACAAGAGTCCAACGTGGGCCTTCAACCACCTATAACAACCATATGTGCCTACCTTAGGGCCACTAAGGAGGACATCTAACCTCAATTGGGTCCCAAAAGGTAGCCCGCTACTTCTCGAGCAATTCGAGGCGCAAAGCCTAAAACAATCCATGGGCCTAATGGGCTATACACCAAGCCCAACACATAGGCAATATGGTGGGCCCTCAAGCAAAGTCTGGGCCCAACCATAAAGATCATGGGCCCACATATTGTGTTGGGCCTAATGGGCAACCCGGTATTCCAACCATATGAGCAAATTCTTATGTTTCAAACAAGTGAGTTGGGCCTCACATCTTGGCCCAAGTATAGGGTTAATTTAGTGGGCAACCAAGGGCCCAATTACTTGAGTATTTTGGCCCATAAAACCCAACACAATAGCATGGTAAATATAGGCCCAAAGGTCCAATGGGCCTATCTAAAAAGTTCCAAGACAGATGGGCCTAGGGAAAACCCAACAAATAGCTAGAAATATGGGCCAAATAAAAATCCAATTGTGGTGGGCCTCAAAAATGTATTTATTAAGCCCAAAATTTAAGAGACTAAAGGCATAAATGGGGCCCAATATCTCAGAAAAATTCGTGCATAGGGTGTACACATAGCACCCTCAATCTGGGGTAAACTTACAACCCCAAAACACTCAATAATGTGCAGCAAAAATAGGGCCCTTGCTAGAATTTCAGCCCACCCACCTTCTTGGCCCTGCTGGGGTCCAGCAAATGGGCTAACTCGGTGAAATAAATATCTTAGGGTGGCCCATACATGATAAAAAGGGTCTTACCTAAAAAGGAATTGCACAAAAATCACAAGATAAGGTGGGCCTGCTACTGGACAAAAATCCCAGCAACATATGGTTAGGTTTGGGCGTCCAATGGGGCTGGAAATCATGCCCAAAAAGGCAAGCTCCACCTAGGATCATCTCACCAGGGAGGGCCACCATCATAGGGTCACAAGAGAAGGAAACAATTGGGGAAAAATACTGCTGGACGTTACCCAGTTAGGATGTCCAGCAGTTTGGGCTACTGGCCCAACCTCATTAAGCGCCACAATGGTCAGTTTACATACCCCTCAAGTACTCTAGGTGGGCCTCAGCAAGGTGGGCCACAAGGAGGGTAAAGTGGAAAGATAAATCACAAGTTATAGAATTTAATAAAATATGGACAACAAGGTTGCTGGAAGAAAAAATTAGTTGCTGCCCTTTTTTGGATCACCCATTGGAGTGGGCTCATACCACCCAAATCAAGGGAAAATGGTTGGAAAAGGTGCACCTATCATTGCACAACAAGGTAGGGTCCACATTAGTGGCCCACCACCTCAAAACGTAGCCCACAAGTGGAGTCTCCCATCCAAACCACATGGCTGGACGGTCCCACATGTTGGACCGTCCAAGCCCTTGGGCGTCCCAAAGAAGGGCTATATGGGGTGGTTTTTCAGCATGCATCAGGGTGGGGTCCACACACCAATGACCCAACCCACCCTCAACTCCTTCAAGAACAGGCCAAACATGTAAGCCAAACACTTACCCAAAAATCAGCAACATGGGCCTGAAAAAAATTCTGGATAGCAATGTATATTGCTGCCTAGTGCAACCCACAAATGAAAGTCCAGCAAGAATAATCCTCATGTACATCAAGGTGAGGCCACCTAGATAGGCCACACACATCCAAAACATGCTCCCAGTCGATCCGGACCTTGCATATGGGAATGAACAGCAAGGTGGATCTCCATATGTCCAGAAAATGGGACAAGTGGACGTCCCATCAAGGGTGGACGGCTGGATGTGTCTTGCACATCAGGTGGGCCACCATGATCAGCAAATATTAGGGAGAAAATAGAGAGAGGGAGAAAAAGAGAGAATCTGGCCATAGGGAAAGGGCTCCACCACTAATGAGCCCTCCCAAAAACAATCTCACCATACATTTTCATTAATTTATAGTTACAACATAAAACTATCACATACATGGCCTATAATCACAATGCATGATTGGGATGTCGTCCCCACTATAATATTAAGGTGTAGATGACCTTAGAATGATTTGGATCGATGGGGTCCATGGAGAATGGCCCCATCATGGAATAATGCATGCATGTAGGATGGGCCGAGGGCCACATCCAAGGGATCAAATGGGATCCCCACCATGGATTGGTGGGTCCCACATGTTCCATACATGAAAAAATAAAAGGATCAAGGGAGAGGAGAAATTAGCAAGTTGTAGACGCCCACCTTCAAATTAAGCTCTCAATCTTCCACACAAGGTAAATCTTGGACCAAGGAAGAAGGTTTAATGGCTAGGATGAATTTCTAAGGGTGGGATTGAGGGATTTTGAAGCTTCAAGGGGTTGGAGTAATGGAGGAAAATGGGACGTTTGGGAGGGGAGTTGCTAGAATGAAGAAAATGAGGAGGGAGAGAGATAAGGAGAGAGAGAGAGAGAGAGAGAGAGAGAGGTAGCAATGATTAGTTTTGTAAGAAAGGTAATGATTAGTTAGGGAGGAGAAACCAAAGTTGCTAGAGTAGGGTAGGTTTGGGTGGTGTGTGTGGTGTTGGTAATGTTAGCTATGGAGGTTTAGGTGGTGTGTGTGGTGTTGGTAATGTTAGCTATGGAGGTTTAGGTGGTGTGTGTTAGAACTCATGCAAAAAGGGAGTGGGGCCACATGCACTGCTCCCAGGCGGACCACATGATCAAGGGCCATAAAATGAAACGTACATGACTTATAATCTATATGTTGGATGGACACAAAACGCGTCATCGGAACTGCAACAACAATGCGAACAAGATGGCATAGGTTTCAGGCCAATTCGAGTCGGATCAACGTGACCGGACTTAAGGATGACCGCTAACACTATCCGAAGGTCACGAGTCGCCGGGATTTGACCGGTAGGACCGCGAGACTAAGAGAAACGAAATGCATACCTACACATGCACACACAGGAACTCAGGTCGGCTCTTACAATCCTCCCCACCAACAAAGAAATTTCGTCCTTGAAATTAACCAATCCAAGACAAAATGAAAGGCAAAACACTACCATCATATAGCAATCATCAAAGAGAAGGCGATACAAACAATCATCAAACAAATGGAGATAACGCTCTCTAATCTCGGCCTCGCTTTCCCAAGACGCCTCAGCCTCCGAATGATAACTCCATTGCACCTTCACCAAGAGAATGACCTTGGTCCTGAGGACCTGATCCTTCCGATCAAGAATACGAATCGGCTGCTCGATGTAAGAAGCATCCTCACGGCCCCCGAGTGGCTGTCAATCAATCACAGGGATAGTGTTCGACCCACACTTCCGCAACATAGAAACATGTGTGTGCATGTGTGTATGTATGCATTTCGTTTCTCTTAATCCTGCGGTCCTACCAATCAAATCTCAGTAACCCGCGACCCTCGAATAGTGTTAGCGGTCATCCTTAAGTCTGATCACGTTGACCCGACTCGGATTGGCCCGAAACCTATGTCATCTTATTTGCATCGTTGTTGCGGTTCCAATGACGCATTTTGTGCGTCCATCCGACATATAGATCATAAGTTATGTACGTTTCATATTAAGGCCCTTGATCATGTGGCCCGCCTAGGAGTAGTGCATGTGGCCCCTCCCTTTTTGCACAAGTTCCAACACATACCACCTAAACCTCCATAGCTAACACTACCAACACCACACACACCACCCAAACCTACCCTACTCTAGCAACTTCGGTTTCTCCTCCCTAGCTAATCATTACCTTTCTTACAAAACTAATTATTGCTACCTCTCTCCTTATCTCTCTCCCTCATTTTCTTCATTCTAGCAACTCTCCCAAATGTCCCATTTTCCTCCATTACTCCAGCCCCTTGAAGCTTCAAAACCAATTAATCTCACCCTTAAAAATTCATCCTAGCCACTAAACCTTCTTCCTTGGTCCAAGATCTACCTTGTGTGGAAGATTGAGAGCTTGATTTAAAGGTGGGTGTCTACAACTTGCTAATTTCTCCTCCCTTGATCCTTTTATTTTTTCATGTGGTGGGGATCCCATTTGATTCCTTGGATGTGGCCCTTAGCCCATCCTACATGCATGCATTATTCCATGATGGGGCCATTCTCCATGGACCCCATCGATCCAAATCATTCTAAGGTCATCTAGACCTTAATATTATGGTGGGGATGGCAGCCCAACCATGCATTGTGATTATAGGCCATGCATGTGATAGTTTCATGTTGTAACTATAAATCAATAAAAATGTATGGGTGAGATTATTTTTGAGAGGGCTCATTAGTGGCAGAGCCCTTTCCCTATGGCCAGATTCACTCTTTTTCTCCCTCTATTTTCTCCCTAATATTTGTTGGTCATGGTGGCCCACCTGATGTGCAAGACACATCCAGCCGTCCACCCTTGATGGGACGTACCATTTTTCGGACATATAGAGATCCACCTTACTGTCCATTCCCACATGCAAGGTCCGAATCGATTAGGAGCATGTTCCGAATGTGTGTGGCCCATCTAGGTGGCCCCACCTTGATGTACATGAGAATTATTCTTGCTGGACTTTCATTTGTGGGCTGCACTAGGCAGCAATATACGTTGTTGTCCAGAATTTTTTTCAGGCCCATGTTGCTGATTTTTGGAAAGTGTTTGGCTCACATGTTTGGCTTGTTCTTGAAGGAGTTGAGGGTGGGTTGGGTCATTGGTGTGTGGACCCCACCCTGATGCATGCTGAAAAACCACCCCATGCAGCCCTTCTTTAGGACACCCAAGGGCCTGGACGGTCCAACATGTAGGACCGTCCAGCCATGTGGTTTGGATAGGAGACCCCACTTGAGGGCTACGTTTTGAGGTGGTGGGCCACTGATGTGGACCCTACCTTGTTGTGCAATGATAGGTGCACCTTTCCTAACCATTTTCCCTTAATTTGGGTGGCATGAGCCCACTCCACTGGGTGATCCAAAAAAGGGCAGTAGCCAATTTTTTTTTTTCAGCAACCTTGCTATCCATATTTATTAAATTTTATAACTTGTGATTTATCTTTCCACCTTACCCTCCTTGTGGCCCACCTTGCTGAGGCCCACATAGAGTACTTGAGGGGTATGTAAATTGACCATTGTGGGGCTTAATGAGGTTAGGCTAGTAGCCCAAACTGCTGGATGTCCCAACTGGGTAACGTCCAGCAGTATGGGCTAAACGTTTTTCCCTTGTTGGCCCACCTTGCTGACATATTTTTCCCCAATTGTTTCCTTCCCTTGTGACCTTGTGATGGTGGCCCTCCCTAGCGAGATGACCCCAGGTGAAACCCGCCTTTTTGGGCATGATTTCCAGCCCCATTGGATGCCCAAACCTGTCCATATGTTGCTGGAATTTTTGTCCAACAGCAGGCCCACCTCACCTTGTGATTTTTGTACAATTCTTTTTTGGGTAAGACCCTTTGTATCATGTATGGACCACCCTAAGATATTTATTTCATCCAGTCAGCCCATTTGCTGGACCCCAGCAGGGCCAAGAAGCTAGGTGGGCTGAAATTCCAGCAAGGACCCTATTTTTGCTGCACATTATTGAGTGTTTTGGGATTGTAAGTTTACCCCAGATTGAGGGTGCTATGTGTACACCCTATGCACGAATTTTTCTGAGATATTAGGCCCCATTTATGCCTTAGTCCCTTAAATTTTGGGCTTAATAAATACATTTTTGAGGCCCACCACAATTGGATTTTTATTGGGCCCATATTTCTAGCTATTTGTTGGGTTTTCCCTAGGCCCATCCGTCCTGGAACTTTTTAGATAGGCTCATTGGACCTTTGGGCCTATATTTACCATGCTATTGTGATGGGTTTTATGGGCCAAAATACTCAAGTAGTTGGGCCCTTGGTTGCCCACTAAATTAACCCCATACTTGGGTCAAAATGTGAGGCCCAACTCACTTGTTTGAAATATAAGAATTTGCCCATATGGTTGGAATACCGGGCTGCCTATTAGGCCCACCACAATATGTGGGCTCATGATCTTTATAGTTGGGCCCAGACCTTGCTTGAGGGCCCACCATATTGCCTATGTGTTGGGCTTGGTGTATAGCCCACTAGGCTCATGAATTGTTTTAGGCCTTGCGCCTCGATTTACTCGAGTAGTAGCAGGCTACCTTTTGGAACCCAGTTGAGGTTGGATGTACTCCTTGGTGGCCCTAAGGTAGGCCCATAAAGTTGTTATAGGTGGTTGAAGGCACACATTGGACCCTTGTTAGGACCGCTTCTTCCGTGAGCTTTTATGGCCCTCTTAGCTTGTGGGCTACCCCAAAGTATTTGGCCCCCACTAGAAGATTGCTCCTTAGAGTACCTGTCTATGTATCTAAACTTGTCCCTCCTTGGGAAGGAGTACGTTCCACGTCATCATCGCCGAATGGCGCACTTACACCCTTATAACCCATATGCATCATTTGTATGAATGGATTGCATTTGTGTGTGGTCATTGGGTTGATACGATAGAGGGATGGAGTTTCTCCCCTTGTGCACATCGAATGCTTGGATTTAGTGCATGATTTGTATGCGTGACTCATGCATTGGCATCGCATTTCATGATAATATTGTCCTTGCTTCATCAAAGCCCTGCCTCCACAGGAGTATTCGTGAATGGTTGTTTGTAGACACTGGAAATGTTACTTGAGCATATAGGGTGTATGGGATGCCTATGGGTGAAATTCTCAAAACTTTCATGGTACCAAGGATCTGCCCCAACGTCGTGACCGAGTAGAAACAATGACCGCATGAGGGTCTTACACCGTTAGGCCACGACTCCCACTGTCGTATAGTCGGTTGGGTTGGGGTGTGGCCTTACCCTCCTAATGTAAGAATGCATTGCTAGGCTAAGTCTGACCAGCTCGTAAATGGGTCCGCTGCCGTTGAGCCTTGTTGGTGATTGGTTGTCCACAGGTGGATAGTGAGGTCTCTTATGCTCATTTGACTGTGCGAGTCTGGAGAGCGACAGTCATCCAGCAGTGTACTTGACCCCGGTGATTTCCTTATGATGGAAATGTACTTGATATGTGGATTGGATATAAGCACTGGCATCACTTCACATCGCATTTGCATCAGGTACATAAGCCCTTTATGCATCGCCTTGGTATGCCGCCCAGTACTCATTGCATTGTATTCATGACAAGCCTCAGTAAGGCTAGTGATATTGTCATTGATTATGTTTCCCTTCCTGTACCTCTTATTATTATTTTTGCACACCATTGCCACACACCTTCACCACCCTCTAAGCTTCTATAAGCTTATGCACAATTGATGCATGCAGGAGAACCTAGGTCGGCGTCGTAGTAGCTGAGCTTGGAAAGGTATTGAGTCGAGGACCCCAATGTTGCAGATCTCTCCCGCTTTCTTCTGTTATCAGATGTATTTCCCATTAGCATTTTACCTAAAGTTCAAATTTATAGTGGATTTCGTGAGATGTACTTGTTGTGATCTTGGGTATGCTCGTATTGGAAATGGTTATATGTTTATGAAAATCCTCCTTGTAAGAATGCATTGCTAGGCTAAGTCTGACCAGCTCGTAAATGGGTTCGCTGCCGTTGAGCCTTGTTGGTGATTGGTTGTCCACAGGTGGATAGTGAGGTCTCTTATGCTCATTTGACTGTGCGAGTCTGGAGAGCGACAGTCATCCAGCAGTGTACTTGACCCCGGTGATTTCCTTATGATGGAAATGTACTTGATATGTGGATTGGATATAAGCACTGGCATCACTTCACATCGCATTTGCATCAGGTACATAAGCCCTTTATGCATCGCCTTGGTATGCCGCCCAGTACTCATTGCATTGTATTCATGACAAGCCTCAGTAAGGCTAGTGATATTGTCATTGATTATGTTTCCCTTCCTGTACCTCTTATTATTATTTTTGCACACCATTGCCACACACCTTCACCACCCTCTAAGCTTCTATAAGCTTATGCACAATTGATGCATGCAGGAGAACCTAGGTCGGCGTCGTTGTAGCCGAGCTTGGAAAGGTATTGAGTCGAGGACCCCAATGTTGCAGATCTCTCCCGCTTTCTTCTGTTATCAGATGTATTTCCCATTAGCATTTTACCTAAAGTTCAAATTTATAGTGGATTTCGTGAGATGTACTTGTTGTGATCTTGGGTATGCTCGTATTGGAAATGGTTATATGTTTATGAAAATCCTCCTTGTAAGATCTCAGGATCGAAACCTGCCTCAGGAGCCGAGAATGGGGTACTAAGGAGGCTATTGTAGCCAGAACCGGCTATCGGGTTCCTTGTGAGTCCGATTACTAAGTCTGGGGCGTGACAAGTATGGTGTCAAGGTGGGTGGCGATCTAAGGACTCATCCCTTTGTCAAACAGTGGCTCTTTGGAAAGCAGTGGTAAGTTTGGGCACTAAATTCAAGGAAGCTGTTGGGTTCTCTCTAGCCGATAGTTCAAGGTTTTGCTTCTAGCAAAAGGTAGATCGGCGAGTGAAAGGACACCTCTTTTTTCCTCTTCTTTTTTTACTTTTTTGAAAGATGCGAGTGAAACAACATTTTGAGAAGAATTTCTAAGGTTAGCATGCCTTTCACCAGATTCAAATGTTGCAATATCCCAATGCTTCTCAACTGTGGGAATGTAGGGGTGTGGTCTCCCCTGTGTAGGAGGAACCAATTAGATGAGGAGTTGGGCAAGTTTGTCAACTTATTGAACCGTATTTAAGGTGTTATCCCCTCAATGGAAGAAAAGGATGCTTTGGCTTGAACTCTAGAAAAGTCAAGATGTTTTTTGGTTAGATCTTTCTACGGGATTCTCCTTTGCACCAATCCAAAAACCTTCACACATCTTTTGTTTGTCATTATGGAGCACCTCCAAAAGTCGCAGCATTGGCTTACCTAGTGGGCCAAAAAAGGTACTCACTATTGACAGTCTTCAGAAGAGAAATATGAAGATAGTCAATGTTTGCATCTTGTGTATGCAAAATGACGAGTCGACCAACCATAGATTCATTGCTCGTTTGCATGTGAGATGTGGTCAAGGTTTCTTTGGATTTTCAGTATGAGATAGGCCATGCTAGGGTCGATCGAAGGCCTCTTTCTTGGGACAAGGGTGGGAGTGGGAAGTGTTGGAAGCTTTGAGGACTAGCCTTCTTGGACGGAATTTAGGCTTTGTGGGAGAGGGGAACAATAGTGACTTCCGTAATAGAAGTATGAGGGCTATCAATATTTTCAGTAAGCTAAATCCAATGTAGTAGATTGGGCCTCAAATATTACAGGCCTTAAGATTGCGCTTTGTCACCCTCTTCTTGGGCAGTTTTGTAAATAGCGTAGCTTTCACCTCTTCTTAATAAAATTTTATCACCTTTGGAAGGAAAAAAAAAAAAAAAAAACAAAGGTGATTTTGGGGCAATTACCTTCTTAAATCTGTAAATGGGAAGCTATTTTGGGTATTTGAGAGGATTCTTGATTTTTATTCATGGAGGTGAAGCCAAGTGATTGTCCATTATCCCTCTCTTGCCTTTTTGTACACCTTTTGTTTAGTGTTGATGAATTTTTCATTGCCAATAAAAAATGGTAGGAAAATGTCATTTGTGGATAAGAACGGTCCACCCTTAAAGTCATCATATACTCAATTATCTTTTTAATGTATTTTTACCAAGTTAAATGCCATTGAAAACTGAAGGATTGCCTCTCCCAACTCATTTCCTTACCAAACCCATGCAACCTCTCACATGCGATGCAATCAACCCGAAATAAATACCAAAAGAAAATAATATCAAGGAATGGTTTGCAAAGAAAACCTTAGTCTAGAACTTGAACACCTACAAAAGACTAGCCCATTGGCCTAAAAAGTTCTTCCATCAAACAATTTCAATCACAAATATTCAGCAGCTTAATATCCAGCTATAGCACTTCATAACGAGTAGACTTCAACTTCTTATCACTAACATGACATGAAATTTGAGTTGACAAAAAAGCAAGACATCAAATTTCACCTCAAGGATACATGAAAACATCATAGTAATCTTTCAGTTTTTTTTTTCCACAAATAATTGTAGAGTTAGATTGAAAACATCATATCAATCTTTCTTTTTTTTTTTCCACAAATACTTGTAGAGTTAGACTCTAATAACCAATCAACACTAATGAATTGAACTCATTGGCTTGTATAAATGGCACCCTTGGCTTTGACATGAATTGCTTCACTAAATATATGGTTTTAAGTATAGCGATAACAGAGAAAAGTACATATATTGCATTGATAAATAGCACTTTAGTTGCCACAATGTCTTCTTATGTGGAGCCTCCCTTGGGGCTCATCAACTTTGAGCTTCTTATTCACTTAAATTGTGAAGGTGTTTTCTTTCTTCATCATCACTTAAGTTGAGACCTAGGAAAGACTCAAAAACCCTAAATTACTTTGTAAAGTTCCTATGCAATACAGATTATCCATCTAATCTAATCTCACCCTCAATACACTTATAACCAACAAGATACAATCTTTCAAAGATGCATTACAAGAAGCCCAATCGGCTACATAAGATTTCACCCTGCGGATGACAAAATGAACATCATTCCCAATATTGTTGAAACATCTCCCATTCCTTTTCCCACATACCAACCAAAAGGCCGCAAGAATCACCAACCGCCACTCTGTTTGAGCTTGCTTACGAAGACAAACCTATTTATCATGTTATTGTTCTCCGAGTAAAACATTGATTTCTCAATAAGATCAATTCTATTGCTTGCATGATGCGCTCCCCTTAAAGGCATTGGCATTCCAAAATGTCCAAAATAACAAGTAAACTTCTGACTTTCCAGATTGAATTACAAAAAACTAGTGATTAATTTCTCCCCTCAAAAAGCCACCCAATTGACTAGGGACTGTTTGGAGATGAGGAATATACAATGTGGACATCAATAACTATAATAATTAGCTTTTCTAGCATTGTAGCCCAGTGGATTCCCAAAAAAGGTTTCTTGATTGGATAGCAAGTAGAAATCCCATATTCATTAGGGAAAAAAAAAAATCACCTTGTATCTTGCACCAAAAAATCCTTACTATGGACAAGGCTAATGAGTACTTTGTGTAGTCCGCTATTTGTCTACCCAAAAGCAATGGTTGTCTCATCAAGGGAAACCGATTTCTTTTTTCCTTGGATTCTTTGCATCCAAACACGCCCTAATTATATTCTCAAAAGAATGCCTATAGAATACCTACAAGAATAGGAAAAAGGAAAGAAATATCTGAGAATAACTATTGAAATATGACTGAATCCAACTGGTTTGTTTGCAAAATAATAATAATAATAAATCTTTAAATTTAAAAAATAAAGAAAGGAAAATAATAATAATAATAATAATAAATTTAAAAATATATATATAGAGAACGCTAACTATCTCCTAAGCTAACACCCAAATTTCATGAATTCTTTATAAAGAACAAAAATATGCCCAATGAAAAGATAGGAAAAATTCAAAAGTATCCATTCTCTTTGTTCGCCTGAGACTATAACTTCACTAGGAGTGCTTCAAAAGGTATTCTCTTCATGATCTTCTAGCCAAGTTGCTCAAGTAATGTCTTCATGAATTATAAAGTGTTCGTGGATCCCAACATGCCAACAAGTCAAATTTCACCCTTTGGGCTTTAGTCCCAGTGCATAACAACCTTCCCACTAGACCAAGCAATATAGACCCCATATTTCAAAGAGCCAAAATCCCAATTCAATTTAGCATCCACCTTAAGCCATTTGTGTTGGTTACATACAGTGTTCAAAATATCTCCGATATTATCTTTATCTCCACCTCAGCGATACTGATAAGATTGGTAGTGATATCGATAATGTTGGTGGTATTAGAAATTTCAAGTATTAGCACTGTATCGCTAAGTATCACCAACGTGTCAATTTTGCTAACATAATCACCAATATTTTCAACTATGTAAATTTTAGGTGTTGCTTGTATTGCCAATGCATCAATATCGCCCATGTATCATCAATATTTTCAACTATGTAAATTCTAGGTAATGCTTGTATCATAAGTGTATCGACGATATTTCAATAATATCGCCAACGTATTGATATCATCAAAATTTTATTTATTAGAATAAAATTTATTTAATTTTTCATGGGCGCATGGTTGTATGTGGTGTTCAATTTGTCATTGATAATATTGATAATATCTCGATATTATTGATATTGCAACATGCACGATATTGAAACCAAAATCTTTCGTTTTCTTTCCAATTGTTGATGATTTCTTGGTAAAATATCATGTGTGGTTGATATTTGCAATATCGATGGATGTTTGGATGGAAGGTTGGATGGTTAAATAGGCTGGATGGGATGGTTGGAGTGATTTCTTACAAAAGCACATGCTTCTAAGGCCCCATTAAATGGAAACTTGTTATGTATGCATTCTTTATGTAATTTTTTTCATTTCTAAATATGCAAATATGTACATTTTAACATCTCCTAAAGTTTCACTAAAAAGTCCACCCTTTTTCCCATGTTTCCCCACATTTCTGGTTATTAGCGATATTGATATTATTTATGTATCCTTGGCCAACGAATCTTATAGCGATACCGATACTTCAAACACTGGTTACATAACATCATGTTTCAAGTTGTTACAGATCAACTATTGCAAATATGACTAAATCAAAGAACTGAAACATGGAACTCAGTGGCCCGCTCAAATCAACCACGTATGAGAAGACAAGTCAATTTGACCTCCCCGTTCAGACAATAGAGATGGTATGTCGTCGACATACTCCTGATCAAATCTAGGCAAATGAGCCCCACTCTCTCTCTCTCTCTCTCTCTCTCTCTCTCTCTCTCTCTCTCTCTCACACACACACACACACACACAGAGGTGGCCATCGGTCATGGTGTGCCGTAAAGGCTATTATGTAAAGGTAACAGTGGCAACCGTTACACATTAGGAGGTCGTAACGGCCGTAACATCCGTTATGGAAAAAATGACCTGTAATTGTCATTAACAGCACGTTACGTCCCTATAAAGGCCATAACAGCCCCATAATTGTCTATTATGGGATAGATACAGGTTTTCCATACTTTTTAATCAACATTACAGGGCAGATACAGGTCTTTTGGGATTTTTTTCAATAAAAAATTACTGTAACGGCCGTTACAGGGGACGTAACAGCCGTTACGACCCGTATCGTAAAGATAATGGTGGTGGTCATTACTGCCACCATTACCGTTACAAAACACCTTGCCCCCGGTAAGAATTGCCACATATCTCATATCTCCCGCTTAACCACGCAGAGGAGGACACATCTCTTCAGTCCGCTTTAACAACGCTAACCAACATTGCATATGTAGAGCAAGATTTAGGGAGGTGGGACCAGTTAAGATTCTAGTATATCTACACATAGGTGTTTGTACGATAAATGACCACCAAACTAGCACATGGCCTCCTAAACACTCCAAGGCATGCCCTAAACTTACATGACCAAATTGGATGAAGATGCTCTAGACTAGGTTGCCTTACCAAGTTCAAATGACAAATCTTTTACATTCTTTAAGATGTTTAGAACTTTTTATCTACATGTGTAACTTTAAAAAAAAAAAAAAAAACACCGTCTGTGAATCATTGTACAAAAAACTTGATAATGTCATGGTGGATAAGTTTGAAAGCATGTAATCATAGTAATAGGAACATGGTGCTTCCCACACAACTACGCAATTCAAAATCAATTAAGTCGCTTTCCTAGCAGGACATTCTCAATCGAATCAATCATAACCTTTGTATTGTGCATTAAAGTAGCAACAACCAATCTTATCCTCTTGTAAACAAAGGTGGGTAAATAAGGGCATAAGGACAACCCACAGAACCAGCTGCTCGCATAGGTAAACAATCATAAAAAGAAGTTCAACTCATAACACTCCGAGCACATGGTCATTCACTCATGCCATAAAGTAAAACATTACTGAGCATACATCGGGTCTACAATGCACAAATCCCACCTAAAGCACGTAAGTACTGACTCAAGTTAATTACTCCTAACCTAACTCAACACAGGCCATCAAGTCATCAGGAGATAGAGGTCCCACTTAAAGTGTATGCGACTAACTCAGCTCAGTTACTCCTTATCCCACTACCATTGTGAACATTATTTGACTTTCAAAGTCTCATTCCCAATCACCTAAAGCTATTCATTACGTGGTGGCATAGGGCATTATACACTATCACGTGCATAATTTTATCTAAACATGCGCAGCATGTTAGAAATCCAATAATACATCTAAGTATGTGATTAGAGGTGGTCATACCTTAACTCGTGCTCCCTCATATTCTGTATCACTACAAAAAGGCAGTCCATGCACATGTCAAAGGTAATCAATTCCCATACGAGTAGGAAAGACTTGCATAGCAATGAAAAGAAACAAAGGACCAATGCTAAGTACACATTCCACCGTTGATGACCTAAAGGCCTCGTAAAGTTAAGTGCACATGAATATTATATGGATGTGTAAGCATTTAGAAATTTCATTAAATAAATAGGTCCTCGATATAAGTCATCAATCATTTACATAACCCACTCTTGGGAGTACATGGACTCTATCATGTCTCACATATGCAAGCCTCAAATACTGCACAATGGAACCTCTCGCATTATAACCAATAGGGTTTTAATTGAGAACCTCACACGAAGTTGCCACACTCCCACTCTCAAGAAAGACATGAAGCTCTCCCAAGTCCCATCTCCCTAATGTGTATTTTAAATATTTCTCTAGCAATTAGTTACGTGATGGGACTAACTATCATCTCTCTAGTGGAAATGTCATCAAGCACAACTTGACAATCTCTCACCTAATCTCCAATGTAATGATATTTAATCTCAATGAGCCTAGAATTTTATAGTGTTTTGAATCCTTCGCGAGATCTATAGTCAATGTGTTGTTTATCTTTATTAGGAGAGGACCTTTCGGCTTTAGCTGCAAGGACAACATCCATGGTTCTCAGAAATCTCATAATCCATACACCCTCTTGAGTTGTCACATATCATGTAATGTATTTTGCTTTCATAATAGAAAGGGTAGTTGCAGTCAGCTTCTTCCATGTTTTTGTCTACAACCACCTCGATACCAACAACATACTCCTCAATATCAACTATATCTACCTCAATATCAATCATACCTACTTGGACATCAATGTACGAAACCCCTACAATCAACACTGACTCATAATAAAAACATAGATCCTATGCAACCAAAGAAAGATAATAAAAATACTCTATGCAGCCAAAGAGAGAATAAGAAAAATGGCAGAGGAAAGGGTGATGGTTCTTGCTTTGCGTTTGGAAGACAATGTCATTAGATTGGGACTTGCCTTGAGCGTAAAATGAAAATATTTTCAACACCTATTACTTGCATTTACAAAGAGGTATTGATAATTGATATAAATTTTAAAGATAAAATGTGGATTCAAGGGCAACAAGGCAGGTGACAAAGTATAGAGAAGGTTTTGTGGACTTTTGGACCATCCCAGCACACCACTCACATGGGATAGGTGGCAACCACTAGTGGGGTCACCTACCCTTACACGTATTAAGGAAAGAGAGCAATGGACTGTGTACATGTGCTCTCCTCTCCCTCCCTCTTTATACATCCCCCTTCCTCCCCCCTTTGGTTTGTGTATTTAGATCATGCAGTGCATGCTCCCTTTCCATTGGGGGCACACATGCACACCCTCTCTACAACACTTTGTGCATGTATTGTAAAAGAAAGAAAACGAAGTGAGAAAAAGGATGATAAAAGACAAATGGAGTGGGGTCCGTCCACTTGCATTTGATCAGGAGCATGTCGCCGCCATACCATCTTTGTTGTTGGACCAAGGAGGTGAATTGGATTGTCTTTCCAAACATGATTGATTTGAGTGGGTCACCAAGTTCCTTGCTCAACTACCGATTCAGTTGTGTAATTGTGTCAATCAATCCAAAACAACCCGAAACAAGATCAAATATAGCCAATAGTGGTATTAGAGCATTGACACAAGAGACAATGGCAAAAATGGATTCCTGACAAACCAGTCCACCATCTTGTACAAAAGTTTGTTGTGCAATAATACACAATCGGTGCCACAGGCATGTCGGCAGTGCAACACTAGTATGTTGCGGAGCTATTAAGATTATTGCATGTTAAACAAGTATGTGTTGTGTTGTGCATTGTCTCGCTACCGTAGTCCGGCACCATTATTGCGCTGCTTACAGTGTTGCTGTCGACGCCTGACACACAACATAATCCTGCAACCAATTAAGGACAGACTAGGCTCATATAGGCTTGTATGAGTGTGTAAGCCCTGAGAGTAGAGTCTGTGAGAACCGTGAGCACACCAGCTTTCTAATAAATCCGGACCGCCGCACAAGGCAGTTCTCTGACCCAAACCTCTTGAAGAATCGGTTAAGTCTTGGCAAGAGTCGAGTTGGGTCTCAACCAAGTCCTGGCCAAACGCGTTACAAGGACAGCCACATGAAATTCGACCGAGTCGAGTCGGCTCTGCTGGTTTCGACTGAGATTACGAGAGGTTTGAAACAAAAAATCCACCATGCAGTTAAGATTATCAGATCCACCAAAACATGGCATGGTTTGCAATAATTCAATAACAACCAATCGTAGATGAGTCATACAACGAATTTCGAATTTCTGTTTTCAAGAACGAATACGGATTGGAACGAACCATGCTTTACGATTCAAAACAATCGCATAAATAACTACAATTACAATACCTGAGATTTCAAGAAAGCAGCGGCCGATGGAGAAGGGGCAGATCTGGAAACCCTTCGGAGAGCGGATACTTTCTGGTCTGGAATTCGGTTTTCAAGTCAAAAAGACCGTCCGCATTCTCAAGTGCAGCCCAATACTATAAGTGATGCGCGCGAGGATAGATTGAAAATGCTAATCGCCTTGTCTACTGACCGTCACTCCTGGTCGAACCTCTGTGGGCCCCACCATTATGTATGTCTTCTATCCACGCTGTCCCTTTTTATTCCGGCTCATTTTAGGGCATGAGCCCAAAAAAGAGGCCGCGGATTTCCTGCAAAAGCCTTTCGTTGGGGCCCACTGTGATGTTCGTGAGAAATCCTCTCCGTCCACCCGTTTTATGAGTACATTTTAAAACATGTTACCAAAAAGGCACTGTATCCAAAGCTCAGATGAGCCGTACTAAACGCGTGAGGAGGGAACTTTTAATTCTTTAAATCAAATGGAGTTGGGACGCCGGTTGGCTTGTCAACCAGACGGTAATGTTACCGATGCCACGTCACCATGTTCTTTGGGCCCCACTATGACGTATGTGTTGTATGCACACCATCCATCCATTTGGAGATGTCATTTCAGGGAGTGAGTTGAAGAATCAGGCAGATCCAAAGTTCAAGTGGACCCACCACATAAAACAGTGGGAGGTGATGGCTATCTATGAAACTTTCCTAGGCTGACCATGATGTTTATTTGGGATCCAACCTTTTTATTAGTTAAAAAAGACATGCAACAAGATAAAGTATAAATATTAGCTCGATCTAAAGCTTTTGTAGCTCAAAGAGATTTTAACTGTAGACATTCATTTTTTTATTGTTTTTTATGATGGGGTGCACTTGAAATTTGGATCTTTCTGGCTCTTTGGATTATGCCATGAGATGATACCACGAAATGGATGAACGGTGTGGTCCAATACATACATCGCGGTAGCACCCATGAAAAGTAGCGACCTACCTTCATTAGGAGAGCGAGGAAAAGAAATGAGTTAAAAATAATGCTCACCCCTTATGTGGTCGAGTGCGTGCACCGTCAAACGGAGAGAGCCGTCTAACGGAATTCCAAATAAATAGCATTAATTGTGAGGGAACTAGCTCTGAGAATTCAACCAATTGAATTTTATCACGTCACATCAGTAGCGTTTTGGCTTCTGTGTTGAAAATCCGCTCCCGAACGCAGATGGCCTGCAACCCACTTACAGAAAGTTTTTGAGATTGGAAGCTAGGTGGGCCCACCATGATGTTTGTGGGAAATTCACCCGTCCATTCATTTTTCAAGATCATATTAAGACATGGGCTTAGAAATGAGGCAAATCTAAAACCCAATTGGGCCACACGGTAAGACATAGGGGGATTGGTGAGCACCGTTGAAACATTGCTCGAGCCACAAAAGTTACGGATCTGGTTAATATTTTGATTTTTTTTAAGTTCATCCCGGTGGAAGTAAACTTATAGAGTTTGGACAGGGTGGAGCCCGGGAAGTTTTGAGCTGGAATCATTTCCCTCCCTGATTTTAGGCGCGGCTTCAGTGGATCCCCGGATCCAATGAGGTGCGTGTGACCCTGACTGTGCGGCCACCTTGATATACGTGATTGCATCCACGCCGTCCATCTGTATTTAAAACTCATTTTAGGGCATTATTCAAAAAATAAAGTAAATGTAAATCTCAAATGAGCTATAATAAAGGAAACAGTATTAATTGACCATTAAAAACTTCTTGAGGGCCACGAAAAGCTTTGGATCAGGATGATATTTGTGTTCTCTTCTTATTCATCTTTTTTACATTACCCCAGGTTGGATGGCAAATAAGCATTGCGGGTTTTTAAGGGTTGAGATTTAATCACGACTGTTTCCTTTAGTGTGGTCCACTTGAGATTTGAGCATGCTTCTTTTTTGGAATCATGACCTAAAATGGGACGTGGATTTTCTGCGAAAGTCCTTGGAATAAAGTTCTTGTGCGAGGATGCTGGGTGGGACCCACTGCTATGTTTGTAAGAAATCCATTCCGTCCATCCGTTATGCGAGCTCATTTCACGATATTCATCCAAAAATCAGAAGGATTCAAAACTCAAGTGAGTCACACGAAAGGAAACAATCAGTTTAACGGTCAATTTTCAACAAGCACAGTTGAAATATTCTACTGGCCATAAAAGTACTATATCAACCTAAATTTATTTTGTTTTTACTTCATCTAAGTGGGAATAACCTTATAAGCTGTTTGGATGACATATAAATATCAAGGTGGTGCCTAAGAATATTCCAACGGTAGGAATTTCTTTCCCCAATTTTCCATCTCGTGAGACCCACTTGCGTTTTGAATTCGCTTGATTTGTGGTCGCATGTCATGAAATGAGCTCGCAAAACGGATGGACGAAGTGGATTTCTCACAAAATTATCAGTGGGTCCCACTCACCATCCACGTCCCCTAAAATTAGTTTTGAAAACCTGAACTTTTGAAAATGGTTGGCATGTGGATATACGCCCCCCCCCCCCCCTGGATCCCCGGTCTCATTTAATATGCTCCTCTACTTTTCCCATGTGTGTCCACGTGAGTTTTTTATTTGCCTCAAAGGGTTATGTCCTAACATGAGCCAGTAAGGCCTATTTTGATGTTTACAAGAAACTTATTGTGCCTATTCATTTTGACACCTCATTTCCCTATATGAGACCAAAACAGAGGCAGATTTAAAACTCAAGTGGGCCACAAGACAAGAAACAGTAGAGATTAAATACTCACAGTTGAAACATTCATGAATTTTGGTTCTATTTAGCTAAAATTCAATCATTGTGTTGCGCATGTGTGCCAAGTATGCCACAGCTGGATGCGGTTTAAATCAAACCGAATGCATATATATGACCCCAAGCGTCGAAATAGACTGAGAGACTAGGTTCTATATAAATCAGCTATCTAGCCACTAATCATTAGAATTCGAGCAATTCGCAAAGGGAAGGGTTTGTCCTTCTAATAAGTTCATTTCTATCTTTCAGACAAAAGGCTTTCAATTAAGCGTGTCATAACTTACACAGTACAACAATAACAATATAAAAGGAAAGTATGGAAAGTATGGTAGAATAGAAGTTGAGTGAACTTTTATTAATATTTATGATGAGCGCTTACAACCAATTTCAATAAAAATGGTAGCTTATTCACTGCTTCGGTAGGAAACTGAGCTTCTTAGCATGACGGTCGTGATTTAGTATGGTAATTTATTCATCACTCAATAAGAGAACAGGCTTCGTGGTAAGACCATCCTCCATTCATTTCTTAAAAAGAACCGAGCTTCATAGCGAGATGGTCAATGGATGGTGGATCTTCGATAGTATGTTCAAAGACCTAGCCGAAGGACAAAGCACAGAGCAAGAAAAGTTGGTGGGTTTGACAATCTATTTGACGACTTGGTGAGAACTAAACATGTAGTAAGAAAGTTGGTGATTCAACTATTTATTCATCGCTTTAGTTGAGAAACCAAGCTTCGTAGCAAGATAGTCGATAGAATCACTCAGCACATAGTAAGAAAACTTGTAACCTTTTATTTGAAATTGAGCAATCTTCCTGGTAGTCTGGTAGTGTGCTCATAGATGTAGGATGAAGGAATAAGTAATCTAATTAATTCATGCTTTCTATAGCATTGCATTAGCTAACAATTGAAGAGTTAAATCAAAACTAAACCAAGGGCATCTATGAGGGATGAAGGATAGGCAACATTGCATTGAAGAATAGAGTTGTATTGGGTTAGCGTGGGACATTGAGCCCTTTGCTCTCTGCGTTATTTATAAACATGTGAGAGTCTTACTAGCAAATAATCTTAAAGAATTTTTTTTTCCAATTTTCACTTCAATCAATTGGCTAATGAGTATATATAACCAATTACATTGTTCTATGAGGATCACTTTTCATGATCTTCGTGCAATCAACCAACCATCAAGCAAACATAACCAATTATATTTTATCATATATAATTAAGAGAATCATTTCCAAGTAACCATGCGATCATGCACACTCTTCAAAGTTATTATATCAACTATGACCTTTCATGTTTTGTCACATGTTTGTATGATAGCTACTCATTTTGATTCATCTGATCGTGTGACGCATGTCCCATGACGATGGGCACATCGCTTCCCACAATCTTCCTTCTATCAATCATATCAACTAGAAATATCTCATCATGATCTCCCTTATAATGGAATTGTCATGTGTCAGCTTCCTGGCTATTTAATCTAGCAATGTAAAATTTGATCTAAACAGGTTTGGCTAATAATTTTAAGCTTTCAATTCATCCAAGTGGGAATGACCTTATGAATAGTTTGGATGACATATAAACATGACAATGGGCCCTATAAAGATTTAACTGGTAGCCATTTCCCTCCCTATTATTTCCTGTCATGTGGCACACTTGAGTTATAGATTTGCTGTATTTTTTAGTCCTTCTAAATAAATGGTGCATAGGATGGTGCAGCCTCACCCTCAAATGCCACCTACATGTTGGTGTGGGATGCCTCTTGATTGGTTGTGGGGTGAATCAATGGCACATGAGGAAAAATGCTTAACTTAGAGTAGAATTTATTCTCAAAATCTATAATCAACTACACGCCTTGGAATTAAATGAGAATTGGAGATCGATTTTTATGACTCTTGAAATAGGTTTGTAGTAAGGGATTCTGAGTAAGGGTATCAATGATGGAGAAGGGGTTAGACATCTTTACTCATTGTACTCACATGCAATTTCTACTTTGTGAAATTTGAATTTTTAAGGATTTCGAGGTTCTAGATGTCTTTTTACTCAACTGGTTATGGACTAAATCCGACGCTAAATGGAAACTAAATGTTCAACTTCAATAATCACCTAGGAGGCCACAATGGCTCAATTAGATATTAATCGAGGAGACAACGGTTAAAGAAAAAGAAACGCTAATAAAGATCCACTACAACTATGATCACGGAAACAACTTACTTGCATCAACTATAACTAAGGAGGTAATTATAATTGAAATAAAAGATGCATGATGGAATGATTTTAGGTTTTTGATATCAAAATCTGAGGACTTAACAAAACATAAAGCATATGTCTAAAGAATCATCTATAGACAAGCAAGGGGAGTGTATACAAATGGGATTGTTGCCACATGTAACTAAGTAAAATAAATGATAATAATAAAACTGCCCATGCATGTGATAGATTCAAGAGAGGAGATGAGAATGGCGACACTCCTCTTTAAAGAGGATGATCATGGATCTCAAATCCAAACATACTCCAGACAAGTTGAACCATTACAATGGCTTGAATTGAGGTATAAAATGAGCTTGATGGTTAAGATGGAATGGATGACTTCTATAGGATGAACACGCCATTGTTTAATGGGTGAGCTAATCAAATATAAACATCAATATGGGTCATATAAAGGTTTCAACGATGGGTGTTTCCATCCTCATAGCTTTCCTATGGTGTGGCTCACTTAAGTTTTGGATCTCCCTCAGGTTTAGGCTCATGTCCTAAAATGAGTTGGTGAAACGGATAGACAAACCAGATATAACACAAACACATGGTGGGCCCTATAGTGCATGAGGTTACAAAAATCTCATGCAACTCATATTTGCAAGCAATATATGTCCCTAGGTAGAGTTCAAGGTGAATATCCATAGTCCGTAAGGCTAGTCCACTTATAAGGTGAGGCTAGTCCACTTATAAGATGGACCATAAATGTATGTTGAATGCAGGCTATTGGTATTTCTTCATGAACACCTTATTTTTGTCGTACAATTGTGGCCTACCTATCAAAATCACGGTTTAAACTTAACATATCATTTATCATATCGTTCACCATTAATATGGGGCACATTGCCCCTATATTGGCTTGTTTTGGGCCGATATGGCCATATTATTCATGGACGATAACAAAACATATTAGGTAATATGTATCTGTTTCGAACATTACTTTATACCTTGATTAAGTTTGTGTATCTTTAACATGCAACTCTACCCATTGTTCTATATCTCCTTTACCACTTATGCACATATATACATATAAAAATGCTTAGATTTATCAAAATCTCATAATATTTTGACAAAATATTAAGATTACCTTTCATGTCCTTAAGTCAAAGGATAATGCCAAGCTAATGCATTGCTAATTCAATCCAATCCGATCTTGATAAGCCTCTTGGCTAGTATACTTCATGTGGTACTCCAATATGAATCTTCAATCAAGCTTGAAACTAAGATTTATAAACAAGTGAACAATTGTACTCTTGTGCAATGCAAGGCTCCAACAACGATGCGACTAATGAGTCGATGGTAAAGATTAAACCATTTTGGTTTGTCACTAATTCATTTGATATACAAGATAATCATAAATTATATTAGGATAATCCAAAGTCTTTGAGTGGTTATGGAATTTAAGGTACTTGAGAACCGCAATACCAAACTCTTCAATGACCAAAATTTGGTTGTTATCTAAAAGGATCAACTACAATCATAAGAAGAATGCTTTCATGAATATTCTATAATTTTTATCACATAGAAAGAAGAATAAGCATTAAGGTCAATAATGACCTAGTTTCATGCATCATAAATGGTCTATTTTGATCTACAATCAACAATAAAATATAGTTGGATTTCATGAGCATAGTCTACCAACATTACCATACATGAATGTTAACTCATTTTTATGTTAGAAAAATAAATAAAGCGGGGACATTCACGAACATTCACAAAACATTGTTATATTCACAAAAAAGAGACGAGCATATGGTTAAAAGGTTATTATTATTATCTTGGGTTCTTATTACATTTAGGACATGACATGCCACAAGCCCTTAATTATACTATATAGAGTAACCTTTGATTCTAAGACAATAATAAATGAAAAAATAATTTATTTAGGATAAAATATTTAAGTTGTTATTAATGCAAATGCATGCCTATGCAGGCGTAATGTATATACAGTGCATCTCTACCTTCAATTGTTGAGGGCTCCACACCCCATCACCGTTAGAGGAGCATGAGATCGATTCCCATTTGTGTAGTGAGCATTGTACAAGTCTTTCCTTATATAAAATAAGTACATGATTGGCTAATAACGAAAGGAACTATGTATAATATCGCACATGCAACTGATAGGATAGTGAGCAAAGCTCTATCCTTTTATAGAGCACACTACATTGCATAGCAAAGGAAAGTAACTTGGGTTATTAAGGAGTGTATAAGTTCATAATAAGCAGATAGAGAAATGAACTATGTATAATATTGTACATGTAGCTCATGAGACAGGGAGCATGGGGTTGCATCCTTTCATAGAGCGCACCACATAGTGTTGTAAAGAAAAGCAACCTAAATTACTAAGGAATGTAAATAGTACTCAACGTGTTCATTCCTATTGTCGCCAATTCTTGCAAAAGCCAATCAGAGCAAGTTGCATGCGATCTGGATGGATTTGCATGGTGTATTTAGAGATCTTTGGGGATATACGAAGAGGATTTTGCAATAATACAGTTAGAGCACATCGAGCAATGCCACATTATCCACTAAATGGTTGATTAAAGAGCGATCGGCAAAAGCCGTTACATGACAGATGACATGAGTAGAAACAAGAAGGGTTAAGAGGTGTTAAATGGTTATAGCAATCATTAGAACATGAAAAGCATCCGGATGGATGAATTGAGGCTATAAATAATAAAATAATTCAGTAGAAAGATTTGTCTCATACCAACCCAACCAAACCCAATATACGTTTCGATTATCCTTTTAATTATCTACCATTTACATTCCTTAGTGTAATCACTCTCCTTTTTTGCGAATTAATTACATTTTTTTAGTGTAATCCTTTACTTTTCGCATGTTGTTTACATTCCATTGTGTAATCCATAGTGTTAATCAAGTGACTGATAATCTTAGTTATAATTTGGGTCTATGCTCATACTTTGGATTCAGTTCTCCATCTAGGAAGGGGTTTTGCAACCGGTCTTCGCGACTGACTATAAGGTTTCCTTTCTTATTTTTCTTTTATCTGTATTGAAAAATTCTTTTATATAGAAGGCAAATGTGTAACCCATCACCAGAGGACGAACTCTACCCTCTGAATATCACCTGATCCTATTTACATACTGAGCGAGTGTCTAAATAAGCAATCAATCTCATTTGATCTCGAACATATACTTCGCATCTACCTATATCGGCGCTTGGGGTCATAGTTGTTTGGTTTGAATTAGTTGCAAATTCAATTCTAGCATGCTTGCACTTATCACGTGACTAGAACAAAAAATCAAACACCAACAGGTTTTTGGTAGGCCTATTGAGATTATGCTTCTAATTTATCGACATGACGTTGCCAATTGAAAATATGAATAAAATTATTAACAAAATTGCTGGGGTCGAACCCTCTACACCAACCGCACCACCTTTGACTGAGGACGTGCTAATTCAAGTGGCCCTCGAAGTTTTAAATTTAAATAGTAGTCCAACACTCAGTACTATAGATAAAAAATGTGCCTTGACCTCTCAGACTGTTTCTCTTGAAGAGATAACAGTCACACTCCTAGATGTACAACTGAGTATCCATTATACTAAGGAATATGGAAGAACTCAGGTTAAACATTTTCGTATTCAAACTGAGACTACTAATAGATACATGACTAACTAGATTAAGGCCATACATCGATTGATGGTTGTGATGGTCGAGAGAACGCATGCGATAACGTAATATAATGCTGAGAGAAGTTCTATTGGCAATGTGTTTCAGCTGCCACCCAAACCTCCCGCACAACGAAACCCACCACCAATTCCAATTCAGGAGGTATAAAATTCTCCACCACCCGCTAAATTCAGATGACCAGATCGAGAGGCCAAGAATTTCGTTTCTGAAGTTCGGAACCATAGTCTATTAGGAGGAAAAAATTTTCAGCAATTTCTTAGGAACCCATTATTCTATGAGGAACCAAATCAAGTAGGTTCCAATCTATCACTGATGGCTGAACATCAATGAGTAGATTGAGACCAAATCATGCAGATGATTCAAGAGGTGGTGGGCCAAGTACTTGGCCACAATACTATCCTAGTTTATAATAAGCCCTATCATGAATGAATTGAATGTCAGTATCTGTTGCCGATGAATTATTGGGCGGATTTTTTTCTACTTTTTGGTGAATCCAGTCAATCGATCATCGTGCATGTTGGTCAATTCACCATGCGGTGTGGTGAGCTAGAAAATAATGACTATCATAAGTTATAATTATTCGGTCATTTGCTGACGGCAAATGACCTTTACGTGGTATTCCAATCTATTGTTTGTCAAACTCGATCTATACTTGGAAATAGATGGAAGAAAAATTCTATGCTTAGTTCTTTTCTAAGAATAGAGAAATAATCATTGCCGACATCGCCCATTTTCAACAGTTACTAAGAGAAACTCGTGAGGGTTATATTATCCAGTTTAAGAGAGTAAAGAGCCAGTGTCATTATCACAAAAGTCAAATTTATGCAGCTTACACAAGACATTCTTGAATATAAGCTCCGTAAGAAACTCATTATAACAAACTTCATGGACCTATATGACCTGACTAGGAAGGTCTATAAATATGAAGAACTTCTTCAGGAAGGAGCTAGGCAAAAGAACTCATCAATTGAGAGATATTATCATAACCCAGATTATGACGTCATGATTGCTAAAGTAGTGTCGAAGAAGTCACTCATATGCTCGGCATTGGTTCGGAGAGAATTGACCACGTCGACTGCACAAAAGGCCCAGAAAGTGTATACTTTTGATATCAAGCGGGGTTGTTAAGATATTTGAAATTCTGTTGATCAGAAAGTTTATCAAGGTTCCCATAAACCATAAGATACCCTCAGCCGACAAATTGTAAGAAGTTAAATATTATAAATGGCACGAAACTCGTTCCCATTTGACTAACAAATGTGTTATATTCAGAATCATGGTTCAGGATAACACTGATCGCGGGTTGCTAAAGTTCCCTAAGTAAGGTGAGGAAGCGATGTCGATCACTACTAATCCGCTCTCGTCTAATTTTAAGGTCAATATGGCTTTGACAAATCTATGAATGACTAATTGAATATGACACAGGACTGATCTCGACCCAGTTAAATGCAAAGGTCATCACGACAGCTAGGATAGGGGTGATATCAACCTCCCCTGCCGACTGCCAGGTGACCAAGAGCAGTTTAGCAAGACAGTCTTAGTTCATAATTGTGCGACTGACATGCCAAAAGGACTATCCTGGGTTGGGGAGGGCCTCCTCGATCAAGGACACAAGGTCAGCATGTAACCCCAAGAGGGGCTGAAAGAGGCGGCCATCATCGACTGTAAGGAATTTTTCCACAACTTAATCGATATCTACCGGATAGAGTGTCGAATCAAAGGATGGTTAAACCTCCATCAACTCAGAAGGGAGTTTGAAAGTATGTCATGCATCTCAAATTCTTAGCTGTTCTTGAAGCAATGATCCAAACTTAGAAACATCACTGGCAGCGGAACGGATCTATCATGAGGAAAGAATCGTAAAAGGTCGATGACGCATCTTGGCCAAAAGTAGTGCAACCGCGACCATTATAGAGAATCCCTCAGTCAAAGGAACAATTGGTTGTTAACACGATTGAGGCAGTCTTATAGCCTGTGCTATGTGGTCAGGGTATGAACAACGTTGCCTAACCTAGTGGGTTAGCCGGCCTAAGGGATAAGGACGACTATGATGATCTATTTGATTGTCTAAGTAATGAATGCTTCTCAGGGGACGAGCAACTAATAATTAGACTAGTGGCAATCACTGAAGTATTACAGGTGACTTCACCTACTATCATACTATCAGGCATTGCGGTCAACGAGAACGTTGGGCATATTAACAAAAATTTCAATACGCAAGATGGTTCAAAAACACTATAGGGCAATGTCCTTGTTTGGAGATTGTGTTTGGGACATTGTCACCCATCGTCTTTTATTGTAATATGGTACTTACCTTAGCTTCTAGTCTCTAGGCAAAGTCGACTTAGCCGAATAAGATGATGAGCAATGTAGAAGAATTCAGTCCTCCTATGGCAATATAACATGCTTCCTTTCCTCTGGAATAAGCAATTGAAGGGGCACCAGGGGTGGACAAAGTGCCATATGTGAACACTGTCATTGTGGAATCTGGAGCTACATAAAAAATGGTGGTCATAGAAAGGGCCAGCTACAACATAACACAACACCTCAAGCCGTTGTATGTATCATCTCATCTTGAGGGTTGCCTAGTCACTAGGACCTTGGTTGACAATGAGGCTGCTTTCAATCTTCTCCCACCAAGAATGCATGATGTCAAAATTGAGGAAGATAGCGGCCGATCCAATTCTGTCTAAGGTAACAGTCAATAACTTTACTGGCCATGTTACGAATACGCATAGGGTCTTACCGGTCGACCTGACTGTCTGGACCAAAAGGGAGTTGGCTCCATTTTTCATGGTCGACACCTCATCTAGCTACAATGCTCTACTCGTAAGGGACTAGATTCACTCATTTTCATGCATCGCATCATCCCTACACCTGTTCATAATCTTCTGAAACTAAGATAATATTTAATTATTATTGGATAGCAACAAACCTTTCTTGGCTACTTCGAATGCAAATGAGGCCTATTACTATGACGATGAAGTAGGGCCAATTTGGTTTACTGAAAGAAATAAGGACAACCGACTGATCAGGATATTAGTCAAAAAGAGTTCACATAGCGTTGTGCAAAACACCACGGAAGTAATCCGTCCAGTCGCTAACCTGTCAAGGGATATTATTCTTTTTTGGTTAGTTCTGCATTGTACCATCAAAGGAATCTCATGATTGGTACACTGAAAGATGACTGATGCATGGCTAATTTCACGGATAGAATAAGAAGGCTTGAAGAAAGCTTGAAGGATGTGGCTCTTTCATGAACATGGTCAATACAAACGTCCTAACCGATGAAGAAGAGTTCAAGGCCCCTTGGTAGAAGTGAACCTGGGAACCGAGTAAGACCTGAAGTCGACTTTTATCAACGGGCTACTTAGACTCCAAGATAAAATGAAGCTGACTAGTTTGCTCAAAGAGTTTGTTGATTTCTTTGCATGGGACTACCATAAGATGTCGAGATTTGATTAGATCTTGGTTGAGCATAGGTTACCAATAAAGGAAGGATATCGACTACAGAAGTAACTGCCCAGGTGGATGATGGTAGAAATAATGTAGAAAATTAAAGAAGAAATCGAATGACTATTAAAGGCCGGTTTCATCAGGCCCATTAAATATGCCAAGTGAATCTTGAATGTGGTTCCAGTTATAAAAAAGAATGGTAAATTGTGAGTCTGCATCAATTTCCAAATTTTAAATCTAGCAACACCAAAGGATGAATATTCGATGTCGGTCGTTGATCAGCTAATCGATAGAACAATTGTACATTGGGTCATGTCCTTTATGAACAACCATTCCAGTTATAAGCAGATTTATATAACATTGGATGATGTGCCGAAGATGGCATTTAGGTGCCCTAGCCATTTTAGGACCTATTGTTAAGTAGTGATGCCATTTGGCCTCAAGAATGCAAGGGCCACGAATTAGAGGGTAATGAATGTCATATTCCATGATATAATCAACCAGTTTATGGAGGTTTATGTCGACGACATAGTGGTAAATTTGACCAATGTAGTGGATCATTTTGCTCATTTACGCAATTCGTTTAAGCAAATGAGGCTTCATAAGTTGAAAATAAATCTCCTAAAACGTGCTTTCGGGGTGTTGGTCGGTAATTTCCTAGGATTCCTGGTGCATAAGTGAGGGATCAAGGTATACCATAACAAGACTCGAGCAATTATAAACACTCATCTACCAAGGAACAAGACATAGCTGCAATGGTTTCTTGGTCCGGTTCATTTCATGTGGAGATTTATATCTAATTGTGCAAGGAAAACTAACATATTTTCTCTGTTAGTGAAATTGAAGTAGGGGATTGAATTTAAGTGGGAGGCAAAACATTAACATACTTTTAAAAAGATTAAGGAATACCTTATGAAGTCGCCAGTGTTAATGCTACCATTTGAAGGTTGACTACTCAAGATGTATGTTGGAGCATCGACAAAGTCGGTCGTAGCCCTTCCAGCACAAGACGACAACGATCGAAAAGAGCGTGCAGTCTACCACCTAAGTCAGACACTTTTTTACACTAAAAGACATTATTTTGTCATAGAAAATTTGTGCCTATCATTGTACTTTGCGACTACCAAATTAAGGTATTATTTGTTGGTCAAAAGATTTAATGTAAATTGACCAATTTAGCGGATTACATGTTAAATTGACTAATTTTAATTGGCCAAATTGACAAATGGGTGTTGGCTTTGTCTAAATTTAATCTTCAATATTGTTGAGTGTCAAATATCGCATATTTTTCCCTTATTATTCATTGGTTTTGGGAACATAAATACGCTTAATTGATCTATTTTCACATGTTTTTTCTTACAAGGTGATTTTGAAAGCTAAGGAGAAAAGAATGTTTAAAGAAAAGATTTATACTCAAAAGATTACTAAATAAATATTTGAATATTTGGAAGTTACTAATTAAGAATTCACATGCCAAAGATCTAAGAAAACTAAGCGAGGAATAAAGAGAATTGAATATTTAAAGTGAAGAAAAGGAATTCTGAAAATTGGCCGGAAAAATAATATTCTTAAATTTTAAGTCTAAAAAAGAAAGTCCTAAAATAATTTCAAAAATAGATTTTGGTCCGATCGAAATTGCGCAAAATATTTGACCGAGAAAGTGAGATTTTCAGCCTTAATTTGATTTGATTGAAGCTAACATCGATTCGACCGAAGCATAACTTTTTGTATAAGATTGAGGTAGTTTTAAAGTTGGTCCAAGCAAAGCTTATAAATATGGGTCTTTTATAAGTTTCTAAGCAAGAATTAGGGTTGGAAGAGTAGAGCAAAGTATTGAAAAATTTCAATGAGTCCTTCTTTCTTCCTCAATCTTCTTCTTCTAGTTAGTTTTTATGTTTTCTTTAAGAGTTTTAGTTTCAATCATGTCTTTAGTTAGCTGAGGTGAAGCTTGTAGTTTGTTTAAATGTTTATCTTACTTTGATTCATGTTTATGTTGAACTTCTATTGATTATTAGTTTGAATTAAGAAATATTTTCAGTGTTTCCATGGTTTATTTTGACTTTAATTACAGTAGATGCTTAAAAGGTTTTTAATATCTTCTTACTTGTTTTATAATTGTGTGATTTGTAAAATTCGTGATTCGCAATTGTCTCCTGGGCATGGTGAATGGTTGAATTCCCTGCAATCATCATAATGGTGCTTCATGAGGGAACTAATCCAATGGAAAGTTTAGATTATGGTTTAACTGCTCTATCATCCAACTGAATATGATAAAACTCCGATTCTAGTTGTGTTTATTAAATCAAGTTAGGTAGCATCTTAATAGCTACAAGTGGATCCTTGACAATCTAGTTTCCCTTTCTTACTAATAGTTTATTCACAATTGATCTCTCTTATTCCAGATTTTAGTTTAAATTTTGATTCTAGTTCTAGTTTTAGTTTATTTCAGAATACGTACAAGGTAAGCTCCTATGGACTCGACCTTAGTCTCATCGAGTTATTATTACGGCACAACTCTGCATTTGGGGTTGTGAACAAGTTTTTGGCACCGTTGTCGGGGACTTCGGCTACATTTTTATGAGATTGATTAGTATTGGAATTAATTTAGGATTATGGGTAACTTTTTTTTATATATATATTTTTAAGTTAAGGTTTTTCTCAATTTATTTTTTAGAAACTAACCTTATCTTCTGTTTTGTAACAACTTACATAACAACTCCAATCCAGTAACTCCTCTCCAACTCTTTTCTTTTCAGATTTTTAATTGTTGTAATTTTTGTTTTTCTTTTTTCTTAGGTTTTAGTTGTTTAGAACTTGAAGGGTTTGAGTGTTTCATGCCCAAGTGGGTAAGGAACCATGCATTGAGACTTTTGAGTGAAGAAGGTTTGGTTGAAGGACTCACAATCCATCGACGTGTTAGAAAATCCTCAAATATTCCTAGAACATCATCTGAAATCATGATTGAAGAACATTATGTTAATGAGGATCTCGTGCGTCACACACCACCTATTAGGACAGTGTGTGGTGAGAATGAAATGCATCGGGTTCCATCGTTTGAACTTTACGAGATTATTTACAACTGGCAAGAACAAGTACACCTTGTTTATTTTTTTCCAATCAATACAGGAAACGTAGACTTCAAATCTAGGATGATCCAACTACTTCATAAATTCCATGGACTTAATTCAGAAAGTCCATATATGCATATTAAAGAATTTGAAGAGATCGTTAGAACCATACATTTTAATGATGTTCCTCCTGATACAATTAGCCTTAAATTATTTCCATTCTTTCTAAAAGAAAAGGCCAAATCATGGTTTCATTCGTTAAGGCCTAGATCTATTGGCACATGGGCAAAGATGAGCTAGGAGTTCCTTAAAAAGTTATTCTGGGCTCATAAAACCAATGCTCTTAGACGGGAAATAATGAACTTCTCCTAGAAAAATAATGAGAAATTCTTTGAGTGTTGGGAACATTCAAGGAATTACTTCTCGCTTGCCCACACCAAGGCCACGAAATTTGGCGAACCATTGACTGTTTTTTATAACAGACTAAATCTGAACATACGCCAATTCATGGAAATGATGTGTAATGGCGAGTTCATTAACAAAGAACCGGAAGACGCCTGAGATTACCTTGACATGCTAGCTAAAAACGCCCAATCATGGGACACATCCAACCAAGCTAGCAATCCCAAGGCAGTGTCAAGAGAGAAGGGAGTACATGCACTTAAAGAGGATGATATTAATGAACGATTGGCGAACCTCACACAGAAAATTGAGGACTTGGAATTTAAGAAGGAATCAACTTGACCTAAAACAATCGTTGAAGCTGTATATGGTATTTATAAGTACACCTAACCAAAGATTGTCCTACAATCCCTGCATCAAGAGGTGTTGCACGTTCAAGCAAACTCTACAAACGCCTATCAACAACCCTTTAGTGCACCTAATTCTAACATGTACATTCGTGACTGGCGGAATTTTAATTGGAGAAAAGGACCAATTGCGAATGTAACTAGTTATCCCCAAGGGCCGTCTAGTGGACCCCCACCTAGGAGAACCCTTAAGGATACATTAGATGCATTTATGCAGGGGAAACTATAGGCTATGAATGAACTAAGAACTTCGGTTGCAAGACTTGAGACACGACTAAATGTGAGGGAGACCGGGACCTTTCTGGCCTAGCCTCAACCTAACCCGAAAGGACAATTTAAAATAAGTGATATCAACTCTTCAACTCAACATGTGGAACATGTTAAAGTCATCACCACCCTGAGAAGTGGAAAAGAAAAAGACAGAGATTCTGAGGTAGGTTGAGAAACGTAAGGAGTTCAAAAATTCAAGGGATAGTGGTGAATATAGCAATGCCCCATATAACAAAGAGTTGTCACAGGGATACGAACTTGTGGCCCCATTTTCCCAACATCTGGTCACATCAAAAAGGCCAATTGAGAATCCGGATATTTTAGAGGTTTTTAACAAGTTAATATCAACATCTCCTTGTTGGATGCAATTAAACAGTTCCCATTTTATGCAAAATTCCTAAAAGATCTATATGCGGTAAAGTAGAAGCTGAACATACATAAGAAAACATTTTTGATTGAATAGGTAAGTGTCATTATAAATCAAAACACTTTCCCAAAATACAAGGATCCTGAAAGTCCTATGATCTCATGTGTAATTGAAAACTTTCGAGTTAATAAAGCAATAGGGCCTTGGGGCAAGTGTTAATATGATACCATACTTGGTATATGAGCAATTGGGCCTTCGTGAGTTGAAATCCACTAAGAAAATGTTACAGTTGGCTAATCGCTCAACTAGGATACCGAGGGGTGTGGTAGAAGATGTGTTAGTTCAAGTAGATAGATTCTTCTACTCGGTGGATTTCATCATCTTGGATACACACCTAGTCATAAAAGAGGACACTCAAATCCCTGTCATATGAGGCCGACCATTCTTGGCCACTGATAATGCCATAATCAATTGTCAGAATGGAATTATGAAAATATCTTTTGGGAATATGACTGTAAAATTGAACATGTTTCATTTGCAAAAACCACAAGAGGATGAGGACACAATTCATGAGGAGAACTTAATTGAAACAGTTGAAGATGAAGAGCCTCTTTCAATCAAAACTCATAAATCTTTGGAAGTTTGCTTGGCACACTTTGCGGATTCAAACGATCTCATGATACAAGACAAAGTGGATGCCTTGCAAGATTGTATCCCGGTTCTTGATATTAGCCGGGAAGTTGATAACACTCCCTCCACTAACATTGAATTTTTACCATTACAGGTGGAGGAGATGCATTATGAACCGAAGCCTACGACTTTGGATTTTAAAAAGACCACGACAAACAAAAGTTCTATTATTCAATTGTTTATGGTCTTTCATTCACCTCAACCTACTAATACTGAGAAATTGTCTACTACAAATGAATCATACATTTGTTGGACACCTCAAGACATAAAGAAGAAATTCATTAATGAGGTGATCAAGTTTCTCTGGACGGTAATGGTCCAGGACAACCAAACTGCTTTAAAACAGGTTAGTAGATGATCTTGTTGAAAACTTTGTTAAGATATTTGCCAAAGGAAGAACTTCCGCCTTTGGATAATTGTTAGATTAGGATTAGATTTCTTACTTTCCTAGGGTTAGGGTAGTTGTTTTAATTTGTGTTTAGTCTTTATGTTAACCCATTATATGCTGAACTTTGGAAAAACTTCAACTTCTCCTTCTTCAGGTACTATCTTTCTATTACTTCCCTTTATTTTCGTTGTCTCATATTACATTACATGTTTACATCTGTTACACTGAGGAAAGTGCCTAAAGGGGCATTCAAATCATAAGTTACTTAAGATAATCTACTTATGCCTCAAGTAACTTGTCTTGGTTTCAACTTATTAAGCTGAAGTGATTTAAGTACCTTTAAGTAAAAATGTTACTTATAACTAATCTTAAACCAAACTTACTTATCTCAAATAAGTTACTTACCTACTACTATAAGTAGAAAAAGTAACTTATTTGGTGGTATCCAAACGGGCCCTAAAGGGGCGTTTGGATCATAGGTTATTTTGGATAAGCTATTTATGCCATAAGTAGCTTATCTTGGTTTCTACTTATTAAGTCGATAAATATGTTTCGCAACGAACATACTTAGCAATCAAAAAGTAGAAAAACATGTTTGGTTTCCAACATCGTAGGGAATTATACCTCAAGTTTGTTTGGTCCTATCACATCCACCATCCATCATATGGGCCCAACCTTTGATGTGGACCATTCATTGTATGGACCCCACCTTGGATGTGGGCCATTCATTATCATGACCTGATCTTTAAAGTGCACCATTTTTATTTTTTTTACACACACCCCACCAAACACTCATGCCGTAGTGGGATTCACCACCTATGGATACTTGAACCCTTGACTGGGTGTTGAAACTCCTGAGAGTCTACCACCAGAGCAAGAGTAAGGATCCTAAAGTGCACCATTAATTATATAAGACCACCTTTGATGTTGGTCATCCATCAAGTGGGGTCACCATCAATGTTATTGTCCATAATGTGGGGGCCACCTTTAATATCCACCACCCATCATGTGGAGCCTACCTTTCATGTGGACCATCCACGCCCCACCTCTGGTGTGGGCCATCCATTATGTAGGGCTGCCTTGGATATGGGCCACTTGTCATTAGGGCCAATCTTTGATGTGGACCGTCCATCATGTGGGCCCACCTTGATGTGGACCATCCATCATGTGGGGCTCACCATCATTAATTGCCCATCATGTGGAGCTCACCTTTGATGTGGACTATCCATCATGTGGGCCCCGCCTTCAATGTGGGTTGCACATTATGCAAGACTCACTTTAGATGAGGCCCATTCATCATTAGGGGCCAACCTTTGATGTGGATCATCCATCATGTGGGGCCACCACAATATGGGACATCCATCATGTAGAGCCCACTTTTGATGTGGACCGTCCTTCATGTAGGCCCCACTTTTAAAGTGGGGTGGTCCATCATACTAGTCCACTTTGGATGTGGGGTTTTTATTATTATGGGCTGGCCTTTGATGTGTACCATCCATATGTGGGCCCATATTAATATAGGGTCATCCATCATGTGGGGCCCACCTTTTATGTGGACCATTTACCGTGCGAACCCAACCTTCAATGTAGACAGTTTGATATGGATAGTGAGATAAAGCCTCCTTTGGCATGTACCTTCGAGAGAGAAGTAAAAAAGTCAATGACTTAAAAAGTTTTTAAAAAATTACTTATTAAGTAGCTTTTGACATATAAATTATTTTTACATTAATGCTTATCAAACTAACTAGAGTTTAAAAAAATAACTTTATTACGTAACATAAGTTAAAAAGTAACTTATTTGATAGTATCCAAAGAGTCCTAAAGGGGCGTTTGGATCCTAAGTTTCTTAAGATAAGCTAATAATGTGTCAAATAGCTTATCTTGATTTCTACTTATTAAGTAGGAGTGATTAAATAGCTTTAAGGAAATTACTTATAATTGATCTCCAAACCAAACTCACTTGTCTCAAATTAGTTACTTATCTATTCAAATGGGCCAAAAATGTTATGTGGTCTAAGGTTACTCACAGTCCATGTGACTTCCTAGACGTACCGACCATAGTTCATTTGCAGCACGTGCGGATTGCATCCTACCCACACTCGGACCTAGCTGGAGACAGACAATTCTGACCGAGCCTTTTGTATGAATTCTATCTACACCAGTCATTCATTTTGACAGATCATTTTAGGGCATGAGCCCAAAAAGAGGCAGCTCTGAGTCCTGAGTGGACCACATCACATCAAGCAGGGGCGACAATGACTCCTACCATAGAACCTCTTTGTAATGTCATATGACCTGTATGAAGGGAAAAAAATAAATATCTACTTAACCCAAAACTTCCGTGCCCCCACGGGTTTTCAACCGTAAGCATTCCACCCCACTGCTTTCCATGGTGTGGTCCACTCAAAATTTTGATTTGGCTCATGCCCTAAAAGGGTAGGTCAAGATGGATAGACGGTGATGAAATACATATACCACTGTAGGCTTCACATAGCCCTTATCAAAGAGCCCGCACCGCAATCGTCCATCTCTAGCTAGGTCCCGGTGGGGGTAGCATTCAATACGCACCCATCTGCAGCTGTGGACACCAGATGGATCGAATGTCAGCTGTATATATGGACCATCCAATATTAAACAAATTAAGAAAGAAAAAGAAAAAGAAATTGAATAGGGTGCCTACGGATGGATGATTGGATCCTCAGAAAAGTCAGCTGTATATCTGGACCATACGATATTTAAAAAAAAAAAAAAAAAAGTTAAAAAGATACGAAGTGAATCTGGACCGTCCAATATTAAAATAAATATGGAAAAAGAAAAGTGGTGAATCTGGACCATTCAATGTTCAAAAATAGAAAAGAATAAGGAGTGGGGCTGAATCTGGAGCATGAATATTAAACAACAAAAAATAACAAAATTTGGGGTGAGAGAGGCTTGAACTCTCGACCTCAGGATTTCTCGTGGAGCTCTAAGATTCGCGCGTTTCGGCGCCACCGCTGGTCGAACTCTCGTGCGGAGTCTCGCGGTTCTCAGCTAGCTATGAGACCTACGCGCTAACCAACTGCGCCACCACCCCTTCGTACAAATATTTTACTAATAAAATAATTTGAAGATAATAAGCTCCACCACCGAAAAACTCTGTGGGCTCAACCATGATCTCTGTGTTTTATCAAACCGTTCAGCCACTTGACAGCTCATTTTAAGGCATGAGGCCAAAAATGTGTCGGATCCGAAGCTCAAGTAAAACACACCGTAGGAAATGATGGGAAATGAACACTCACCATTGAAAACTTGGGAGCCATAGGAATTTTGGATCAAGATGATATTCATATTTTCCCTTCATCCAAGGTTACGTAACTTTTAGAACAGGTTGGATGGAAAATAAACACTGCGGTGGGCCTGAAGAAGCTTTTAACCATAAGTGTTCAATCCCTAACTGTTTCATATGGTGTGGTCCACTTAAGCCTGCTTCATTTGTAGACCCATGTCTTAAAATGGTCTTGAAAAAAAAGATGGAAGGTGTGGATAAAACACATAGATCATCGTGGGCTCACAAAACTTTTCCATCAGCTACCTGGATGATGCGGGGGTCACCAGCCATCCGCGGCCAGGCATTCCGCTGAATGGGTGGGCCACTGTCAAAATCAATGGACAGTTGTAGTCATCTTCATGTGTGAGATATCTTCTGCACAACTCTCATGTCATGCATACGTGACATGTTGGCCTCAAGATCGAGGTATGTGTGAATGCGCGCAATGTTTTGGGGGGATTTTCGCTAGGTGGGCTTGAGGTTTGTCGGAGGTCCTAAACTAACCCTCTTCTTGGGAACTTATTTTGACGGACATTTTACTCCTTTTTGAATTTTTATGTGACGAAAATACTCTTAGAACCCTGGTATCAGCATCAAGCTTATCACTTATAAAGGCAATTGCATGCTGCGGGAGATGATTTATGGGGAGAATCATATTTCACATGGGCTTTTGAAACCTTCCTTTAGTCTATGTTTGTAGCCATCCAAACCATTCAGAAATTCCTGCGAATCTAGATGGTGGGAAAACACAAATTTCAGCCTGATCTACACCCTTTGTGGCTAGTGGCCACCAAGAAGCCCTCAACAATGGTAATTAAATTATTGTTTCTTGTGGTGTGGTCAACTTGTGAGCTGGATATGAGCCATTTTTTGGCTCATGCCCTGATTTAAAAGAAAAAAAAAATGGATGGACTGCGTATCGAACACATAACCTCACAGTGGGCTTGTAATTGAACAACAAAATACATATCATAGGCCCCACGAACAACGACTTGACCCCACAACACACTATTTTTAAGTTTTAGGAGGGAAAACTAGAATCAATTTGTCTCTAAAGCCTTCATGGTGGGCCCCGGTATTTTTCCAACAAAAATTCGACTACCTTCTCTTCTCTAGCGTGCTTACTCCTACCACTCTGACATTCTCTTCGCCAACGTCATCTTTTCTTAAAAAAAGATTGTTAAACTACTCTTAATTTGGTCCAACTATAAAAAATTACTTACTCACTGGTATTCTAACTACTATCTCAAGATAAAAGGTAAGAAGATAGATAGTTGTAGCTTCTAGGTTTGTTTTAGTGGAATGATATTGAAAAAAAAATATATATAATAAAATGAGGGGGCAATAGAGTGTAAGCTTTCCTTTGCCCTAAAAGTGTCGAACACAGTTTACACAAGATTGATCACTGTTTGGACAACTGTGATGTGATTTCAACATTAGGGTAATTGCAGTTTTAACATCACAGTGACCGTGGTTTCAACGTTAGGGTTATCATAATTTTGATGAGAGAGCAATCATGGTTTCATTGAGAGGGCGATTGTTGTTTCTCATTGAAACCACAATCGCACTAACGTTACAACAACACTAATGTTCAAACCACGATTTTCAACTCATGAAACCACAATTGCCTTAGCATTAGAACAATGATGGCATTAATGTTGAAACCATGATCGTCTACTCATGAAAACTGCAATAGTCTACTCATGGAAGTCATGATCGTTCGGTCATTGTAATTGCATTCTTTGACTTTGGATATCGCAATGTTTACTTTTTAATTTCCTTTATTTATGTTATATATGACTGCTCCTGTTCTAGATTACATGAAATCCCAACTATCAATCAAGTGCTTGGTACAAATTTTAAAGGATTTAAAGGCAAATTTATACAAGACAAATGTTTCTCCATTCCTACTTCTAATTTTGTTAGATTTTAATCAAGAGGTTTTTAAATTTTAATGTCAAATTGTGCATAATCTTTTCCAAAGTCATATTAGTGACCTTAAATTTTATATGCATGGGACTATATTGAAAATAGTGAGAGTAAAAGAAAAAGAGAAGGGATTAGGTCGAAATATATGTCTCTAAGCAATGTTGAAAATAAAGATTTGTTAGATATTTTTTTACTTCTTGAACAGTCAATATGCACAAGGATGCAGTGAAGATAGGCTTGCTAATATACATCGAATTCTCTCTCATAGGATACCAGGGGAAGTTGGGTTATAATAAAGAATACATAGTAAATTCATTAGAAGATTTTAATGGGTACCCCTAGGGGATGGTGGGGTACCATCATATGATAGAAACAATTATACATGCGGCAATCGTTGACCGTCCTAAAGCATGCAACATATATGGATGTTCTTTCGCCTTATATAAATGTATTCTGTTATTTGACAATCATTGTATTTTTATTATAATTTTTCTTATTATAATATTATTTATTTTCAACATATATGGACACTTGAACGATTTTTCACACTATCAGATAGTGATGGATGAGCCAAGAGAAGAGTTCCCTTCAAATTCCACACATTTTAAATTGAAGGGACTTCAAAGTTGTGCATTATGAAAAGCTAATAAGAGTCTTCAATATAGTTTCTGTAAGCAAATTTTGTATAATCACTTTTTACAAGCATTACATTGTACAATGCGTACTGACACTACATACGTTCTCTTACATATCAAGCTTGTCATGAAGCTCATCCATACTGATGCGAAGGAACAAATAAACACCATTAAAGACATCAAAAAATCTTCCATAAGTTAAATCTCTTCAAAATTTAATATTGTTTCAATATGCCATAATATTCTTACCATGGGGTCTCTTGTTTTTATAGGGCATTGATGGTGACAGTGGCCTCTGCCTGCACCCTCACAAAAATTGAGTCATAGGGATGGAGAAAAAGGGCATGGGGAAGAATGATGAGGAGGAGATGTGGAATAAACATAAAGTAGATAGAGAGGTGGAAGGAGTTTGTGGAGATGAGAACAATCCGATTAAAATATAAATAACCTTTAATAATGTTAAATATTTGTTAGACATAATGGTGAAGGTAACTAATATCAAGTCACACAATAGGTTGAAGAAGGCGTGTGAAAAAGTAAATAAGTTAAAGGGAAAATATTAAAATGTGTGTAAAGAAGTGGAATTAAGGAAGAAATTGAAGATTATGATATTGAATAAAATATTAAATTCTTAGATTCTTTTGTTGTGTCTTTACTTTAATATAAGAACTAACTAATAATGCAACTTTAATATATTTGTCTACAAGAGGAGGCTAACATAGATAAGGAAGGGGACTACTCCATTGAAAAGGATAAGGTGGGAGACAAACCCACAGATATGGATGAGATAGGTGACTAACCTATTGACATAGAAGAGAGAGACCAACCCGCTAACATGGATAATGTGGGGGCCCATCCCCCTTCTAACATGGATGAGATGGGGGTCCACCCTTTGTTAACATGAATAAGGCGGGGCCCACACCTCCTATTGACGTGGATGAGGTGAGGTAGAAAATTCATCTTATAGTTGTATCACACTCCAAAATTCGCAACTTGAGTACAATGACTCTGATTTTGAGTTCCAGGGTGTGAACTAAGTTTCATGTATTCATATATCCACATTAATATTCGAATCATCATATATCTAAATCACTCCAGACTTAAACCCATATTAAAATAAATTTAAACTTTATAAACTCAAAATTTACTTCCACTATTACTAGTATATCATCCTTCATATCACTCTTTAACTGAAATTTGTTACAAGCCTTTCATATAAAATATAAAACTATGGATATAATTCTAATGGAAATAGCTATCTAGATATTATTCATCTCGAACTTTTCTTTTATCATGTAAATCTGCATGTGTTATTAATTTAGTAATCTAGAAGCCTAGTGAGATTATATCCACAACGAGTTTGATACAGACTTAAGAATAGAAAGAAAATACAACTTAATATATAACAAAATAAATTGTTGAGATTAAATATACAGAATAGAGGCACAAATCCAGATAAGGTTTGAGGATGCCATGAACTTAAAATACATACGATAGGGACCTATAAAAGATATAATGCCATGATACAAGATTCGTAGTATGTGTATAATGTCATGATACATGAGTTATTCAATGCACGTAATACAAGTCATCCTAGGTATGATCTCATAGAGAACCGCTGCTCGATAATCTCCCTAAACAATCATCATCCTTACCATAAATGCCAATGGAACCCCCTCTTGATAATCCCCTACATTATCATCAATTTAAATTCAATGCATTTCGTGACTAAGCAAGCAATATAAGTATTAATCATTCTCAAGTAGATAGATTTATGCATTCGCAGTCATGATACATGCAAACACAAGAATCAACAATGTAGTATAGGGTATGCATGAGAAAACATATTCATAATTCAAGAACTACACACCGTTTGAATATAAAGAATAATTAAAAAAAAATACAACATCATAGATTAAGAGGTAAAGGAATATGCAAATGAACTATCATTAACGAATTACAAATATAAAAGAATACATTTAGTCTTTAAATTTGAAAGATGAGAAGTCGAGAAAAACCCTCTGAGTTTAAAGAAGAAAAGAGCTATTTCCGAAATGAGTTGAATTAAATTCAAATCAAAAGGCTAGCCCCAAGTCAAGAGGGATACACTCAGATAGAAAAATCAAACTCAAACTATCAAGGGATTATTTAAATTGCACACGAGATCAAATTTAGGTGTAGAAAGGATCTACATATGAGTTGTGAAAAGGAGAAGTTGAAATAAATTGAAAAAACTTAAGAATTTAAGAAAGAAAGAATTTAAAATCATGGAAGATCATTATAACGCCCTGAAAATCGGAAGTCGAGTAGGAGCCCAACTCCCAAGTTTTAACACATTACTTATGCAACATAGATAATGATGATTGAATATTGTTCGTACTAGTGCATTAAATATGAATGAGATTATACCAAAACAACACATCATACTCCAAATATATTTAAATTTACACAAGCGGAAGACTGTAATGGATATATAAGGTACATAGACGTGTTACCCAACCCCCAGACTGTAATGAGAATCTCTACGATGTGTCACATCAATCACATCAATCCCATCAATCAATCAATCCATCAATCCATCACATGTCAAGTACACATCACTTCCACCCCTTTTCCCAAGCAACCACAAAAGTCTTCACCTCCCATACCTCTCTTACACAAAAGGCCTCAAAAGTCAAGCTTTTCTTACACCTCCCATATCTCTCTTACACAAAAGGCCTCAAAAGTCAAGCTTTTCTTACACAACCATCATTCATCCACCCATCCATCTCTCTCTACAACACTCTCTCTCTTTCTCATTTCAAATCTCCAAGCAAAATTTTCAAGCTCCAAAAATTTTCAAGCTCCATATGTATGGAATTTTCCAAGTATCCCTAAGCTCCAAGTGGCCCACTTTCCTACCCCATCATCTCCCATCTTAACCTTCCATTCTCCATCTCCTTCATTGAAATCCAAGCTAAGGTGCTAAGGAACCCCTAGGAGCAAGAAGATCGGACGGTGGGTGCTAGATCATACTAGTTTTTCTTATTTTTATGATGGGCCAAGTGAGGCCCACCGATCAATGGTGTGGATCTCACTTGGGACCCTAAAATGTGGCCGATGGCCCATTTGGATCATCATGATCGTTCCATGATGGGGCCATTCTCTATGGACCCCATCATGATGTTTATTTCATTTGAAAGGTCATCTAGACCATCCATATTGGTGGGAAAAGGATCTCCACCGTAGATTTTAAGTTCTGATGGTCCCATGTGCTAAATGACCCACTTGATGTATGATTCATTGCAAGGGAGGGCTCATAGTGGCGGAGCCCTCCATCACAAAGCGTGTCCCATTCTCCATGTCTCTCTCCCTCTTTATTTCTTTTTATTTTGTTTTATTTTATTTTATTTTATGCAATAGGGTTGTGTGGCCCACTTGAAAGGACCCCCCCACCTTGAGGTATTTATTTTTATTCAAGTGGGGCCCACCTTATATGTTGTACCCACGACACCCATCACTGGTGGCCCACTTCATCAGGGCCCACCACAATCTATTTAAAAGAAAAAAAAAAAAACCGTCCAGCGTCTGGGACGCTGGACGTTTCAAAAAAAGAAGAAGAAAGGGACTGAAGAAAAGAAGGGCCTTTGGGTGGTCCACTTACTTAGGCCCCACCGTGATGTATTTGACAATCCAAGCCGTCCACCCTCTTACCTACAGTATTTTAGCCGTTGGGTAGAAGTTTGGGGCTGATTGGAAGACCTGGTGGGCCATAGCATCAAAGAATGCATCACTACCATTCAAGGATCCTTTTTCTTATTTTATTTCATTTTCTATCATAAAAAAAATTCAAACTTTGGACTCTTTGGGCTCGTCTTGGGCCAGGGAAACCAATGGATGGAGTGGATTTAGGCGATGTGGACCCCACCTTCGAAAATCCCCAAAAACTTGGTTTTTCTCAAAATTTTGAAAGAGGCAAGCCTCTGCCATCTGACATGCAGCAGCAGCGGCTGCACGCTACTGCGTGCAGCGTCTGGGATGGGCGGCCGCTGGCCACCCACGGCCCTGCACGTGGGCCCCACAGTGATGTTTATTTGCGATCCAATCTGCTCATGTGGTGGGCCACCTCCTGAAGTGGGCCCCTGCCAAAATTCAGGCCCATCCAAGGCTCAGGTGGACCACACCAGAGGAAACAGTGGTGGCTAAAGGCCTACCCTTGAAGCCATTTTTTTTGGCCATGGAAGTTTTGAACCAAGCTGAAATTTTTATTTTTCCTTCAACCAGGTTTGTTTGACCTTATCAATGGGTTAGATGCCAAATAAATATTACAGTGGGCCCCACATGGGACCCACAAGGATGCATGTCTCTTAAGTCCACCGTCCAGTGGACGGTGGCGCCCACCTTGATGTTGTATTGGCTCCACCGTCCAGCGAACGGTGGAGCCCTCCTTGATGCACGTGCCATCCCCACTGTCCAGTGGCAGTGGGACCCACCATGATGCATGTGATGCATCCAGACTGTCCATCCACTCGGTGGGATCATTTTAAGGCATGAGCTATTGGTTGGGTGGGCCACTCATATATGGGTTAGGCCCATTTGATTTATAACAGGCCTATGGGCTAGACCCATTTGAATTACAAAAGGCCTATGGGTTAAGCCCATTTGATTTATGAACGTTTTATGGGTTAGGCCCATTTGATTCATATAAGGCCTATGGACTTGGACCCACTTGATATGTAAAGCCTATGGGCTTAGGCCCACTTGATATTTAAGGCCTATGGGTTTAGACCCACTTGATATGTTTCAAGTCCATGGGACTAGGCTCATTTGATATATGTAAGGCCTAGGGGTTTAGGCCCACTTTGATATGCATACAAGGCCTAGGGTTAAGGCCCACTTGGCGTACATATGGGGTTCAATTGGTATGGCCCATTCGTTACCTTTAAGACCCATGAGTTAAGCTCATTTGATGTAATCCAGGGCCCACGGATTTTGACCCATTGCAATGCACATAAGACCCATTGGTGTGACCCATTTATGTGGCCCATCTGATGAATAAAAGGCCCATAAGATATGGCCCATTTGATATATATGTAAGGCCCAATGGGATGAACCTACGGTCCATTGCAATGTGTAATTCCCATACAGTCTATCTAGCGCTGTTTACAAAGATTGTACCTTGGGAGCAATGTTGGTTTGACGTCCACATTGCGAGTGTAATGTTAGTTAGATGTCCACATTACGACTCTCCTTAGGGCCCATTACTGGGTCGTACTTGCTGTGTATAAGCCGTCTAGGCCCATCCACGTTGTATGAATGGTTCAGCACTCATTTACATGTTTAGTATAGTTTCATGACTCATGATCATACACATCATATGTATGCTTGATATGAGGATTGTCTGATCATAGCATATGCCTTCGGGCAGGTTGTTATGGGCTCCTGGTTAGGCGGTGTTGCCTTACATGAGCGCACGATATGCGCAGGATTTGTTGCATGACTGGATAGCGTGAATCATGCATTTCGTATTTGTGTGACATGGTTATTATACACCCTAGCAACATCAGGGCCGTAGCCTCCACAGACGCATCGTGGTTGGCAGGATTGGATACCGAAAATCTTGTTCTACATGGGGTACTATAGATATCCCTGGGTGAAAGTCCCTAAACCCTTATGGTACCAAGAGGTTGCTCCAACATCTACACCGAGTGGGTAGATGAGCACTGAGTGCCGAATACCAGTTGGCTGTGCTCTCCACTGTGTCGTGGTCGGTTGGAAGGGGGTGTGGCCTTACCCGCCCGAGAGTAGGGGGCAATGTTAGGCTGAGTTTGACCAGCTCGAGGAATGGTTCCGCTATCGACGAGTCACGCCCGATATTGGCGGACGGATAGTGAGGTCTCTTCCACTTACCTTATTGCGCGCGATGTGGTGGCAATCTAGTTTAGAGTGTACTAGACCCCGGTGATATCTCATATTTGAGCTGTATTGATGTGTGGATATAGATGAGGATCTGTATGCTTGAGTTACATTGCACATCGCATGGCCTTGGGATGACCGATACCACTCATGTCTTGCATCGCATAGCCTTGGTACGGCTCATGATATTATGGATCCATCTGCATATTTTGCATTACTCTGACATTGCATGTTCATATTACTACCTTGCGCACACACTTTCACCACCCTCTAAGCTTTCTATAAGCTTATGCACGACCGTTGCGTGTAGGTGACGTTGGTTCGCAGCAGCACTGAGGCAGGAGCACGTTGTAGATCGTTTTGGAGTTTTTGTTCTTTACCATTGTATTTCCCTTTATGCTCATTGTACTTGTAAAGTTTTTGATCATAGTGAAAATGTAATGGATTTCTTGGTTGTTGTTTGTGGGTTATGCCATTGGTTATGCTTATTAAGAATCAAACTGACGTTGAAAATCCTCCTCGCAGCATCACAGGATCGGAACCTGGCGAATGGGCGCTGGGAGCCGAGAATGGGGTTCTACGGAGGCTGTCGGCGCCGGATTCGGCAATCGAAAATTTTGTGAGCCCGATTTTTCGAGTTTGGGGCGTGACCGATAGCACGACCACGGTGTTCCATACCACCATACCCGGCTCATGAGTCTTAGCGGATCGAGGTACCAATGTTAAACGGGCTTTGCACTGGTAAGTCAGTACCTTAGATTCAAGTAGTAACGTTCATATATGGTGAACATATATTAGGCCAATCGGGTTGCTTGACAAGCTCGATTGGTACGAGCATACGTCGAGCTGATCGACATGGAGTGCGTAAGCACTTCGTGTGGTCTAACCACTGTCGACTAGCAGTGTACGACTCAGATTCCTCGAACCTATCAGGTGTGGCAAAACGACCTCAGCCACAAACTCAGAAATCCTTACCGATTGTTTGGACTACGTCGTAGCCCCAAACACACTCCAAATAACAATATACGCATTTAGTAGCCAAAGATAACATGTGAGAATTAAAATCAAATATAAATATTACTTTAAGCAATTTGACAAAACACATACTACACATGTACTGTATATAGGCATTTCATCCTTATCCCACATAGTAGTAAAATAGGTTATATAAAGGATTCTATAACCATAGATAAAGAGTTTGAGAAAGAGTTTGAGAATCTCATCTCAACATCCTCATTACACGCATTTTAAACAAGCATTTTCACATTCAGGTATTTTATCAAACACTTAGGCTACACATATCATATACATGTAATTCAGTAGTTATAATAGGTTTTATAGCAAATCCCTTCACATGGAGTTCACCATACGTACAACAATCATGTATTTTCAGTCAATGAACATAGAAGACACAAATTATAATTCCATACTCATTTAGACATTTCAACAAACACGTGCAATGCATTAAAAACCAACATAGTTTACATATATACGTAATATATGAAAAACGTCGTATCTACGCACATGTGACAGCAATCAAGTCAGTCATAAATCATTACTGACATTGAAAGCTTTGAAAACCATAATCTAAACATTTATAATCCGCACCTTTCGCCGGTAGACTTGTAACGAACTTAGTTTAAACATTAAGTCTTTGTCTACAGTCTTTGTCTACAGGGCGACGACAACCTATAACATGAAGTAAGTTAGTTATTTCACCCTTTACTCTATTTGAATATCTAAAATAGATTAGGATTGGGATTTCTTACCCAAGTACGGAATCAGAATCGCCGGAATCGCGATACAGACGTGTTGGTTAAGCACGTGGAGTGACAGGGATTGAATCGTAGGAACAACTCCAACTCTCTCCCACACTTTCTCTCTTTCCTTCTCTTTCTTCTCTCTCTAGGGTTTAAAAATTCGTATGTGAAGGGAGAGAGAGGGTTTAAGGCCTTTATATAGGCCCAGAACTGATAGGAATGGCCCTAGGGCCATGGTATACTTAGGTTATAGCCAAAGGTTGGCTGTTTTGGTCCAATGGAGCTGTTCTGGAGGTCCCTTTTCTGCATGCAGTCAGACTTAAGCTCCCTGATATTGGATCTAGGTCAGGCTAAGTTTTTGGTCCGATTGAATTTGGGGATCAACCGTGAGGGACCTGTTTCAGTTTAACGGTCATCGGTACTCGATCAGGGCCATAAATACCCTGACATGTGTAGGACATTTTTCCTGATCCGAGGGTATAATTGAGTCAAAATCTAACGGTCTAAATCCTTAGATTTGTCCTGTAAGCGAGCGACTCAATTTACTTAAGTTTCAGTTTGTTTATTAAAGATATTCGTGTTTCTCACACACTTCGCTCCTGGCTTAAGTTGTGCGTTTTTGGGTATTATTAGGATTTAATTTTTGAGGTGGTTGTCAAGTTCAGTAAGGTGGTCATAATCGTATAGTTTCGGGATAATCGGACTTTCGATGTGCGGTCCGGGTCCGATACGGAGTTTCGTGATGCTCTCGAGAGCAACTGTGTTTTGAGATGGATCCTAAGTTTTTAAGTAGTGTAGCGTTAATGGTTCTACCCAGTTTGGGTCTTACAGATCGTATTTAAAGTGTTTAATGCTAATTTCACAGGTAATTTAGTTTAAAACTTAGTTAATTCACAACTACTGTCTAAAGGATTTGGTCCTTAGTGATTTCTGCCTGAGGTGATACTCGGGTCTTTGTACGGATTTTTTCGATATGTTACAATCACTCACTTGTTATATGTTGTCGAGACAATCCATATTTGGTGGAATTTTACCAGACTCGATGCGATTTGGGGCGAATTCAGATTGATATAGTGCGACTTAAATGTGACTTGGTTGTAACTCATCGCACATTCTTAACTGCTGAATTTCTAAATCTCACAGGAGGGTTTCCTAGTTTTGCTGAACTAGACCCAACCCAAACTCGGTTCGATTCCGTCTAGATTTCAACCTAGTGAATTGACGCACTGCATAGTTTCTTCTCTCTCTCTCTCTCTCTCTCTCTCTCTCTCTCTTCTCTTCTCTTCTCTCTTCTTCTTTCCCTTTCCTTCTCTCTCTCTCTCTCTCTCTCTCTCTCTCTCTCTCTCTCTCTCTCTCTCTCTCTCTCTCCCTCCCCTTCTCAGTAACATCAATAAGGAGTTGTTAGACTTGATAAGACCCCTGACTTAGTGAGTAACACTCGACTACTCTCCCGATTTTCTTGTTTCTCTCTTTCTTGTTTATCACAATTTTCTTGAAGTTATTTTATATATGATATCTCTACTGATCAAGAGAGATTTTATAATTATCCTTGAATGTATAACATAATTATGGTTCTTACTAGTTTGAATTCTTTTGTGACAACCATTGTCCTATTGTGATATTTTTAATATTAAAAAATATGGCATTGGAGATCGCTCTACTAATTTGAGATATGGTTATCTATACTATAAAAAAATAATGTCTAACTTGGTTGTTAGCGATGACGTATAATCCTATATGGCAATACAATAAAGTAAACCAATAGTTAAATAACTAGTTGTTTAATTCTCCTTATGAATAGCTCAACTTATAGTTTTTTTTTCATTTATGTCCTTCATAGGTTTGCATACCAATTAATGTGCACAATAGACATTGGTTTTTTGCCATTATCCATCCTTCCAAAAGAGAGGTTGCCTTTGTCAATAGTTTATTTAATGATTAGAAGGAGAAATACAAAGAATATGTCAACGCTTTAGTTGATGAATGTCTTTGTCTATTTAATATATGGGACAATGCTTTGGAGGATAAATGGAAATTTATTATGTGAGAGAGCCTCCCAAAGTAAATAAATATGGATGAATGCGGTGTTTACATGATGAAGTCCATTAACGTTTTTTTTTTTTTTTGGGTTAGCTTGTTAGTACACACCCATGTCAGTACACACACTTGATGTTAGCCACCCCCACCTAGGGATCGATACCAAGACCTCAAGTGTTGAAACGAGGTATCTCCACTCAGTTTGCCAATTGAGTTGTGGATCTGGGTGGAAATTCCATTAACTTCTTATGTAGTAATAGGTCTGGATGTCAATTAGTAGATTTTGAATACACATGTCGATATGCTTATCATGTATATGTATGATTTAGATGCGTCTACTCATATTACATTGTGTGTTAACATCCAAGAAGAAATTCATAATTTTAAATAAATCATCTTCTATGATTATCTCCAACTTTATAAGAAGCGAGAAGAATCAGGAGCAAAATGAAAAAGAGCAGTTAAAGGAATCGAAAACCCACCTAGTGAATGAACTGAAAATGAAGTTGAGGACTAAACTGAGAACGAAAGGGTTAAATTATCATAGAAGTAAAGTTCTTGGATTTTAATAATAACTGTTAAATTTCTTTTATAGAAATTGTGTAGATTGTAATATTAATATGAAAATTAATCCTATGGTCATTATTATTATTATTTTTTTGATGTATGAATTGTTGGTGGAGTATTGTAAGAGCATTTTTGTAAAAACTGTAGCATACTTGCAATGTATGAGTTATTGAAAGAATATATTTTTTTTGGATGTATGGGTTTCCTATATAGTGTATGCTAATTTTTTGAATGTATGACTTTTATAAGAACATCAATATAGAAATTGTAACATACTTATCGGAATATTGTAAAAGAGATGGGAACACTTGGGTGACATGGTTTGAAATCTTAGGCGATTGCGATTCGAGCACGTGGGCGATCATAGTTTGGTGATCGCAGTTTAAACATAGCAATTGCTATTTAAACACTTGGGGCAATGACGGTTATGGCGAATGGTTGCTTTTCTGACACGTGAGCGATTTTTGTTTGTACAAGTGTGTTCGATGTTGGAATTGGACGAGTGTGCGATCACTATTGTAATGAACAGGCAATCGCGGTTGTAAGGTGTTAAAGATCGCCATTTTCTTGAGTTTTCAACCGTTGTTTGCACAAGAGAGCAATTGGAGTTTGTGACGTTCTATCATTTATTACTCTTCTTTGTTACAATAATCTTTCCTCTTAAGACATTAACTATCCTTGTAACCAGGGCATGTTTTAAAAATTTCATTTCTATAAAATGAGAAAGACAATGTCATTTAACACTTTCTAGCTTCCATGGTGTACCAAGATGGTCTCTCACCGAGCGGTGCTCCCATCACTCGACCGTGGCCACTATCATGGTCCTTGCCTCTCACGACTGTTGTGCTAGTAGCACATTCAGAAAGGAAAATACCTTTCATTTGTTCTAACCTGTTAAAACTGGTCTTTGAAGATAATAAAGCCGATCTAAAGAAAGGTCCTTCCTATTCCTGAAGATGGTGTTCCCACACTCAAACATGGCCTCTAGCATGGTCTTTGCTTATATTCCAGTGATTGAATCCCTGCGCATTCCCTTCCTCATGTTCCAACAATCGAATCACCGCGTAGTCCCTTCCTGATGTTCCAACAATCAAGTCCTCGTCTAGTCCAATTCTTACTAGTAGAAGACCATATTAGGAAAGTTTTATTTTTCATGTGAATGTAATTAAGGGCTTGTGGTATTCCATGACCTGAAATGTAACAAGAATACAAATATTAATAGAATCTCTAAAAAAATTGAATCAAAATTTATGCCCACCCCTTTTATTTTTTTCTTTATTTTTTATTAAAATTTTTTTTTTTCTATGATTGTGGTCTCAACGAGATGGCATTTTGCATATATGAGTGATCACCGTATTAATGGGCAAAAGCAATCACAATTTGGATGATTAGCTATCGTTTTTGGAACATCCGGGTGATCATGCTTGTGACTAGCGAGCGATCATTGTTGGAATATATAGGTGATAATACTTACAACTAGTGAGCAATCACTGTGGGAACAAGCCAGCGATCACAGTTTGGTCGAGTGTGCAATCCTAGTTGAACGTGCAGTCAATTGCAGTTTGGATGTATTTGCAATCATGGTTGGAGCCATGGTTGTTGGATGTGTTTGCAATCATGGTTGGAGCGATGGTTGTGATACGTGCTTTCGATCGCTGTCTCGAGTGATTGCTGTTGGAACAAGTTTGCGGGTGCAATTGCGATTGCGGCTTTTTAAATTTTTTTAAATAAAATTATTTCCCACTCTCTCCTACTTTTTGAAGGGGGAAGGCCTTTAAGATGGGAGGGGTTGAGAGAAATTGCTTTTCAACTATGGAAGCTGTGCACATCCTAATTCCACACCATAGATAGCAATTCAGCATAGTACGGTATGGTAAAAATTCGAGAATTATTCAGTTCATGCATCGAAAGATACGACTAAAAATTTTCAGCTATAAAATATGAAAATGCTAAAACGTCAAAAACGGATTAGTTCAGGTATAATACAGTTTTACCTGAAAAGTTAGGGATAAAAAAATTGGCTATACAGGCCTTATGGATTGGATGGCATGGACATAACACAGTAGCACTTGCACATGCAGTAGCATATAAGCTGAGCTTTTACTCTTAGCTAAGTTAACTGTTTATTTAAATCCCAGGTTACACAAGTTAAATGGTCCAAATTATGTGTATTATTTTAGATGTATCATGAACCAAAAGTTATCGTTATTCAGTAATCTAACTGTTAATTTGTTGATTATGGACCGCTGGAAAGAAAATCCCAACGGTCATATTTCGACAAACAGTTGTCAGTGAATCAGTGGTAAGGGTTGGTAAAACAATATGAATTTAAAACTGTGACTTGGACACTGGTAAGCACATTTTAGTTGGTTAACTATGAGTTGATACATGCCATATGTACAATTCATGAAGATTTATACTCTGCCAGAGTATCAAACAAAGCCATTCACTATTGAGAAAAACTTTGATATTCTGGAGCGTGATGAATGGTATACATGAATTGCGTACTTGATGTATGAATAATTCAAATCAATCTCTCCAGATTGATCGTGGGAGTGTTACTTAGCAGCAATGGGTTACACAGTTTTGTTGGTTTAACGCAAGTTAATATAAGCCACATATAAATACATTAAGTGCCTGAGTATCAACAGTCATGCTCTTCCAGAGTATCAAATCAAGTCTTCTCCTCTGAGAAAAGAAACTTTGACACACTTGGCTCATAGGAATGGCATACTCTACGTATAATCAAATCAAGTTAAACCCTCTGAATTGTGGATCCCAATCGATGTGTTTCATGCAACAAAAATGATTCCTATTTCCTTAACATAGGATTGGTAGAAATTTTATTGGACAGTAAAAAACGAAGATTCCAACGATCATTTTTCAACAAAAAGTGTCTAATCGGAAGCCCATTGGGTACTGAGTAAATTCAGTGGGGTCCACCATGATTTATGTATTTTATCCACTCTGTCCATCCGTTTTAACAGATAATTTTAGAGCTTGAACATAAAAATGAAATATATCCAAATCTCAAGTGGAACACACCATAGGAAACAGTGTGAATTGAACATCTACAGTTGAAAATTTCTTGGGGGCCACAGAAGTTTTGAATCAAGCTTGTATTTGTGTTTTCCCTTCATCCTTGTCTGTGTGATCCTACGAACAGTTTGGATGAGAAATAAACATCACCGTGGGCCCTAGAAAGGTTTCAACAGTAGAAGTCATTATTCTAACTGTTTCCAATAGTATGGTCCACTTGATCTTTAGGTATGCTTACATTTTGGTCTCAATCCCTAAAATAAGATGGAAAAATGGATGGACCAGATACATTCATGGTGGGCCCAACAGAGTTTACTCAATACATAAGAGCACGCAATCCGGTTTCCTACTAATCAGGGGTCAGGATTGTTCAACCAATCTGATTTTGGGGAGTGTGGCTTACCAGCACTGGGTTCCAGAAAGTCTGTTCAATCATAACTGTTATATGCCAATGTGTACAGGTTTCGAATGCCGACGTATCTGGTATCATAGTTTGCCAGAGTTCTCTTTTAGGCTTTGCAACAGGCCACCGGAAGAGAATACTGCTGCAGCGGAAGGAGAAGATTATGTTCTGGCATTGGCCTGGATTGACTTTAAAAAAAAAAAAAAAACCTTTACAGCACATTCCATATCCAAATACGTATAAAAATGTCTTATGCACATTTTTACATCATGGTGGAAAGATGCAGGTATTAATCCATATTATTCCAGATAATATGCCGTTCAAAACGTTTTTGCAAGAACAGGCATGTCAGTCATGGGTCCTCCCCCCATGTCCAACAGGGCCAACCTATCAAACCTATAGGAAAGTCATACCAAGATCCAACTACATTACTAATTGCACTTGAACCATTCATTAGATGGGCTAAAGCCAACTGAGTGCAGGTCTGGTTAGCCAAAATGGGCACTGGATGGGCTAATCTGGGTCCAGATCAATGTTTTAAATATTGTTATCATGTAATGTATCGCAACCTTGAAATACGGACACATATCAGTTGTATCGCGTAATGTATCATTGTTGTTGGGAAACATCAGAAGATTGTGATATTAGTCGAAAATTTCATGGAAACTTCAAGGATTGTTGAAAAAGACATCAATACATACTTAGAAATCAAAACATTACAAAAAAAAAAAAAAAAGTGCACATATAAGGGTTTCCTTTATATGGGATCCTAATACATGCACTGTCTAACTGAACTGATGCAGGTATATTTAAAGTCTATTCATATAATTTAGAAATGTAAGAAGACATGTACGGAAATACAAACAATACATCCAAAAGTAAAAGAAGAATCACTAGATCATGTTACATACATGTTTGATTTTGTGTTTGGATACAAAGATTGCAACTAATTTGCGAGAAATTGAGTAATTTTGATTTTTCTCAATTTTCCGCAATATGCCCCATCTTTCCCAAATCTTGAAATCGAAGCCTCCAAATCTATGATTTTTCATCGAAAACATGAAGAACATAAGTTTGTAACCATTTAATGTGGTTTATAACTAAAAAATGGATTGAAAATCGAAAATGCTCACTTGATCGAATAGGTGGGATATATTGGCCCTACCTGTGCATTTTGTATCGCACATGTGGGATATAAGATATATTGTGGGATATATCGGCCAATATCGTCGATATTCAAAACACTGGTCCATATAAGTAGCCCAAAATGGGCCATAGGCAGGCACAAACTAATCAAACCAAGTTGCAACTATGTATCTCTGGCCTCTTCTTAACTTAGAAATAAGACAATTCGCAAGAATAAAATCACAGAGTTAGTCATGGCTTCTTAAACCACCCAACTCAAAGTGAGGTCTTTTGTTTCATAAACATGGGAACCATTTCATAAAACTAAATAAATAAACAAATAAAAGAATGGAACTTCAATCACCTCAAAAAACCAGGGCAACCTCTTTGAGCATAGAGTAGCTACTTTCAGTCCACAGTATGTAATGATTTCTGCCAGAGTTTGCATAATTGCATGCTAGCAATACAATAATTGTCTTACATGGACTTGCATTAGCTTACTGTAACCTCCAACAACAATGGAGCTTCAAGAAGAGTTCCCAAACTTGATTTAATCTTTTGAAGATGCTGGCGCACTTTCTCAACCCATAATGAGATCTGGCCGACGATTGTATACTTGAACTGGATCATCCCTACCATTGATAAATTATTGTTAGTTCCTAAAACATGTCCCAATAGAAATTAAAGTATGTAGACCAGAAGGAAATTCAGGGGTGCCAACAGGCCCTGGTTGAGCTGGGTCTATTCAAAATTTGATTTTGCTAAGACCAGCCCATTAACATTACTAGAAGGAATTTCATAGGGAAAGTCATTTACCAAAGTGGTTTGATGTCAATTCATTATGAGTATGATGAGAAATAAATGTGGAAAATTATACAATACCGCATGTTGTATTGTAATAAGGGTAAGGCACCAATCAGGCAATGGACAAGTGGCATATAAAGACAATTTTCAATTTTTTTTGGCCACATTTTAGGTCCGAGTGGCATATAAAGATATTTTTCAAATTTTAGGGACAAGTGGAATATAAAGACATTTTTTCAATTTTTTTTTTTTTTTTTTTGTTACAGATTTTAGGATATCACCTGACATACCGTGGTGGCTTACCCTATTACAATACAGCACGATGTATTGTATGCCTTTCCAACATACTTAGCAGGGAAATAGTAACTTCCGGTCTGGTAGAAATTTTTTTAGTGTTTAATGCATTCCCTTCCAAGTCTAATGAGAAGCAAACATGTAAGAAATTAATGGCTGCATATTTTGTAAGATACGGCTATCAATTACTGTTTTTGCTTCAACAGTCTCTTCAGGTTTTAAATATTTCATTGTTGAATCTAAAGGTGGTGGAAGAATTGCTACATGTTGTACAGTGATTATTTTTATTTTTATTTTTAATATACAACATGCTCTTTTCCATTATAACACATTTACCATATTAAAAAAATTTGGCCACTTGCTAACCAGATCATTTGCAGGGGACCTAGCTGAGGGACTGATTATCAGGTTTTGTCTTCTTATCAATTCTCCCCTTGAAACTCTTCTTCACAAGTGTCATTCTTTCAAAAAACTCAATCTCTTCCACCAAAAAATATGTAAAGCAATCCCATTGTAAGGCCCATCTGAGGGACTGATTGGATCATACAAAAAAATTGCATATCTGTACGTATATTGGAATGTAGAGAGACAAAGCTTTATACCTCATAGCTTTATACATAATAAATATAAATATTTTTATGGGATCACTGTCAGCTTGTTCTAGGTAGACTCATTTAAATCTAGTATTGGGGTGAACTTTGGGACCCAGACTTGCTCTAATGGGTACAAAATAAGATCCATACCTGTTTATTGTGGTGGGATTGGATACAATTATCCATCGGGTTGACCCAATACATTTAAACTCCTACGTGTATGCATTCATGAATATATATAGACAAGAAAGCATAAGGTAAAGAAGCAGGTAAACAATTTATCATACAAATACCTTTGTTTAACTTTGAGTATTCCTGTGCCTATCTGCATTGGTATGCCCATGATGATGCACTCACTCACTCCCTCGATCTGGTCAATCCTCCCCCTAATCGAAGCATTGAAAAGGTGCTCTCCCGTTTTCTCAAACGATGCAAGCATCAAAACACTATCTTTCATCTTTGCAATGCCAGCATTTGTGATTCCTAGCACCTGACCCTGGTAGAAACAAACAAATACACAAAAATAAAAGCCATCCCAATGCATGCACAGACGAGCACCACAACAATCAAAACTGATGGGATTTATTTTGTAGCACTTCATGCTGATGATCTAAATAAAAAAAGCAGAAACAAACGCTTACCTTAAACGTCATTACATCAGCCAAAAGCATCATGTGTCGAATGTCAATGCTCATTCCATGGGTTTGCATGGTGTACTTTATTTCATCAATGATACACTTTCTTGCAGCTTCGATTCCAAGTGTCTGCTCAATTTCTATAATATGATTACTCTTTGTTTTACGTCCATCAACTCCGGGTGTGCCCATGACTGCTCGTAGGTTTGTACTGCAATTGTTCAATGTATGCTGTAAATTTGTGAAAACTGGCATGCCTCAAATTTCTTAGCTTTTGTTTATCATGTTTATCAAGTAGATTCTAAAGGGATGAGTCATCCTAGCACACCACGCAAATTTGAAAAGACCTAATGTGCAATAGGGCCTATTTTAACCTGAGATTCATTGAGGGTGATGTTTCCTAGCCCAACCAAAACAAAATTAAAAAAACAAGGCAACATTTTATGGAAAGCCAACATACATTAACAAATATCAAATATCGATTATCTTCATAAGATAACCAAAATGCTGTGACCGTTTATTGCTGCATATATCTCCATATGGATGGCATTCATTCTTGATTTTTGCATTTAGAGTAGCAAACTGTTTTGCATCAAAGAAGCCATTGGAAGGATCAAAGCAAAGCTTGAATCCATCAATTATGGCGTCCAGCCATATTTTCATTACAAGATCTTTGGAATGAATCATTGAAGTGATGGGGACATCTACGCATGTAATTGAGGAGAAGGCGGGCCCCACTTTTGATTTGGATCGACGACGACATCTTTGGAGAGCCTCATAATTAGGGGGCTGCGTTATGGAGCATTGGAGTGGACCCGATCATCACATAGATTTTATCATCGGATCTCATGATCGTGGCCCACTACTATAAATGATCTAGGATTTTGAGTTTTAACTATTTTTATTATTAGAAACTTCATGAACGGATTTGATTGCTTAGATTAGTTATTGTATTTGCTTTAGCTTTGGCATTAGTGCACGCACATGGCGCAAGGGTAATTCTGTCTTTTTTGGGTTTAGGGTTTTCTTATAAATATAGCAATCCATGTAGGTATTGCAATGATATTTTATGAATAAAAAATCCCGTGTTTTCTTCCTCTCTCTCTCTCTCTCTCTCTCTCTCTCTCTTTGGGTTGAAGAATCGAATTGGGTGCGAAGCCCTGCCTTCCTCGAAGGGCTAACTACCGTGGTGCGAAGCAACATCCGCTCCAAATCATCTCCACCTTCTTACACAACACATCCATCACCCTCTACACCTCATCCACCTTCAGATTCACCCACTTTCGTATCCAAGTTTTCTCCTACAGCAGTGCACAAACAGATTTTCAGATTCTATCCCATCTGAAGGGCTGAAACTTCGGCGAAGTACTATGCACACGCCTTGCAACGGATCGACGCGAAACTTGGTATGGAGGCAGCTCATCCCTGGCCGATCCCAGCCTAGAAGTCAGTTTCCGACTTTGTGGGCCCCACACACGTGCGGACGACCTGTCACGCACGTGCATCCAGGACCATTTGCTGTCCAACGCACGTGGCTCATCCCATGTTCTCTTTTTCCTCTATTTTCTTCTCGTTTGACTAAAAAACCCCTTAATCCAAATCCCTAACCCTAAAGAGTCCCAAATCCCAATTATCCCAAATTTTCAAACCCTAGATTTTTCTCCAAATTGAAACTTAGTGAATCTCTTGAGTTGGGAACAATCCTTTGCAAGAATGGATGATTCTGACACTCCTTTGGGCTTGTTTGGCTTATAATTTTATTTAATCCAGCCCTAAAGTTGTGTAGGCCTAGCCTAGACCCCGTTAGATTCCCCTTTTTGAATGTTTGATAGTATGTAGGATGTGGAATTTTGCGACTGTTTAAAATTGGTATAATCTCAAGCTTGATCTCTTGCATTCCACATTTAATTTCATATCCTGCATCATGAAGACTTATAGACAAGCTCTAGTAGTAAGAATTGGTGAATATGTTTGTATGTGTGTATATGTATGAATTCATGATTGAATGGACGGTTGGTTGGATGGATGTACGTGAGTGTGTCTACACAAAAAAAAGATAAAAAAAAAGCTCCTGGGAACTGGTTGTCATGGGAACTTCGTGAGAATTTTTGACCTGTGATGCGAGCACAAAATCCGGACGGTCCACTGGATGAGTCACCTCATGAAACCCCTTGGGCTAACTTTTTGGCTTGAACCAAAATCTGGTGGGATATAGTGATGAGGAAATCCACAATCCCTTGATTTGCCTCACCTTGATATGGCCCACCAAAATTTTTGATCAGGCCAAAAAGTGAGCCCTGGGGGTTTCATGAGGTTACTCATCTGTTGGATAGTCCAAATTTTGTGCCCACATTACGTGTCAAAAGTTCTCATGAAGTTCCCATGAAAACTAGTTCTTAGGAGAACATCTCTCTCTCTCTCTCTCTCTCTCTCTCTCATGTGTGTGTGTGTGTGTATAGTAGGTCTCAAGTTCAACCTGTTGGACACAAAGTACAAGCCAACCAATGGATAACATCCAACCTATTAAGTGCATGTGACATCCAAACCTTCCAATAGGTTGCTCCCACCATGAGGAACATCTAATGGAAAGATCATCCCTATCTACTTATCAGGTGGGCCACACCATAAAAAATAATTTGAAGCCATTAATAGAAAACAAAAAGAAAAGTGTGTTGCACTAAGTCGATTTTTTTTTACAAGGCGATCCTCATGATATAGCCAACATATTGGACGGGTTGGATGTCACATGTGATCCTCATGATACGGCCAACATATTGGACGGGTTGGATGTCACATGTGATCCTCATGATACAGCCAACATATTGGACGGGTTGGATGCCACTCACATGTGAAAGTTGGAAGTTATTAGCTAGGTGAACCATAACTTACAACCTTCTCAAATAGACACGCACGCACGCACGCACACACACACACACACAGAGGGAAAAGGCACTATGGGGTCGACCTTATGGGAAGCATCCCATGAGGTCAAGCTTTATGGGTGTGCCACCATGATGCGTGATGGACATCCATCCCATTAATCAGAAGCACCCTTCCATGGTGAGCCATGGGCATAAAAATCAGGCCAATGCCATGACTTAGGTGGGCCACACCACAAACAATAGTTAAGAGTGGATGCCCGCCCATTTAAACCTTCTTGATTGTATTTGGGGCCCAATGATATGTGGTTTAGACATCCAACCCATCCACTGTGTGTATCCCACTTGGATGAGGGGTCACACCAAATTTTTGGCCATTACAAAACTTAGTTGGGCCCTACCAAGTGCTTTTGGATGTTTTAGGCATGATTTCCCATGCTTTTAGATGGTGTGGCTCACTGGAATTCCGGCTATGTCTGCTTTTTGGCACATCCTCTAACCTAGATGGGACCTACCAAATGCATGGTGTGGATGTCCATCACGCATCATAGTGGAGCCCACAGAGTTTGACCTCATGGGAAGCTCCCATGAGGTCAACCTCATAGTACCATTTCTCACACACACACACACACACACACACACACACACACACATCCAAGCCCACCCAATGCACTAGTGGGCCCAACTAAGCAATGGTTGTATCGTATCCTATCGATTTGGTTGATACTAGCTGCAATGCCCATATCAGCCGATATGCCACAAGTTACACACACACACACACGACACTCTTAAGTCTAACTACTTGGACCATACCTCAAGTCCAACAAGCTTTGGAATAGAAAATTAGTTCACGATTAATTAATGATAATAAATGTCACAGAGAGGAAGAAAAGGGATTGCTCGCTTGGCTGGGCCCCACCGTAGTGTTCATGAGAAATCCACCTCGACTATTGAGTGAGTCACCCCATATTAGAGCCAAGGAAAAAAACCTTAGCAACATCCATGATACAAGTGGACCACACAATTAGATATAGTATGTAGGGCAACACTCACTCTCCAAACTGTTATCTTTGGTGTGGGCAGTGGCCCACCTGAATAACGGATGGGCCTAATTTTTAGGATGTAGAACTAAATTTTAGTGTTTCATCTAATGGTTAGAGTAGGTTTCGTAAGAATCATCATGGTGGGCCCTATAGAAATCAAGGGTGGAAGTCTCTCTCCTAACCATTTCCCTTGGTGTGGCCCACCTGAATCATAGGTCATCTTGAATTTTTTCTTGATGGGCCTCACATAGGATTCCACATCTAATGGTCAAGGTGGATCTCACATACACAGTGGGCGTCTATCTTAGCCTACTATGAGAAAAACACGTATTCCCAAAAATGGAATTTTTAAGTCCAACAGGTTAGACCACAAGTTATACTCCACTCATATGGTAACTTCCTAAGTATTATGTGCATGCGACATCTAGACCTTCCAACAGGTTTGCCCCACCACGAGGATCGCCTACTACAATGGTCAGTCCTTTACACAAGTGGGTCACACCATAGAAAACATCATCCAAAATTGGTAAATAGCAAAACATAAGTGTGTTCCACTCAATGAGTGGATGCTGCTAAGTTTTCAAAAAGGTGTTTCTCATAATGGGGAAAACGTATTGAACGGTTTGACTTTGTATACACATAAAAGGTTGGAAGTTATTAGTTAGTTGGACCTTAATCTATAGTCTATTAGTTTGGACTTGAGACATTCTCAAAGTTGGATTACTAGCATAGGGCACAATACCCACGCCGTTACTGTCTATATATGGCAAAACTCTTATGGCCCCACCATGATGTATGTGTTTATCCATGTTGTCCAATCATTTTTCCAGCTCACTTTAGGGCATGAGCTAAAAAATGAGGCAGATCCAAATCTCAGGGGGATCACATCATAGGAAACAATGGTGATTAAATGCCTACCATTAAAAACTTCCTAAGGCTCACTATAGTGTTTATTTGCCATCCAACCTATTGAGTAGGTCATACAGACTTGGATGAAGGGAAAATACAAATATTAGCTTGATCCAAAACTTTTGTAGCCTCCTAGAAGTTTTTAATGGTTGGCATCAATCACCATCGTTTCCTATGGTGCGGTCCACTTGTGATTTGGATCTACCTCATTTTTGGGCTCAAGCCCTAAAATGAGCTGGCAAAATGGATGGACAGTGTGGATAAAACACATACATCATGGTGGGGTCTTCAACTTTTCCAATAGCACCACCATCCTGGTGCTGTGTGCTAGGCTACACTTGCCTAAAAAATGGGAATTTCAAGGTAGGCACCGTTTTATTTGACGGGTGCACCATGATTTATATTAGATATCCACTCCGACCATTAGATGCCACACCAAAATATAGTACTAAAACCTAAAAATCAAGATCATTCGTTATTCAAATGGGCCACACTAAGGGTTATAGTTTGGAGGGTGAGAGTTGACTTGGACACTTTTTCCACGCGTAGTCCACATGAATTATAGATGGGGCTTCTTTTTGGGCCTTAAGCCTAACATGAGGTGATGCACCTGTTGGATGGGATAAACTTCACATAAACACCATAGCGGGCTTAACTAGCCACGACCCTCTTTTCTTCTCTTCCTTCTGTCATTTATTACGAGAGTAAATGTGATAATTAATCACCACCATTACCAAAGTGGTGGTACGGTCCAACTGGTTGGACTTGAGAGTGTCCTCTCTCTCTCTATCTCTCTCTCTCTCATATATCCATGTGCTTGTGTGCATGCACGCATGCATGGATGGATGGATCATGCATGTGTGTTTGTGCGTAAGCATGGATGGATGGATCCACCATTTTCCCCATGTTTTCTCAATGTTTCCCTGAGTTAACGATACATGCTTTTAGGCTCCACTAAATGGAAACTTATTATTTCATTCCTAAAAATACAATATGAGTATTTTTCGCCATTATTTGATTCTTAAATATGCAAATATGTGTATTTTCGCATCTCCTGAAGTATCATTAAAAATTTCCACCATTTTCCCCATGTTTCTCTATTGTTTCCTTGAGTCAGTGTTACATGCTTTTACACCCCCATTAAAGAGAAACATATTATATATGAGTCTTTTTTGCAATTATTTGATTCCTGAATGTACAAATGTGTGTTTTTAGCATCTACTAAAGTTACATTAAGAATTTCCACCATTTCCTTGGGTTTCCCCAATGTTTCCCTCAATCAACAATACATTTTCGAGAATCAACAATAATATTGACGATATTGATACATGTTTCTGCATCCCTAGCTAGCAATATATGCAGTGATATCGATACTACGAACATCGACTGGGAGTTCTGTAATCTGGTTTGTTCCCTATTTCCTAATAGTTAAGCTACATGTGCGAAGTTCCTTAAAAACCTTAACAATAAGGGTACCTTGATTTGTTGTTGCTGTAGATAATTGACCTTGTTTAAAATCGGACCCATTTATAACTTGGGTCAAATTATAGTCCATCATTCTATAGCCGTTTAAAAATTGGGTCCCGTGCCTAGTTGACAATTTGATTAATATTTTAATATTAATATCTACTAATAGCTTATTAATGTGTCTCTAGCAAATATATTAATATCTCTCTTACTTTAAGAGAAGCACGCTCTCTCTCTCTCTCTCTCTCTCTCTCTCTCCTGTACATATGGGCCTCTTTGGCCATAAAACTTTGTAACTCCCACCATGTAGGAGGTATGACCTATGGTTTTGATTGGAAGGTCCAAATCATTCAATCAGTTAACTATTGTGCATAGCTATTATCCAGTACAAAATTCTTTGCAACATGCAAATTGATGTGGAGTTAAAGGGGGCCCTACTATAATCATTTGGACCATTGGATAGGAATTTTCTATTGACTATGGATGGCTAACTTTGAGATGATTACGACCACTCAAATAAGGGCCTGCGAAATAGATGATGAGACCACTTTTTTACTCTTATTGTCAATTTCTCATGCCCTTACTTTTGTTGGTTGGGATTATCCAATCGTGGTTATTTTTGGCTCACATTGAATCTATGGGGCTATTTGGATTCAGGAAAAGTTGTGTCATGCACAAGTAGTTGTGACAAAAGTAAACATCCATGGTGTGTCAATTTCTTTTGACATGTGAACCTAGGCACTTATGGACAAGTAGTCTAAGATATGCCTAGTAAAGCATGGATTGTCTCTACTCAAGAGGTGGAATGACTAATCCATGACACTTTAATAATTTGGCATATGAGTACTCTTATCCATGCGCATGTGTGACATGTTCTAAATGTACCACGTGTGCAATCGCAAGCACCTCACATGTGGACATGTGCCACCAGGGTGTGCAGAATTGGTTACATATCGGCTGGTTACATATCGGCTGATACGTAACAGTAACAACTGAGACCGTTATGCGTTATAGGGTAGTAACGGCCACCCACTCATTTTTGTAGCCGTAATGGACATTACGGCCCTGTAACGGCTGTTACTGCCTAGTAACAGTCAGGGCATAACGGTTAGAAAACGACTATATTTTTAAAATTTTAATCTCTCTTTTTTTTTTTCTTTTTTTTTTTAAGCTCCGATTTTTCACATTTGTTGATACTTTTCTCTTCCAATTTCTTCATAAACCATTTTATTGCTAATTTCGACCACCTTTAACTTGAAATTAAGGATCAATACAAGTTATATCAAGGATTTTCTTGATTCGAAACTCCGTGTGCCATTTTCCAGAAATTATTCGAAAATAGGTATTTATACTTTTTGTTCAATGTATTGTTATTTTAATGGTAGAATATGATGTGTTAATCATAGTAGAACATATCAATGTCCATTTAATAGATTATGGTTGTGATTTTATATTTTTTTCTATTTACGCACTATTTTTGGCCATTTTTTTAAAAATTCAAGAAATCATTTTTTATTCAATGTATTGCTATTTTAATGGTAGAATATGATATGGTAATCATAGTAGAATATATTAATGTCCATTTAACAGATTATGGTTGTAATTTTTTTTTTTTTATTTACACACTATTTTCGACCATTTGTTTTTTTAAAAATTACCGAAATCATTTTTTTATTCAATGTATTGCTGCTTTAATGGTAGAATATGGTGTGTTAATCATAGTAAAACATATTAATGTCCATTTAATAGATTATGGTTGTGATTTTATATTTTTTTATATATTATTTTTTCTATTTTCGGCCATTTTTTTTTTTTTTAAATTCGAATTATCATTTTTTATTCAATGTATTGCCGTTTCAATGATATAATATGATGTGTTAATCATAGTAGAACATATTAATGTTCATTTAACATATTATGGTTGTGATTTTATATATTTTTTAATTTTTTTCTATTTTCTTATTTTGGACAGGTTTTGAAGCTTCTTAGGATTTAGAATATAAAATCATCTTTATTGATTAGATTCAGAAGTTCGAACTTTCTGTTATTAATCTATTTAGATAAGGTTTTGAGATTTTAATTAATTAATTCATTCTCCTATAAAAAGTAAAAACTGTATATAAATTTAAAGAATCGAGTAGAGTCACAATCTCACATAGACATAAGTCATATCTAATCTACCTACGGAAATGATTGGGTCTGGCCAACAAGTGAGGATATTGGATGACGACATTGTCAGAGGGTTGGTGGTACTAGGCACCAAATGAAGTGCAACTATTGTGAGAGACTAATAACAGGTGGAATTACCTGTCTCAAACAACATTTGGCACATCGAAATGGTTAAGTTGCAAGATATACTAGAGTACCAAAAGAGAGTGATTTTAATGTAAGCCAGTTTGAATGAGTTGACGGGTAAACGTGCTATTGGACAGAAGAAAAAAGATGAGATTTTGGATGTAGCCCAACAGGAGGTGTTTGGTCCTGAATATATGGGCGTTCATGATGAAAATATTATTGATTCTAATGAAGATTCAGATCAGTAATTAACTATAGCTAAGAGAGCTTACGTCTTGCTCATGAAGAGGAAGAACGTCGCTGTATGTTTGGCGTGAGTGGGTCAATATGTGATACAAGGGGGGCAGTGGGAGTGAGAGTGTAGCGTGCGATTGCTTTTGCAAGTTAGGGAGTAGGTTTGGTGGGTTACGACGTATGTTTGAGAGCCGACGAGAGGCATCTTCACGTGATGCCCCTATACATTTGGATGAAAAAGTAAATGAGCCTAGGAGACCCTCTATTGATCCAATCCTATTTAAGAAAGAATCAACTAAACAAAAGAAGATAAAATAAATGTGAAGTAGAACTTCCGTTGCGAAGCTAGGTAGGGCAGCGACAAAGTTATTTATACATGCCAACATACCTCCTAACGCGGCCAATTTTTCATATTGGTAGGTGGTAATTGATGCAGCAGCAGAAGCAGGTGAAAGAATTAAAGCTCTCACGGCTAGGGAGATCAGGGGAAAATGGATAGATGCAGAGTATGAAGATGTGAAAGCATATGTGGCTACCTTTAACCTTATATGGCAGGTCAGAGGATGCACGATCATGTGCGATGGTTAGACTGGCCCAACCAGACGCAACATAATCAACTTCCAGGTGTACTGCCACTTGGGAACTATATACCACAAGTCAATTGATGCATTAGCCACAACAAAAAATTCCAATTATATTTTTAGACTAATGGATAAAGTTGTTGATGAGATTGGAGAAGAGAATGTGGTATAAATTGTGACAGATAATGAAGCATCATATAAGTTTGCAGGACATAAGTTGATAAACAAGAGACCACATATTTTTTGGTCACTATGTGCTGCCCATTGTATTAATCTTATATTGGAAGATATTGGGAAGAAGAAGAGTGTTAAAGAAATGGTTGAAAGGGCAAGAGAAGTGACAATGTTTATTTACAACTATAATTAAATAGTCGCAATAATGAGGAAGTTCACGAAGGGACGAGAGTTGCTGAGGCCCGCGGCAACTAGATTTGCAATAAACTTTATAGCCTTAGAGAGTTTACGCCAGCATAGGGGAGAGTTGAGTGAGATGTTTGCTTCCCGAGATTGGCTCAACACAAAACATGGGTAAAAGACATCAGGGACACCGGTTTAAGTAGTGAACATCATATGGGATAAAAAATATTGGAAGAGGGTCAAGTCGATCCTAAAGGTGATGGAGCCACTAATGAGGATACTCCGCCTTTTTGAAATCGACGAAGCACCTATCATGGGCTTCCTATACGATATCATGGATAAGGCGAAGTTGGCAATTCAACATGATTGTACAAGCTGTGAGTCTTATTGGAAGATGATCGACAAGAGATGGACAAAACAACTTCATCACGATCTTCATGCAACAGGTTACTACTTAAATCCTAGGTACAGATATGCCCAATCATTTCTTGCGGATAATGAAGTTTGTGTTAGGTTAAAGAATGTGATAAAGAGATTAGAGCCTAACTTAGATATGCAAATAAAGGCGTTGAATGAATTAAATATATTTAGATATCGCCTGGGTAGCTTTGGAGATGCTCTTGCACAACATGCAGTATTTAGGTTACAACCAGTCAAATGGTGGATGAATTTCGGAGAGAGTACGAAGGCTCTCTAAAAAATTGCAGTAAAAGTTTTAAGCCAAACAACATCTTCTAGTTGCAAAAGAAATTAGAGTTGTTTTGCATTTATTCATTTAAAGAATAAGAATAGATTGTAAACTAGGACATAGGATAGACTTGTCTTCATGCACTACAACATGAAGCTAAGAATGCGACGACATCATAGGAGCATTACAGGCGTCGATAACATGGACTACTGTCTAATAAACTTGGATAATATTTATGATGAGGACCCGCTTCAACCTTGGTTGGAAACAAGGGAAAAGTAAATTGAAGAGGATACTGAAAAATTGAAAATTGATGACCACTAATATGCGCAACGCAACAAGAAAGTCTTACAGCTGTGTTAGACCCACAAAGAGGGGCAACTTCATACAAAGTACGACTCAAGATCAACGGAGGAGTACGAGCAATAGTAGCAGCCCGATCGTGTCAGATGATGGTGATGACGCCCCTGCTCCTAGTGTTGGCACTTCTGGTGTTGCTTAGCATACCATACAGCTGTATACAGATCGCGAGGCCGATGAACATCGACAAGGTAGTACACGAGGTCGGACTTATGAGTGTATTAAGTCACGATACAGCCAGCAGGAGGAGGGTAGGTCTAGTGGTGCACTGGGTCCGAGAGGTCCGGAACATAAGCAGACAACACATGGTCTTGGGCATTATGATGGATATTCTTATGACCAAATGAATTATGATGGTTATAATTATACTGAGCCTGTTCCATCACATTCATGTTAGTACTCCCGATCCATATACATATGATTATAGATTTACAGATCCAAATCCAAGTTACTCATCACAGACACTCTCAATCTCAAGATTCTCAACAGCCTTAGTACGGGCATTAGTATGGCTATTCGACAGGCACTGGTGGATATCCTTACTCGGGATTGGATTCGTTGCCTAGTCAGGATCAGTCATCCGCTGGTTTCGTTGACCTAGTATTTCCTTTTGGCACTGGATATTATGGATATGCAACACCTCCACCTATTGGATAGCAGCAACTTGGTGATGACGATGGTGACGGTGTGGAGGTCGAGCAACCACAAAAAGCAGATTTTCATTTTGGTGATGACTTGTGAATTTTATTATGGTAATTGTAAGTATTGTAGTAGTACTATTGTTATATACCCATTAGTCCATTACCCACATATTCACTAAGCAAGCACACACTTGATACTTGACAACCAATCAAGTAATCCTTAATCAAGTTGTAGAGTATATCAGACACTACTAAATTTTAATTTTTATTTATTTATTTTTTATATATTCTTGACTTGAGGATGATAGGAGTCACATGACAGGAATCATAGCCACAAGAATATAGGACAGGAGGAGAAGTCTCTGACAAGTGATAAGTGATAACATGTTGAAGAATGAAGACTATAAAATAGAATGAACATTGTAATTTATGGAAGTCTCGACTCTAGTCTAGACTATACAAACCTCAATCCTAAGTCCTCACTCCTCCTCAGGTATGTTAATAACTTAGTATAGAATAAATTATGAAAAATAATTGCAAACACCTACACATGTAAAATATTTTGAAATTACATTCATTCTAATATATCTATCATTGATATTAGATAGTTAGAAAATTAAATATATGAGTTTTGCATTCAAATCCAGGTTGTTCGGTTCATAAATTCATCAGATAGTCTGATACAACTTCTCACCAAAGAGTGGACCATTACACCACCGTAAACATGTTCTAAATTATAAATGAATGCATATTTGACATATTTAGAATATTCCCGATTTAATGAATATTTTTACATATTTTATTGACTTTTTTTTTTTGGCACCATTATAGCCCCGTATTGGCCGATACGGGGTGTATCCGTATCGGTAACGACAGGCACCGTCACGTCCACTGATATCAATACAGAACACCTTGTGTGCCACCAATTTTCAAGCACCCGAAAATGTGACACGTGTCAAATGCACATGTCAATGTCAAGGTGTTCAATAACAGTACAGTAGCTATAACGGCCGTGACGACCCTTTTTTTTTTTGGAAAAAAATGTCACGAACTTGTAATGGACTGTTATGGGGTTATAATAGTCGTTATAGGCCATTTTTCAATAATGGTTGTTACGACACTATAATGTGTAACAACGGACACTATTACCATGATTGTTATGTCACCATTTTTGGATACTTTTGTCAATATGCTATCATATATATTATGCTCCCCATATGTACTGCAAGCCATTCTTCCTACCTATTCTAGGGGGTCTGACAAACAAAGAAGATACAACTGGCCGTGACAACATGTACACAAATAATTAGTGGCGACATGCCCATGGATAGCCAGTTGCGAAACAACTTGGGTCCACAAACAATTAGTGCCAACAAGATGTCCATGGATAGCCTATCATGACACAACTTGGCTTGAATCCAAACAGCCCCTATAGTGGGCCCCACAGATCCAATGGCCATTGTAAGCCATGTTGGTTGGACATACTTAGGCCCCAAATAATCTGCATCAAAATAAAGTACAAAGAAATTGTTGGATCTCTCCAGATGTACTTTGTTAGTCCCCTCCCCCCCCCCATTCTTTTTTTTTTTTTCCTGTTTTACCCTAATTCTTTCTACTTCTATATTTTAAATTGTCTACTTAGGATGCTAGCACAACATCATGGTCTAACTGGATCAAATAGACAATTGAACCCATTCCAATCCAATTTCCAGTTTGATGACTAGTTCGACTTCACATTGATGTATGATGGAGAACTGGGGTAGGTGTACAATGAGTTGGTTAGTGTAAGGAAACTAGTGTTGGAGACCACATGCACCCCGTCAACTCATCTAAATTGCAATGACTTAGATGTCCTGAAGCCATGCTCGGTAGATTAGTGTGACAAACTTCAAGAAAATAAGTCTTCAAAAGCATCGGAGTCAAGGTTATACAGATGGTACCAAAGCTTGGAAGACAATGAAAAAGTTCAAATCCAAATTGAGTTTGCAAGTCTATGTCATAATCATATCTACATCCAGCGTTTCCAAATCTCGAAATCGAAGCTCTCAATCCATGATTTTTCATGCAAAACATGAAAAATGTTGGATTTGTAACAATTTGACACTGGTTTAACATGATTTATAGAAAAAAGTATCGAAAATCGAAAATGCTCACCGGATCGAAAATGTGGGATATATCCCACTGCTTGTGTGTTTCGTATCACTTAGGTGGGATACAAGATATATCGTGGGATATATCGGCTGATATCATCGATACTTAAAACACTGTTTACACCTAGTATAAATGTAAATATTATCCAATGGATGAATGTTCCATACATCACTTTTCAATGGACACATGTTTCCACTAAGGAATTTGTGTATTCTCTGTGATATAGAGTTGGTGAGCAGCTATAGCCCCGAGTTCCTTCTGCACAAATATGCAAAAGGAACCAAAAACTATTCCATGTTAACCATTTTTATTATTCTTTAAAAGCTGCAACTTTGAGGGAGACATTCAATATTAAATCAGAGTAGGCATACATCAACATCATCATCATCATCATCCAGTCTTGTATCAGCTAATTGGGTCGCCTTCATGAATCTTGTTCTACCAATCATTCCTATTTAAGGCCACATCCTTAGTAAGTGAATAAGCTTGCACATAAATAAATGAAAACAAAAGCTCTTCATATTGACCATTCCGTTATTCTTGAAGCTACACTTTTGAACAAGACATTTAATCTTAATGAGCATGGGCAGCCATAGTCATCATCATAGCATTAACCCAGTTATTTAGAGTCAACTTTATGAATCTTGCTCTGCTCATCATTTGTAAGGTCCTATCCTTAGTGAAAAAGGCTTGCATATACCTTCTCACCATCGTCCTTACAAGCCCTTCCATCAAAATCTGTCACCTCCCTTACTTGGTGGTCACTGATTTATGTAGCACATTACTGAATAATGTCATCAGCTCTCCATCATTTTTCTTCTATTGGAGCTGCTGCCAAGCTGCCTGGTATGTCCCACTCTTGATTCTATCCCTTCTGCACACCCACCTTAATATACTCATTTATGCAACAGTCAGCCTTTGCTCATGTTGCCTCATCATTGCCCAATTTTTCCCCATGTAGTATGGCCGGTTGTTGTATTTTTTTCTAATAAAAATATCTGAGTTCAATTGGAAAACAACACTCTAGAAGCACATCTCCACTTCATCCATCCAAGTCTACTTTTACTAAAATAATCCTCATTGACTCTTATCTTTTCATGTAAAGAGCTAAGTAATGAAACAAGTCGCTTTGATTAATCTGCTGGCGATTTATATTAACTGAAGTACTAAACCCTCACCCCTCTAATTATTTCTTGGAGTTGATATAGTAGCATTCCAATTACCGTATTGGTTATGCAACTTTGGAACGTATAATCTAGTTCCTTCCTCCAAACCTCCAATTTAGCATTCTCCCTTTCTCTAGTATCATCGACCAACACCACATCATCCAGAGGGATCTCTTCTTGATTACTATCGGTTAATTCATCTGTTAAAAGTGCAAAACTGTACAAGCTCAATGCCCATCCTTGATTGAAGGCCCAACTCTACAAAGAACTCAATTGTCTCACCATAGGCCGTTATCACCCAAGCAACAAAACCCTCATAAATGAATTTAATGATGTTAGTTTATCTTCCTAGGATCCCTTTACACCCTAGAACTCACCGAATAACCACCTTAGTTACTCCATTGTAAGCCTTCTCAAAATCCATACAAACCTGCGTAGATTTTCTCCCTTCTCTTTATACTTTTTCATTAATTGTTTAAATGAGAAAATAATGATGATTGTTGACATCTGGAGGTGTACACGAGTCGAACCGAGTTGAGCTTGGCACAACTCGACTCAACTCGACCACTAGTTGACCCCAGCTTGAACTCGGCTCGGCTCTGTCCTTGAGCCTGACTGGCTAGCTCAACTCGGTTCGGTCAACAGCTCGGGCCAGTTCAAGCTGAGTTCGAGCCAAGATAGAGCTGAGTTCCCCTATGCAGGATTTTCACAAACACATGGACTACACCTTCAAATTCTCACTATATGTAAAACAACAACAGCGGTTTTACAGGTATTTCATCAAACACCTTGTAGGCAACATCAAAATCAAGAAAAAGGGGTATTTGTTTCATATACATACCTTCCTTGCCACCAGTTGACACTTCGTTGAGTAATTTGATCAAACACTTAGTGAGCAAACATCAATATCAAAGTAACTGAGTCACCGAACTGGTTCGATCCGAGTTCGATTCGAGTTGGGGTTCGATCTGAGTCGAGTCGAGCTCGGGCAAGCTCGAACTCGGTTCAAAATTTTTTCGAGCTAAAAAAATCAGCTCGACTTGACTCGAACTCAATTTCGAACCGAGTCGAATCGAGCTTTTTCGAGTCGAGTCGAATCGAGCTAACCAAGCTAACTCGGTTCATGCATAGCCCTATTGACATCCCTAGCACTAATTCTCTATTGGTTCTATTTTACTCATTCATTCAGCACCCTCTCTTAAAGCATTAAAATGCAACTCATTTGACTCCTTGCTTATTCGTGCACCATTGTGCATCTCCTTTGTTCTTTAAATAATTACAATTATCCTACTTCTCAAATCATTTTACACTTCCATTCATACATTTTTGTTGAAGAGACTAGTTAACCAAACCAATCGAATTTGGCATAATGTCCTCTAGACCACTACTGGTATTTCATTTTCCCCGCAATTTGCTTTCCATTTTTCATCCTTGATAGAGCTACCTTTACTACCCACACTCTCCCAACTCCCAAGGGTCTAATACTCATTCTATCCTTTCACAAAAGCCTTGATTTAACAACCTGTGAAAGTAGCCTCTCCATCAATCCCAAATCTCATCAACTCTCACCAAGACCCTCTTGTTGCATCTAGTATGGTTTTGGCCTCCACCATTCCTCACCCTTATTTTTGCTAGCCTTTTTATATCACTCTCTTTCCAGTATTCACCTATGGCATGGTTAATCATGTCTTTTTCTTACCCTTGTTTTTGCTAGCATTTGCATGTTTTTCTCAGTTCTTTACCTATCACACAATATATCATGTCTCATTACCCTTATAGCACAACAAAACACCTTTTACATCTTCAATTTCATTCTCTTATTTTCTTCTCTAATTCAACCATGGGCCTAGAGTTAATAATAATATCATGCATGCATACATGAAACCATATGAACCATTGAAGAGAGAGAGAAAATCTATAAAGACTGCACAGGCATAAAAGACTAACCCTTCTATGAGCAGGTTGAACTTGTTCTTCTCCTTGTCATGATTAATAACCGCACGCTCAACAGTAGGGATGCCCTGTGCATTAAAACCGAAAAAAGAAGTTAAATTAATACAAAATATCCACTTCAATTCCAATCAACAGTAACCCATTTACAGTTTCCCTTTTTAAAGACAATCTTTGACAATTTTTAAGAGAGTAAGGCCTTCAAGAATCTAACCTCCACAATAACGTCTAAAAGCATTTTTTTCAAAGAATCCAGTTTGAATCGAAGAGTGTATTTATCAGCTTCAGGTGGAAAAAGTTTCAACTTCTGCGGGCTCAGAATCTCAATATGCTGTGAGATGGCCGTAAACTTGAGATGTTAGCATACATAGGCAAGTAAACTACAGAGGATTTAAATAATAAACATGCCATTCTCTCACCTGTTGTTTTAATTTTATTTTTGGATGCTGCAAAATTGACTGTGCAACAGTGTAAGCAGAAATCTTCATCTGTAAATCTTCAATCTTTGCCTTGTCAAGCTTCACAGATACAAATTCCCGCCTAGGCAAATATGAAACCTTCAAACTTTTAGCAACCTGGATGGAAAAGCATTGATCAGGGTCCACGCCCAACACCTCATGGGAATACTGCAAACTAGATCACAAATTTTGAAGCCATACTTGCAAATTAATAGTAAAAAAGAAAAAAAAGGAGAAGAAAAAATGCAAATTAAGTAAACCAGAATTTAAATATCAAAATTGGTAAGTACAATTTGCCTCATGAAGTAGGTGCCACTGGGATTCAAATTCTACAAAATGTTTGCACTTAAATTTTCAGCCAGCTATCCAATCTAAATCAAATGCCTTTTGAAGTAATGCATTTATTTATTATTATTTTTTGAAGAATTAATATTTCATTCTCAATTACCACTAGCAACTTCTTTTGGACTGGCAAAGCATTTTTAAATACATTGCATATACTCTAGTGAGCATAGGTTACCAGACAAAATCAGATAACATGGGTGCGATAGAGTAATGTGGCATATCAAATTCTATATGAGGGCGGCAACAGGTTGGGTCAACTGGCCCGACCCACTTTTTTGGTGGTTCGGGCCAAGCTAAATGGGTAGTGGGTCAGTCTCGGGCTAAAAATGACCCATTTAAGTAAATGGGTTGGGCTTGGGTTGAACCATACACCACCCAACCTGTCCAAAAGCCTACCTATCAATGGGTTGGCAAAGACAACCCCAGCCCAATATCAAAGACAAGTAGAGATTATTTATTTATGTTTGTCTGCATGTATCCATTAGTTGGGTCAGGTTTGCATACCCTTAACCAGTGTTCCAAATATCGGTATAGCGTTACGTATTTCATTCTTGCGATACGGATACGTATCGGTTATCGCATGGGATATATCGGTTGTATCGTGTAATGTATCGTTGTTGTTGGAAACATGGGGAAACATTGGGAAATTGGTTGAATTTTTCAATGAAACTTCGGTGATTGTTAAAAAAGACATCAATACAGACTTATAAATCAAAATATTACAAAAAACAAGTACACATAATAGGTTTTCTTTGTATGGGGTCATAATCTATGCGTTGTTTAACTGAATTGATGCAAGTATATTCAACGTCTATTCATATAATTTATAAATATAAGAAGACGTGTTGAAACACAAGTGATACATTCAAAGGCAAAAGAAGAATCACTAGATTACGTTACATACATGTTTGATTTGATGTTTGGTCACAAAGATTGCAAATGATTTGTGAGAATTTGGGAAATTTTGATTTTATTTTTTTTCAATTTTCCGCAACTCAGCCCATCTCCTCCAAATCTCGAAATCAAAGCTCTCAATCCATGATTTTTCATGGATTTGTAACAATTGACACTAATTTAACATGATTTACAAAAAATAAAGGGGTCGAAATTCAAAAATGCTCACCAGATTGAACATGTGGGATATATCGGACTACTTGTGTATTTCATATCGCACTACTGGGATAGAAGATATATCGTGGGATACATCGGCTAATATCATCAATATTTAAAACACTGCCCTTAACCTCATATTCCATTCTTAAACTTGCGTTGGGTTGTGGTCAGTGTTCGAAATATCGATACTATCGGCCGATATTATCGTTATCGGCCCTCGGCGAAACGAAACCCGTCCAATAACGCTAGGAAGATACAAAAAAAATTCAAAATCTAGATATCGCACGACATATCGTCGATATCGCGCTATATATCGTCGATATCGCCGATATCGCCGATACATCGTGCGATATCGCACAATTCCTCCTCCATTATTGTCGGAAATCGACAACAAGCTTCATTATTCGAAAAAAAAAAACCTTTCAACAAGTAGATTTCGGTACTTGTAGAGGAGATCGCCCTAATCGGAAGCTGTATTTGAAGGGTCATTCGAATCGTAGCAACAAAACCTCTGATTTGGGAGAAATTTGGGCGAAATCTGTCGAAATCCAAAGAAATCGCGAAATCCGAAGATATTCTCGGCGAAATCTAGAGATATTCACGGCAATCGATGGATTTGGGAGAGATTTCAGGGTTCCGGCAAGGCCGAAACCCTCTCTCCTTCAAAAAAAAAAGGGCTTCGAGCCCTTTTTACAGGATGCAGATAGGCTGGCATACCGCACACCACCGATGTGGATGATGCGTTGACGTCACCAAGTTTTGTAGGTCCCATCATGAGGCATATGTTATATCCAAACCGTTCGTCCAGTTGGCGAGCTCGTCGTAAGGGTTGAGCCAAAAAATAAGATAGATCCAAAGACCAAGTGGACCACACTGGAAAAAGTAGCGGGATATTGAACGTCTACCATTGAAACCCTTTCGGGGGTCACAAAAGTTTTGGATGGTATGATATTTCTTTTCCCTCTTCATCAAGGTCTTTGTGACCTCATGAACAGATTGAATGGAAAAAAATGTTATGGTGGACTGTACGAATGTTATAACGGTGAGAATCATTGTCCTCACTGCGATTTGTGGTGTGGTCCAATTGAGGTTTGAATGTGACTCATTTTTGGGCCCATGATCTAAAATCATCTCTCCAAATGGATGAACGGTGTGGATATAATAAATACATTATTGTGGGGCCCATGTAACTCTGATCTCCTTTGAACTGTTTGTACAACTAGAGGTGGAGTGCTGCTTCGCATTAAGTTCATGCACTGGAAACTTAGGTGGGGTCCACCGCGATGTTTGTTAGAAATCCACTCTGTCCATTTGTTTTTTAGCACATTTTAAGGAATATGGCCGAAAAATGAGCCGGATCCAAGACTCAAGTGGGCCAAAAACATGAGGACTGAAGGTCCATAGTTGAAATATTCATGGGGACACAAGTTTTGAATTACTCTAATATTTGGGTTTTCAATTCATCCTAGTAGTAATGACATTATGAACGGTATGGATGGAATGTAAACATCACTGTCGACTCAGGAAGGTTTCAACCGTAGGAATTTACATACCCACCTTTTTCTTTAGTGCGGCCCACTGAGTCTTGGATCCTGCTCAATTTTTGCCTCAAGTCTTAAAATAAGCTCACAAAACTGATGGATGGAGTAGATTTCTCACAAACATCATGGTGTGCCCCACTCCTGCAAAAGGATTTAATAGGAAATCCGCGTCCCATCTTCACACAACATATACGCATACCTCGCTGATGTGTGGTACACCAGCCAATCCACACCCTCCATCTATTTTCATATGTAATTTTAAGGTATGAGCCCAAAAAGGAGACAGATGTAAGATCAATTGTACCACACCACAACAAAATGTGGTGGCAATGATGTCCACCATTGAAGCTTTTTAGGGCCCACCGTAATGTTTATTTGTCATCCAATCTATTCATGAGGTTTGACAAACCTGGATGGGAAAACACAAATACTAGCTTTATCCAAAAAAATTATAGCCCCAAAAAAGTTTAATGGTGATCATTCAATGACCACTATTTTGTGTAGTGTGGTCCACCTCAGATTTGGATCTACCTTATTTTTCAAGCCATGCCCTAAAATGATATGTTAAAATGAATTTCAATTAAGGTTTGGATATGACTCATTTTCATACATATCTTTATACATTTATAAATGGTATGCATCATATTTAAATATATTTACCTTAGCTTAAACAGATAACGCGTAACTTAGTATCTTATACAAAGGAAATTTATTATGTGCACTTCTTTTTCAATATTTTATAATTTAAAAGTGTATTAAGGTCTTTTTAAATAATATCTGAAGTTTCATAAAAAAAATCAACCATTTTGCTAATGTTTCCCCATGTTTCCCAAAAAGTGTGATAAATTATGCGATACAAACGATATACCCCGTGCGATAACCGATACGTATCTGTATCCCAAGGTTGCGATACATTGCGCGATACCGATATTTCGAACACTGGTTGTGGTGGGTTAGTCAAGCTTGAACCAATTACTATTGAATGGGTTGGGTCGGGTCATGTCAGGGTTGGGTTGGGCCACAAGGTAATGGACAGTGGGTACTAGGTTGGATTTAGGGTACAATTCTTGGCTGTATGGCAAACGGGTCGAGCTTCAGTTGACCCTCGGGGTGGAAATGGACGGGGCATAGCCTGGCAAGGCCCAAGCCATGGCTTGGCAATTTGTTGTTACATTGCATTAAATTGAGTTCATCACCCAATTCACATGTTCATTCGAGCTAAAATTTGGAAAGTATGTTGCCATGGAAAACCCCATCAATTTGTCTAGTCATCATCTCGAACGGACACCCATTTATACAATCAAATTAATGGAATGATATGCATCTACGATGGGAACACTCTAATACCACTTTTGAGGCAAATTTTCAAAAAAACATGCAAGTGTACGCATGAACAAATCAATGGTGATCTTACTTCATATTTGTCGCTTTGATCATGAGTGACTTTCAAGATGCCGTTCCTCGAATATCGAAGGTCTCCCTGATTTACACTAATGATACAAGAGAGTAGGCAACGGTGTCACGTGCCCACTATAGGGATGAGCATGTGCACCTAGGATCCGTCCACGAGGTTAACCACACACATTTGCGTGTGTGGTTAAAGGGAGGAGAGAGATGCTTCTCTCTCTCTCTCTCCCCCTCCCTCTCTGATGGGATCTATTTATAAGGAGTTCAGGTTTCAGAGGGATACACATGTACAATGCTCCTCAGTCCTACAAACTTCGATATGACCAACATAATCAAAAGTTTGTAAACATGCCTTATCCGTTCACTCAAATTGACCCAATCCCTCTATCATGTGGCATCCACTCTTGACCATTAACCCATGTCGACCTAAGAGATGGACCACAACATCTCAACCATCAGGTATCCATCAAGTATAATAAAATCATTTTAAGGGTAAAAGATCAATGGTTAAAAATCTTCAATTAAAATTTTAAAACCTTTCAAGTGTTGGGCCTAGCTAGAAAGCCACTTGATAGACAGTTGGATCATTAATCCGGTCCAGACATGATAGCTCAATCAGATCAAAGAATGGATGTGGGGTAAGGTAGGGCACCGGTAGCTTACTGGTGAGACTATCCATACCAACTTCTTGTTGGTTTCCTCACACAAGATGACAACTAAACATGTTCATAGGTTGCCCAATCCCTACTATGGTAATGGAATTTAGGGTACTGAGATCCATGAAACACAACTGTCCCTTGACCATTGGTTGTTGGGTTCAAACTCACATTCCCCTAGGACAACCGGAGGAAAAATTCACCCTTTAACCCATATAACCACAGATAATTACTGTTTCCCACACATTAATTATCGCATCTAAAGAATCTACCAAACAAAGGTGGTCATCAAGATCCACGATCATAGTCATCATTGGCTTTCAGGATACACAACACCAACGATAATGCAATAAAGTCTAGAGGAATGCAATTTAATCTCGAATTGTACCCACATCTCTAAACAGATCACAGAGCTTATACTGAATAGTTGAGTAAGAAGGTTAAGTTTTAGAATTGAGTCATCAAAGTGGTTTCTCAACCACATGGGTCATCTTGTCGTATTATCTTTCATGTAGTATAACTAGGTGGGGATGGGGGACTGATGTGGTATATCCTTTAAAACAAACCTAAAAATATTCAAAAGTAGCAAGAAAAAACCATGAAAACTTCACCAAAAAAATAAAAAAAATGCACTTCACAAAAAAAACGCAAATATCATGATGATGACATGTTGCAGCAAGCATCGACACATTGATAGTCTTTGGGACAAGAAGTTTAAGGGTTTTGCTAATATTTATTTTTTAGGCTTTTGGGTATTTTCAATTGATCATTGGGAGAGTTTGTAATGGCCTTTAGAAAGTCCTTGTGGGCTAAAAAAATAGGCTAATCTAAGCCTTAGCCCAACTAATTGGGGTCAACTACATGATTCCTATTCTGCAATTGCAATTTATCAAGGGCCATATCCTCAATTAAACCAAATTTCATTGAGTCTTTTCTTATTATCTCCATCAACGTCCTTTGAGCCTTCTGCTTGCCCTTTTAAAGCTTTTAACTTGAACCATTTCACTCCTAAACCTCCATTGCACGTGACCAAACCATCTATGTCTACTTTCCCTCATTTTATTAGCTATTGGTGGTACTCCCAAGTTCCCTCTAATACATTCATTTCCAATTCTATCCTTCCTTATCTTGCCACTCATCCATCTCAGTATCATCACTTAAATTACACTCATCTTATGAACATGTTGTTCCTAAACTACCCAACATTCAGCCCCATAAAGCATTATTACTTTTATAGCCTTCCTATAAAATTTCCTCTTTAGTTTGATTGGTAGACCTGGTTATCACATAAAAATCCAAAGGTGCATCTCCACTTCTTCCACCCATCTTGAATTCTCTAATCAACATCCTTCTTAATCTCTCCACTCTAATGATCATCGACCCAAGATATCCAAAATGGTCATTTTTAGTTACTTCTTCGTTAGTAATCTTAATTAATTCCTTATTTTTACTCGTATTGTTATTGAAATTAGATGCATATACTTTGTTTTAGTTCAACTAATTTTAAAACCTATGGATTCTAAAAGCATCCCTCCATAGCGCTAGCTTTGTGTTTACGCCCTCCCTCGTCTCGTCAATTAGAACTGTCTTTGAAAATAACATACATCATGAGATCTCTTCTTGTAAATGCTTCATTAACTCGTCTACAACCAATGCAAAAAGGTATGGGCTCAATGCCAACCCTTGGTGTAAAGCCTACAGTAATAAAAAACTCACTTGTCTCTCCACTAGCGGACTCACAATTGTTATTGCTCCCTCATAAGTACCCTCAACATGCCAATATATTATCTTGAAACTCCTTTCCCAACACCCACCAGATTAATTCTTTCAGGACCTTATCATATCCTTTCTCTTAAGTCAATAAGACAATACCGAGATCCTTCCACCTCTCCCTATATTTCATCATTAGCCATCTAATTAGGAAACTATCCTAAAAGGATGACCTTCTTGAAAAAGGAAATAATAATAAACTGATTGTTTAGTACATTTGTCTCACTTAAGTTATGGCGCTCGATAGAGTGGAGTGGTGGAATAGGATTAATGTAGAGAACCCCAATTCGTTGGGATAAGGCTTAGATGATGATCCATCTCACTCCTTAACCTTTGCTCGATCACTCTCCCCTAAAGCTTCAGAGCATCTCTCATAAGTTTAATCCTAAGATAGGTAGTGCGAAGTTTGTTTTTAATATCGGACTCTATTTTTTATTCTGCTAGAATTTTAGTAGTCAAATGGTTATTTCGGGTTAGGTTTATAATTTAGTTGCAGGATCCTTCTAACTAGGTGCTGCTATCGCTTCAAATCCCTGCTTTGGACTCCCTCTCCCGCTCCCATTCCACACCTATTTATACTTTATTTGTTTTTTGAAAGAGATACTTCCCTACTCTTGTGCCTGAATTTGTTGCCGCTTTGCTTCGTGTTCTGTTCTAGTCCATAATATAAGATTAAGGGGGAAAGGTTGAATAGGGTTTTAAGGGTTATGGACTAATGGATATACCTTTTTAGTGGGCTAAAATATAAAACCATAGGTTGCCAAACCTTGTGCAGAATCGAGGGGTGTCCTTCCTCCATAACAATCTAGATCTTGCTTGATGTTAGAATGTGTTTGTTTTTCTGCAATATAACATAAATGAAAACGATATCCACATAATCCTACTTTTCCACCGTTCACAAAAAAAAGTTTGTGAAATCTATTTCCATTTCCAACCTTATCCATATAAACCGTAATTAGTGATGTCTCCTAAAATTGATGTTCATCTCTAGCATGGAGGTGACTATTTCAAGCCTTCCTTTATTAATGCTACACTGATGGTCTACCCTCCTTATTTGCAGTCACCAACCCTTGTTACTCACCCAACTTATCTTTCATTTCGGTGGAATTGAAGCAACAAAGCATGTCTTCCATCATCTCTTCCAACGTTAGTTACACATAAAGGCCATAGATATGTACAATGTTCGAAGTATCAATATCGCTACAAGTTTTGCTCTCCAGGGATATGGAAACAATATTGATATTGTCGATAACTGGAAATGTGGAGAAACATTGGGGAAAACGGGGGAATTTTTTAGTGAAACTTTAGGAGATGCTAAAATACACATATTTGCATATTTAGAAATCAAAAACTTACAAAAAGAATGTATAAATAATAAATTTTCTTTTAATGGGGGCCTAAAAGCATATGTTGTCGTAAGAAATTAGTCAAACCATACCATCAATCCTAACCAATGTTTTAAATATCAATGTTATTGGCCGATATATCCCACGATATATCTTGTATCCCACCTATGTGATATGGAACACACAGGTAGTGCCGATATATCCCACATGTTTGATCTGGTGAGCATTTTCAATTTTCGATTTGTTGAAATTATGCTAAATCGGTGTCAAAGGGTTACAAATCCACCATTGGTTATTCATGTTTTTCATGAAAAATCATGGAGTTGAAGCGTTGATTTCAATATCCAATGGTTCTTCACGTTATCTATGTTGTTTTTTGAAAATTTCCTTTAACCAGCTGTCAATTGAAACTAATTTTAAAGTATTTAGGAGTATTTGATGAAATGATCATCACATACAATCTAATTTCAAAATTTGAGTATAGGTGGTCCGATTTGGGGAAAATTGGGGAAGTTTCAAAATTTTGCCAATTTCTCCCAAAAGTACTTGAAATTTTGCACTCCAAACATGAAATCAAGCATGTATGAGGGCTATTGATTTGTTAAGTCCCTGTCAATTTTCAGAAAATAAAAATCATTTTTTAATTTAAAATTAATCAAAAAAAATTATTAAAATGTTATTTTTTTTTCTTCAAAATTTCCCTTAAACCAGCTGTCAATTGAGACTTAAGTTTTTGATGAAATGATCATCACATACACTAAATGTTATGCATTCAATTTAAATATAGTTGCATTAGTTCAGTCAGACAACGCATAACTTAAGGTCTTTTTAAAAATCCCTGAAGTTTCATTGAAAAATCCAACGATTTCCCCAATGTTTCCCCATGTTTCCAAAAAAGTGCGATAAATTACCTGATACAAACGATATATCGCGTGCGATAACCGATATGTATTTGTATCCCAAGGATGCAATACATAACGCAATACCGATATTTCGAACACTGATCCTAACTATCCATCCAACCATCCAACTTTCCATCCAAACATCCATCAATATTTCAGAATATCGACAACACACGATATTTAACCAAGAAATCATTGACAATTAGAAAAGAAACGAAACATTGGTCATGATGTCGTCCATGCTATGATAACGATAATATCGCGATATTATCGATATTATTGTCGATAATTTGAACACTACATGCAACCATGTGTCCATAAAAGAATTTTGAAATGATTTTTGTTTTTTAATAAATAGATTTTTGGCGATATTGATACATTAACAATATTATTGAAATATCGCCGATACACTGGCGATACAAGCAACACATAAAATTTACACATTCGAAATTATTAGCGATATGTTGGCGATACTAAGAAATACACTAGCGATACTTGGAATTTCTGACAGTGTTATCGATATCGCTACTAGTGTTGTCAGTATCGTCGAGCCGGAGATAAAGACAATGTTCAAAATTTCAATATCATGTTATGTATTGCACCTTTGGGATACAAATATATATCGGTTATCACATGGGATATATCGGTTGTATCACGTAATATATCGTTGTTGTTGGAAACATGGGGAAATTGGTCGATTTTTTCAATGAAACTTCAGTAATTGTTAAAAAACACATCAACATACACTTATAAATCAAAACATTACAATAAATATATGCACATAATAGGTTTTCTTTGTATGGGGTCCTAATCTATGCATTGTCTAATTGAATTGATGCAAGTATATTCAAAGTTCATTTATATAATTTATAAATATAAGAAGACATGTGGAAACACAACCAATACATTCAAAAGCAAAAGAAGAATAACTAGATTATGTTACATACATGTTTGATTTTATGTTTGGACATAAGGATTCAACCAATTTGCGACCAAGTGGGAAATTTTGATTTTTTTTTTCAACTTTCCGCAACTTGGCCCATCTCCTCCAAATCTTAAAATTAAAGCTTCCAATCCATGTATTTGTAACAATTTGACGCTAATTTAACATGATTTACAGGATAAAAAAGATCGAAAGTAGAAAATGCTCACCGAATTGAACATGTGAGATATATCGCACTACTTGCGAGTTTCGTATCGCACATGTGGGATACAAGACATATCGTGGGATATATCGGCCAACATCATCGATATTTAAAACAGTAGATACAGGTAATATCAGAGATATTTTGAAAATATTGGGGATACTCTAAACAATGGATATGTATTAGTTTTTAGTTTTTAGTTTTTATATGCATCTTCTAGTGTGATATTGAAGATTAAAGCTTTTCAAACTATTGTGAAATATAATAGTGGGTGTTCATGGCGTTGTTGATACATAAGCAGATTTGGGGCTAATTTTTAATTGTTGTGACAATATAGGGTTTTCTCTTCTTTTTTCTTGTATGAATATTGCTTCATATTCATGAATATTGACTATATGCATTCCTTTTTTTGTGAAAGAATGTGTTTGGCCTTCTTAATCGTTGTGACAATATACGATCCTTGCTAGGGGTGGCAAAGGGCCGGGCTACCCCCAGTCTAGTCCTAGCAGCTCGGCCTTGTAAGTCTTGAACCCATAAACTTGGCCCAAGGGCCAATCTTGGGCTTGATGAATGGCCCAACCCAACCCGTTGGCTTGGTATAATAATCAAGTGGGTTTTTATTATAGACATTTTAAAGATGGTTGTAAGGATCCCATTCAACTTTCATGTGTAGTTTAAAGGCACTCGTAGGATTTTGGTCATGTTTCTATCATCAAAACAAATTATATGATGGGACTTGTTGCAGAAGAGGGGATACTAAAAAGGATTTCTTAGATTTTAGACTATTTCGAACCTTCTCTCTCTCTCTCTCTCTCTCTCTCTCTCTCTCCCCTTGTATGAATATTGATGCATATTTAGGAATATCTAAGATCCCTATTTCAGTTTTTATGAAAGAATGAGCGTAACCATTAATGCAATATGCAAAAGATGTATCTACTCTTTCTAACAATTGCCGATTGTTTTGGTTTGACAATTCTAAATTGGATCTTTATTTTTCTTTTCTTTTCTTTCTACTTTAAAATGTGGCCTTCTTGTGAGAGGAAGCTATATCCTGCCTTAACTCATCAACCATGAAACAGCTATGAACAATAGCTTCCTCCGAGCTGTTTCCAACCTCAACGACCAGGCTTAGAAGAGGTGTGGGTTCCGGGAACTTCCAACCCGCAATCCCCCTTAATTCACCCACCATCCAGTGGCTGGAATAACACTCCAAGGGATTTGAATTTAGCTGACAGTTGGCCACACACCCCATTATCTTGAGGATCCAGTGGGAAATCATGATCGGTGCGATTGGTCCTCTTGCACACTAGTTCTTCTTCTCCTATAAGATCGGACCAAGGGGAGCATAAACTAATGAATGACAAGGGGAAACAGGAATGGTGCTCCTAGGGATGTTGGATTTCAAAACAAACTCAGGTTACATATGTTGTGTCCATCTGTTTGCTGTTTTTGTCTTACTCATGTTATAAGTCATGAACTCTATTGAATGACCTGCTTGAAGATAGTAATCAGCAGGTGCTTCAAGGTAGATTATGCTGCTAGTACAAGATAGCAGGTTTATTGCCCTCAAATGGGCAGCAGGATCAGTATTTGGAAATAACATGTTTAAGGAAACAGAAGATGCATAGATGTAGGTGATGGCACTCTTTCAATATAATTTTTTGATTTACTAAATGCACCTGCTGCTTCCTTCTAGACTTCTGTGTTGTAAAACTCTATATTTAATGAATTATTTTCAAGATAGGAAGCAGTAGCTGCATGCATGACATTGCTGCTTAAGGGTAGCAGTACTAGTAAAGCCGACAACTAGTTCACATGTTTTAAATCAACTGACAGAAGCAACATAAATGTTGATTGATGCCTCCTTGGATATCAATCAAGGATCAGCCACGTGTACCTGATGCTCCCTTATGAATGTAGGAACATGTGATGACCTAATCCTAGATGCATGTATAATCAGGTTAAAGAATGTTCAAATAAATACACCAATTAACTAACCGTTGCCAGTTAAAGGGATTAAGTAAACTTCAAAACAAAGATGAGGTCATTCCGACAGGATCATGCCCCTTAGCATAAAATCACATAAATAGTAAAAATGAGGAGACCTAGGGATATGGGGATATCCCAAATCTAGCATAAGTCAGTTCACAATCAAGTTTGGATCTGATTCTACTGACTAACCATCCCTCTTTTCTGTTCAAGCTAGAAAGGGGATATCAAGAGAGGAATGAAAGGGGTGAAGAATGAAGGGTTCGAGATGAAGAAAGTACATGTTATTTTATCATCAAAAGAAAAGGAGGATGATTCTTTTCTTCTCTTGCACATTAAATATCTTAGAAAGAAGGAAACCTGAATTCGAAGTGGAATCCTAACACCCAAGGGTCAATCCTGAAACCCTAATCTCTTGAATAAAGAGGAAGAAAAATATGAATTTCTATTCATCTAATAATAATGAAAATAGGGTTTCTCATAACGTATATATAAGTTATGGAAAAAGTAAAAGTGCACTAAAGTCCTTGAAAATAGGAAAAATAACAAAAAAAAGATGAAAAAAAATAAAGAAAGTGCAATAAAGCCCCTGAAATAAGAAAAAGAGAACAAAAACGCCTAAAACTAAAACACCTGTGTGGTAGGGTGTGAAATCTGACCCATGGATCTATGGTCAAGGTGCGGTCATGCCACTTCTACACTCGTAGCACGTTACCCAACGTCCATCCACATCAACTTCTCCGCTCCAGTACTCTATCCGCGATGCCTCCTCCTCTGGCACACTCTAAAGGGTGCACCACTGATGTCCGCATCAATTCTCCCCATTACAAATAACTCTTATATCTCTCAAGCAAATCAGGGTCAATGCGCTGCAGCTCTGCCTCTGTGTTCCAAGAGTTATCTGTAATGGGCCTGTTCCTCTATTTGAGTAGAAATTTTTGGAAACCCTCGGAGCGAGTGGAAACCGCCTCGAAGTCTAAAATTTCCTCTATCTCATCTCTTCTCGGTGTAGGTGGAAGAGAAGGTAAGATAGGTATAGGAAGATTAGGCTATGGCCAAGGTCCATATATAAACAGGGAAACCAATGGATAGAGGTAATGGTTCGTGAAAAGGAACTAGATCTTCCACAATAAATGTGGAACTGATGCCTATGGTAGTAGAGATATCAACAACATAAGCATTAGACCTTAACCTTTTCACAATTTTAAGTGGCGCCTATGCTACGGACATGAAACTTCTTCACGGATCCAGGTGGAAATCGATCAGACCTAATACGAACCATGACGTCATCTACAGGTTGAAATTCCCTAAATATCATGTGAATGTTAGCAAAAAGTTTATAATGTTCATTACTTGAATTAATCTTCCTCCTACTCTCAGTATGTAATACATGTATATGCTGGGCGAAGGACTCTCCTAACTCTGAAAGACGCTATGGGGTAGTCATGGGGATTGAATCTATGGGGGCTCGGGGTCTAAGCCCTGAAAAAATTTCAAACGGGCCCATTCCCGTGGACCTGTTCACTGAACAATTATACATGAACTTTGTTGCGGGAAGAACAGTGTTTCAAGTCCTGTGATGGTCTCCAACCAGACATCTTAATAAATTCCCTAAGCTACGGTTCACTACCTCTGTTTGACTATCTAACTGGGAATGATATGCTGAAGAAAACTGGAGCCTCGTACCCAAAAGATGTCAGAGAGTCTTCCAAAAATAACTAGTGAACCTAGTATCTCTGTCAGACATGATGGATCTAGGTACTCCATGGAGTGGCACAACCTCCTGAAAGAATAACTCAGCAATATGGGAGGCATTTGAGGTCTTATAACAGGATAGGAAATGGGTCATCTTAGAAATCGATCAACAACCACAAGTATGGAGTCGTGCTTACGAATAGTCTTGGGAAGCCCAAGCACGAAGTCCATACGAACATCTTGTCATGGGGCATGTGAAACTGGCAAAGGAGTATATAAACCTGTATTTTGCTTCCTCTGCTTCGCCAGTTGACATGTCCGACGCTGCCCTACATTCTTAGCCACATCTCGCTGGAGATTAGGCCGATAGAAATGATCAGACACAAGGGCAATTGTTTTATCTCGACCAAAGTGACCTGCCATCCCTCCAGCATGTAGCTCCAAAACTAGAAAATCGCGAAGGGATGTTCGTGAGATACATAGCTTGTCCCCTCTAAAAAGATATCCATCTGTAAGGACGAACTCCGCACTCCTCAAGGGCGGGTCACTAGACAATGACGCATATATGATCCCAAAATCAGGACAGTTTGAGTACTCACTCTTGAGTTGCTCAAAGCCTGTAACTTCAACACTCATGGACTGTAGCGTCATGATACGATGACTAAGTGCATCAGCAACCTTATTCTCTTTTCCGGCCTTGTGCTTAAGCACAAACGTGTACTCTTGAAGAAATTGTGCCCACTTGGCATGCCTAGGACTCAACTTCTTTTGAGAGCTCAAATATTTCAAGGCCTCATAATCAGAGAACACGACGAATTCTTGTGGTAATAAATAATGCCGCCAATGGCACAATGATTGCACAACCGCATAAAACTCCTTGTCATATGTGGAGTAGCGTTGTTTAGCCTCGTTCATCTTCTCACTGAAAAAGGCCACAGAATATCCCTCTTGGCTTAACACTCTGCTTATGGCAATTCCAACCACGTCACATGCTACTTCAAAGACTTTAGTAAAGTTAGGTAGACGCATGACTGGCGCTTCCGTCATCTTCTTTTTAATTTCCAAGAAAGCCCGTGCCGCAGCTTTAGTCCATTGAAACTCTGCTTTTCATATGGAATATGTGATGGGAGCCATAATCGAGCTAAATCCACGAATGAACCGCTGATAGAATGTATCTAGGCCGTGAAAGCTTTGCACGTTGTGTATGGTACGTAGCTTAGGGCAATTGACAATGGCCTTTATTTTCTCATGGTCTGCAGACATGCCCTCTGACAATACAACAAACCCCAGAAAGATAACATGGGAGGTCAAGAAGGAACACTTCTTGTGGTTTGCATAGAGCTTTTTTACGCGCGAAGTGTTACAAACCTGTCTCAAGTGCTCGATGTGCTGGCTGGGGCACGTACTATAGATGAGGATATCATCGAAGTACACAACTAAGAACTTGCCCATGAAGGGTCGCAACACCAGGGTCATCACCCTCATAAACATACTTGGGGCATTGGTTAACTCGAAAGGCATAACCAGCCACTTGTACAACCCATCCTTCGTCTTGAAGGCAATTTTCCATTCATCTCCTGGGTGAACATGAATTTGGTGATAACCACTCTTGAGGTTAATTTTCGAAAAGATAGTAGAGGTGGCCATCATGTCAAGTATGTCATCAAGCCTTGGGATGGGAAACTGATAATTGACAGTGATCTTGTTTATGGCTCTACTATCAACACACACGCGCCACATGCCATCTTTTTGGGCGTAAGAAGCGCAGGCACGATGCAGGGCTCAGACTCTCACGAATTAATCCCTTTTTAAGTAATTTATCCACCTGCCTCTTTAACTTGGCATGCAGGTGGGGTTCATTCTGTAGTGAGGGAGGTTAGATAGGGTTGCCCCTGGGACGAGATCTATTGCATGCTGAATGTCTCGCATTGGTGGAAAGCTCGTCTGGAAGGTCCTTAGGGAAGACATCCCTCAAGGTTCGAAATTGTTGATCCATTCTCTTAGTTAGGTCCTCCATAGCCTTGACAAATTGATCGGAGTCCATGGTGTAATGGAGACCAAATCCATGACCAGTGCACATGGGCATACACCAGGAATGATGAGTGAATGGTCTTCGATCTATGTGCGAGAAAGGATAAAAACAATGATACTAATGCAATACAACTACCTATATGGCCTAGATCTATATGAGGACTCAACAAAACCTAGGAAAAATGGCTGAATAAACTCAACAAAATATGTCCCCTTCGCAGAGCCGGTCACGCAGGTCAAGCTGGAAGAGACTGAACATGCATAAATTGCTGCTTAAAATCTTGTTGTTCATTTTTTTTATATAGTATTAATGACTGAATATCGTAAGATTAAAGAGATTGAAATCACCATTTGAGGATGGATACTCACTAATTGAAATCTTCACAATCGTTTATAGGATTCACTGATATCAAGTATAGACATCTAACTTGTGTACCACTGGAAACCTAAACGATTTTTAAAATTTGGGTAAAGGGTTTCTGTAGAAAATTTTCATCACAAAAACGGATTGACAATAAACTGACCTACGCTAAAATTGATATCTGATACCAAATTTGATGCAGGGACATGTGATGACTTAATCCTAGATACATGTATAATCAGGTTAAAGAATGTTCAAATAAATACACCAATTAACGAACCGTTTCCAATCAAAGGGATTAGGTAAACTTCAAAACAAAGATGAGGTCATTCCATCAGGATCATACCCCTTAGCATAAAATCGTGTAAACAGTAAAAAGGGGGGACCTAGAGATATGAGGATATCCCAGATCTAACATAAGTCAGTCCACAATCAAGTTTGGATATGATTATATTGACTAACCATTCCTCTTTTCCGTTTAAACTAGAAAGGGAATATCCAAAGAGGAACGAAAGGGGTGAAGAATGAAGGGTTCGAGATGAAGAAAGTACAGGTCATTTTGTCGTCAAAAGAAAATGAGGATTCTTAACTTTTCCTGCAACTCGAAGATTTAGAAAAAAGAAAACTTGAAATCGGGGTGGAATCCTCAACACTCGAGGATCAATCCTGAAACCCTAATCTCTAAAATAAAGAGGAAGGAAAAGTACGAATTTCTATTCATCCAATAATAATAAAAATACGGTTTCTCACAACGTATATATAAGCTATAGAAAAAGTAAAGTTGTAACACCCCGGATTTTTGCCAACCTGGAGTTAGACGTCCTTAGGCAACGGGTCAACCATAACACCTTGGTAACCTCTTAGAACTCAATTCCAAATCCAAAAGAATCATTTATAACTCAATTCTTTAGAAATTTAGCGTGAATTAGCTAGCACTACACTAGATTTCCTACAAAATTAGCACCAACCACTTTAAATACGATCTGTAAGACCCAAAACCTCTAGAATTGTTAATGCTATGTTACCCTGAAATCTAGGATCAATCTCTAAACCCAGTTTCTCACGGGAGCATTCAGAAACTCCATATCGGACCTGGACCGTACGTCGAAAGTATGATAGCTGTGAACTTGGACCATTACGACCGCCTAGTTGGACTTGACTATAGTTTCGAAAATCAAGCCCAACCGATGTCCTGAAACCATTTCCTTGCGTCCGGAGTAAAGAGAGTGAGAAAAGAAAGATTTTTAGAAAATAAATTAGAATCTGGAACGTTTCACTTGTGCGTTATTTTTAAGCGTTCTGACCGTCAGAATTCGACCAAATTTTACCCTCGGATCAGGAAAATTTGCCCTTACATGTCCAAGGACTTGTGGCCATGATCGGAGTTCGGTAACCGTTGATATGACACTGGTCCGCCACGGACGATCTGGAAATTCGATCGGACTGAAAACCTAACTGACTAAAGATCCGATGTTAGTGAGCTTAAGTCCGACCGCATTTGATAACAGGACCTCCAGAAATGCTCTGTTGGATCGAAACAGACCCACTTTGGTTATAACTCAAGTATACCTTGGCCCCAAGTCTATTTCCGTCATTTTTGGGTTTATAAAAAGGCCTTAAGCCCTCACTCTCTCCTCCCATACGAATTTAGGGAAAACCTTAGGAGAGAGGAGAGAAAAGAGAGAGTAAGTGAGAGAGAGTTGGAGTTTCTCCCAGGGATTCTACCATGCCACTCTACGTGCTTCAACACTTCTACTGTATCGCTATTACGGCGTTTCTGACTCCGTTCTTGGGTAAGTGAAGCTAACCCTAACCTGTTTTGAAGCCTAGGATAGTTCCAATGATGTTCTAGCTAACCTGATTCTTGCCATAGGTAGCGTATCCGCCGTTGACGAAGACTTATCGTCTGAATCATCTTGAATACGTCTTTTCTGGTTTAAGGTGCGGACTATATATGTTTAGGTTATGGTTTCCAAGACTTTCAATGTTAAGTAATGATTTATTCTTGCTTAGGATGGTATTTCACATGTATAAAGTGCTGTCCGTTTCGTTTTTCAGTTATACGTTGATTATGTTGAATATACTGTATTCCTCGTATCTGTAGAAAATACTGTATACGTATAAAATTCGGGTTTGTGCTTAACATGATTAATTGCCGTGAATATATGCTTGTTACATGTGTGACAACTCCTTAGCGAAAGGACTTGCCCTAAATCACGCCACGGCCAATATACGTTGTATATGTTAAAGTGTGTAGCCCACGTGTTTGTAAAAATGTCTAAATGAATACGGAACCCGGATTCATGCATGCTATGATTATCCGTCGTGGGTATATGCAAGTGATATATGGGGCAACTCCCTAGTGAAAGGATTTGGTCAAATACATGATATATCAACATACGATATGTAGTTAGTATGTGTAGCCTAAGTGTTTATGAAAATGACTGAATGAGTATGAAATTTGCTTTCATGCTCGCCATGACTAATTGTTATGGATATATGATTGTTGTATGGGCGATAACCCTTTGACGAAAGGATTTGCCCTAATACGTATGCTAATGGATACATAATATGTACGATGTAATGTGTAGACTAAGTGTATGTAAAAGTGTCTGAATGAGTTAGGAGTTAGTAAGATGTACTTATATGCGGGTTGAGATATGATTCTCAACTACATCAATGATGTGTATGATTCCCTTCATGAATCATGTAACTTAGGTTATCCATGCTAAATAAGTGTATGATTTTCTCCATGGCTTATGTGTTTAATTGAATCATGTTATATGTGTGTATGATTTCCTGTATGTAATGTTTACTTTTAAGTTATACTTCATGATTGTCCATATGGATGCAGAATATGAATCATATGCTAGTTATTGTATGTGTATGTGAATGGGGCTGTGCTACAGTCCAGGCAATGGGAAACCGTTCCATAAATAGTGGTCGAGGTTGTCTTCGCGACATAGGATGAGTTAGCGAATCTGAGTCGTGCTTGGGGTGTTCGGCAGTGGTTAGGCCACACGGAGTGCTTATGCATTCCATGTCGTTCAACTCAACGTGCGCTTGGCCTAGTTGAGCTTATCAACTAACCCGATTGACCGATGCTTGTTCACCATGTTTGGTCGCCACTGTTTGAATCTAAGGCACTGAGCTTACCAGTGAAACTCCCGTTAACCATGGTACCAAGATCCCCTAAGACTCATGAGCCGGGCATGGTGGTATGGGACACCGTGGTCGTGCTGTCGGCCTACGCTGGGGCGACAAACCTCCCTGTAGTGACCAGTGAGCACCCTACTCTGAGCAAATTATGGTGGTATGGGACACTATATTCTTGTTGTCGGCCTACACTGATTGGTGACGAGCCCTCTGTAGTGACCTTGAGTTTATCCTGACACTGCATAGGAGCGATGAGTCCTGTTGTAGTCTTAAGGATATAAATAGGCCTGTATTGATAAGGTGATGGGGGAGAGGAGCAACGATTGCGCGCAACAGCCCTGAAAGCCCTTGCAGCGACCTAAAACCATAACATCGTATGAGATTCCTAGGACTGACGACCCTAGAATGGATCAACGTTGAGAAATGATACAAGGGAGGTGTCTTAGCTTCCCAATCCTACTGTGTGAAAAGGACTAATAAGAACTTGGTAAGCATACTCATATTATCGCATTGCATGTGCTATCGGTGTTGGCGTAAGAGCACTGAGGAAGTGACTGACATGCGCGATAATAAGATGAAGATCGCAGAGGGAGTTTGTGGTGAGGGCATGCATCATTCTTCATACCATCCTTGCATTAACAAGAGTATCTAGGACCGGTTTGATTGTATTGCCTTACCATTACTGCTTGACTGAATTGATAACATGTTAACCTTTGCTGTATAGTTTCCACTGAGTTAGCTACTCACTCCCACGTTACGGGACGGTGTTGTACACACCAAACAGTTCCTGTTCTAGTTTCAGATGATGGCGATGCTTGCGAAGCAGAGCCGGACTTTATGATGATGAGCCGGATTTCTCCTATATGCAGGTTCTGATCGACGGGTTTACAGGGTTACTGATTAGATGCCAATACACTTGGTATTTCGCCTTTTATTTAAACACCCATGTATATTCTTTTCTTTCCATTTTCGGAGTATACATGTATTTAGTTAACCTGGTAACATGTTCACACTCTAAAGACTTACAATCATTTATACATATTAAATGTTTATCACAGTCTTCCGCTTAAGTAATTTGACTGTCTCTGGAGTATGATATACTGTTTTGGCTTAATCCCACTCATGTTTAATACACTAACATAGACAACATTCAATCATAAGCATTTATGTTGCATAAGTGATGTTCTAGAACTCGGGAGTGGAGTTTATGCTCGACCTCCGATTTTCAGGATGTTACAAAAATGCGCTAAAGCCCCTGAAAATAATAAAAATAACAAAAAACGAAAAAAATAAAGAAAGTGCAATAAAGCCCCTAAAATAAGAAAAAAAAGAGAACAAAAACGCCTAAAACTAAGACACCCATATGGTAGGGTATGAAATTCGACCCATGGATCTATGGTCAGGGTGTGGTCATGCCACTCCTGCACTTGTAGCACGTTAGAAAATCCATCCACATAAACTCCTCCGCTCCAGTACTCTGTCGGCGACGCCGCCTCCTGTGGTACACTCTAAAGGGTGCATCACTGATGTCCGCATCACTTATATGCTGATTGTTAGTAGACAGCCGTTGTACTGTATGATTGCTACATTCATCTGCTGCTTCTATTTTAATTACGTAGCATGTTAGTAGACAGCTACATATCATATGAAAAATCACCAAACATCTGCTAGTAGTCCATCATATCAGTCATGAAATTGATAAAAGGTCAATGTTCAGTTCATCCCATGTTCATTGTGTAGTGATCAGGTACTCAAGTCCTTAGATGCAGTTGGCATACCTCCTGTTTGTATCAAGGTTTTATGGCAAAGCACCAGTCCTAACAAACAAGAACTCCCATGTTCAAAAATTGCAATCCAAATGGAGGCAATAGAAAATGGAAAACAAACAACACCTCTCCATTTGGAATCCACAAATTTACATTTCCTGAGTATTCCATTTTCCTTTTCCATATCCACATTTCCAATTCAACGAGGAAGCACTCCTTTAAAGTTCAAATAAGCATGAATTTTACGACAAAGAATCCTCAGAAAGGTAATGTGGATCTGGTTCTCTAACAATAGGGTGCAGTAAAATCCATAAACAGTATAAGTTTTGGGATCATCTCTTAAATGTTCATACAAAATCAGTCCTTTCTAGGAAAATTCTTTAGAGACAGTGATTGGCCAATTCGCCCTAATGGATGCAAATCCAGTGAGTTTATTCCACATTATCATGACTACTATAAAGCTCACAAAAAGGGAATAGTATCAAGATGATGAAAGTAAGAGCTATTGAAATGAATAAATACCATACCTCACCCAAAATGGTCTTTTCAATGCGTCCTTTCACTATGCGGGCAGAATGTACATCATTATCACAGACCAGCGTGGCTGTAATAATAGGAGTGCCGATTTTTTTAACAGCATTTATTATTTCTCTGATGCGGGGAACCCCAAGTGTGACATCTGACACCCATTTTAAGGAATCACTTCTAAAGAGTTTACGAGTTTAACATCAAAGGAAACAAAAATAAAGAATTTCTTAATCAGCCAATTATTAAATTCAATGTAAATGAGCAGTTATTCGAAAATGTTGAGATTGATATGAATGCCTCCTGATATATTTTTCAGGTTGTAACTAACAATTCCTATCCTGAAACGACCATAATGAGCATGAGAAAATAAAAGCATTCAAATTACCATACTGAGCATGAACATATGTGAACAATGTGAAAATGTAGTGAGTGACAGAAATTCAGTTTTCAGCATGCACAAAAGGTACAAAAAGTTTCAGCAGTTAAGGAATTAAAATTTGTGGACCTGTTGTTGTATTAAGTTTAATAGACTCTAAGCAGTGAGGCATAGTGAAAATGCCAAATGATTTGTACTGCATGAAGATGCTAAGTGCTAGATGATGCCATCATAGTTCTTGCTTACTTGGGAGTAATGACTCTCTGGTTTCTCTAGTCTGTAATATGAAGTCTATCATTTATACATGAGCTAATGAGGATAGTAGAAGATGAACAAAGATGATAGTCCATATATCATATCAATATATGAGAATCATCAAGGCCTTAGAGGTTAAGACTCAGCAACTCAGTTTTGAACAAGTTAGCCCGGCAGATATCATTCTTACCAAAAAATGATGCACCGATACACCATCTAGGACATGTCCGAAACACCAAAAAAAAAAAAAAAAAAGAAGATTTTCTTGTTTCCCATTTTATTTTATTTTTTGCTTTTCTCTAATATTTTCCATAAACTTTTGGCATAAAAAATTCGGCTTATACATGTCATATAAAACCCAATATGTCCCATACCATATCGGTTTAGAGCTGAACCAGTACAACCCCAAAACCAATATTCATAAGCTTGGTCTGTAGTTGTACATGCACAAGGGGCACCAATATGATATGATTGCATTGAGGCATGGACTGACTACTAGTATGGATGAAGACGAATGGCACACCGGTGGAAGTAGCTGCAATATTCAAAGACAAAGTACTCGTATAAAATGGAAGAAGTTCTAAAGGTCATAAAACCTTTAATGCAGGTTCTTTGGTTTGATGCCAATGATAAGCTTTCTGTATGAAGCCATAGACAGAGCAAAGTTATCTATAAAGTGTGATTGTCAAAACTACAGAGATATTCGGAAACCGATAGGCAATTCTGGAGCAATATGCTTGACCATGAGCTTTTCTGTACTTTTCAATTTGGAATACTTGTTTTGCACTTATGGAGCTTTTATACATACATACATACATATATATATATATATATATATATATATATATATATATATATATATATATATATATATATTACATGATTGTAGCCTATTTTCTAAACCCACTCAATTTTGGCATGCCCGTATGTTGATGATGACGACATTCGTATTGGACTGAACATTTTAATAAAGAGGTTGGAGTTGGACTCATGAATCACCAAATAGGTGCCATTAATAAGGTCAACCAAGGTTCAAAACCACCATTTAAAATTAAGATGAGATAGACAATGTTTGGAGTATCCCCAATATTATCCATATCTCCAGCTAAGCGATACTGATAACATTGGTAGTACTAGAAATTCAAGGTACAAAGATATATCGCTAAGTATCACCCATGTATCGATATTGTCAATGTAAAGCCAATATTTTTGACTCAGTAAATTCCAAGTATCAGTTGTATTCAAGGTGTCCCGTATCGGTATCGGTTGGCGTAACGGTGCCCTCTGAAACCGATACGGATACGGGGGCGTAACGGCGATACGGGGGCGTAATGGCCCATAACGGCGCAAATTTTTTTTTTTGCCAAAAAAATATGAAAAAATATGGATTAAATCCGAAATATTCTAAGCATTCCAAATATGCATTCATTTATAAATTGGAACATGTTTATGGTGGTGTAACGGTCCACTCTTTGGTCAGAAGTTGTATCGGACTGTCTGATGAATTTATGAACCAGATAACTTGAATTTGACTACAAATTCATGTATTTAATTTTCTAACTATCTACTATCAATGATAGATATATTAGAATGAATGTAATATGAAAATATCTTACATTTAGGTGTTTGCAATTATTTTTGAGGGCCAAAATTCATGCATAAATAGAAAAAAATATAAAAATAAAAAATAAAATGGCACCCCAAATATATAAAATGCACATTAACATGTTCTACTATGATTAACACATCACATGGCATCATTAAAACAGCAAAAGAATCATTAAAAAATGATTTTTCGAATTTTCAAAAAAAGGGTCAAAATAAATGCGTAAATAGAAAAAAATATAAAATGGCACCCCAAATCTGTAAAATGCACATTAACATGTTCTACTATGATTAACATATCATATGACATCATTAAAACAGCAAAAGAATCATTAAAAAATGATTTTTCGAATTTTCAAAAAAAGGGCCAAAATAAATGCGTAAATAGAAAAAAATATAAAAAAAAATATAAAATGGCACCCCAAATCTATAAAATGCACATTAACATGTTCTACTATAATTAACACATCATATGGCATGATTAAAACAACAAAACAACTATTAAAAATTGATTTTTTGAATTTTTAAAAAAAGGGCCAAAATTCATGCATAAATAGAAAAATATATAAAATGGTACCCCGAATCTGTAAAATGCACATTAACATGTTCTACTATGATTAACACATCATATAGCATCATTAAAACAGCAAAAGAATCATTAAAAAAATGATTTTTCGAATTTTCAAAAAAAGGGCCAAAATAAATGCGTAAATAGAAAAAAATATAAAAAAAATATAAAATGGCACCCAAAATCTGTAAAATGCACATTAACATGTCCTACTATGATTAACACATCAAATGGCATAATTAAAACAACAATACAACCATTAAAAATTGACTTTTCGAATTTTAAAAAAAGGGGCCAAAATTCATGCGTAAATAGAAAAAAATATAAAAAAAATATTAAATGACACCCAAAATATGTAAAATGCACATTAACATGTTTTACTATGATTAACACATCATATGGTATGATTAAAACAACAAAACGTATTAAAAATATATAAATACTTATTTTTGACAAATTTCTGAAAAATGGCCCACCGAGCTTTGATTCAAGAAAATCCATAATATAATGTGTTTTTATCTCAAATACCCAGCCAAAGTTGGTCGAAATTAGTAGTAAAAGGAGTAAGAAACAGTTTGGAAGCAAGAGGTTTCAAAAAAATAGCAAAAACAAAGCTTAAAATGGAAAAAGGTCGATACGGGCCTGTAATGGCCCGTAACGGCCGATACGCCCCCGTAACGGCCGATACGCCCCGTATCGGCCGAAACGGATACAAAAAAACGTATCGGCCGATACGACCCCGAAACGTGTAACGGTCAACACCGTTTCCTTGGCATTCCTTGGTTGTATTGCCAATGCATCAATATCGCCAATGTATCCAATATTTTCGACTATGTAAATTCAAGGTATCACTTGTATCACCACTGTATCGCCAGGAAATCTACTTATTAAAAAAATTCAAATTCAAAATTTTTTTGTTATGGGCACATGGTTGAACGATGAAATATATGTTTGTATTTGTGTATATGTATGCATGGATGGATGGATCATGGATGGGCACACACACATAGGGAAAAGGTATTATGAGGCCAACCTCATGGGAAGCTTCACATGAGGATGAGATCTGTGGGTCCCACCGTGATGTATCATGGACATCCATCCTATTAATCAGATGCACCCTTCCATGGTGAGCCAAGGGCCTAAAAATCAGGCCAATCCATGACTTAGATGGGGGCCACACCACAGACAACAATCGAGAGTGGATGCTTGCCCATTGAAACCTTCTTATTGTATATAGGGCACAATGAGATGTGGTTTAGACATCCAGCCCATCCATTCTGTGTATCCCACTTGGATGAGGGGTCACACCAAATTTTAGGCCATTCCAAAACTTAGGTGGGCCCCACCAAGTGCTTTGAGATGTTTTAGGCATGATTTCCCATGGTTTCAAATGGTGTGGCCAGCTTGAATTCCAGATACAACTGATTTTTGACACATCCCATAACCTAGAGGGGACCTAGCATATGCATGGCGTGGATGTCCATCACACATCACGATGGGACCCACAAAACTCGACCTCATGGGAAGCTCCCATGAAGTCAACCTCATAGTACCATTGTCCATGTGTGTGTGTGTGTGTGCGTGCACGAACACACATGCATGGATTGATGGGGTGTGTGTTCGCACACACATGCATGGATGGATGAATCCCTCATGTTTGCATGTATGTATGTGCAATGTTTTCAATATCATTATCGCATAATGTATTGCGCCCTTGGGATACGGATACATATCGATTATTGCATGGGACATATTGGTTGTATTGCGTAATGTATTGCTGTTGTTGGGAAACATAGGAACATTGGGAAATTGGTCGAATTTTTCAATGGAACTATAGAGATTATTGAAAAAGACATCAATACACACTTAGAAATCAAAACATTACAAAAAAAGTGCACATAATATGGGTTTCCTTTGTATGTTTTCCTAATATATGCGCTTTCCAACTGAACTGATGCAAGTATATTCAAAGTCTATTCATATAATTTATAAGCATAAGAAGACGTGCAAAAACTGAAGCAATACTTTCAAAAGAAAAAGACGAATCCCTAGGTTAGTTTACATGTTTAATTTTGTGTTTGGATACAAAGATTGCAACTGATTTGCGAGAAATTGAGAAATTTCGATTTTTCTCAAATTTCTGTAACTTGACCCATCTCCCCTAAATCTCGAAATCAAAGTTCCAAATCCATGATTTTTCATGAAAAATATGAAGAATCATAGATTTGTAACCATTTAAAACTAGTTTAACATGATTATAACAAAAAACATGGATCGAAAATCGAAAATGCTCACTGGATTGAATAGGTGGGGTATATCGGCACTAACTGTGCGTTTCGTATCGCACCGGTGGGATACAAGATATATCGTGAGATATATCAGCTAATATCGTCAATATTTAAAACGCTGTGGATGTGTATGCATGGATGGATGGATCCACCATTTTCCCCATGTTTCCTCAATATCTTCGTGTCAACAACTCATGCTTTAAGGCCCAATTAAAGGGAAACTTATTATTTGATTCGTAAATATGCAAATATGCATCTTTTTTGCTATTATTTGATTCTTAAATATGTAAATGTGTATTTTAGCATCTCCTGTAGTATCGTTGAAAATTTCCATCATTTCCCCCATGTTTCTCTACTATTTCCCTGAGTTGGCATAACGTGCTTTTTAAACCCCCATTAAAAAGAAACTTATTATCTATACGTCTTTTTTACAATTATTTGATTCCTAAACATTCAAATATGTGTATTTTAGCATTTCTTGAAGTTTCATTGAGAAATTCCACCATTTCCTCATGTTTCTCCAATGTTTCCCTCACTTAGCGATACATTTCCAGGTATCAGCAATAATATTAGCAATATCGATGTGTTTTGTATTCCCAACCAATGATACATGTAATGATACCGATAGTATGAACATTGGACATAGATTTGTCATCAGATGAGGAGACTTAGCTTAATTAGCCTAGTGGGGTGGCTAAGTGGAAGACTAGACATCCGGTGGAAGTTACTTGAGGCTCATTGCTAGAAATGGATGTCTTGTAGATCTTTTGGGGTGACGTAGTTATTACTGCATGTCATTTGATCAATAGGATGTCGTCTTTGATTTTAGATGGTAAAACATCATTCTCTCTATCGTTTATTGATCGACCTTTTCATGTCCCTCCAAGCATTTGGCTTTGCTTTGCTCATATATGTGGGCCAAGTTGTGATAAGCTTTTGCCTCGTTTAGCCAAGTGTATTTTCCTAAGATATTCTCATACTCAAAAGGGTTGTTGCTGTTAATTCCCTACTCTTAAGAAGCATTTTGTGACTAATGATGTCATCTTTTTTGAAATTGTTCCATTCTACATTCAAAATGAGCATACTGTCGAAGCCACATCTATGAAAGCTACCTTACCAAGTGTAATTCCTTCAGAATCTTATGTTGAGATGCAACCACCTCCTCAGAAGGATTTCATGCAAACTTATTATGAAAAAGGAGAAAAGACCAGGCATTGCATACTATTCCTCTTCAGTCCCCTCAATTGGCTACTGCACCTACTAAGGTTCTCAGCCCCTCTAAGTCTCCTGAGGTTGTTAATGAACTTCTTATTGCGGCCTAGAAAGGTAAACACTCTTGCATTACTCATTCTATCTCTAATTTTGTCACCTTTACCCATTTTCCACAAATTATCGTAAGTTGGCCCTTAACTTGTCTGCTATATCCATTCCTAAGTCAATCTAGGAGGCATTGTTGGATGAAATTTGGAAAAGAGCTATGGATGAAAAGATGGAAGCCATGTACTCCAATGATACCTGGAAGATGATAGATCTTTGTTCGAGTAAGACTCTAGTCAAGTGTAAGTGGGTCTACACAGTTATGTTCATGCCTAATGGGTCAATAGATCATTATAAAGCTAAGTTGGTTGCCAAGGGGTATACTCAGATTTATGGAGTAGACCATCTAGATAAGTTTTCACCAGTGGCTAAGCTTAATTTAGTTTGGGTTGTAATATCATTAACTGCAAAGCATGATTAGCCTTTCTGATGAGGACATCCGAGCACCATACTAGAGGAGGAGGGCTGAGCTAGACTCCTTATGGTTAAACGGCCATTGCATGGGGTCCACTTGGCCCAATTCACATTCCTAGCTACGTTGAAGACCCCACGTGCATGTACATGCATCTTTGAAGACCCTACACTGGGAAGATGCACGTGGGTTGCATATATGAGCTTGATCGATACATCAGACTGTTGGATCATCATCATTGGACATTTTGATCGTGGACCCCAATGGGCCAAGAAATAGTTTAGTTGTTTAGATTGTTTGCATACTTCATTATTTTTGGTATACCGTATATTTGTGTTGAGATTAAGGAGTTAGGAACAACTTTTAATTTATTAAACGTCTTTATGTTGAGAATCTTATCTGAGAGCATCGTTTTGTAAAAGGTCTTTTATGAGACTATAAAAGAGAAAGATGAGCGTGTGAAGCCCTAATGACACTATTTTGAAAAGAAAAAAAAAAAGAAAAAGCTATGGGTTTTCTTCTCTTCATGTGATTTGAAGAATACTCCATGTGATTTGGAGCTTGGGTGTAGTGTAATTCCATTCCCCATTCAACGGAGGTGCAAGGTCTCCATCAATCATCTTCCTTTTCTCTTCCTTTCTATCCAAAAGAGGTATTTTTCCAAAAACTTCATCTATTTTCTTCCATTCCTATCCAAGACCATCCAAATCATATTTTTCTTCAACTTCTTATCATCCAATTTTAACTCCAACCGAAATCAACCACGAGGACCCAAAAAGCCTAGCCAACGACCCACACGTATGAGCTCCTAAGCAAGCTGCATGGACAACTGCTCAATTCTTTGATTTCCCTTTATTCTCCCATAAAAACCCCTTGATTTCTCATCCATAACCCTACTCTAAACCCTAGATCCCCAATTTCTAAAAACCTTAATTCTAAATTTTCGAATTTCCATGAACCTTAATTTTCCAAATTTCAGATTTTTCCCTTCCTAACCCTAATTATAAAATCTACAAATATGTCCCTTGAGTGTAGAACGTGCCTATGCTAAATTGAAAGTTCTATCCTTCCATCGGGCCTAGTTCTAATTGATTTATGTGATCACTTAGTATTTGGGCACGTGATTTATGTTAAAATCAAATTTTATTGCCTATTGTTTACTCTTAATTACTTGGTAGATTAACATCTTTTGTTAATTGAATTACTTTATGGACTCTTTCATAATCTCCACATTGCATGCTAGCATTAAATCATGTGTCCTGCATCACTTTCCTTCAGCTAGATGTGAAGAATGTTCTCTTGCATGGAGATCTACAAGAAGAAGTTTACATTGAACAACCTCATGGGTATGTTGCTCCGGAGAGGTCGTCTAAAATATAGAGGTTGAAGTCAATATATGGATTAAAACAATCACCACAAGCCTAGTTTGAGAAGTTCAATAATGTGGTTGTCGTATGGATAAGAAAACGTGTAGTAGATCACTTGATTTTCTTAAAGCACACGAACTTCGGATACATGAGAGTTGCTTTGTATGTGGAAGGTATCATAGTGTTTGCTAGTGTCTGCGACATCGATAATATCGGCCAATATTTTCGGAATCGCACCTCGGCGATACGAAACCCTTGGGAAGTACTCTGATTTCTTAGGGTCGATGATACATTGCATTATATCGGTGATACAATGCGATATATTGTCGATAAATCAGCATGTATTGATGATGTCGAGAGAGAGAGAAATTTGGTTTATCAAAAAAAAAAAACACATACCTCACTACAACGTCCATACCATCGTGTCTCTCTCGGTCTCTTTTCATCTTCTCTCTCCTTCTCCTCCTCCCTCTGCGACGTCTCTCTCTCTCTCTCTCTCTCTCTCTCTCTCTCTCTATTCTATGGTTCTAGGCATGCAACCTAATTTTTTTCAAAATGAAAAGCTACAGGCGGTGTGTTGTTCATCCATGGTATTTAAAATGTGGTTCCCAACATGATGCTTATGCAAAATCCACCTTGACCACCAATGTGTCACCCCATGTTCATCCTAGGGAAAACAAATCAGCCATATCCGTAGTTCTAGTGGACCAGAAGATTGCCTAGTTTACACATCTAATGGTAGGAGTTGATTTCACACCACATCACTGGGCTCTATGAAAAATTAAGGGTGTGCATCCCTCTGGCAACTGTTCAAAAGGTGATACACACACACACACACACAAAGAGAGACAGAGGGGGGGGGGGGGGGGGGGGGGGAACGAAAATCTGAACGGTCCATGTGATGCAGCACCCTCTAAAACCCTGAGGGCCCAACCTTCACCCTAGTCCAAAATTCTGGTGGGTTGTAACCAAGAGAGGCAAATCAAGGGAGAGAACCGTTTCCTTTCGCCATGGCCCACCAAAGTTTTGGATCAGAGTAACAGTTGGGCCCTAGTGGTTTGATGGGGTGTTGCATCACGTGGACCATTCGGATTTTGGGCTCATATCACGGGAGATGAGTTCTCAAAAAGTTCTAACGAGAACTAGTGCGGAAGTGAGCATTCACACACACACACACACACACACACACACACACACACACACACACATATACATACATACATATATGTATATATGTAAGGTATGGGACCCATCATCTTTTATGGGGCCCGCCTTAATGTGTATGTGATATCCATTTCGACCATTAGATGTGCAATCAAAATCAGGCTAACTTATGATTCTGGTGAGCCATATCAAAGGAAACAATTTGGACTTGGACGGACATCCACCTTGATCAGTATAGAGCCCACTGTGATGTTTATATGAAATCCACTCCAACCATTAGATGCAACAACAAAATTTAGGCATGGGGCCCAAAAATAAGCCCAAATGTGATTCAAGTGGGCCACACGAATGGAGAGAGTTTAGAGGGTGAGTGTTTCCTTGTAAACTATTTCCAATCGTGTGGTCCACTTGAACCATGGATAGGGCTGATTTTTGGGCCTTGGGCCTAACATGGGTGAAACACTTGGTGGTCGAGGTGAATTTCTTATAAAAATCATGGTGGGGTCCACCTGATCCATGACCCCTATCTCACTTTCCCAATGTGTATGATACTCACACTCATCACACTAGTGATGCACATGCACTATGAAATTGTACGCGTCATATATTAACTCAAATTAATCCAATTAAATTATGGAAACCTTGCAAACATTTTCCCCAACAAAAGATGACGGTAGCGTTCTTTCCTTTTCAAGATCTCATTCATTTCCTAGTACCAGTTTCCACTCCCGTTTGAGAAGCTTTAGCCATTGATTAAGCTCCATAGCCCATAGCTTCCCTTGGCCCAATCCCATATATAGATTTATAGCGAATTGAACCAAGACAAGAACACCCGAACCCATTATGGCAAAGTCATGGTCCCAAAATCAAATTGTTTGAATGATCTTAACCTTTGATTCATGGACATTTGTTGTTGAAACAGAACTATTGGATATTTTTTATTCTTAATTGTCCAATAAATGTCCACCAATCCCAACTGGATGAGGAAATAGATCTAATTTTTGAATTATGAGACATAATTTAGACAATTTAATTTCCTTACTCATATGCCATATGTGCAATTTCTAAAAATAATTAATTGATTGTGTTTTTTAATATAGTTGCATTACTTCTATCAAACAAGGCATTATTTAGAACCCTCTATGAAGGAAACTTATTATGTGCACTTGTTTTTTTTTTTTGTGAATTTTTATTTCTAAGTGTGTGATGACGGCTTTTTTTAACATTTCCTGAAGTTTTATTGAAACATTCAACCAAGTTCCCAATGTTTCCTAAAAATAGCGAAACATTATGCGATACATTCAATATTTCCCATGTGATAACCAATATATTTCCGTATCCCAAGGGTGCAATACATCTATCGATACCGATACGAAGACTATTTCTGATTGGTAATGACTTGGAGGGTATTAAAAAGCTGAAGTCAGATCTTCAAACGCAGTTTCAAATGTCTTCTTTGATATTTTTTGGGCATCAAAGTGGTAAGATTGAGAGTGGAATCAACCTATGCCAAAGAAGATACGTTTGTGACGTGTTAGAAGAGACGGGGATGTTGGGTGCCAAACCAAGTGATACACCAATGGACACTTATCTCAAACTTGAACCTGACGAAGGAGAATTGTTAGAAGCAGTGTTCGCAGTATCGGTATGGCTAGAAGATTCACTCGCTAGGGATATGGAAACAATGAAGATATCGTCAATAATGTCATTGATAACCAGAAATGTAGGGGAAACATGAGGAAACGGTGGAATTTTTCAATGAAACTTCAGGAGATGTTAAAATACACATATTTGCATATTTAGGAATAAAAAATTTACAAAAAGAATGCATACATAATAGGTTTCCATTTAATGGGGACTTAAAAGAATGTGTTGTCGTGAGAAATCAATCCAACCATCCCATCTATGAATCTAAACTTCCGTCCAAACATCCAACGATTCTTTTCAGAATATTGACAACAAACGATATTTCGTCAAAAAATCGTCGACAACTAGAAAGGAAACGAAAAACTGTGGTTTCGATATATTATCGCCCATGTTGTAATAACGATAATATTACAATATTATCAATATTATTGTTGACAAATTGAACACTATATGCAACCATGTGCCCATAAAAAAATTGAAAGGGAAAACTTCTTAATAAATAGATTTTTAGTACATCGATACATTGGCAATATTATCGAAATATCACTGATATATTGGCAATACAAGCAACACTTAGAATTTACATTGTCAAAAATATTGGCGATATCAATACATTGGCAATACAAGTGACACCTGGAATTTACACAATTGAAAAAATTGATGATCCATTGGTGATATTGACACATTAGAGACATCAATATATTGGTGATACTTATGAATACATCGCTGATACCTGGAATTTTCGATACTATCTATATTATCAGTATTGCTACCAGTGTTATCAGTATCACTGAGCTGGAAATAGAGATCATATCCTGGAAATAGAGATCATATCCAGGATATTTCGATAATATTGGAGATACATTGAACGATGGTTAGAAGAACCTAGTATGTATGGGAGACTTGTTGGCAAGCTCATCTATTTGACCATCACCATGCCTAATATTACCTTCTCAGTTAGCATGCGAGTTACTTCATGCAAAGTACGATGACACCACATCTAGTAGTGGCTATGAGGATCCTTGGTTGTTTGAGATGTTCACCTAGGAAGGGTATCTTATACAAAGCTCATAGTCATCTTCAAGTAGCCAGTTATTCAAATGCAGATTATGCAGGGTCGAAATATGATAGAAGGTCAACTACGGATTATTACACCTTCTTAGGCGATATTGTGGTCACTCAAAAAAGTAAGAAATGATATATGATAGCTAGATCAAGTGTTAAAGTTGAATATAGGTCGATGGTATAACTTGTGAACTTATATGGTTGAAATGTCTTCTCAAAGAATTGGGATTCTAATGTAAGGGCATTCTCACATTGAGCTCAAGTGGGGTGGCCTATGTGAAGCAAGGGCACACTCAGGGTGGGTGGCCTATGTGAAGCGAGGGCACACTCAGGGTGGGTGGCCCATGTGAGGTGGGTGGCTTGTGTGAGGCAAGACCTATGAAGTGAGGCACACGAGGGGGGTTCGACCGAGAGCCTGACCTGGGCTATGAGATAAAAGGGATTGATTCGCCAAGCTCTATCAGTTCAAGCTTTTAGAGCAAGTGGTTAGTTGCCCTACATCAAAAGTGGTATCAGAGTGGGACGTCTCGTGTTCGAGAATCCTCACTGGGGGTGATTATTACAGGTGCATTTTCACACCGAGCTCGAGTGGGGTGGCCAAATCCATACACCTTATATTTCATCTCATGATCAAATCGCAAATTTATTCACCAAGGCTCTTGAAAAGTCACAGTTTGACAAACTTGTTTCCAAGTTGGACATGCAAGACATCTATGCTCCAGCTTGAGGGAGATGTTAATGATTATGGGTATGAGCCTATGTCCCACCTGGATATGGGTATAGGTCTACAACCACTTGTTGCTGTCTTTTTGGTATTGTGAGATGTTAGACGTAGTAATATTTGTATTTTAAGAGTAGTTTTGTCATTTATTTTATTTTATTTTTATGACAATGTGCAAACCCAATCTCCCCTTTTCTTCTCTGAAATTTTCTTCTCTCTCTTCTTTTTGCTTCCTCTTTTCTACAAATCTTCAATGAAGATGATAATTAACTACATTAGGTGATTCAACAGGCCAAAACATACAAATCATTAAAAAGGTGAAGGATATACTTCCTTTAGGAGATGAATATACAACATTTGTATCGAGCAACTTCGATCCTAAAGAAATATGCAATGGACCCAAATCTTCAATATCAAATGCCTCCTACAAGTATGATTCGATTTTCTGAGTTTCTTCATCACTACTACCTTTAAGGACAATATCATCAACATATACAACAACGATGGTTAGAGCAACCCTATTCTTAATAAATATTGAACAATCAGAAGCACCCTGCTGGAAGCCGAAATAAACCACTGTTGCACTGAACTTCTCAAATCTTACCCATGGAGACTGCTTTAGAACCCCTACTATTTGTCAAACACCTTTCCTTTGTCATTTTCTAGGTAGACACCTGGAAGGAGATCCATGTACACTTCTAGGTCACTATGGATGATGCTTTTTTGTTCATCCAACCAATGCAATGGCAAACATCTCTTGAAAGTCCACCCCATACTATTTGGTGAATCCTTTAGCTATAAGATGTGCTTTATATCTGTTAAACAATGCATTGGCTTTTGCTTTAGGGTAAACTCCCAACTGCACCTGATGATATGCTTGTGGACAGATTTTGTGTAGATTTTAAGGACATTGGATGCGGGCATGGTGTGCTATAACTAGTGTTCGAAGTATTGGTATCGCTACAAGTTTCGCTGGCTAGGGATTCGGAAACAATATTGATATCGTCGATAATATTGTTGATAACCGGAAATGCAGGGAAACATGGGAAAAAATGGTGGAATTTTCAATGAAACTTCAGGAGATGTTAAAATGTACATATTTGCAAATTTAGAATTTTTTTTTTTAAAAAAAAATGTAAAAAGAATGCATACATAACAAGTTTCCATTTAATGGGGCCTTGAAAGTATGTGTTGTTGTTAGAAATCAATACAACCATCCCATTCGGGCTATTTATCCATCCAAACATCCATCGATATTGCAAAATATCAACAACACGTGATATTTCACCAAGAAATCAACAACAATTGGAAAGGTAACAAAAGATAGTGGTTTCAACATCGCGCGTGTTACGATATCGATAATATCAAGATATTATCGAAATATCAATGACAAATTGAACACCACATACAACCTCCATCTATTTTCATATGTAATTTTAAGGTATGAGCCCAAAAAGGAGACAGATGTAAGATCAATTGTACCACACCACAAGAAAATGTGGTGGCAATGATGTCCACCATTGAAGCTTTTTAGGGCCCACCGTAATGTTTATTTGTCATCCAATCTATTCATGAGGTTTGACAAACCTGGATGGGAAAACACAAATACTAGCTTTATCCAAAAAAATTATAGCCCTAAAAAAGTTTAATGGTGATCATTCAATGACCACTATTTTATGTAGTGTGGTCCACCTCAGATTTCATGCCCTAAAATGATATGTTAAAATGAATTTCAATTGAGGTTTGGATATGACTCATTTTCATACATATCTTTATACATTTATAAATGGTATGCATCATATTTAAATATATTTACCTTAGCTTAAACAGATAACGCGTAACCTAGTACCTTATACAAAGGAAATTTATTATGTGCACTTCTTTTTCAATATTTTATAATTTAAAAGTGTGTATTAAGGTATTTTTAAATAATCTCTGAAGTTTCATAAAAAAATTCAATCATTTTGCTCATGTTTCCCAAAAAGTGCGATAAATTATGCGATACAAATGATATATCCCGTGCGATAATCGATACGTATCTGTATCCCAAGGTTGCGATACATTGCGCGATACCGATATTTCGAACACTGCATACAACCATGTGCCTATGAAAACAAAAAATTGGAATGAAAATCTACTATTAAAATATCATCGATACACTTATGATACAAGCATTACCAAGAATTTTCATAGTTGAAAATATTGGCGATACATTGGCAATACTAATGCATTAGCAATACAAGCGACACCTAGAATTTACATAGTTGAAAATATTGGTGATTACATTAGCAATATTGATATGTTGGCGATACTTAACGATACATTGCTAATACTTGGAATTTTTGACACTACTAGCATTATCGGTATCACTACTAGTGTTATCGGCATCGCTAAACTGGATATAAAGATCCTGGCCCATCTTGGGCCAAGCTTAGGCTGGCATTTCAGGCCCAAGGGCTGGGCTTCAAATTATTAGTCAAAAGCCCATCCGCCCGGCCTAGCCCATCACCATTTTAAAAGCTTTAAATTTTACAATAAAAAATTTCCCTCCTTGCCAATCTCCTCTTTCCTTCTTTTCAAAATTAAAACCATTAATCCCTCTCTCTCTCTCTCTCTCTCTCTCTCTCTCTCTCTCTCTCTCTCTCCCTATGTGATTTTCTATAACAGAGAAACAGCTACAGTAAGGCGTTTCTGGTCACAACCACAGTAAAAGTCATGTTGCTGGTCATGGCTATAGTAAAAGTCATGTTCTTCTTCTCATTATTGATGCTTGTTGTGGATCCTCAGGAAACGATACCATATGTACTCTGTAAGTATGAAGAAGTGGATTTCTTTTTCTTATTTTTCCTTTTATATATATATATATATATATATATATATATATATATATATATATATATAGGATTCTATCTCAGTTTTTCATATATGGAAAAAAGAAAACTTTCATACTTTTATTCAAAAACTGCTTAGGATCAGAGAATGTCAACAGGAGAGATGAGGAATTGGAAGAGGAGACTTTGTATTTTGAAATCTGGGATTTCATTTCAGGCTTGGGCTCAGGCCAGGGCCCTGGTAATAACATTCCGAGCTGGTCTATTTTGGTCCATCGTAGGCCTGAGCCAGATTTGGGATTAAGTTGAAAATGTCGAGTCGGGCTTCGACAAAGCTTAGCCTAGCCTTAATCCGGCCCATTGACACCCTAGCCGTAACAACCATTACAGCTGTACAGGTTGTAAAGTAAAGGTAACAGTGCCAATCATTACATGTTATGGGGTTGTAACGGCTGTAACGACAGTTATGGAAAAAAATGATCCATAACGGACGTTACAGCCACTTGGCGACCCGTTACACCCCCCGTAAAGGCCATAATGACCCCGTAACAGTTTGTTACAAGGCCAATACAGGTTTTTCAGGGGTTTTTTTTTTTTTTTTTTTTTTTTATAAATAAAATAAAATAAAGAAACAGACAGTAACACCCGTTAGACGGGCTTCATCAACCATTACAGCCTGTATCCTAACAGTAACAGTGGTGGCCATGATGGCCACCGTTACCATTACGGAATACCTTGGATGCAGGGTTTGGGTTGAAAGGGTTTGGGGTTAGATATATGAACAGATTAGGAGAAGATATTAGGTTATACCTGTGGATATATTTGGGAAAGAGAAATAGATTTGGTTATTAACTGGCACTGCACAGGTCGGGGACAGTTCAGCACAGGTACACTTGCTGGTCTATAGAATTGAGCTAAATTGGGGCCTATCTATATTTATGACTGGATTGTGCAGATTTGAGTTGACAACCTTGAGGGCAGGTTTGAAGGGCAACGAATTGGAATTTTAGGACCAGCTTGGGTTTAGCGATTGAAATAGGGACTGTGATTTGGATATTATGTGAATTTGGGCTTTTGGGATCAATAAGGGCTTATGGTTGAGGGCAGGAATGCAAATTGTTCTCTGACGTAGATGTTTGAAGTGAGTTCGGGTTAAGGGTCATGTTTTAGGATGTAGGGATTTAAACTAGTGTTTTGGTAAGGGGAATGAACTGATAGCATTTTGGGTGAAGTTAGGGTCTGATTCGTGGGAAATTTTGAAGCACACGAATTAGGAAATTATGAGAAAATTGGAGATTACAGGTAGGTTCAGGGATTTGGGATCCAAATTGGGAATAAATGGAGAAAAACCTAAGGTCCAGATTTGAGGAATTTGGAGAAAACTGGAATTAGTAGGCTTAGGGTTTAGGAAGAATTCGGCAGATTAAGGGGAAATCTAGGGAAGGAAGAAAAAAATAACAAAAGCCCCATGGGCGAACATACTTTGATACTAAAACTGATGCAGCAGTTTGAAAGATTTGAACATAAATTGAAGGATCCAGAACAATGTTGTTAAATCGCAGATGCGATCACATGCGATCAGCATATGCTATTCGCATATGCAATCGCACAATCGCATATGCCATGGCATTTTTTTTTTAATAATAAAAAATTGAAAAAAAAAAGAGGAAAAAATAAAAAAATTCTAAAAAACAAAAAGGAAAAACTTGTCTAATTAGTACACATGATTGGATTAGGTTATTTTGCTTATTTCATTATAGTTTGAGTGTTTCATTAAGTGATATATTTAATTACTTATATTATATTATATAAATTTTAACAAAATAATTAACAAGCTACATTAAAGGATAACTAGTTATTATAAACTTCAAACAAAGAAATTTTACTGATAAATAACTTGAAACAATTTACAAGTTATAACTTACAACTTAATTTACAAAAAGTAAGCATAATTATAAAATACAAAAAATAAACATAATTGAAATAATTGTACAGAGATTAGAGTAAGAGAGAAAGAGGTGTAAGAGAAAGAGTAATTTAGAGCTTTGGAGTAAAAAATAGTGAAAATGGAGGGGCTATGAGTACCTATTTATAGGCAAAAGTTCTCCAAATTGAAAAATAAAAAATAAAATTTTTTTCTTTTGCACTTGGCTATTGGGAAATATGCAGTCGCATACGTAGTATACGATTGCATACTCGCATATGCAATCGCATATTGGTCGCATATAAAAGTATGCCATGGCATACTTGCCAGGATCGCATATGCCATCATGGCATATGCGATTTGATCAACAATATGCGCATATGCGATCGCATTTGGCAACAATGATCCAGAAGGCCTGCTCCTTATTACCACATGATTGAATAAAATGCCTAAATAATGGATTGTGGAAGTCAATACCAGACAATCATGTATTTTGTTCAATTAGAGAGAGAGAGAGAGAGAGAGAGAGAGAGAGAGAGAGAGAGAGAGAGAGAGAGAGAGAGAGAGAGAGAGAGAGAGAGAGAGAATGATGATTAATAAATTTAGAGCAACTAATGCTAGAGCAGCACATGCTTTAAAGAAACTCATAATAAAATATATTTCATTCATCATGGCATATTGAAAACCATACATGTGTAAAGTTTACAGCCTTTTAAAAAAGATCAATAATTAATGTAAAAGGTCAAAGACAAAACCCTCTTGCTTAAATATTTAATGCAAAAACCAAGAAGCTAACCTCTGGGATCACCTGTCCTCTCCTAAACACACTCAGACTAATCCTATAAAGGCTTTTATAAAGTATAACAAGTAAATAATGAAACCTTAACTAAGAGTCTGAATCTACTCAACTATTCTATGTATATAAAACTGCTTCGCTCTTAGAGTCATACAGTTGGTACCAAGAGTTCCAAATGTGTATAAAGTTTGTGTAAGGCCCGAAAGAATTGCAATTGGACATGTGGGCTCCATAATCCAGCCAGTTGCCAATTTGGGTAATCTGATTGGACCTGTTATTCCCACAGTCCAATCTCATACCAACGAAAGGATCCAGATCAGCAGACCACAGACTTATACAGACCAATATAGACTGACTGACATGGTTTAAATCATCATTTTCGATGATCAGATGGTCAAGATCTTCAATTGGTTTCCATTTGCTAGACCTTTGACTAGGAACTTTGGATGGGCCTAAACTGTGCCTAATCCACATTTCAATGGCCTAACCTTCGATCAACTGGCAGCAGAATCACCTAGTGGTCTTCCACTGGATGATTGGGATGCCCTGCATCAGCGATGCTGCCAAATCTCCGAAGTTGGAAGAACCTACTCAACAAACTTGAGCCTTCTTTCAGTTGAATACTGTCTGTCATTGTGTTTCATTTGATAAATTGTCTGCTTGTAGGTGTAAGCTAAAAGGTTACAATTGTCATATCGAAGATATTTATAGGGCTCAATCCATCCATGGTCTCCCAGACTCCCATGTAAAAAATAAAAATAAAAAATAAAAAAAATAAAACTTTAGGCATGATTCTGGTTATGGTCCATCCATACTAGTATGACAAATTAGAATGCATCTCATGAGGATCTAAAGTGATGGATATGTGAAGATAATTTAACTTCATTTTCATAAAACAGATGAAAATTTTTGTTTTCAAATTTCAAAACTTTTGAGTATTGGCAAGGACAATAGTATATAATAAGAAAAGTTTCAATAAAGGATACTCATGCTAGCAACTCCAGCAAAGTGGAAGGTTTTCAATGTCATTTGTGTCCCAGGTTCTCCTATACTTTGAGCTCCAATGGCTCCAATTGCAGCTCCAGCTTCTAATCTTTTTAAATGGTAACGATGTATACATGTTTCCAGGAAAACCTACAATAAATGAAAGTAAAAGAATCTAATTTTAAGAGCAGACCACATCAGCAAACTTCTGAACAAACTTGAATTATCATCATCATCATCTAAGCCTCATCTAAAAAAGATATGGTCAAAGTTTGACACCGGCTGCCCACCTGACACAACCACCCTCCTTTATCAAAGCTTGGAACCGGCAATGAGAGTGCAAAACTCCCACTAGCGGAGCTTCTTGAACAAACTCGAATATTAAAAAAATAAAAGAGAACGAAAAGGAAAAAGATTAGGGTGGCATATATCAACACTCGGAATGAACAATTATTAAAGAAATGTTTGTACTAAGATGTTAGGAACATACGCAGCATAAGATGACTTCATCTAATTAATTTTCTATCAAGGTCATAGAGGTTAGGAAGTATGTTGTACTACTATTTCCATGGAGGCCTCATTCGAACCTATTTTATATACATGAAAAATATGATCCTTCCTCATTCACAATTCAAATCACTTTAGGCTTTTGCATTCTCCTAGCCCATGTTACCTGAACATGGACATCCAGACTAGAAGGAATTGGGTATGGGTACCCATCTTGAAAACACCAATATCTAGCATATGACTACAACACAAACTTGTGAAGACTCATAAATACAAATATCATGTTAAAATATTACTCCAAAAATATTCAAAGGTTGGTCACATAGCCCAATTAGTTCAATTCACCATAGATTCTAACTAGCTAGCAACTTTAGAATTCAATGTCGTGGTGCTCCAACTTCCCAAAGGATCCATAACATAGGGGCATTTTCACATTGGGCTCGAGTGGGGTAGCTTGTGGGATGCGGGGACACACTTGGGGTGGGCGGCCCATGTGAACCACGCCCCACCCATGTGAAGCGGAACCTATGTGAAGTGGGGCCCATGAGGGGGGTTCGGCAGAGATCTTAACAAATGCGATGTGGGTCCTGGGCTATGAGATAAAGGGATTAATTCGTCATGCTCTATCAGTTCGAGCTTTTAAAGCAAGTGGTTAATTGTCCTGCATCAAAGTGGCATCGGAGTGGGAGGTCTTGTGTTCGAGACTCCTCACCGGGGTGATTAATGCAGGGGCATTTTCCCATTGGGCTTGAGTGGGGTAGCCTATGGGATGCGGGGACACACTCGGGGTGGGCGGTGTGGGGCCTGGGCTATGAGATAAAGGGATTAATTCACCATGATCTATTGGTTCAAGCTTTTAGAGCAAGTGGTTAATTGTTCTGCATCAATCCATTATGCTTTTTAAGGGATAGGATTGTATTATACATGATTGTGCAATTTCTACTATTCTATAGTCATCATTACCTACTTCGTTTAAGAAAATATGTGAGAGCACTCCGTTCAATTTATTTTCAAATTCTACATAGTTTCTTTCCTTCACACTCTCTAAACATGTTTTTCCTTGACTATCCTCCATTCTAAATTTAAATTTGACAAAGCTACAGACACCCGAACTTGAAAATACACCTCCCCTTCTTTACGTGTTTCTAAACATTCATGCACAAAACCCATTTGGGCCATTTCTTGTGCGAAGTTCTTTCCAAGAGAAGTGATGAAGAAATGCTTTTCATTGGCCAAAGTGCATTTTTTATGCACCTATAGCAGAATGAAAAACAAAAGGACAGTTGAAAACAATTACCTGGAGAGATCCAGAAGCATGTGGCAAGAAGTGCAAGTGAATACTATTACTGTACTAAAAAAGTGTAAACAGCATGTACTTTGAACAAGTGTAGACATGCACAAGGAAAATCAACATCTTGGAAAGAAAAATATTGTCCAGGTGGAATGCTAAAATTACCCGCAGCTGTTGGGAGGTGATACCGGATATATTTGCTGCTACATTTTCCAGAACATGCTCCCCTACTTTATCCTCATCCAGTCCCAGCTCCCTCCTAGTTTTCCTTAATGCAACAACACTTTTCTTAAGAAAATCTGAGAGTGACTCTTTAAAGGCAGCAGAGCAACCACCTTCAGGGGTCACATCATGTTTTGAAAGTCTGTCATCTGCTGCTTTAAAAATTTCTGAAGGAGACAAGGAAGTATGTGCTCTAGTTGCAGGAAATGTAGCCTGTGAAATGGATAAGAATCTGTGCATGATTAGCTGCTTCTTCTAACCGTGTTCATCACACTAGATGAATTTGAAAGCACACATACCTTTGTCTTCATGAACAGCCGATCCAAATTCAAGGGCATGCCTTCCTTTCCTTCCATAGCTGCTGGATCCATGCCATCATCTCCATAAAGAAGCTGAACTATTCCACCACTAGAATTACGCACCGTCTCATCATAATAAGTTGATAGATCCTCCAAGGATTTCATCAATCTGCGAGACATGTATCCAGTTTCAGCTGTTTTCACCTGTAGCAATCACAACAATTCAATCTAACAGAGTAAGGCGCAGAACAGATCCAACATTAACTTGTAACTTGCCATCCAGAACAAATTAAACAGCAAAAAGTGCAAGTCAGCATTCTTCCATTATCATTATCAGGAGGATAAAATGCAGATAATTAGAACTAGTAGCACAACAAGGCCAACCAGCAGAAGGAATGAATGAAGTTCTAAAGTCATTCATCGATTGTTAAAGAAGGAAAGTTACTCTACCACACCATGCTCAAGAAGATATTGTTGATAATCATGTATCATTCGAATTTTATTTACATTTAACATTGGACTTAACAGATCATCAAATCCTCCGTCCCTCCCCCTTACGTTTTCTCCTCCTCTTTTCCAAAATTGCATGGTTGGCAGCACTTCTAGTGGCTAATGATGGTGCTAGTAGTGCCACAGGTAACAGCCGACAAATAATGGGGTCCCTTTTTTGTTGCTAGTCAGATCTAGAATAGCCATTAGAACTGCCAAAGAAGATTGGCCCTTTACCACTAGCAACTGCAGCGCCTCATTAACCTACAGGATTGTTGGGGCATCTCAGCCAGTTCCATCAAACGGCACAAGGAGTTCAACCGGTCCTTTAGATCATCCGGAAGATCTATCCAGGCCCACCAATCATATTAGCAGGCCCAACGAGGCCCTCCAAACGTGTCAGCAAGCACATCCAAGTCCACCCAATGCACCAGTGGGCCCAACTAGGAAATGGTTGTATCGTATCCTATCGATTTGGCTTATACTGGCTGCAATGCCCTATATCAGCCAACATGCCACAAATATTATATATATATATATAGGATAACATTATAAAGACATGCTCTAGTGGGCTGATCTTAGCATCGTTACGACACAACCAAGTAGACTGATTTAAGCATCATAAACTCATGTTCTAGTGGACTATTTAAGCATCATAAACACATGTCCAAATGGACTGATTTAAGCATCATAAACACATGTTCTAGTTGGTCGATCTTAACATCATTACCACACATCCAAGTAGATTGATTTAAGCATCATAAACACATGTCCAAGTGGGACTAGTGTAAGCATCATAAACACATTCTAATGGACTGATTTAAGCATCAATGCATGTCCAAGCAGACTGATTTAAGTATCGTAAACACATGTCTAAGTGGACTTTTTAAGCATCATAAACACATGTTCCAGAGGGCTGATCTTAGCATCATTATCACACATCTAAATGGACTGATTTAAGAATAATAAACACATCTCCAAGTGGACTAGTTTAAGCACCATAAACACATGTTTTAGTGGAACAATTTAAGTATTGAAAAGCATAGTAAACACTTGTCCAAGTGGGGACTGATTTAAGCATCATAAACATAGATTAAAAAACTGGTACGACCGTATCATATCCATACTGACTAGATAAAATACACGAAACAGGGTTGTATCAGCTGAATACGAAAAATCAACCTCATATCGAGGCATATCGGCCGATACGCCCCATATCAGTACCGATATTTTGTACCTGTATCGGTTAGACTAATATGGGTAAAAAAAAAAAAAAAAACTACAACTAGGTCTTTTTCCCCCCTTTTCGATCTCTCCTTCATATTCTCCTTTGCTTCAAATCACTTCAATACATCATAGTATAGGGATTTTCGATGTCATTTACAGCTATTTGGAGGATCTAAACAACAATTTTCATTGAATTTGAAGGATAAAAAATTGTTGATCTTTGTTCAAATCCATAAAAAAATGTCATTATATGCCAAGATGTACCAAAACCTACTAGATTTGGAGATCGATTTGTGCATTTTTTGTGGTTTTTTTTTTTTTTTTTTTGTAATTTTTGAAAACCACTTTTTTCCCTTTGAATATGAGCATAGATCTGTGATGGGGAGGCAATTCCGAATAGATCTAAAACAGATCTGATCGGAAAAAGAATATTTTTTTTCATTTGGGAAATTTCTAGAAATTCCTCAAATTATATTCATTTCTTTTCAAATATTTTGCTTTGGGGGCATATGTTTTAAAAGATCTATTTTGTATTTTCTTTTCGAATAATATGCTTATTTTTCTTCAATTTCAAATTTTTTTGGTTCATAATTTTTTTAAAAAAATTATGTTGAAATGTGATGCATAGGGGTTTAGGGGGAGTATTTTATATTAGATTTACACTAGATCTGATTAGCGATTTGGTTATTGTTGGGGAAAATCAAAAATTTGTTTGATTTTTACAACTGTTTTTTTAATGATGACAGGGTTTCCCCGCCTCTTTTTAAGGCAGGACTAATCCCTGCCGATGCACGCAATCAGCCACAAACCAAGTGCATCGAGTAATCCTGGGGAGGGGAATCAAACTCGGGTCTGTGGGTAGCAAAATTTATGATTTTTTTTTTATTATTATTGCTTCAAATTTTCAAATTCAATTTGTAATTAGTTAATGATGCATTATAAAAATTATTATCTTAAATATATGTTTAGTTTCTTAGTTGATGATGGTTGGGAGTAGACAACAAATTATGTGGAAGTTTTGCAGCAGGAGTGTGAGCAGGGGCATAACTTGATTAAAACAACACCTGGCCATTTAAGAGAGTCAAGTGTCAATGTGTGCAAGTGTCCCTTAGGCAGTAAGGGAGGAGATGAAGAAGAATTTAAAAGAAATCAATAACAAAAAGGCAATGAGGGAGAAAAAGCAAAAGGCTATGCTTGATGCATGAAAATAGAGGTGTTTGGGATTCCTATGCACCTTGTTGATGAGGACATTGAGTTAGGGGAGGATTTGGATTGGGAGATGATGATCGTGAGGTGGGAAAGTTTATGATATAAACGTGACGACGAGGAGTGGTGTCAAATGTTTGGGAGGAATAATTCGGTTCGTGATGTGGGTGAGGTGAGTGGTAGTGGTAGTGGGGCATCAAAAAAAGAGGATTGTTTGGAAGGCCAGGGTAGGGTTACGTCTTGCCTTTAGCACGTGACAGCAAGATCCGCAACCTTCTCAACCTAGCCCCTCGTATTCACAAACTTGATGAGGAGCCACAGGAACCTCCTGGTGATGACACAATATTCAGATGGGCTAGTGGCATACAAAAGAAATTGAAATACTAATGGTCAAAGCAAATAGTGTATAATCTTGGAAAGGCAACTATAAAGTTGTTCTTGCACAATAGTATTCCTCTGCATGTTGATGATTGCCCATACTTTCAGGTGTTTGTGGATGCAGTGGCTAATGCAGGACCCGGGATTAAAGAGTCTAGTTCTTATGACATAGATTCAAAGTAATCAAATGAAGTGTACAATGAAGTGTGGGCTTATCTACAATCATTTAGAAGGATATGGGCGAGTAGAGGATGCATAATCATGTGTGATAGTTGGACTGGCCCAACTAGATTGAGTACGATAAATTTCATGGTCTACTTCCACTTGGGTATAGTGTTTATTAGAGCCATTGATTCAACTAATGAAGTGAAGAATGCTAATTATATATTTGGCCTGATGGACATAAAGGTGCAAGAAATTTGGGAGAGTAATGTGGTACAGATTCTCACTGATAATAAGGCATCATATGAGGCGACAGGAAAATTTCTTATGGAGAGGTCTCATCTCTTTTGGTCACCTTGTGCAACACACTGCATTGATCTCATCCTTGAGGATAATAGGAAGAAGGGCAATGCGTCGATACTGGTTGAAATGGCAAAGTTGATCACGACGTATATTTACAATCACAATTGAATAATTACGATTATGAAAAAATTCACAGGCGGGTGAGAGTTGTTGAGGCATGGGGCGACTAGATTCGGCATAAATTTTATAGTCATGGAGAGTTTATACAATCGTAAATGGGTACTTAGCGAGATGATTGCAATTCGGCAATGGATCAACTCAAAGTATGGACAAAAGACGAGTGACACACCTGTGGAGATGTGTGTGATTATAAGACACAACAAGTATTGGAAAAAAGTCTTAAATTTTATGAAAGCAATTAAACCTTTTGTTAAGGTTCTTTGACTAGAGGAAAGTTACAATAGGCCGATGATGGGCTTTCTTTATGAAGCTATAGACAAAGCAAAGTTGTCTATTAAACGTGATTGTAAACACTACAAGGATTATTGAAAGCTAATAGATAAGCATTGGAATAAACAACTTTATAATGATCTCCACGTGGCAGGTACACTTAAGTTACATTGATTACATTTAGTTACTCTTTTTCTTTGGTTCGGTTCTTTATGTAGTATTGATACGTTCTATTGTTCTATCTTTTAATGAACTTATGCGTTGCTTCTTAAACCTATAATTCCGATACACGACTACATATAAAGAAGCTAATGAGATTACTATCGGTTTGAAGAATGTCATAAAAAGGTTGGAGCTAACTTTAGCCGACAACTTGATGCTATTAATGAAGTAACTTAACCATTATTTACAAATATGTATTTTGAAATGCACTATGTGTGTCATATATGTAGATTGTATAGTGTAGAGTCTAAGACTTGTGACACTTATTATTAGCTACTCTTTCACAAGTAAAGGGGAAAGGCTCCATGGCTAAGGGGTACACAAATTATTTTAACACTGAAACTAGGGATCAAGTGCCCATGGGGTGTGGGAGGGTGTGTGGGTGTGTAGGGTGTGGGCGTGTGTTTAAAAAGGTAGAGATGTATGAACTCACAATGGATAGCTTCATAAATCCACGTGCACGAGCTGAAACACAAAGAACCAATCTAGGTATAATTTATAAGCATAACGAGTCAATAAGATTTAAAAAAGGTAAGCGTATAAACTATAAAATATGGTTTTTACCAATTTAATAAACTAAATAATTTATATGTGATATATTTGATAAGGACATCACACGCACATGCACAACCGCCCTATGCACATACGCAAGGAGGAGGAGGGCCCCACCATCGATCTAGATCAATGACAATGTCCGGGGAGAGCCTCCTAGTTAGAAGACTGCGTTTTGGTTCGTTGGAATGGACCCGATAGTCATGTGAATCTCATCATGGGTTCTCATGATAGTGGTCCGCTATTCTAATCAAATATAGTACTTTGGGTTTTGCTTATTATTGTAATTAGGAATATCATGGACGGTTTCGATTGCTTTGATTAGTTGTTATTTTTTATTACTTCGTCTCCAAGTAATAGGTTGCACACATGGCGCAAGTTTTAGGGTATAGGGTTTTATTATAAATAGGCACCCCTTGTAGTCTTTTTTCTCATTGAAGATTAATAAAATTTCTGCATTTCTGAGTTGTGAAAATCCATTCGGTGTGAAACCCTCCCTTCTTCGAAGGGTTAACTACTATGGTGCGAAGCCACACCTATCTCAAATCGCCCCATCTCCTACCTTCTATATTCATATCTTCCTACAATCATCTACGCTTCAAATTCACCCTGTATTGCAGCCGCTTTCCTCTCTACATCAGATTTTCGGAATCTGGCCCTGTAGGGGGTTGAAACTACGGCGGAGCACCGCGCACAGACCGTGCATCGGATCGGGCTGAAATTCGGGGGTTTTGTAGCACACCCCTGGCCGACTAGCCCCAAGGAGGGGGGTTTTCGGTTCGTGGGCCCCACACACGTGCGGGCGGGATCACACGCACGTGTCTGGGCCATCGTTGTCCACACGTGTGATACTTCTCTGTTTCATCTCTCTCCTCTCTTTCACTCCTCTTTCACCCAAATCCCTAACCTAACCCTAAATTCTTTAAATCCCCAATTTTATGCCCTTTCTTCAACTTTAGGGTTTCCCGAATTGAAATCTATGAATCCCTTGGATTGAGGAATTACTTCTGTGCACAAGTGGATCAATTTAGTCTCCTTTGATTATCGTTTGGTCTATAATTTTGATTCATCTGGCCCTAGTATGTGTAGGCCTGGATCCGCGTAAGATTCTCCTTGATTGAGTGCTTGAACTTTTGTGTGGGATGTGGAATTTTGTGTAACTATTTCTGAATTAGTGTGATCTAAAGCCTGAAAATCTTGCACATCATACTTGAATTTCATGTCCTACATCAAATTTGGTATCAGAGCTTAGGATTCTTATAGGGGAATGCATTGCATGTTTAGGGTTTAGTTTATTCGTGTCCATTATGCATCAAGTATCATCATATAGTGTTGTTTAGAGGTCCATAATTCCTGATATAAGCGACTGAATTTTCTGCTATCCGAAAATCCCCATCTCTTTGCTGGATTTTCTGTTGACAGATTCTTTAAGCAGATAGGTTGTTGGAAATTGAGTAGTATTGTGTCGTTTCCCTCATATAGAATCCTATAGGAGCATTTAGTACCATCTAGGCACATATAGTCGTAGTATAAGGTCCTTAAGTTGAGTTAATAGTTGTATGCCCACACGTACGGGTCATGGTTTTGGTTGACACCTTACACAAAACATGGAGCAATTGCAAGAGTCAATAAACAAAAAGACCTAGCAGTTTGAGTCTTTGGGTAGGCGCTTCGAACAATGTATGGACCAACGCTTTGAGCAGCTTAATGTGCGTGTTACCCAACTAGAGAACTCCGCCTGGGCAAACCTCACCATTGGGGAAGATGCACAATCTCAGACAGGTGATCAGGAGATTAGACCAAGGAATGAAGGTGGACAAGGAATCGGTCATGGGCACGCACCCGTGCACGCACCCCGCGAGGGACATTGTGATCATTATGACCCAGATGCGCAACTCCTCAAGGGAGTTAGAGTAGATGCCCCTACATTTGATGGCCACTTGGACCCTAAAGCCTTTTTAGGCTGGCTGGTGGATATATACCACTATTTTGAGTGGTATGACATATCAAATGCTCGTCGAGTCCAATTGGCCAAGATGAATCTTGTGGGCCAAGAAAAGAGGTTCTGAGCTATTGTAGAATGAAAGAAAGAAAGACGAAGTTTTGATTTAAAAGAGTGGGCCCGATAGTCAAGAAAAGCCCATCATGGGATCTCATGATTTTGGCCCACTAGTCGGATTGATTTTATATTTTAGGTTTTGCTTATTTTTATTATTTAAAACATCATGAACACTTTGGATTTCTTTGTTTGGTTTTTTATTCTACTTTACTTCATTGCCAAGTAAAAGGTTGCGCACATGGTACGAATTTAGGTATATGATTTTCCCTATAAATAGGCACCCCTTGTAGTCTTTTGATTGATTGAAGTTGAATAAAAATTCTTGCGTAGTTTTTCTGCTCTCTAAGTTTCTGAGTTGTGGAAAAATTAAAGTGAGTGAGAAGCCCTTCCTTTTTAAATGGCTGAGATTAAAGTAGGTGCGAAGCCCTCCCTTTTCGAAGGGTTAACTACTGTGGTGCGAAGCCACATTTATCCACATCCGCCCCTCCATCTTATATCATCATTCTCACGACCATCTTCACGCCCAATCCGTTTGCTTTGCAGCTGTTCATCCCTCCACAGTCAGTTTTCAGAATCTGACCCTGCAGGAGGGCTGAAACTTCCACAGAGCACCACGCCCAAACCACAACCCGGATCAACGTGAAATTTGGAGGTTTTGCAGCCCTAGCTCGGCCGACCAGAGCTAAGAAGCCAATTTGCGAAGGCGGGCCTTCATAGCACGTGCGGCCAACCCATCTGCGCACGGGCGTCAACCCCGGGGCACCGTCTGCACGCGGGAGCTATTTCTAGGTTAAGTTTTTCTTTTGTTTTCCTCTTTTCATGCCTAATTTTATAAATTCTAACCCTAGATTGACTTAAATCCCCAATTTCTATCTCTTTTCTCACCCTAGGGTTCTTTGATTTGAGATTGGTGAATTCCTTGGATTAGGGATTGATTGTCATGCATGTGTGAATGATTTCTCTTTCCCTTATTGTTTGGTTCATAATTTTTATTGATCCAGACCTAACGTGTGTAGGCCTAGACCCACATAGATTCCCCTTACTTGAATATTTGGACTTTTGTGTGGGATGTGGAATTTGTATAATTGTTTATGAACTATGTGATCTTAAATCTGAAAGCTTGCACATTATATCTAAATTTCATGTCCTGCATTAGTCTCACACCGTTGTCTTGTTCCTATTCATTTTCGATCATATAAAGATACTTTTTGGTGTGATGTTGTTGCCATAGATGTTGGCCATATCATTTTGGGTAGACCTTGGCTCTATGACAAGGATGTTACCATATTTGGTCGTTCTAATGTGTGTACATCCTGGTTTGAGGGCAAGAAAGTCAAGCTAAATCCACTTCCACCCAAGAACACAACTGGAAAGGAGGCCACCACACAGAGTGGTGTGAGCGGGTTAAAAAAATTGAAGGAGTCGAAGTCCAAGTCCAAACCTCTTCATATTCTAAATGCCAAAGACTTTGAGCGAAAAACGGAGGCGGACTCGATGGTATACGCCCTTGTGGCAAGGGAAAGTGTACCAGAGGCCAGTGTTCGAAATATCGGTATCGTGTTATGTATCGCACCCTTGGGATATGGATACATATCGGGTATCGCATGAGATATATCGGTTGTATTGCATAATGTATCATTGTTGTTGGAAACATGGGGAAACATTGGGAAATTGGTCGAATTTTTTAATGAAACTTCAGTGATTGTTTAAAAAGAGTTTTAATTGTATGAGGTCCTAATCTACGCATTTGTTTAATTGAATTGATGCAAGTATATTCAAAATCTATTCATATAATTTATAAATGTAAGAAGACATGAGGAAATACAAGAAAAACATTCAAAAGAAAAAAAAGAATCACTAGATCAGGTTACATACATGTTTGATTTTATGTTTGGACACATATTGCAACCGATTTGCGAGAAATTGAGAAATTTTGATTTTTTTTTCAATTTTCTGCAACTCGGCCCCATCCCATCCAAATCTCGAAATCGAAATTCTCAATTCATGATTTTTCATGCAAAACATGAAAAAACATATATTTGTAACAATTTACATTGATTTAACATGATTTACAGAAAAAAAAGGATCGAAAATCAATAATGCTCACTGGATTGAACATGTGGGATATATCGCACTACTTGTGTGTTTCGTGTCGCACGGGTGGGATACAAGATATATTGTGGGATATATCGGCCGATATTTTAAATACTGCCAGAGGCTAGTGTAGAGTTACCCACTAAGGCCATTCAGGTAGTACATGAGTTTCGTGATGTCTTTCCTAATAATCTACCAAATGAGCTTCCCCCTATGAGGGATACACAGCATGTCATTGATCTAGTCCCTAGGGCGACTCTACCAAACCTCCCTCATTACAGAATGAAGCCAATGGAGCATGTGGAGTTGAAGAGACAGATTGACGAGCTCCTAGAAAAAGGTTTCATTCGAAAAAGCATGAGCCCGTGTGCCGTGCCCACCCTTCTTACACCTTAAGAAGGATGGCACATGGAGGATGTGTGTTGATAGTAGGGTGATTGACAAAATCACAGTCGAGTATCGGTTTCCCATACCGCGTCTTGATGACATGTTGGATATAATGGTCAATGCTACTATCTTCTCAAAAATTAACCTCAAAAGTAGTTATCACCAAATCCGTATACGCCCTGGTGATGTGTAAGATGGCCTTCAAGATGAAGGATGGGCTATACGACTGGCTAGTTATGCCTTTTGGGCTGACTAGCGCGTGTGATGAACCAAGTGTTGAGGCCCTTCATGGGGAAGTTCCTGGTCGTATACTTTGATGATATCTTGATTTATAGTATGACCAAGGAACAACACCTCAACCATTTGCGGCAGGTTTGTGGGATCCTTCGAGCCGAAAAATTGTACGCCAACATAAAGAAGTGTACGTATTTGTCTAGTAATGTTATCCCCTTAGGTTTTGTTGTGTCAGCTGAGAGCGTATCGGCTGATCCCAGAAGGTCAAGTCATCGTCAATTGGCCTGAACTCCGCAATATTCATGAGGTGCGCAGCTTTCACGGCTTAGCCACCTTCTATAGGCGGTTCATTCGATGCTTCAGTTCCATTATGACTCTCATCACGGATTGGATAAAAAATGGAGAGTTTCAATGAACAAAAGTAGCCTTGGAGACGTTCAAAGGGATAAAGGTCAAAATGACCGAAGTTCCAGTCATGCGACTTCCGGATTTTTCAAAAGCTTTTGAAGTCGCATGTAACGCATCAAGAGTCGGCATAGGAGTACTTATGAAGGGCACCATGTCGCCTTTTTTAGTGAGAAACTAAATGAGGCGAAACAAAAATATTCCACCTATAACAAAGAGTTCTATGCAGTAGTGCAATTACTACGCCATTGGCGTCATTATCTATTGCCACAAGAATTCATCTTATTCTCAGATCACGAGGCCTTAAGATATCTAAACTCTCAGAAGAAATTAAACCATAGGCACGCTAAGTGGGTTCAATTCCTTCAAGAGTAAACTTTTATGCTTAAGCACAAGGCCGGTGTAGAGAATAAGCATGTCGACGTGTTGAGTCGTCGAGTCACGTTACTTAATTCCATGAGTGTCGAAGTCACGGGCCTCGAGTGCATCAAAGAAGATTATTCTGAGTGTCTAGATTTTGGAGTTATATATGCATCATTGTTAGAGAATCTGTCAAGAGCTAGCAGAGAGTACTTGATTTTAGACGGATATTTGTTTAGGAGTGACTGCTTGTGCATACCTCACACCTCCCTCCACGATTTTCTTGTCTGAGAGTTACATTCACAAGGGGTCGCGGATCATTTCGGTTGAGACAAGACCATTGCCCTAGTGGAAGATAGGTTTCATTAGCCAAGCTTCAAGTGAGACATGACCGAAATTATATGGCAATGTCGTACTTGTCAATTGGCAAAGCAGAAAAAGTAAAATACAGGATTATACACACCTTTGCCAGTTCCATTCATCCCTTGGCAGGACATCAATATAAACTTCATGCTTAGATTTCCCAAGACTATTCGGAAACATGATTCCATATTTGTTGTCGTGGACTATTTTTCTAAAATGGCCCTTCATTCCTTATTCTAAGACCTCCGACACATCCCATGTTGCAAAGTTGTTTTTTAGTGAGGTCGTCAAACTGCATGGGTTACCACAAACCATAGTGTCTGACCGTGATATGCGATTCATGAGTTACTTTTTGAAGACACTATGACACATGATGAATACTAGTCTCCAATTTTCTTCTGCCTACCACCCTCAGACTGATGGTCAGACTGAGGTAGTCAATAGGAGCCCAGGGAGTTTGCTCAGATGTTTAGTGGGAGAGCACACCAGGACGTGGGACACCATACTACTTATAGCTGAGTTTGCGTTTAATAGTTGTGTCAATAGGTCCATAAGTCTAAGTCCTTTTGAAGTCGCTACTGGTTATAAGCCTAAGAAGCCTATTGATCTTGTCCCTATGTCACTGTCCCATAGGCCATCAAAGTCTGCAAAGTCCTTTGCGCTTCACATTCATTCATTGCATCAAGAAATCAAACGAAAGATCACTACTAGTAATGAACATTACAAATTTTCTGCAGACCAGTATAAACGTTTCAAGGAATTCAATGTAGGGGACTGTGATGGCCTGTATTAGACCTGAGCGGTACCCCCAGGGGGCCGTTCGTAAATTACATTCGCGTAATGCTGGACCCTTCAAAATTATAAAACGAAACGGTCTCGATGTGTATGTGATCGATCTTCCACCTTCCATGAGAATTACTTCCACATTCAATGTGGAGGATCTAGTTACTGTTCAGGAGACCACTGATATTTTATCCTGCCCTTCGCCCAACCATCCTGATTCCCCAGACTTGTCCCTTAATCCATGGCCTTTTCTCAACCCTTCTTCCCAGCCTCTACCTCTCAAACCTACCCTTCTCACACCTAGAGAGGAAATAGAGGATATTCTGGACCATCAGATAGTATCAACGTCGAACAACGGGTTTCAAAAGTACCTGGTTAAATGGAAGCCATGTCTAGATTCAGACAGTACGTGGCTTACTGAGGAGTTTCAGAGACTTCATCTTGACATCTTGGAGTGGTTTGGGAGTTTTATTTCGCCAGTAGCAAAATCTTCGAAGCCAGGGAGAGTTGATGGGGACATCATGCGCACACGCACGGCCCCCCTACGCACGTACGCAAGGAGAAGGGCCCCACCATCAATCTGGATTGATGACGACGTCCAGGGAGAGCCTCCTAGGTAGAGGACTGCGTTTTGGTTCGTTAGAGTGGACCCGATAGTCATGTGAATCCCACCATGGGTTCTCATGATAGTGGCCCACTATTCTAATTAATCTAGTACTTTGAGTTTTGCTTATTATTGTTATTAGGAATATCATGAACGATTTAGATTGCTTTGATTAGTTGTTATTTTTTATTACTTTGTCTCCAAGTAATATGTTGCGCACATGGTGTGAGTTTTAGGGTATAGGATTTTATTATAAATAGGCACCCCTTGTAGTCTTTTTTCTCATTGAAGATTAATAAAATTTTTGCATTCTGAGTTGTGAAAATCCAATTGGGTGTGGAACCCTCTTCCTCGAAGGGCTGACTACCGTGATGCGAAGCCACACCTATCCCAAATCACCCCATCTCGTACGTTCCATATTCACCTCTTCCTACAGTCATCTACGCTTCAAATCTCTACAACAGATTTTCAGAATTTGGCCCTGTAAGGGACCTGAAACTTCGACGGAGCACTGCGCACAGACTGTGCATCGGATCGGGTTGAAATTCGGGGGTTTTGTAGCCCACCCCTGGCTGACCAGCCCCAAGGAGGGGAATTTTGGGTTCGTGGGCCCCACACATGTGCGGGCGGGATCACACGCACGTGTCTGGGCCATCACTATTATCCACGCGTGTGGTACTTCTCTGGTTCGTCTCTCTCCTCTCTTTCACTCCTTCACCCAAATCCCTAACCCTAACCCTAAATTATTCAAATCTCCAATTTTATGCCCTTTCTTCAACCTTAGGGTTCCTCGAATTGAAACCTGTGAATCCCTTAGATTGAAGAATTATTTCTGTGCATGAGTGGATCAATTTAGCCTCCTTTGATTATTGTTTGGTCTATAATTTTGATTGATCCGGCCCTAGTATGGTACACGAGGCTGGACTTATAAGTCTACTGGGTCACAATACAACTAACCAGGGGGGAGGAGCATCATGAAGAGGCTGGCATTAGTGGCACTCATGGAGCACCGGGACATCGGGAGGCTTACGGACATCATGGATATGGTTATGGATGCACAGAACCAGTTGTGCCACTTTCATGTTGAAGTAGTCTTCCTGATCAACAAGTTCCATATGGATATAAATATCCAGATCCAAATCCAATTTATTTGTCATCAATTTCATAGTCTCAGCAATATGAACAACAGTATGGCTATTAGTCTGGCACTAGTGGATATCCTTACTCAGGATCAGGGTCAATTCCTAGTCAGGATCAATCCTCTCTGGTTTCATTGACCTACTCTTTCTATCTGACTATGGTTATTATGGATGTGCAACACCAATATATGTTGTACAACCATAGGTGCAGTCGGATGATTACGAGGACATGGAGGTCGACCAACCACAACCAACTAGATTTTCATTTTAGTGGTGAGGTGATTAGTGGGTTTTTAATAAGATAAAGTATTTTTTAGAGATTATTCACATTTAAGGAAATTCATGAGTACTAAGTATTTCTACACTTACACTGTTACACTTACACATTAAAAATAAAAAATAAATTTTAATAAAAATAAATAAACAACAACAAAATGGAGAAAAATTGAAAAAAAAAAATGTATAAAAATATAAGAACTTAGGAGAAGCTTCCCTAAGTCAATAGATAATTAATATAGTAATTTTACATATATAAAATTAGTTTGTGACTTGTTAGAAAAATGAATGAAGTACATCAAATTCAACATTCAACAGTATAGTTAAGTAACAAAACAATCAATAACCTATTTATTGTACAAATACAATTTTGAAGTTACATCTTAATGTTTATTATTTATACATTATAACACTAACACTACTTACAAGTTACAATTTACAACTTAGTTACAATAAGTTACACTAACACTAAATTAAATTCAACAATATACTAACACAACTTATAGTTACAAGTTACACTACTTGCGAAAGTTTGGTTTTTTGCAAAAATAAAAAATACACAAATAAAATAATGTACAAAAAGTTGGCAGATATGCGATCGCATACATCGCATATGCGATCACATATCCTCGCACATTTCGCATATGCGACCGCATATGCACTGCAATCGAATATGCGATGATGGCATCTGTGATATGCATATGGGAATTCGCATTTAACAAAACTGATGATATCAATTTATGACATATATCAATAGTTTATATATATATAATCAACACTACCGCAACTTACAGTAGGTCAACCCGCCAAGACAACATTCTTACCAAAGAATGGTCCACTACACCATTGAATACATGGTCAAAACATCCCCCCCCCCCCCCCCCCTTCTCTCTCTCTCTCTCTCTCTCTCTCTCTCTCTCTCTCGCTCTCTGTAAGACCCATATCCTAGTCCATACCGTTTTGTAGGCTTCTGCGGTCCTCCCGGTCAAATTCAGGCAACCCTCGACCTGTATCCAATGTTTGCGCGCGTCCTAAGCCGAGTCCCGCATATCAAAATCGACACGACTCGAAACTTGTACCCTAGCAACTCACGCATCGAACCGATACCCAGGCTAGGAGATGTGGGCCCGCGCTCATTCCGAAGAAACGCCACACATTGCGAATTTCGAGGGAATCTCTACAACATGTCCCATCAAATCAAGTTAAGTACACCACCTTACCTCAATGCCACCCCACCCAACAACTACAAATGACCACTCCCTCTTTTCCCATAAGTCAATCCTCTCTCTTCCCTCACCATTCTTCTTTACAAAAAAAATCAAACTCACCCATACCTCTCCTTACAACACCCATCCCATATCATCTTATCACCTCCCTCTCCCTCTCATTCCATCTCCTCACTCCCAAGCAAAAAAATTCCATACGTCCAAGCCTCCCCAAGCTCACAAAAACAACAAGTGTGGCCCACCCTCTCATCTCTCATCCCCACCATCAAAACTCCATCAACCACCATCAAAATTGAAGGCAAGGAGCATTGGAGTCCAAGGGATCAAGGAGTGCAATAGGTGGTGATCCACCATTGATTCTTATTTTAGGGCCCACTTGTTGGTGGGACCCATTTTGATGTATGTGATGTAACCATGAGGGGCCCATAGTGGTAAGGTCCCTCTCTCTCTCTCTCTCTCTCTCTCTCTCTCTCTCTCTCTCTCTCTTTATATGATGATGAAGGGGGTGTGTGGCCCATCTAGTGTGTGTGTCCCACCATGGAGCATATATTTTATCCATACACCTTCATGTGGGACCCACCATGATGCTGAGTTTATCCATGTCGTCCAGCGTCCCTAGACAATGGACATGAGGTAGGGAGTGGCTAACATGGAGAGTGTGTACTAACATGGGTGGGTACTTACAAGCTAACAAAGCAAAAAAAAAAAAAAAAAAGCGGAGCTTTTGGGGTAGGCTACTCATGTAGGCCCTACCTTGATGTAGAAATCAAATCCACACCATCCATTTCATTTCTCAGCCCACTTTAGGTGGTGAGCCGAAAAATGAACCCAATCCGATTTTCTGGCGGGCCTTGGCATGGAAAACAACATTTTTTACCTTTAAAATCCATTAGGACCCACCTTGATGTCTCTACCCGCTAAAAATATATTGCATATTGGGCTCGTTTGATCCGTCATGAGCCATAGAACCCAACCAGTGGGTTAGATCTCCCAGATAAGGGCCCCACCCATGAAAAACCACTTGAAAACAGAACACCAAAAAAAAAAAAAAAAAAAAAAATGTAACGGCCGAAGTTATTGCTGTCAACGTCTCTGGACGCTGCAGCAAGTAGCGTCCGCTGCTTTTCACGGTCGCTAGTCCACCGTTCAAACTCCCAAGGGCCACAGTAGTTTCCAATTAAACTGATATTTGTTTTCACTTCATCTCTATGTCAACTTATGAATAGGTCGGATCTTAAAACACGTAAGGGTGGGCCCGATTGGTATACATGAGACCCATTTGAATTGGCCCATTGGTCAGGCCCATTTGGCTAGGCCCGATGTGATATATGAGACCCATTGTTGAGGCCCACCTTGATATATATGAGGCTCATGTGATGCGGCCCATTTGATGTACCTGAGGCCCATGGGTCAAGGCCCAACGGGATGTACACGAGGCCCATTGCAATGTGTGATTCCACCATTGTTTATGTAACGATGTTTTGGCAGCCATACCTTGGGAGCAATGATGGTTCGATGTCCACATTGTAAAGATGATGTTGGTTAAATGTCCGCATTTTCACTCTCCCTAGGGCCAATTGATAGGCCCGTACTTGTAGTGTGCAGGCCGTCTAAGCTCATCTTCGTTATGAACAGAGCCCAGCACCATATAACATGTTTAGTATAGATCCATGATTCATGCTCATACGCATCATATGAGTGACCGATCATAGCATATGCCTTCGGGCAGATTGTTTATGAGCTCCCTGATAGGCGGAGTTGCCCTTCATGAGCGTGCGGTACACGCAGGATTGTTGCATGACTAGTAGTGTGATTCATGCACTTCACATTTGTATGACATGATTTCTATACGCCCTATCAACATCAGGGCTATGACCTCCACAGATATATCGTGGATGGTAGGATCGGACACCGGAAATATTGCTACTAAGCATCGGGGCGTCATAGATGTCCCTGGGTGAAAATCCCTAAACCCGATGGTACCAGAGGATGACTCCAACGTCGAGACCGAGTGGATATATGAGTGCATGAGGGAAGAATATTAGGAGGTCGTGTTTCCCACTGTGTCGTGGTCGGTTGGAAAGGGGTGTGGCCTTGCTCGCCCGAGGGTAGGGGGCATTACTAAGTTGAGTTTGACCAGCTCATGAATGGGTCCGCTATCGACATGCCAGATAAGTATTGGCAGACTATTGGACAGGCGGATAGTAAGGTTTCTTACGCTCAATTGGACTGTGCGGCTGGGAGAGGGGCAGTGCCATTTGGAGCATGCTAAATCCTGGTAATTATCCAGAATGAGAACTGTACTGATATTTGATGAGTTGTATGTGGATTTGGATGAGGATTGGTATGCTTGAGTTGCATCATACATCGCATGGTCTTGATATGGCCGATAGCATTTATATCTTGCACCGCATAGCCTTGGTACGGCTGCTTGCATTCATGTACTCATCAGCATGATTCCGCATTACTCTAACCTTACATTCTGAGCACGCTCATATTGTGCACACACTTACACCACCCTCTAAGCTTTCTATAAGCTTATGCACAATTGATGCATGCAGGTGACGCCAGAACGCAGCCATAGCCTCGTCGCGGTTGAAGTGTGCAGCCAAGCTTCTGGAGTTTTTGTTACTTTCACTATAGTATTTCCCTTCCTACGCACTGTACTCAAAGTTTTTAATCATAGTGAATTTTTTTATGGTGTTCTTGTGGTTATTCTTCGTGGGTTATGCTTATACTAAAACAAAAATCATGTTTGAAATCCTCCTTGTAGGATCCCAGGATTGGAACCTGGTGCATGGCTGCTGGGAGCCAAGAATGGAGTACTACGGAGGCTGTCGGCACCCGATTCGGCGATCGAAAATTTTGTGAGCCCAGTTTTCGAGTTCGGGGCGTGACACTCTCTAGCTTGGGTATGTGAAGGGCTAGCAATGGGAGAGTGGCCCTTGCTTATATGGAGAGAGAGCAATGGGAGAGAGGGATGGGAGGTTGGTGTGATGAAGTAAGAGAGAAGGGAGGGAAAAGGATGGAAGGTAAGGTGTGATGAGGTAAGAGAGATGGGAGGTAGGGTGTGATGAGGTAAGAGAAAAGGGTAGATGGAGAGAGGGATGGGGGATAAGGAGTGGTGAAGTAAGAGAGAGGGGAGGGATGGAAAGAGCATGGGAGAGGGATGATAGTGGAGAGGAGATAACATGGAAGAGGAGAGAGGGGGCCATGGGGGTAGGTAGGAGTGGTTGGGGGTTTAAGAGGTCTTGGCCTTCCCTGGCAAAGGTCAAGGTCAAAAGGTGAGGTGTAAAGGGGAGTTGTGTGGAGCTATATGTGGCATGCAGATCCTGTGGTGAAAGTCAAGGGTTAATGTTCAATGGTCAATGGTCAACAATCAATGGTCAATGAAGGTGTGTGTAGGTTTAGAGTGTGAGTAGTATTGTGTAATATGTGCGTGTGTGTGTGGCACATGGGTGAGAGCAGGTATTTGTGGGTGGATGCACATTTGTGTCGGCATGTGTGGGTGAATACACAAGTATGAAGGTATGCATGCATAGAAAAATTCAAGGTTATTACAATGCTTCTCATCCTGCAATAACATTGCATGGACGCTATTAAGTGATGGTAAAGATGGTGACCAAGAATCTGGGCTCGAACTAGTTCAAACTCTATATTAAGACTTGCCAATAACTAAAAATCTTTTCTTCTCAATGATCTTTTTATATGCCTCTACATCTGTATAATACAAACTTAAGATCATCTAGAAAGGATAATTCCTGCCACAAATCATGCATTTCAACATAACTGTAGACACTGATCACTACCCTTGTCTTAGATTTCCAATCTCCCAATAAATGTTATAAATCTTGGCCATATTATTCTGATCTGCATACAGTTCATGTGTTGTCTGCCAAATCTCACGAACAGTAAGTAACAAAAAAACAGACCTTCACTAACTTTTGGTTCCATCGAATTCAAAAGCCAGGACATGACAAGCAAGTTATTTGATTTCCAGTCTCCATATGAAGGATCAGACAGTTGAGGTTCTGTGATACTTCCAATAAAGGTAATTACTGGACTTAAGTTTGTGTGGTAAGCTGTAAACCAGGATTTTAAGAATGAACAATCAACTATTCCATCTTAGAGTTAACAAGATCAACTGCCTCAAAAGTAGATGAGGGGGCCACAAATAAACTCAAAAAATAGTGAGAGAACTAATGATGTGACGAAGGGCCTTAAGGCTTGACAAACATTTTAGAATAGAAGCCCAAGCAACAGTAACCAACAAAATCTTACTGCTGCTAACCAATTATTGAAAATCTGAAGAAAAAATGGCCTAAAAGATTAGAAGGAAAACACCAGTTTTTAGGAAAGATTAGAAGAGAGAGAAAAAGAGGAAAGAAAGAAACGAATTAAGAAAGGAAGGGAAGCACCCAAGATAAGGAAGGGAAGGGAAACACCACTTGTTGAGAGAGAGAGAGAGAGAGAGAGAGAGAGAGGGAAGAAGAGGAAAAAGAAGGAAAGAAAGAACCCTAAGAACACTTAAGCACTTAAACCAAGTTAGAAGAGGAGAGTTTGAGAGAGAGAGAAGAAGAAGAAGAAGAAGAAGCTCATAGCGCTGGGATATCCAACACTACATTTATAATAATAGAAATAGGGTACAATTACATATATACCTTTATTAGGAGTAAAAAATTAAAGAAAGACGAGGAACAAATGGGGAAAGCATTAAAAATAAAGATAAAATAGGAGAAAGGCTAAAACTGAGGCCCTTAAGACAAAAGGGTTAGGTGCATGTAGTGGGCCTAGTCATATGCCTAGGCCCACACATACATACACCTACAGTTTATAGATATGGAGAAAGCATTTCATAGACCACCTCAGGTGGTTATTTGGTGGGCGATGAGAGGAATGGGGCCCCAGGGGATATACCGACATCACAAAAGACATGTTTGAGGGTGCTTGCATTATCGTCCATTCTCATGTACACCATTTATCCATTACGGTAATTAAGGTTGTGTTTGGTTGCACCAAATATGACAAAATTTCATAATTAATCAGTCTAATTTGTTACAAAATACCTTAAAATTTCATGATCTTTAGTGGAGCCAAATGCAGCCTAAGCCTTTACCTTTTTGCACTTGTTATACATGGGTTAACCGCCAATATCTAAAATGAGATACCTAGTTGTACATTGGTTGTGGATGACGAAGTATTAGTTGATAAACTGCAGGCGGGGTGAATGCTAGGAAGACTGTAAAATCTAGAAGCTTAGAGAATAGTTATAGAGAAATGATAGAGAGATTGATGAAAATCTTTTCAATAGAACTAGAGCTGGGTGGATGGCATGGAGATTTGCCTATATACTGCTTTGTGCTTGTCTCATGCTTACGAGAATTCAGTAAAAACTTAATAAACATGTATTTGACCATCTACAATATATGGAAAAGAAAGTTAAGTAGGAAGTTTAGAAGGTAACAAGAGCAATAATTGAGTGTTGCAGAGATATGTTGAGACGTGTGTGTCAGAAAACTAGGAAATTGACCAGCTATGATATATGGAGAAGAAAGTCAAGAAGGGAGTTTAGAAGGTTACAAGAGCAATATTTGGGTGTTACGGAGGTATGTTAGGATGTATGTGTCAGAAAACTAGGAAAGGTAGAACTAAGATTAAGGTCAATTAAAAAAATAAAAATGCTAAATAAAAGTTCTAGTGATGGAGAGTAAACTGAGATGCTTCGATCATGTGCAATGAGCCCAGAGAAGGCTCCATCAAGGAACGAAACTTGAAAGGCCAGAAAAGAGGATGATAGAAAGACCTAAAAAGACTTGGATTGAGGTGGTGAGAAGGGATATGAAAGTTTGTTTATGTGAGAGGAATGATTGGTAAAATGGAATTTTTAAAGCTGACCCCAAATATTTGGGACATGTTCATGAGGTTGATGGTGATTTATAAGGTAATTTATCTTTTCCTTTCTTTTTTGCATAGTTATTTATGCATACAAGTATTAAATCATTGCATTTCAACAGTGCTACTTAATGCAACTGGATAAATTTTCTATCTTAATATTTCAATGCCTAAAAGTCCCTGAACCAAAGTTGTGAACTTTCTTTTTGAGATTTGAAATTTGGAATTATGCAAATTATTTAAAACTATGTTTGGGATGTTCTGATTTTCAAAGAATGCCCTACTGAGATTTCCGAAATAATCTACTTCAATTATCCATGTCAAACTTCGTTAAATTTTCAAGCACCTTGGATCAACAATCTTAATGAATACTGTCCATGGGTAATATAAAATTTTGTGAAAACTAATTAGATAAAATGAATGTCAGATTAAAAGAGGAATAGTTCTGATGAATTGAACTCCACATGTTGAATTATATTGCACAAGGAGTGAAGCAAAGCAGGAACAAATTCAGGTGATGGAACAGGAAAACATCTAATTCAAAATGTTAACATGTATAAACAACTATGAAGCAGGAGTGGGAGTGTGAGTCCGAAGCACAATTCAAAATGGGAGCAACACTTGGTTCAAGGGATTGTACAACCAAGCCTTGAATTAAGTTAAGTCACTAATTTCCATCATCATCACCATCAGTGGCTGGCAGCACCATCAGCATCAACATATTACTACTACTATTACTATTATAAACAAATAACTGCACTTGCTTAGGAAGCTTTCAAATGCAACTCTACCAAAATAGGGTAACACTAAGAAGGGAAGTAAACCCAATTAAAGCCTTAGTGATTGATGCAAACATGACTTCATTTGGCAAAAAAAAAAAAAAGAAAGAAAGAAAGATAGAAGAGAATAGAATTATCCATACTGCGGTATCAACAAGACCTTCACGTCCCCCCATTGTATGAAAGAAAAACTCCGTAGCCGTCAAGCCAGTGTAGAATGAGTTAGCCACAAAACCTTTAGCCTACAACAAGAAGAACAATCCCCTTCAACATGTTATGGTAGTGTGCAATAGAAGAATGTGAAGGAGAAGAAAGGATGTCCTTTTGGCATTAATATAGAGATCTAAATATTAAAACAATATATTAGTACATGACATGGTCCACAATTTCCAAGACAAACCACTGGAGACAGTAAGTGAAGAAGTAAACTTTAGGGGAAATGACTGTTGTTCAAGATAAAAAGGAAAATGAATTTCCAATATATAACCAAGTATATAAATGAGAAAACTAGTCATGTCTAACACCCATCTTCGAATACAAATAATTTGAACTGATGGTTATAATTTTTTATTTTTTTTTTATTATTATTATTTTTATATAAAAAAAAATTAAAAAAAAAAAAGATGTCACCATCATTGCAACTACCACCACCACTATATCGCTCCTACCCAAGGTTACTTGGATCACAGGCTGCTTGGTGACATGGTATGGGAATGAGTATGGAGTCATGTGCCCTTCCAATCCATACACCAAGTACATGAAATGTAGTATACAGTTTTATATACAAATAGATTATGTGAATTATAAATGAAACCAAATGTTATTATCATAGATTCCACATGCATAGTATTATATTATGTGCACGCTAATGCATAAATCAAAGTATAAATATCTATATTCTGAGTATGAAAAGTTTACATTGTAAATTAATCAACAAAAACTTTGGGTTAGTAAAAATAGTGATCCGGATAGCAAATGATCCATAAACTGGATTGTGTGATTTGGAATTGAAAAAGAGGGGGTGTTAGCAATTTAGGTAACATTGCACCTACCATTACTGCTACAATCTCTGTGTCAGTATTGTAGATGTTGCTGGAAGTATTAGTACAAAAATATGTATCATGCAATAGCCATCCGCCAAGGATAGAAGAGAATGCGCAAGTATTATGGCATAGCAAAATGAAAAAAGTGGCATTTTCTGATTTCCACTTTGGGAATGCATTGTCAGATTAGAGGTAAAAAAATGGCCGAGAGGAGCGATAGAGAGTCGAGAAGTAATCGAGATGAGCGCCGAGAATCCTGCTGTAAGAGAATAGCATCGATAAGCAGGTCAACCAGGTGTCAAAATGTCGACGGTCGTGGGAGGTCACTATATAGTGGTGGCATTCGAACTGATTCTAGGAGGGATACGACAAAAAGAGGAAGCCAGCAGGACAGAGATGACTGTGGTTCAGCATATGATGAAGGCAATAGGATCAACGGGAATGGGAGCAATACCCAGGGAGTGAAACCGAACCAAGAAGATATTGGTGCCTATTGGATGCCAATAGGCAAGAAGGGTGGAAGGAGGCCTGTCAAGAAAGGGAAGGTCAGCAAACTCCTTGAAGAATCCTTACCATGTTCAAAAAAAGTTACCCTGCAGAGTGGTTGTAGGAAAATTTTGGTAGAGTTGGCAATGTTATGGAAGTAGGCATCCCTCACGCTGGCGGGAGTGCAGCCCCACACTGTTTTGCTTTCGTCCGTATGCAAACTGAGGAGGTAGTTAGGGCAATAAAAACTGATGAGGACATAACGTCACGTACACCCTTACGTATGTACCAGAGGAGGCGGGCAGGTCCGATTTCCATATAGCTAGGTAAGTACCCGTAATCGTGCTGAAGACCCCATATACATGTGCGAGCATCTAGAAGACCCGATACTGGGAATATGGACATGGGCTGCTCTATGGAGTGATCCATACCGTTAGATCGGAGGGACGTGAGAGCCATTGGATCGTTGATTGTCCACATCAACTATAGACTTTTATCATATTTTAGGATTTAGTTTTTGATTATTTTATATTTGGACACATTATGAATGTTTTAGTTGATTTTATTAAGACTAGGGCTATTTTCGTTAAAAGCCACGAAACAAAGGGGATTATTGTAATTTTTGAAACTTCTTGGATTTATAAAAAGAGGGGGGGCGTGTGACCTCTCCCATTGGATTTTGTGATTTTTTTAATTTTTTATTTTAAGAGAGAAAAGCTTTCTTTTCCCATCTTCATACGATTTGAAGATACTTACATGCGATTTGGAAGGAAGATTAATACGAGGCTAATTTTCATCAACAGAGGTGTAAGGTTTCCATCTATCCTCACAAACTATTTTCTCTTTTCTCCCCCATCCGGGTATTTTCTTCAGGTTCTTAATTCTCTCATCCCAGATCTTCGTTTTCTCTCAAACCCAACTTTCCCATACCCATCCACAAACCAAATCCTAACCAACCTAAACACATCCTCTCATGGCACACGTGTGACTGTACGGCCACATGTGTGAATCCCACCTGCCCCTTTTGGTTTCCTACCATCATTATCAAAACCATTTCTTCCATTCCCAAAACCCTAACCCTAAACCTAATTTTCCTACTTTCCCAAATTACCCAAACCCTAATTTTGACCCTAGGTGGTTTTAGGTTTCCTTTTTTGAAATAAACTATACCCTATGCTAATTGGATGTCCCTACATTCATTAGATCCTAGTTTCTTTTTATTTAATGATCTTGTATTACGATGTGGTAGCTTAGGTTAGGATTATGCATAACTTTCTTTTGATTTTTAAGATATTTGTGATGAATATAGCAATGTTTGTGTTTTTTTATTAAATATCTTAATTCGGTTATTTGATCTCACGTGTAACTTAGTTCATGCATTGGTCCTACATCAGAAACCCTCGACAGCGAGAGGTTCGGAGTGAAGGAAATGCTCATACAAAGAGGTAAGTTCGGCTTTAGAAGTGGTGAACAAGGAAATGTGGTCAAAGTCAGGGAGAGAGAGATGGGTCTCCATAAGAAACGACCTGCAGGGAGGTCGATCTTAGGGGAGGTTGTGGGAGAGGCAAAGCAGGTGGTCGGAATGTCTAGAAAGTCCGATAAGTTGGAAGGTAGGATTAGGTCATTGTGGAGGAACGAAGAAAAGCCAGAAGTCCTCGTGATGAACCACAGAAAATGGGTTTGAAGAAGGGACTCCCAGACTGGCAAGGAGGTCTGTGTGGATCCGGTAGCGGTTAATCATGCCTGGGAGCTTTTCTAGTGGTCGGTTGTGATCGATGCAATAGAGGGTGCTCGCCTCTCCCAAGCCAAGGCTACAAGCTAGTTGTAGACAGGAGGAGGGCGACTTCCAAATAAAGCCCCTGGAAGCCAATACCCTATGGATATCCATCACACCAACCACAAACTTGGATTCTATGGTCATGGTGGGTATTAGAACAATGGTTCAGTTAGATCAATTCGAAAATGGGAAGATGCATCCCTCTTGGAATTGAAACTGAATGGTTCCTGATTTGGGGCATTCCATTGGAGCTTTGGAATAGAGAGGTTATCTTTGCCTTAGGGGATTGAATTGGAGAGGTCTTGACGATTGACGAAGCGTCTATAGAAGAGGAAGATCTTAGTGCCACCCATATAAGCATAAGAAGAAGAAAGATGACCCCAATGCCAGCTTTTGTCACCCTCAGGGTAGGAGAGCTAAATATTCAGCTCAGTGTGGAAAAAGAGGAGCAGTGGGGATTTCCTTTCAGGTGGGAGGAAGCCTGGAAGAGAAGGGAAGTATTGTTGATGCCATTTCCAGCAAGAAACTATGCTAATGATGGAGCATCATTTATGTAGTCTTGCAGAGCTCAGTTCGAGTGTCTAACGATGCCTTGCTATTAGAGGATACCTGGCCAGGTGGCACACCCTTCTTCGTCAATTGTTGTTGGGTGCTCTAAGGGAGCACAACGAGACCATGCTACCCCTTTAGTTTACTACATGGACTTTGGGAGGTATCGTACGAGGGAGATGGTGAGTCACGTGCCAAGGAGATTTTTTCTCCCTTAGCTTCAGAACAAGCTTGAAAGGAGGCTTGATCTGAGGCAAGGAATAAAGATTAATGTAGAAAAGGCGTGGCAAACTCAGAGCAGCTTCAGACGCGGGGTTCAAAGTTGTAACCTTTGCTCACTGGAGGATTGTTCGATAGTTGACCACCTCGAGCAACAAAGAGGCTTTAATGTGATGTCGTCATTGGGCTCGGGTGTTGGTGTGGTATCAATCGAAGGGGAGGTTGATGGTACATTCATGGCACACATGCATATTTAGACTCAAAAGTCTCCTGGGCTTGCCCATGCGAGCCCATCTATTCTAATGTCACACGTGGCTCACCCGGCTCTCGAACAACCAATTTTAAGTGTCGTTCCTTCTCCAGATAAACATTTTTTTGTTCCCTTACAACAGAGGAGGGCCAAGGGTTGTCTTGCTTCAAAGAGATTCCTCCGCCTTCCCTTTGGTGCAGAAGCCAACCATTCCCCATGTAGATGAGCATGTTGCGCGAGCTACAATCCCTAAGGAAGTTGCTTCTTACCTAGCCTCATCGGATGAAAAGGACGCTTCAAAAGATCCCACCCCAGTTCATTCTATAGAAGAGCCCACAGACATGATGGTAGCCCCAACTAACCCTGTGGGTTTTGGACCATTAGCTCTCATTGGAGATGCTCTCACAAAAACATTAGACATTACGCCTCTGCAGGCTACTATTGCAAGAATCCCCGGCCAAAAAGTAAAAAAAAATCCATATCGTCAAGGCAGAATGTCCGAGTGAAGTTAGAAATTTCAAAGACAATTCTTAAAGAGAGAGAGAGAGAGAGAGAGAGAGAGAGAGAGAGAGAGAGAGAGATCAACTGGACAAAGGATGTCATTGATAGGGTTGGGAGGAAGCTGGGACTGTCTTTTCAGGCAAGAGACGAGGATGTTGTGGTGTTTTTCTAGTTCATAGAATAGAGAGGGCATGAGGCAGCCAAGTCAGTTTCTAGAAAGAACATGAAAGGTTGTCTTGAAAGCTCAATGAACTACGAGGTAAGGAATAAATTTAGCGGACCATTTAGGGGAAGGGTGAGGTCAGTATCTCAATGAATGTACTTAGCTAGAATGTCAGGGAATTGGGGCGTAGAGCTAAAAGATCCCAAATCAAGGCAATATGTAAGAAAGTTGATGCCCAGTTAATGCTCCAAGAGACCAAGCTATCCTCTTCTGCCAAATCCCTCTTGGATTCTGTCGGGGGTATTAAAACCACAGACTTTGTTAGCCTAGAGGCAGTGGGATCTAAAAGGGGAATTTTGGTGGCCTGGAATTCTTCAATCTAGAGGAAGGCATATGAATAGGAGAGTTTTGCATCTTGGTGGTTCTTACAGAAGTTTCTTCCAGTTTCCAAGTGTCTGTTTACTTTCGTTTATAAGCCATGCAAGACTGATCAAAGGAGCTCAAGACCATTCCTTCAAAGTGGAATATTCCTTGGTGTATAGGGGGTGAAAGGTTTCCTCTAATCCGGTGCCTAGCCCTTCCTAGGCCCACTTTTGATCACAGACCGATTGCTCTCCAGGCCGATCTCGATAGTTGCGGTCCAAGACTATTCGGAATTGAGGTGATGTGGATGGAAACTGCTAGTTTTCTCCAGCTTGTGAAGAGTTGGTGGCGTTCTTTCCAAAATTCTGGAATAACAGGGTTTAAATTCTATTAAAAGCCGAAGCTTTTAAAGGAAAAACTAAAAGTCTAGAAGCAAGAAGTGTTAAGCTCCAAGGAGTTAAGACCTGGATGATCTGTTAGGTGAACTTCACTCAATAGACCTTAAAGAGGAGGGCGGTCATGATGCAGGACAATTAACCACTTGCTCTAAAAGCTCGAAATGTTAGAGTATAGTGAATTAATCAATTTATCTCATAGACCAGGCCCCACATCTCATGGGTTAGGACCTGGCCGAAACCCCCTCATGGGCCCCCAACCCCAAATGTGTCACTGCATCCCACGAGCTACCCCACTCGAGCCCGGTGTTAAATGCCCCTGCATTAATCACCCTCGGTGAGAAGTCTTGAACATGAGACCTCCCCCGTGGGCCCCAAATCACATGGGTCACCCACCACGAGTGTGTCCCCGCATCCCATGGGCTACCCCACTCAAGCCCGGTGTGAAAATGCCTTTGCATTAATCACCCCCGGTGAGGAGTCTGGAACACGAGACCTATCGCTCTAATGCCGACTTGCTTTAAAATCTCGTACTGTTAGAATATAGCGAATTAATCCCTTTATCTCATAGCCCAGGCCCCACATCTCATGGGTTATGACCTCGGCCGAACCCCCCTCGTGGGTCCCAAATCACATGGGTAGCCCACCCCGAGTGTGTCCCCGCATCCCACGGGCTAACCCACTCGATCCCGATGTGAAAATGCCCCTGCATTAGGTCAACTGTCTAATGCAAAGAAAGAGAAATGGAGCTCAATTTTGTCCAACTATTCCAAGCATATTAAGGAAGAAGAGATTAAATGGAGGCAACACTCTTGAGAGATTTGACTAAAAGAAGATGACAAGAACATGAGTTTTTTCCACAGCATAGCATCAACAAGAGCTCACCACAACAGAATTAGTTCTATAATGATGGATGGAACCAGTGTTTTAAATATCGAAAATATCTACCAATATATCCCACGATATATCTTGTATCCCACTTGTGCGATATGAAATGGACAAGTAGTGCCAATATATCCCACTTATTCGCTCCAGTGAGCATTTCGATTTTCAATCCATGTTTTTTGTTTCAGATGGGTTCCCGTTAGTTTTTTTCCAAGCCTTTTGGAATGTGATAAAAGAAGATGTTGTGGATTACGTCAAGAAATTCTTTTTGAATGGTCGGCTGCCTTCGAAACTTGGAACTTCGTTTATGGCCATCACTCCTAAGATCGAAGGGGCTGAGGGGTTAAAGGACTTCAACCCCATTAGTCTAATTGCAAGCCCCTACAAATTTTTTGCTAAGGCGCTCACTTCTATATTTAAAAAAGTGATGGGAGGCATAATATCTTCCAATCAAGGGGCTTTTGTTTGCAGAAGACAAATCCTGGACACACGTTTGGTAGCTCAGGAATACATACTCACACTTCTACGCGAAGAAGTTCAGAATTGCATGCGAGCTAGATGTGGAGAAAGCATATGATCACGTTGAATGGGACTTCTTGGACTACATGTTGGGAAGGTTGGGTTGCAGTGAAAAATGGAGAAAGTGGATCCGCATGTGCATTTCTTCTCCTACATATTCAGTTCTAGTGAATGACTCCCACAAAGTTTTTTACAAACCTTATAGGGGTCTCAGGCAAGGAGACCCCATTTCCCCTTACCTTTTTTTTCTGGTTATTGCGAAAGCTTTCAATCGAATGTAATCCAAAGGGCAAGAAGTCGAGTTTTTCAAGGGCTTCGGGGTGATTAAGGAGGGAAATTGGATATCCCATCTTCAATTCGCTGACAACAAGTTAATATTTTGCGAGAAAATATCGTCTAAGATTGCCAACGTTCGGAAAGTTGTTTTATGTTTTAAAGTGGTTTCGGGTATGCAGATTAATGTGGGGAAGAGTGAGATGCTGGGCATACACTTATCCAAAGTTAAAGTGTCTTCTTTCACTTCGACTTTCGGCTACAAATCGGGTTCCTTCCCATCTACCTGCTTGTGCCTTCCTCTCTGCTCGGATAAACTAGCCAAAAACCTTTGGGACAAGCTTATTGAGAGGATAGAAAAGAAATTATCCTCTTGGCGGAGTCATTACCTTTCCTTTGGTGGAAGAACTCTTTTTAAAGCTACTTTCAACAACATGGCTTTGTATTTTGTCTCTATTTAGGCGCCCTGCTTCAGTTCAAGAGAGATTGGATAAGATGAGGAGAAACTTCCTTTAGAGGGGATCCCAAGAAGGCAATAAACTCCACCTCTTAAACTGGGGTGGAGCAGGTTTGCGAAATCTTCACAGCACGAACAAGGCCCTTCTTAGCGAATGGCTATGGAGATCTGGGACCGAGGGAGGAAGTTTTTGGCGCGAGGTGGGAGCAACCAAATATGGCCTCGAAGAAGGAGATTGGTTTATTAAGAAAGCCCCCACGTACAAGAGTTCTCATATTTGGAAGTGAGTTTAGCCAATCCGACTGATCTTCTTAAGTGGTTTAGCCTTCTCTAAGGGGGGGCGGCACCAGAATCAATTTTAGAAGTATCTTTGGTGAAAAAACTCCCCTAAGTTTGCATCTATCCCTCCTTAGCTTGCTTGGCTCGATCATCTTCTTCACGGGTCGTAGATTGCTTTTCAATATCGGCGCCCTCGGTTGTTTGGTCCCCACCCTGTAGGAGGAACTTTTCAGATGCAGAGACGGAAAACTTCATCTCCCTCTTGAACCATCTATTGCAAGTTGTCCATTTGGGAGGGGAGGATATGATGGTATAGTGGAAGCATAGGTCGAGTCATTTGTCAGTTAAATCCTTCCACTTTTTGTTTTATGGAGCCCCGCCCATGGTTGTAGCTTTCACCTAGCTAGTCGGGAGGAAGAAAGTCCTTAAAATAGATAATCTTCAAAAGTGCTCAATGCCATCCTGAATATGTGCTTCTTGTGCAAACAAGATGCCTAGTCTATTGATCATTTTTCAACTTCTGCACATTCTCTTCAAAGTTCTGGGACTTCTTTCTAGCGGAATTTGGGATAAGTTGGGTCATGTCAGGCTACGTCTCGAGTCTTCTTTGGGCATGGCACGGGGGAGGAGGAGGATCTAAAAGCCAGAATGCTTGGCACCTTTCTTCACCACTTGTGTGGTGGACGATTAGGGGGGAGAGAAACAGAAGGCGCTCCAAACACATCTTTAGATCGCTTGAGGTTGTAGTAGAGGAAGCAAAAATCTCTGTTTCAAATAGGGTTGATAGTGGTTAACACCTCATTCCCCCTGTTAGCCTAATCTAAAAATCTGGTGGCCCGTAACAAAGTGAGAGGGAATTCCCTCCCTTGATTTGCCTCTCACTTCGCTATGGCCCACTAGATTTTTGGATCAGGCTAAGTTTTGGGCCATAGGGGTTTTATGAGGTGACTCATCTAGTGGAGTGTTCAGATTGTATATACACATCATGTGAGATGAGTTCTCCAAAAGTGCTCATAAGTTCTCATGAGAACTAGTTCCCAGGTGAGCATTATATATATATATATATATATATATATATATATATATATATATGGTTCTATGCGGTCGATCTCATGGGAGCTTCCCATGAGGTCGAGTTATGTGGGCCCCACTGTGATGTGTTGAACATCAACACCATGCATTTGATAGGTTCCTTTAAATTTTGGGATATGCAAAAAATCAGCCGTATAAGGAACTCAGGTGGGCCATACCATCTAAAATCATGTGAAGACATGCCTAAAACATATAAAAGTACTTGGTGGAGCCCACCTGAAATTTGGATGCCTCTGAAATTTGTTATGACCCCTTATCCAAGTGGGACACACATAATGGATGTTCTGGACTTGTGAACTACATCTCAGTGGGCCCAACATATGATTATGAATGTTTTAATGGGAGGGTAACCCCTCTCAACTTTTGTATGTGGTGTGGCACACACAAGTCATGGATTGACTTGATTTTTAAGCCCAAGGCCCACCATGGAATGGTGCATCTGACTAATGGGGTAGATGTTGACACACATCACAGTGGAGCCCACACAGCTCGACCTCATGGGAAGTTCCCATGAGGTCGAGCGCATGGAACCATTTCCATATATATATATATATATATATATATATATATATATATATATAGACACACACACACACACAACTAGTTGTACGTCCAACTAGTTAATTTAAGAGCTAATTAATGCTAGTAAATAGAGATTAGGCCAAAGTTATTTCAAGGAGCAACGGGGATGTTAGGTTGGGTGGGCCCCACCATGAGGTTAATATAAAATCCACTCCCTTGATTTTTACTAGGTCTACCGTGATGATCATCTGAAATCCACTCCAACCATTAGACGTCACACCAAAAGCAAGGCCTAGGGCCAAAAAATCAGGCCTATATGTGATTCAAATGGGCCACACCAAGGGAAATAGTTTTGAGGGTGAGCTTTTGCAATACATTGTTTCCAATTGAATGGGGCTGATTTTCGGTCCCTACATCTATCATGGGACTCACCTGATGATTTTGGAGGACTCACCCAAAGCCAACAACTCCTTTCCTCTTGACTTTCTAACTAGTTGAGTGTGAACTCTGTGTGTGTGTGTGTGTGTGTGTGTGTGTGTGAGAGAGAGAGAGAGAGAGAGAGAGAGAGAGAGTGAGGGAGAGGGAGAGAGAACTTTATATTGAAGGCTAACCACCCCTCAAACCAAGAAAATGAATGTAAGAAATAGTCATTTCTTCAAATCTTTAGCTAGTCCATTTCCCATGGTAGTCACAATATGTCAAACATCAACAATTGGGGGATGATATTATCTTTGGGCAACTCAACTTCACAAGAACTATAATCCAAATTTTGGACTCCGTACACCCTTGTCAAAATCTCTAGACCTATCCTCATGGATACTTATCAATGATGATATCGATCTTAGCAATGTTGGCCTCCTCTTTCCATTTTACAGTTTATGCATCTCTTTTAGTCCTTCAGCACAAGCACTACTCTTTGCATGATCAAGAAAGGGTATACGCTATCTCAAATGGACTCTCTAGATCTCTCCTCATGGATACTTATCAACAATGATATCGGTCTTAGCAATGTTGGCCTCCTCCTTCCATTTTACAGTTTCTGCATCTCTTTCTGTCCTTTAGCACCAACACTATTCTTTGCATGATCAAGTAAGGGTTTTGTATGTATTATTCAGTCTATTCCAATGCTATCTCAAATGGAGTTGAAATTTGCACTATATTGACTACTAAACCTCAATTTTGTAAAGAATGGAAACTTTATTAAAAGGTTAAAAAACCACGACAAGAATAGAAACACTGAAGGAATAAAGAAAAGCAAGGAAAACAAAGAAAGCTTGGTTCATAAGGTATCACACAAACCACAAATACAAATACAAAAACCCAAATATTTTCATGCTACCTTAATGCAGGGGCATTTTCACATCGGGCTCGAGTGGGGTTGCCTGTGGGATGCAAGGATACACTCAGGGTGGGCGGCTCGTGGGAGGCAGGCCCCACCCATGTTAGGCGGGTGGCTCGTGTGAGGCGGTACCCATGTGATTTGGGGCCCATGAGGGGGGGTTTGGCCAAGGTCCTAACCCATGAGATGTGAGGCCTGGGCAATGAGATAAAGGGATTGATTTGCTATGCTCTAACAATTCGAGCTTTTAGAGCAAGTGGTCAATTGTCCAGCATCAAATTGGTATCTGAGCAGGAGCTCTCGTGTTCGAGACTCCTCACCGGGGGTGATTAATGCAGAGGCATTTTCACACCGAGCTTCAGTGGGGTTTGCCTGTGGAATGAAGGGGCACACTCGGGGTGGGCGGCCTGTCTGAGGCGGGTGGCTCATGGGAGGCGGGCCCCACCCATGTGACGCAGGTGGCTCATGTGAGGTGGTACCCATGTGATTTGGGACCCACAAGGGGGGTTCGGTCGAGGTCCCAACTCATGAGATGTGAGGCCTGGGCAATGAGATGAAGGGATTGATTCGCCATGCTCTAACAGTTCGAGCTTTTAGAACAAGTGATTAATTGTCCTACATCATACCTCTACTCGTGTCTTTTGGGCCTTACCCTTCCCCATTTATGGCCTTCAACTTGAACTGGCTCACTCCTAACTAGTTTAGTTTTTTTAATCTCCAATGCACATGTTCAAACAACCTAAAGGCTCGATACAGTTTATTTTGTGCCACCAGTACCCAATTTTGGGGGAAAAGCTATCCCAGATTCAAGTTGATTATGTTTTACTCCCTCCTCGAGGAAAGATTCATGTAGATCCACTGATGTGGTACTTCATCATACGATTCACATAAGATCCATCTGTCTAAATATCATATGCATCTAACAAGCCGGATGCTTTGGAAGAAGCTTATGCAATTTGGGAAGGGGCCTTCCTAGTCTTGCCACCCATCCATGTCAATATTCTCATTTCAATTACTAATACGGTAATACTCAATTGAGATAATGGTTTGCATACATCTTCCCACTTAAGAAGGTGGAATTTCTACTTCTCTACAGCACCACACCATAGGAAGTCCCGCCTAAACTTTTCTAATGTATTTAAAACCAGCTTCAGACATTTGTACAAGGACATGACGTAAAGGGGAAGGCTGGAGAGAGCCGCTTTAATAAGAGTGATGCCCCATGCTAACGAAAATTGTTGGCTCTTCCAACTAGATACCTTTTTTCAAACATTTCAATTACCCTACTCCACAAAATGTTTTGTCTGTTTACCCACACACAACAAAAGGCACAAATAAGTAGTAGGAAAAGACCCAAGATCACATCCAAAAACAGCTTCATAAGAAACTTCCACCTCGGATAACCCAATGCCAAGCATCTTGCTTTTTCTCACATTAACCTTTAACCCAGATACTGCTTCAAAGAACCCCCCGACATTTTCCTTGAAGTATCCACCGTTGATGTGTTTGCATAACAAAGTAAAAATGTATCATCCGCAAATTGTAAACGAGAAATCCAAACCCCGTCTCTTGCTCCATGGAACACAAAGATAAGGCCCGCCATTCTACTCAATGCATCTGCAACCACAACAAACAAAAGCGGGGAAAGTGGGTCCCATAGCCTCTTGATGCTTTAAACAAGCCCTTTGGAGCACCATTAACCAACACTGAGAAACAAGCTGATGATGCACATTCAATCTACCCCATTTGTTGCCACACCCGACTCTTGTCCGCATATATTCAAGAAATCCACAATCAACATGGGCATAAGCCTTCTCAATATCTAGTTTACGCACCACCCCTTTCTTGCCCTCTGTGTCTTGAACCGGTACACTAATAAGCAATCAAGGCGCTATGTAAGATATGTATCCCTGCAACAAAGGCTCCTTAGTTCTCAGATATAACAGAAGAAAGAAGCAACCTGAGTCTAGATGCAAAAATCTTTGCCATTATCATGTAGGACTTTCGATTAAGCTAATGGATTGAAAATCCGATGATGATTTTATTTCTTTTTTACGGATGATACCTATGAAAGAGGCCCCCATCCCCTTTGCATGCTAGCCTTTATCTTTAATCTTCTTTTTTTTAAGACACGAGGTGTCCCCGCCCCTTTTGAGGTAAGACTATTCCCTACGGATACACGCAACCACCCACAACCACTGTATCGGGTAACGCCGAGGAGGGGGGTCACACTTGCAGGGAGCAAACCCACAATGATGGCCACTCACCCAAACCTCGTTGGGTGCAAGCTAGCCTTTATCATAGAACTCTTTGATGAAATTCACTACATCCTCCTTGAGCACGTCCCAAAATACTTAATAAAAGGCTAAAGGAAAACCGTCTAGGCCCAGGGCTTTGTCTCTACCAAGGGAGTCGATGGCACTCTTTATTTCATCAACTGACATTGGCTTTTTGAGCGATTCCCTGTCCTCGGATGAAATACAATCAAAATGCGGGTTGCCCAACAAAGGTCTCCTCCACCCTTCACCGATTAACTTGGAATAGAATTCCACTATAGATGAACAGACTCGATCCTTCTCTTCTATTCCCTGGCCCTCTACCATGAGAATACTTTTCCGGTTGTTTTTTGCTCTAGCACCAGCAATGTTGTGAAAGACTAGTATTTTATCCCCTTCTTTTAGCCATAGTGCCCTGGACCTTTGCCGCCATATAATCTCTTCTTCTTAGCAAACAAGGAAGACGAGCACCCCCCCCCCCCCCCCCCCCCCCCCGCGGGCGGATATCTAGCTTATTCTGCTCGCCAAGTAATATTTTCCGCCTTACCATGTCCTTCGTGAAGGAACTTTTTCCATTCAATCAATTTTACTTTTAAGGAGCTTCAATTTATGGGCCAAACAAAAACCAATTGAACCAGACACATCGAAGGACTTCACCATTTCATAATAAGCTCAGCATATCCTTCTATTTCCAGCCAAATAGGTTCAAAGCGAAAAGGCTTCAACTCCTAATTGTCCTAAGTAACGTCCAAAAGAATAAGACGATAATCTAATATAAGTCTTGGAAGGCCCTTTGAGGAAACTAGAGGATACTTGCTAATCCAATCAGCTAACAACATAAACCTATCCAATCTAACGATAATTGGATCAACCCTCTCGATGGACCAGTGTACTTCATCCATTCCTCAAAGCCTTTCATGCTCCTAGTCACTCAACCAACACTTGACTTTTTGTGCAAGAACCTAACGACGTTAAAATCGCCCACGACACACCAAGGAAAATTAAAACAAGCTCTAACCTAATTCAACACTGCCTGGAAGAGCTATCTGTGAGTCAAAATGCACAGGCCGTACACTTCAATGAAGAGCCATCTAAATAGTGAAGACGCTTCCAAAAATAGAACCGTCAATAGAAAAGAACCAATGACATTATCTTTTAATAACCAATAAATTGTCTTCCAAGCCACTACCAACTCCCTGCCTTCCTAACTTGCAAAGGAGTGACATAGAGAGCATCATCGAATTGAGGATCACTAATCTAATCCATGGTCCCCACGTGAATATCTTCTCCATCAAAATAACCCTACCTCACGTTGATGTTGACATCCTCACCGTCGAAACTTCTCCAAGCCTAACATTAAGGCTTGCATAATGCAAAGACATTTCCACACCGGGCTCGAGTGGGGTAGCCCGTGGGATGCGGGGACACACTCGGGGTGGGTGACCCATGTGATTTGGGGCCCATGGGGGAGGTCTCGTGTTCGAGACTCCTCACCAGGGGTGATTAATGCGCATTTCACACCGGACTTGAGTGGGGTAACTTGTGGGATGCAGGGACACACTCGGGGTGCGCGGCCCATGTGAGGCGGTACCCATGTGATTTTGGGCCCACGAGGGGGGGTTCGGCCGAGGTTCTAACCCATGTGATGTGGGGCCTGGGCTATGAGATAAAAGGATTGATTCGCCACGCTCTAACAGTTCGAGCTTTTAGAGCAAGTGGTTAATTATCCTACATCATTGCATCTCCCTTGGATTGATACGTGTCCTGAGTCTCAGATTAAGCCTGGCACGTTCAAAGAGGGGCATGTCTCGATAGGAAATGAGGCCCCCCTATCACTAACAACAGTCGACTCTTATCAAAGCACCTAATATCTGCATTAAGTATCACTGCCTTATGTGTTGGATGTTCGAGCGACTCTATCCAACACGTGCCACCCAAAGGAAGAGGGCTGACACCCATTCAATATCCAAGCAGCACACCTGCCCCCCCCCCCCCCCCCCCCCCCGGAAAAAAAAATAAAAAATCCAACCGCCCTCTTCAGCCATTTCTCAACCCATCTAAATGGAACACACTAGCTTAGCTCCCTCATCACCCCCATCGCAACTCTCCTCCACTACCCAAATTGTAATTGATTTGGGATCCACCAAAGTCATACGCCTTCTAACGTAGATGTGAGCCGCGCTGATCTCATCCCATTCTATATCTTAGGATTGATTCATGTCACCTCTCCTAGACACAGTCCATTTGCCTTGAAAAAACTCCCACAAACCAAAGCTCCAATGGGATCGCCCACAAAAGATACCATACCTCCATCTCTCCAAAGAGGGACTTCTCCTCCCACCCGTAGACTGCCATGACTAGCCCATCATTCAATAATGTACCTACTGCAATGACCAAGTTGATATCAGCATCTGTCATGATGGACACCCACAATTCATATTCTCCCAGAGGTTTAATTATGCAGTCGCCTTCATGAAGCCTGGAACATACTTCGAATCAGACATGGACTTCCTTCAGAGATGCACATCTTGTATAGATGAGCAGAATGGATCCACCTCAACCACTCGAATCCCTTGTTATCTTCTTTCCAAGCCCAAACTATTGGAGCTTCCAAAGAAGTTGACTCCTTCTGAGTCACAGTCCTACCAGCGGACTCACTAGTATCCTTCCCACTACAAATTTGATGAAGGTTTTTGGTACCCACGCCCCCTCCCTATCCACCACTTTAGCTTCCAATATCCTTCTCCAAGCATCCCTAGACATCATACCCCCCCCCCCCCCCCCCCTCATCTCTTTTCGAGTTCCCACCCCTCCCTTTATTGGCTTTGCTCTGTTGAACACTTGTGCCAATCACCATGTCCGAGCTGTAGTGAGTTTTTCTACACCAAAATCAATTGAAGAGTTGGCCTTGGATCTTTGCTATAGCTCAACTCAACTCTTCTGACCGCATATGCATGAAGCAAAGCCCCGACATGCTTTCGACTAATGATCTCATGGAATCACGACTTCCATGACCCGCTTGCATTGACCAAAGATATTGATGAAGTGATCCTCGACCCATTCAAGGAAAGCACTCAATGTAGAGAGTCGGATAATCCCTCAGCATAGGACAAAGGGCATCATCTCTAGTCTTATGTTTCCTTACCACAACCATCCAACCGCCCTCATTCTATAACCCTAAAGGGTTTGGCACACTAGTTCAACTATCTTCCCATTTCCTTTCTCTCAAGAGAATCTACTCACCTTGACCTTTTTTACCGCTCCGGTTAGAATGAGGCACCGACACAACATCGCTAGATTCGCTTAAGGCATGAAAATGGTTTCTTACACTAGCAAATTTCCACTTTTTTTCCTTACCATGATCCTGCCCTCTTCATCTTTGTCAAATAATAGAGGGAGGAGAGGAGGAGGTGGATAAGGTAATTTTGTGGGACTTCCTAGACATCAATCCTAACTAACTCCTCAATTACACTCCTAATCCTGCTGTTTCTATATTGCATTCCATATACTCTAATTTTGTTTAGATAATTTCAAAACCTTTAGATTCTGAACCTTTTTTGGGTAAAAAAGGGAGATTTAAAATTTGAATAATCTAGTATAAACATTGGTACGATAAACTTTAGTATAAAAAAGTACTAAATATATGGTCCTTTGGGTTTCCTTCAGTACGATAACTTGTTCATATTAGAGTTACTGACACTGAACCACACCTACAGTCCATGAACTGGAACATGAGAATTTAGAGGTAGATTGGTCACAGCCAAGTCATTCCAATTGGTTGCCCAATTTGCTTCAAGCTACAATCCAGGTTGCTCCAATTCATGACTCAATTCCCTATAAGTCACTATAAATAAATATATCCAAACGCTTCATTCTTAACGAAAAATTAAAAAAAATAATAATAATAATAACTATGACATGAAAATTGCAGTACAGTAATAGTATATGACACTGCAATGTCCCCAAGTAGAATTTCAAGCCTAATCCAGGTTGTGTTTGTGTGTCTACAAATTAACTTACCGCAGGTGTTTTTGAATTTATGGGAAAGTGCGGAAGACTTCGATCAATAAACCCATTAGGGGCACGGCGACCACCAACTGATTGTTGACCAACACATGCTACCATCTGGCTAATATTAATAGGAGAGCCTTTTGATCCACATTGTGACATTATTAAAGGACTGTTTCTCCAATGCAACGACGCCATGCAAACCTGAAATAGAAAATGGAACTCAATGTAGTGTCAAGCTGCTTCACAGAAATCCATCCAGAGACCAACAAAGAACAATTTAATTGTCTTAGTTTATGCAAACAAGAAAATATTGATCAAAGCAGGAACCAAAGACATCCCACCGATAACATGTTATAAGTCGAAGGTAAAAAAAAAAAAAAAAATCATTAATAGATATTCAGCAATCTGCTCTAGAAGATTTAGTAAAGGAAAATTAGCAGGAACAATCCATGTTTGGAATCAAGGCTCATCAATCGCACATGTCAAACACACAGACTCCAAAGCAAGATTTATACACAATTCATCCATGTGATATGAAACAAATGTGAATCAACTGCTACACCTTGAGTGCCAATGCAGCAAAATGGAGCATTCTTATTTGAACAAAGTTCAAATCCTTGGTATTTAACAAAACCACCTCACACAAGATGTCGATGCTCCACAAGAAAACTTTTATCACCTGCAGTATCATTACCGATATTCATACATATTACAACAAAAGAATATAATGATGCTAGGAATCTTTAGAAAACTGCAGCACCCAAGTCCAGTACTTGCATATTCAATTAAGGGTAAGGATAAGGGATCCTTCCCTCCTAAGAACTGACATCCAGATTTGAACTCTTAAGGGTTATTATTTTGATTTTTCAGTGAATTGTGTCAATTAAGCAATACCTTCCACCTTAGATATTGTTAGGGAAGTATTTTAACATGATTATACTCATGAATCACGTGCAATGACCAACCCCTGACAAACCAGTAGACTAAGAATTTGAATTTCAAGGACCTGTTGAACCCAATCCTTGTCATACTCAATATCCATGACCGTACTAGGGTAACATAACTGTCAAAGTACATTGCTCCTGATGTGCGTGAGGAGCATGGGAATAGAGTAATGGGCATATTATTGTATGTTACTTCAAAGTATCACACATTAAGAAGATTAAGATGCATCTTAGAAAGATTATGGTGTACTTCTTATATTCTAAATAGGGTTGTTAATGCAAGGGAATTTTCACACCGGGCTCGAGTGGGGTGGCTTATGGGATGCCGGGGCACACTCGCGGTGGGCGGCCCATGTGAGGCGGGTGGCTCGCGCGAGGTGGAACCCACGTGATTTGGGGCCCACAAGGAGGCGGAACCCATGAATTTAGGGCCCACGAGGAGGGTTTGGCCAAGGACCTAACCCATGGATTTGGGGCATGGGCTATGAGATAAAGGAATTAATTCGCCATGCTCTATTAGTTAGAGCTTTTAGAGCAAGTGGTTGATTGAACCACTTTGATTATACATAACGTCTTAAGGATTGAGCACTATTATCAAGTCATCTCCCCTCTTTCCCTTCTTTCTACATTCTCTCCCATCTCTTTCCACCTACATGATATCAGAGACTTTCAAATCCATCCTATTCAGCTCTAACTTCTTTTCCAATAACTGCACCTTCGATTCTCCCTATATTGCATTTTTACTATTTTTAGGAAATATGTGGACCAATTTAAAGATGTAATTGATGTGATTGAAGATGTGATTGATGTGATTGAGGATGTGAAAGGGGGTGCAATTGATGTGATTGAAGATATGAGGGCTGATTTAAAATTGTCATTAGGATTACTTTCTATGTTTGCTTTTACTATTATTAGGCTTTTACCATCGTACGTAGGTTAGATTGGTTTGAAATAAATTATGATTTATTTGAAATCAATATCTTAGTTAGGGGATTTACATCAAAGATTCATTTAGGGTCTATAAAGCTGAAGTGGTGTAAGAGTTAGTCATTCCAAAAAATTTCTAAGTGTAATTATTTTCTTCAGCATTGTAAGAAGAAGCTCGATATTAAAAGTTATTTCTCCCTCTATTCAAATATTCTTGTGTGTGTAATTCTTGTCTACTTCTTTGCGATTCGATATCAATATCTCATTGATTCAATAAACGGACTGCATCATTTTAGCATCAAAATTGGTGATCGTTGGGGAACTGCCAACTCTACATCATCTCCTAATGGCTTCAAAAGAGGTAACACAAGAAGATTTTTCCAAGTAACCCAATTGATTGACACACTCATGGAGCGAGTAGCTCAACTTATGTGGTAGGCAATCTCAGTAATCAATTGTGAGAGCTCTGGCGTAAAGGAAATCCAGGACCAAAGTTAGAACATATGGACATGTAGGAGGAGGTCCCCACTAAGGTCCTAACCAACAACAAGCGGCCCAGTTTGTGAAGACACCAATCATCGAATCCTTCAATTGTTGGAACGTGACAGAGAGCCCGGAATTAAGGTAAAATTTTCGAAATTTCATCGATGGTTGCATGTCGACTCTCTCTCTCTCTCTCTCTCTCTCTCTCTCTCTCTCTCTCTCTCTCTCTCTCTCTCTCTCTGCCTTTTGAGAAAGCAAATGCGACGTGGCTACTTTAGAACCATGTTTTCAAAAAATTTATCCATACAATTGGTTGGATAACAAGTTACAGTCCATCGATAGATAACTTCCAACCTTTTATGCATGTGAAACATTCAAGGATCATTTGATGAGTAGAAATAGATGATTTTTGTACTAAGTGAACTTCATATTAGGGCCAATCTAAGGAAAAGTTGGATTTCACTTGCACTCAACTAGTTGGAAGTTATCTATTGCGTGAATTGTGCCCTGTAGACCAACCAATTTGACTTGAGACCTCTTTTTTTTCCTTGCATACTACTTTATAGGCATATAACGCTTTATAAATTTGCAGAAGGAAAATTGTACAAGTTTAATATATTAACCGAGAGGTAACCAATTAAAGTATGGGACTTGTTGCTAAGTTACAATCCCAAAATCAAATTGTTTGAACGATCCTAACCACTGATTTTTTTATTATGAGGGGTGCGCTAGGCCCATGCAAGAATCCAACGCAGGGCAACACTAAGGAACCCAATAGCGAGCTACTGTAGTGGGTTCTCCCCCACAAGAAATTAATTTAGTATCATATCAGCCAATGGGCCACGTATCTAACCGTTGTTTGTGAAGACTTGTTTTTTGAAATAGGACCATTCGATATTTTTCATTCTTCACCATCCAATAAATGTCCAAGGAAATGATATTCAGATAATGAAATAAGCATAATTTTTGGCAAATTACATTAGTGGGATGAATACCAATAGATTACATGAATTTGAGGCCAATTTGGGGCATCAAGTGGTTCCCCAAATCAGCGACACTATTCATACGAATGTAATTTCAATTTTTTTCTTAAAATTTATCGGAGGAAATGATATAAAGTTTAGGAATATGCATTAGTGAGATGGGTGCCTACATGAATTTGGTGCCAATTTGGAGGCATTTGAGTGGCCCACCAAACCAACAACACTGTTCATCTAAATTTAATTTTAATTTTTTACTTATAATTATTTGGGAGAAGTTGTGTCAAATTCTTAGGGATATGCATTAGTCGGATGAATGGCATACATTAAATGAAAATCGGCAATATTTTGGAGCATTTGAGTGGCCCCTAAATTGGTGACATTATTAATCCAAATTTAGTTTCAAGTTTTTCTGAAAATTTCTTGAGGGAATGATCTCAAATGCTTAGGGAAAGTGGAGCTTATTTCTGGTTTCAAAGGAGCAAAAGGAGTTCATATCTCTGAGTTACAATTCGCAGACAACACGATTTTATTTTGTGAGGCAGAAATGGTTGTGGTGGACAATCTAAGAAAAATTTTAGGGTGCTTCGAGATGTCAGGTCTTAAGGTCAATGTGAGGAAAAGTGAAATGTTAGGCATTGAGCTTTCCAAGAATGAGGTTTCAACCTTCGCAAATGCGTTTGGGCGTGGTACAGGGTCCATCTTACCTGGGCCTCCTACTATGCTTAGGAAAATCGGTGAAACAATTACGAAACAAAGTAATTGAAAGGTTCGAAAGAAAGCTATCAAGGTGGAAATGATGTCATCTTTCACCAGTAGGTCGAATCACCATTATCAAAGTGGCTTCATCTAATCAACCCCTCTACTTCATGCCCTTGTTAAACTGTCCAAAATTAGTATTGGACAAATTAGAGAAGTTAAGCAAGGATTTCTTATGGAGATGGGCCGAAGAAAGCAGTTCCACTTGCTTAAGTGGGAAGAGGTGTGCAAATCACTATTTGAAAGGGGTGCGAGCATTATAGTGTTGGAATCGATAAATGTGGTACTTCTAGAAAAATGGTTGTAGAGATTTGGATCCAGAGAGGGTAAGCTATGGAGAGAAGTTATTACATCCGAATATGGTGGTCAAGAGGGAGAGTGGGAGGTCAAAAAACCCTCGCACTATCGAGCTTTCAGCATATCCAAGGCCATTAATTCAGTAGCCCCCTTGTTCAAGCCTGGATCAGCCTTTTCACTTAATAATGAGCAACACATCCGCTTTTGGGAGGATACTTGGTGTGGAAATAGATCCATAGAGCTGGAATTCCCATCCTCACAAGACTAGCCCCTATGAAGAATATATCACTAGCTATGTTCTTTTCCTTCATGGGTGAGAATGGAGTGTAGTGCCCCCCTTGTAGGAGAGGCTTATTAAATGAAGAGTCAGTGGTCTTTCCTTGGTTGTTAGCACTGCTCCATTATTTCATCCTTCAATGCAAGGGCATTTTCACATTGGGCTCTAGTGGGGTGGCCTGTGGGATGCAGGGGCACACTCAGAGTGGGTGGCCCGTATGAGGCGGGTGGCTCGTGTGAGGCGGAACCCATGGATTTGGGGCCCACGAGGGTTCGGCCGAGGACCTAACCCATGGATGTAGGGTCTGGGCTATGAGATAAAGGGTTTAATTCGCCATGCTCTATCAGTTCGAGCTTTTAGAGTAAGTAATTAATTGTCCTGCATCACCCTTCCATGGCTCTTACAAATTCTATTTTATAGAAGGATGGGCCTTTCTGCAAATTCTCAGTCAAGTCCTTCTACAAAATGCTTCAGAGTCCTATGGATCTAAGAGGGGGATTATTTTCATGCCTTTTGGTTCTATGGGGCACCTCCTAAGGCAACATCCATTGTTTAGCTAGTTGTGTGGAACCGTTTTCTAACCATAAACAATCTTCAGAAGAGGTCTATGATCTCCTTAATATGTGTGTAATGTGCAAGAACAACTCAAAGTTGGTTGGTCGCCTCTTCATCCACAGTCCCTTCATTCGACAAGATTGGACCACCTATCTAGCATCTTTTGGTGTCGAGTGGGTCATGCCTCGATCAGTTGTGGAATTGCTTTTGGAATGGCATAGTTGCCCCATTCCTAAAGGGTGGTGAGCATCATGGCAACTCATTTTACTAGCCAACACTTGGCGGGAATGAAATTGTCAATGCTTCCTCAACAAACAAGGTTCGTGGGAAGAAGTTATGTGGAAAACTACAAGAGATGTCCAAGGACGGGTATTTGGGATTAAGGATGTTAACACTAATGAAATTTCATTTCTATTTGGGATGTAAGCTTGGTCTATAAATCAGGTTCTACTCTTAGGTTCTATTCCTTTACTATTATGACTTTTGTCTTAATAGTTTCTCAATAAAGTTAACTCATTAATTTTTAAAATAAAATAGAATAATTCTTAGGGATGTGCATTAGTGGGATGAGTGCTATAACTTGCATGAATTGTGTGCCAATTTGGGATCAATCTAAGCGTTTCAAAATAACAAAATCATCAAGCAGGCTAAGAGAATTCTTACCAAAGAGTGGATTGATACACCATCATAAACATGTTCATAACCACAAAAGGATACAAATTTCGAGGTTTTTGGACCAAAAAAAAAAAAAAAACATCATCATTACAAGGGCGTAACGAACTTGAAGTATCACTTGAATGTGAAGATGTACCTTCCATTTTGCTTAAAGATCAAAGGTTACTAGAGACCACCAAGACACTCTCAACTACACATGTTGTTGCCCACCACTCCAAAGAACTTTGAATCAGTAAAGGCTGACCACAACTACACATGCACATAAGGGAATTGTCTCAACACATCTAGGCCACCATTTGAGCGAATTGCACCAGAAACAACAAGAAAATGCCCTAAAATTAGGTTGTGTAGCCATTTTCCCACACAAAACACTTCCTCAAATCTCATCAAATCAACATGATACTTGTTCTAATAGATGGGAAACCCCAAACTGTACCCAACCCCTATGAAAAGACAAAATCGGTGGTATTTCCCAACTTTTCCTATTTTGATTGAAACTCCTTCAAAAACTTACCCAAAAAAAAAAAAAAAAAAAAACTCCATAAATCATTTAAAATCATGCTCCTCCTGATCCTACACTTTTTAATCACGATGGGGTCATCCAACCATACACCGCTGACATCAACCGTACACTCGATGACACCAACATAGCCCCACTAAAAAGATCTTCAATCAACGCAGGAATCCCATTATAATAACAAGTAGAAAGAGCAGAAAGGAGGGAGGGAGAGAGAGAGAGAGAGAGAGAGAGAGAGAGAGAGAGAGAGAGAGAGAGAGAGAGAGAGTGGAAGTGATGAAGAGGAAGAAGGAAAAGAAAGAAGAGTTTTATAAAAATGCAACACTTATGCTAGTCCCTCTTGACTAACACATGCGCGCATACACATGTATATTAACATGAGAAAAACATATAGGGCGCCGCGGGAATACAAAAATAGAATATACGTGCACACATTTACATATACATTCACATTCTCTACACTAACTAAGAGAGGATTTCAAGCTCTCTCTCATTGTTATTTTTAAATTTTATTGTTTTTTCTTTAAACCATAAATTAACAACAAAATTACGTTTATGGGGAAATCTTTCATATTCATCGCTTTCCAATAAAACTAAAATTAGATATTATGAAATACATTTATCAAGTAAGGTATCATTTAACAAATGAACTACTAGTCTCATTTGAATTTAAATTACAAACACTCAATCCTCGAGCTTGATCAATTAATAGGTTAAAAAAATATTACAGTTTATTTATTAAATGTAGCAAGATGATATATAAGTATATTGAGGCGAAGATAAGAATCAGAACCCTTTTGGATGTATTACACACACACACACACAGAGAGAGACAGAGAGAGAGAGACGATCTCAAGCACATTGGTGCGCAAGATGATGTTTACGCACCTAAATTTCCAACTCGCATGCCAATCTACGAGAGAGATTCTCGCCTGACTCTCGTGCTTCCTCCCCAGTTTAGGGAAGTTCATGGAAGTAGATTGCGTGGTGTGCCAACATTACCAAGTTTTGTGGGCCCAACTATGATGCATGTTTCATATCCACACCACCCATCCATTTGGAGAAATCACTTTAGGGCATGGCCCAAAAATGATGCAAATCCAAATCTCAAGTGGACCACACCACTGAAAGCGGTGGGGAGATTGATGCCAACTAGTGAAAACCTCCTAAGGTCTACCATAACGTTTATTTGCTATCCGACTTGTTCATAAGGTGTCACAGACCTGGATTAAGGGAAGAAATAGATATCAGATAGATCCAAAACTTTTGTGGCCTTGAAGAAGTTTTTAATGGTAGGTGTTCAATCCCCACTTTTTATTTTTGGTTTGGTCCATTTCAGATTTGGAACTGCCTCATTTTCGAGCCCATGCCCTAAACTAATCTCTCCAAATGGATGGACACTTTAGATATGACACATACATCAAAGTGGGGTCCACAGAACTTGGTGATCGGCACACTGCTTCCTCTTCACTGTCCTTCCCTCTCTCATGTTGGCAGCGGATTGCCTGGGAGAGCCTTTTGCATTGGCTTCATGCAGGAACTAAGGTGGGGCCCATCGTGATGTCTGTGAGAAATCTATCTCATACATCTGTTTTGCTAGATAATGTTAGGATATTGGTCTAAAGTTAGATCCAAAACTCAAGTGGGTTGCACGATAGGAAAAGGTGGATAGGAAAATGCCTACCATTGAAACCTCACTGGGTCCACCATGATGTTTACATGCCATCCATACCATTTGTAAGGTCGTTCCTACTGGGATGAACTGAAAACACAAAAACATTAGCTTGATCCAAAACTTATGTGCCCCGACAAATTTTTAAATGGTAGACATTCAATTGTTGTTGTTTCCTATTGTGTAGCTTACTTGAGTTTTAGATCTACCTCATTTTTTATACCAATATCCTAACATTATCTAGCAAAAGGGATGGATGAGATGAATTTCTCACAAACATCATGGTGGGCCCCACCTTAGTTCCTACAAAAAGTTCAAGCAAAAGGCTCTTGAAAGCCATCATGGTGGGCCCCAGCTTAGTTACCACATTATTCCAAAAACAAAATAGATCTAATTATTAGGTGGAACATACCAATGGAAACAGCAGTGATTGACCATTAACGGGCCACAAGTTTTGGATCAAGCTAATATATGTTTTTTCCGGTCATCTAGGCTTATGTGACCATATCAACAGGTTAGATCACAAATAAACACTACGGAAACATTAAGGTGCGCCCTAAGAAGGTTTTAATGGTAGGACATTCGATCACTACAATTTCCTAGAGTATGGTCCAACATGAGATTTGGATATTCTTCATTTTCGGGATCATGCCATAAAATGATCTGGAAAAATGGATGGACGGCATGGATACTGAATACATACACCAATGTGGGACCCACAATAAGGGCTGCACCATCTTGGGTTAGGCCAAGGTCTCACCAAATGACCCACTCCCTCGGGAAGGACATTGACTATAGGAAGCTAATTGGGTGGTGTGCCGGTTACCAAGTTCCGTGGACCCCATTATGATGAATGTGTCATGTCCAAACCATCCATCTGTTTGGTGAGATCAGTTTAGGGCATAAGCCCAAAATTGAGATAGATCAAAATCATAAGTGGACCACACCAAAAAAAAAAAAAAAAATGGGGATTGAACACCAACCATTGAAAACTTCTTGGGGCCACAAAAGTTTTGGTTCAATCTGATATTTGTTTCTTCCCTTAATCCAGGTCCGTGACACGTGACACGTTATGAACAGGTTACATGGCAAATAAACACCATGGTGGGCCCTAGGAAGTTTTCAACAGTGGGCATCAATGCCCCAAAAGCTTTCAGTGGTGTGGTCCACTTCGGATTTGAATTTGCATCATTTTTTGGGCTCATACCCTTAAAATGATCTCCAAATGGATGGGCAGTGTGGATATGACACATGTATTATAATGGGGCCACAGAACTTGCTAACGTTGACACAGCACGCAATCCACTTCCGTGAGCTTTCGTAAAAAGGGAGGGAGCGTGAGAGTCAGCAGCCTTGCACTCGAATGTCTTGTTCTTTTTTAAATCCAAAAGTAACTTCTAATCTTAGCCACTAAAAATGCACAAAGATCATTTCTCTCTTTTCTGTGTGTGTGTGTGTGTGTGTGTGTGTGTGTGTGTGTGTGTGTGATGGCAATGACTAAAACTTGGCCCCGCGGAATGTATTATGCATGCATGACATCCAACTCGTCCATCAATTGCATCCCCCCAAGTTTGCCAAGTGTCCAATAATCAATCTAATCTAAAACTTAGGTGGCCAATACCGCAGGGCACAACGAATGCCCACCACTGATTTTCATGGGGGACCACAGAGTCATACATATACCATCCAATTCATTCATTAGATGTATCTACTTCAAATGAATGGATATCTAAAAAAGCAGGCCCCGAAAAAAAACAATGGCGGCTGTCCCCATATTAATTGTTCTTTGTGGTGTGACCCTCCTAAGTTTTAGATATGCTTGATATAGGATATCTCATCAACAATAGGGGGATTCAATCATGCACTTGGATGAGTTGAATGCACACATTACGTAGGGCCCATTTTCAGGCATGACCACCATAAATACAGAGGTAACACTTTCATTGAATCACTTCCTTAAATATGTGTGTGTATGTATCATTATCGTCATCAATCACTTAAATATCATTATCATACATATTTGTAATGTCATACACATGATACCGACCCCACTGTTCTAAGGATACACATGTCGTTCGCAAGTGTCATACTTTTAGAGTATTAAGTACGATAATACTTGGGGGTAATTTAAACATTAATTTGTAGTGGCAATCTTGTCATCCAAAAGTTTTAAGAAGATAAGCTCCATTGACTTTTAATAGTGTATATATATTAGTATTACTCTAAAAGAATTCAAATCAATGTTTGGGAAAACCGAGTTTTTAGAATAAACTAGATAAGTTAGATAAGTGCGTATGTTTGCCGAGTACACCTGATCGGGAGTTAACTCCATCCGGTGTGGTCATGTGAAGTAGGACAGGCATTGCAAAGCTTAAGTTTTTGAGAGTTAGTTACATGGTCACTTAGTACTCAAACACCTGTGAGAAGATAACGGTCTTCCAGCGATTTGCACGCTTCTAATTCTTTTGATCGTGATTCTTTGGTTTTGGTTGTTTAGTGATGAGCTAGATGCATAATCTATGAGCCCATCCCACGACGTGCTTAAGTGGGAGATGTTAGACATGGGCCTATGGGGCCCACTTCTAGACAACCATTAGTGGGTGGGTCCCACATACCTTTCCCGCTTCTTCTCTCTTTTGGGACTTTGAAATTCAAAGAGAATTTAAAATTTCAATGAGGGAGAGATAGGGAAGAGGTTGGATTAGATAGGGATAAACCTTATCCTATCCAATCTCATTTGTTATCTCTCGCTCCCTCCTAAATAGAGAAAAATAACCTTTGACAAATATAAGCAATCGTGAATACAAGAGACCATAAGGAGAGAAGAAAAGATAGTGAGTTTGTGGCCATCTGGCCCGTTCCTTAAATGATCCAAGCCATAGATCGAAATCTGAGTCCATCTATACCGAAGAATCAGAGGGGTGATTAGACCCATCTGCTCCAATAGTGGTTAGGTGGACCGCTGGACATGTGTCGCTCATCCTCGGCTTTGTGGAGGTCTTATATATATATATATATATATATATATATATATATATATATATATATATATATATATATATATATATATATATATATATATATATAACATTACTCCAATTACACTAGTACTTCAATAGCTTATGGTGGAATCAGGCTCTTGTAGAGCCCACACAATAGATCCATGACATCTAGCCCATCCATCAGATGCATGATCTCATGCTCTAACCACAAGGCCCAAACCATGAATAAGGAGAAACATAACATAATGAAAAAGTTGGGAGGGGAAGCCCATCCATGATTTCCACTTGGCACCCACCTGAAATTCAGACCTACCTGATTTTTTTGCCTAGCCCTTCATCCAAGCCAGATGAAGGGTCTTAATGGCCTGAAATCCATATACACAACCCGTTGGGTGCCCCATGAAAACAACTTTAGGAGTCCCCTCTCAAATTGCTCCCAATCGGCTAGCCAACCTAATTCACAAATTGGGCTGATTTTTGCTACCTACAAGGAGGTGATACATGTGATGGAAGGGTATAACATAGTGAAACAGTTCATAGGGGAAGCCCATACATTATTTGCACCAAGCACGAACTGAATTGAAAAACTACTAATTTTTTTGCATGGACCTTCATCCAGGACATGGTCTGTATGGCCTGGATTCCATATACACCACCCTATAGGTGCCCCATGCAAATAAACTTTGCGCGTCCCCTCTTAAATTTTTTCCAATGGTGTGGCCCGCTGAATTCATGGACCTACGTTATTTGCATCACCTCATAGGGGAAGCCCATACATTATTTGCACCAAGCACCACCTAAATTGAAAAACTACTGGTTTTTTTTTTACTTGGACCTTCATCCAGTACATGGTTTGTATAGCCTGGATTCCATCTACACCACCTCGTAGGTGCCCCATGCAAATAAACTTTGGGTGTCCCCTCTTAAATTGTTTCCAATGGTGTGGCCCGCCGAATTCATGGGTTGGGGTGACCTTTTCAGCATGCAAGAAAATGAGGTGATGCATCTGATTGAAGCGTTGGATGTCACACATACATCACGTGTCCCACAACAAGTGATGCAGGACATGAAATTCAAGTATGATGTGCAAGATTTTCAGGCTTTAGATCACACTAGTTCAAAAATAATTACACAAAATTCTACATCCCATTCAAAAGTTCAAACACACAATCAAGGGGAATCTTATGCGGATCCAGGCCTACACATGCTAGGGCCAGATCAATCAAAATTATAAACCAAACAAGAATCAAATGAGGATAAATTCATCCATACATGCACAGAAATAATTCCTCAATCCAATGGGTTCACAGATTTCAAATCAGAGAACCCTAAGGTTGATGAAAGGGCATAAAATTGGAGATTTGAATTTGACTAATTTAGGGTTAGGGTAAAGGATTTGAGGTGAAAGAGAGGAGAGATGAACCAAAAAAGTACCGCACATGTGGACAACGACAATGGCCCGGATGCACATGCATGTGATCCCGACCGCACGTGTGTGGGGCCACTATTTAGAAAAAGGCCACCTTGGTCCTGGTCGGCCAAGGATGGACTCCAAAGCCACCAAATCTCAGCTCGATCCAATGCACAGTTTGTGCGTGGTGCTCCGTCAAAGTTTCAACTCTCCTGTAGGGCCAGAATCTGAAAATCTGTTGTAGATGGAGAAACGCCTGCAAATATTGATGGATTTGCAAATTGAATGCTTGTAGGAAGAGAAATATAGATGGAAGAAAGTGGGGGCGAATCGGGATAGGTGTGGCTTCACACTACGGTAGTTAACCCTTCAAAGAAGGAAGGGCTCCGCACCTAATTAGGTTTTCATTACTCGGAAAGAAGTAGGAAAACACAGAAATTTTATTAATCTTCAATGAGGAAAAAAGACTACAAGGGGTGCATATTTATAATAAAACTCTATACCCCAAAACTCACGCCATGTGCACAACCTATTACTTAGAGTCAAAGTAATAAAAAATAACAATTAATCAAAGCAATCTAAACCGTCCATGATATTCCTAATAACAATAATAAGCAAAACTCAAAGTCCTAGTTCACCAAGGGTAGTGGGCCACGATCATGAGATCCAATGATGGGATCCACATGACGATCGGGTCTACCCCAAGGAACTAAAACACAGTCATCTAACTAGGAGGCCCTCCATGGATGTCGTTATCGATCCAGATCGAAGGTGGGGCCCTCCTTGCGTACGTGCATAAGGGGAGCATGCATGTGTGCGTGAGATGTCCCCATCAACAAGCCCATACCATACCACCATAGGGTATGGACTCCATCCCTCCCTCCCTTCCTACGGCCAACCTTTTGAACTTGATACATTGCATACACACATTATACAGGCAATTAGGCACTAGTTGGACAATCAACACACCCCCATCTCTGTGAGGACAAAACAGGTGTGATGGCCAATCACTGATTTGGACCGTTCATTCATTGAAACAATTGCTGCAAGCCACACTGCAAAAATTATGTCATTCAATAGGCCTCAACATGGATAGCTTATGATTCCAAAGCAGCACTCTACTTCGATGATGCACCATCAAATCTATGGCTATTAAAACAATTCACGGTTATAAGAAAATGCCCACATTTAAAGCGTTACAATCATTTGATTGGCACAATTTTTTACATATGGCTTGCACATAGTCAGCTAAGGCAAAGGAAAGTTTCAATCAATGATGGAACATCTCATGTGTCATTAAAAAGCTTTGAGGGCATTGTTGAAGGCCAATGGAGGTGGGATGCTTGGATTTCCTTGTATGTATGTGTGGAATGCCCACCTCCAAGATTAAGTGGAAAAGCAAAAATAGGTCTGATTATCTTGGAACATCTATTCAATAAATAGGCCACACTTTCATTGCGCATGATCCCAAAGTAGCACTTTGGTTTGATATGCTAAATATCCCGTACACTAAGCACTAATATCATCCTGCCAGCATTATGTTTCTTATGATGGATCTCTCACAATGGTATGACTGAATGGACAGCAAAATAGATGATTTGCCATCCTGGATATCAATTAAAACCTTTAGGGACGTTACTAACATCCCAGGAAGGTGGGGACATTAGAATTTCTGTGTACATGCGGGCAGGAATGAATAGTTGGTGTGTGCATGGGCACGTGAGGGTGTGTTTGTACACATAGATAGACAATTGTCACTTATTTATGTATAGCATGATAAGGTGTACAAGTACACAACAGTTGCACCAATTACAGGAGACTTATTTATGTATAGCATAATACGGAATACAAATTATACCACAGTTACAACAAAAAGAAATGTATCATAGTTTCTTTAATGATTATGTACAACAGTTATATAAACATTGAGAATTACTATTTTTAGGACAATATTCGAAGCATAGTTACAAAATTATAGTGTTTTGCATGGACAAGTCAATAAGTCAGAACTATTTTCACTCCTTTTTCAGTCTAACTCCACACGTTTCATATGCTGATCCCCATAAGCATCCATGTCTCACCATTGTTCACTAAATGGAAGCAGCACAAGTGAGTGCACAGCAAGACATGATAGGAAGCTATAAACAACTTAATAATTTAACATAGAAAAATCAGAATATACATGCAAGAAAAACATGAAAAAGCACAACCTTTGTTCAGGACATATCAATACTAAATGCAGAAAGCATCAACAAAAAAGATATAAATAGGCTCCACCAATATATATATATATATATATATATATATATATATATATATATATATATATATATTAAGAAGACGTACTTTTGCAGCTGCTTCTCGGATATTATTCAACTTGCCAGTTATGTTAGATTCCAGTGTCTGAGCTGCATTGCAACCAGGTAGGAGTTTGAGGCCTCCTGTGTTGAATCTATTTATAAGATCATCGCATTCCTTGTATCCTTTGTCAATCTCCACTTTTTTATTTCGATTGAGATGTTCTCCTGGCTGCACATCATCAATCCCAATTGAAAAACCATGATTTCCAATCCACCTGGCACTGAAGAAGGAAAAAAAAAATGAAGAACATAACCAATCATATTTCAAGTCTGAGAATGAAATTCAGTTCCACTTAGATGTATGATCAACAGCAGCATGGGCACAAGGCACATGATTCAGCAGATAGCTATTTCCAGATGGTTACAGAAATTATAAATAAGGATTGACCTATGCAGAGAACAGTATTAATGCAGCTGGGAACTCCGGAATGCACATGATGAAGACAACTAGCAGCATATACTTGGATTCAATGGCAAAAGATGCCAATCTAAAGCAACACATGCATGCATGATAAAATATTCTCAAAGAAGAGAAAACCTTTCATTCAACCATAAGATAGTCAAACGTCCAGAAGGGACTTATAAATAGCTTGAAACAAATGCTAAAACCCTAATATAATGGAAATTACTAAACTTCATGAGCCAAATTCAATTCAATATTGGTTCTGAGGGTAATTCTATATTTTCCCCCTTAATTTTAAAGAAGACGAAACATGCAGAAGTAAAACTAATCCATCCATTACGTGGATCCCTTGTGGGCCTCACATGTGGAAAAAAAAAAAAAACCTAATCTAATGAACACAGCCTGAAGTTGCAAATATGGAAAACATCACTACACTACCTTGCCTAGTAATTCTTCGTTAGTTTTTGGCTACTATTCGTAGGTCCTTAGTAATGGCACCATCCTGTTTGCTCGCATTTCTTGAGTCAAGCGGTACTGTAATGGCACCATCCTTGCCATAGTAATGTCTACCTTCTTGTTCGTCACATAATTTTCCAGTTTGGTCATTGCAGCCTTGCATTATTTGAAATTCCATTGATCATCACAGAAATAGTCCCCGTGTCGTCATCCTTTCAAGGAACATCATTTTTTCATTGGCTTGAGAGTGATATCCTTCCCACGATACCACACGCCGACAATTATATGTCCACGAACAACCAAGTACAAGGTGACAAACTCTTATTAGAAAAATGTCACACCACATCAACCCAGAGTAATATTGCTCTGATGAGTAGGTCATAAGGCATCAATGGGTCACTCACATCATCGTGCTGTTTATTCCAGCAACTCAAAGGTGCTGTCGATACTTTTCTGCAAGCAGCTGTCATTGATAGACCATTCTTCATGACATGATGTGCAAGTTGTTGCCATTGTTGATGTTGATCTTGATAGGCTTTTCCTCACACATACCCCGTGCATGAAAGACATTAGTACGCACCCACCCAACATGCAACCAATCTTCATTCTCTTTCTACCTAAGGTGCGGTTGGAATGCACTTAATGACACATTATTTGGCATTTCACATAGACTGTAACGCCCTGAAAATCGGGGGTCAAGCATAAACTCCACTCCCGAGTTCCAGAACATCACTTATGCAACATTTTCAATGATGGATGAATGTCGGCTGTATTAGTGCATAAGACATGAAGTGGATTAAGCCAAAACAGTAAAACATAATTTAGGGACAGTCTGAAAACACGAGCGGAAGACTGAAATACATATATAAATCAACATAAGTCCCCAAGATATGTATGTTCTGTCAGGTCATAATTACAAGTCGTGTCTCAAAATACATATATCAAAAAGTGATAAATCACTACCAACATAGCCTTGAATCCCCGTCAATCAGAGCATTATTCACATGAACCCGCCTAAGAACTACATATAGGAGAAACCCTCCTCATCGGCATAAAAGACCGGCTCTGCCTCGCAAGCATCACCACCATCTAAAACTAAAACAGTAACTGGTTGGTGTTGCAAACACCGTCCCGTAACGTGGGAGTGAGTGATCAACTCAGTGGAATCATAGAGTAAAGAATAACATATTATCAATTTAGTCAAGCAGTAATGATAAAGCAAACATATCAACCATTCCTAATTACTCTTATTAATGCAGGGATGAGATGTTTCATGAATGCACGCCCTCGCCTACACTCCCTCGTGCGACACCATCTTACATTCGCGACATGCTTCCAGCCCTCTGTACACTTCATCGTCGGCACATGCAGTGCAATGATATGAACATGATTACCAAGTTATTATTAGTCCTTTTCATACAGCAGGATTGGGAAGCTAAGGTACCTCCCTTGTATCAATACCCAAACGATGATCCATTCTAGGGTCGTCAGTCCTAGACAATCTCATACGATGTTGCGGTTCTAGGTCACCACAAAAGGGCTTGTCACCAAATTAGTGTTGCTCCTGCGGGAAACACATCACACGCACAGGACGCAACAACTGATCAGTGTAGGCCTAGTTATACTCTAATGCTATTGAAAGACTCATCGCCTCAACGCAAACTCAGAGTATGCTCGAGGTCACTATAAAGGGCTCGTCACCAATCAATGTAGGCCGACAGCACGAATATAGTGTCTCATACCACCATAATCGGCTCACGAGTCTAGGTTGCTCACTGGTCACTACGGGGAGGCTCGTCGCCCTAGCGTAGGCCGACAGCTCGACCACGGTGTCCCATACCACCATGCCCGGCTCATGAGTCTTAGGGGATCGAGGCACCAAGGTTAGAGGGGCTTTACACTGGTAAGTTTGGTACCTTAGGTTCAAACAGTAGCGTCCAAACATGGTGAACATACATCAGGACAATCGGGTTACTTGACGGGCTCGACTAGCACGAGTGCACGTCAAGTGAATCGACATGAAGTGCGTAAACACTTCGTGTGGCAAAACCACTGCCGACAACTCTAGTACGGCCCGGGTTCGTCAAACACATCTTACGTAGCGAATCAATCTCAGCCACGAATTCCAGTCTGTTACCGAATGTCTGGACCATAATATGGCCCCAATCACGTACACTATCAATAGTAGACATTCGATTCAAATTCCACATACATATGAGCATGTTATGAAATATAACTTAAACATGAATACAATACGTGGAGGAAATCATACACACAGTTAGCATGAATTGAAATAGGCTAAATACAACATGAAGGAAATCATACATACCAGCAAGGTGATTGAGAGTCATCTCTCAATACACTTAAATATCATAGTTTACCTATTTCTAACTCATTCAGACATTTACACAAACACTTAGATTACATTGTTCAACATACATCACGTATGTTGACATATTGCATATTTGGGCAATTCCTTTTGCTAAGGAGTTGTCGCATACATAACAAGCATGTACTAACAATGATTTATCATGGCAATCACATATCCAAAATTTATACGTATACAGGTATTTCAACAAATACATAGAATACACTACGGTATACATATTTCATACGTATTCGTAACCCGAAACAAATGACACGTTTTGCATGTGAAATAGCATCCACGTCAACAATAAATCATTATCTGACATTGAAAGCTTTGAAAACCATAACCTATACGTCTATAATCTGCACCTTAAACCGGAAAACGCGTAACGAATATGATTAAGACGCTAAGTCTTCGTCAACGGCGGATTGACAACCTAAAGCATGAAATAGGTTAGCTACAACAACACTTAGACTTCTCTAAGCTCCAAAACAGGTTAGGGTTAGGATTTCTTACCCGAAAATGCATCTAGAATTGTTAAAACGGCGACATAGTAGCGTGGGTTCGACACTTAGAACAACAAGGAGGAATCCCTGTAGCAACACCCTAACTTCCTCACCCTTTTCTCTCTCTTTTCTTCTCTTCCTTAGCTAGGGTTTGAAAATTCGTATGGGATATGAGAGTGAGGGTTTAAGGCCCTTATATAAGCTTAAAACTGATGGGAATGGCCCCAGGGCCAAGGTATACTTAGGTTATGTCCAAATCAGGTCTGTTCCGATCCAACGGAGCATCTCTGGAGGTCCTCTTACCGAATGCGGTCGGACTTAAGCTCACTAATATAGGATCTTGATCAAGTTAACTTTTTAGTCCGATTGGGTTTCCAGATCGACCGTGGAGGACCAGTCTCAGTTCAACGGTTACCGGAACTCGATCAGGGCCAGAAGTACTTTAACATGTGTGGGCCATCTTCCCTGATCCGGGGGTGAATTTGGGTCAAATTCTGACGGTCTGAACGCTTATAAATGGCGCGCAAGCGACACGACTCAGATTACTTAATTTTATATTTAATTTCTAAAAATATTCGCTTTTCTCACACTCTTCACTCCGGACTCAAGAAAATAGCCCCAGGACATCATCTAGACTTGATTTTCGAGGTGATTGTCAAATCCAACCAGCCGGTCATAATTGTCTAAGTTCATCGCTATCAGACTTTCGACGTGCGGTCCAGGTTCGATACGAAGTTTCCAAATGCTCCCGAGAGCAACTGGGTTTAGAGTTGGATCCTATATTTCAGGGTAATGTAGCGTTAACAATTCTATAGGCTTGGGGTCTTGCAGATCGTATTTAAAGTGATTGGTGCTAATTTCCAAGGTAATCTGGTGTAGTGCTCGTTAATTTTTGTTTCATTTCTAAAGGAATTAGCCCATAGTGATTTTTGCTTGAGGTGAGATTTGAGTGCTCAAATGGAAGGGAAAGAAGAGGGAATTCAGCAAGGGAGGTGGGTTTTGAGATGGGTAGAAAGGGGATGCACGAAAATGGAAGGAGTTTGGGGAGGGGTTTTGCGGAGATTGGAGAAGTATTTTCGAAAAAGGGAAGCTTGAGAGGGTGATTTGTGAGACTTTGAAGGAAATGGGTTGAAAAGCGAATTCTTTGGCTTTGGAATTGAGTTATGAGAAGTTACCAAGGTGTTATGGTTGACCCATTGCCTAAGGATGTCTAACTCCAGGTTGACAAAAATCCGGGGTGTTACATAGACCATCAAGCTATAACTCAACAATCTCACACCTGGTTCCTCTTCAACAACTTTCTCATTGACAACCTCTTCACAAAAGTTGAGATTCTTTGTCAAGCATATGGCTACAAGATGACCCTCGCCTCCACAATCACAACGGGTGGCATTATTACAATTGTCCCTTGATGTCTCTCATGTTTCCTCTACCACCTTATGACCATTATTTTGTGGGGTCACTTCATTGCCTATGGTGATTATGGGAGATCATGGACGATCGCTAGCACTTCAAGACGTGAATACGATCTAAACTGCTAGTAATTGCATCCACTTGTCATCCATTTGTGTTTCTCCCTTGCCCACAGTGCAATTTGATGTTTCAACTATGCTCTTTGGCTAGACCTCTTACCTTCGTTTTGAATGTTCCACCTAAGCCCTTTGCAAATAACAAGATAGGGGTTCCACCTCCAATTACATTAAATCACACCTCAACTTTAGATTCTAATAGTTCTGGGTGCACTCAACAAAAGATTATCTTAACCTAATCGAAGGAATCTTGATGCAGAACGGTCTAAACTAGAATGCATGTGCGAGCACAAAAATTATCCAACGAAATAAACTAAGCAAATCAATTGAAATATTCATATTCCACATCCTAGTAAAGATAATAATAAAGGGAACATGCAATGGTTGCAGGACATCATCACAATCCTGTTGTACCGTATTCAAATCATGCGTGGATTGGATCCGACGAGGGATGGGACCTCCCAATCTTGCATGGTTTCCATCCAACAATCAATGCAGCTTCTCTTGTCCAGGAAATCAAAGGATTTCTGGAATAGGGATGGCTAGAAAATCTGAGAGAGGGTTGGGATCAAATCTCAAATTTTCAGGGTCAATAGCAACCAAAAAAAATATATATATATTGGGTATACAAATAGAAGAAGGTTGGAGGGTTAGAAATAAAATTTAGAAAAAGAGGAGATTAGGGGAAGAGAAGAACTTACCACAAAGAGTAAGGAAAAGAAGGCACCAAGCTTTCATTAAAAAAATATTATTAGGTTTAGGGTAGAAAGCACCATATTTATAAAAATCGGATTTTAAAAGAAAATGACTAAACTACCCCTATAATAAAAGAAAAAAAAGCACGCAAAACAAACCTTTAAAAAAAAAAAAAAAAAAAAATCTTGCCTAACAGATCAGTCTTCTTACTTATCCTACATGTGTGTCCTCCTAATGTGTGGCCTTCAATTAATCCAAGGACACATGTAAGGTCTTTAAAATCATCCTTAGTTGTGCCATTAACCACGTCTTCAAAATCATCCTTACTTGTGCCATTATCCAGGTCTTCAAAATCATCCTTTAGTTGTGTCATGAACCATCATCGAGCTATAAAGATGTATTTGTCGGCCGCCTTCGTCTTTGATAAACTTTGAAGGGTCTGATGTCCTCATCAACTCCCCTCAGGAGAGAAGAATTCGGCTCCGACGAGTTAAAACTTTTATGCATCTCGAGAAGGTCTGAATGAATCCATTGCAGATCCACTTCTGTAAGCCACGTGGAATCGGATGGTGGCTTGTTCTTTCATTTGACAAGGTACCTTTGGAAGCCCCCATCTCGTGTGGAAACAATCTCCTCATCCACTATCCCTTCAATCTCTTCCTTAAAGTCAATTAATGGTGGAAGGGGTGTAGGTTGAGAAGTAAAGTCGGAAAGTGGCCGAGGGTGGGAAGAAGAAACAATGGAAGGGCTAGGACAGAGGACTAGATCTTCCACATTGATCGTCGGATATATTCTCATTTTAAGTGGAAGGTCTACCCTGTACTCATTAGACCCAATTTTACGCAATACTTTGAATGGTCCAGTACTACAAGCTTGTAATTTCTTAGCAGAACCCAAAAGAAACCGCTTTGGTCTAATCTTAACCATTATATAATCTCCTTCATTAAATTCTATCCACCTACGATGTTGGTCAACTGAACATTTATAATTATCATTACTCGCATTTATTTGTTGTCTAACATGTGCATGCAAATCATGAATGCGTCGTGCAAATGCATCGGCTGACTCAGAAGATCTTTGGGTAACTAACATGGGTAACAAGTCTATGGGCATCCGAGGTTTGTACCCACTAACAATTTCAAATGAACTCAATTCACTCAACCCTATAGATCTATTAACTGGACTGTTGTAGGCGAATTCGAATATAGGTAGAATCAAATACCAAGTTTTCACATGTTCACCCACTAAGCATCGTAAGAGGTTTCCAAGGAAGTGATTAACCACCTTAGTTTGGCCATCAGTTTAGGGGTGATATGCAATAGAAAACTGCAAACGTGTTCCCATCATATGCCATAGTGTCTTCCAAAAATAGCTGGTAAATTTGACATCACGATTAGACACTATGGTCTTAGGTAAACCAAGGAGACGGACCACACCATCGAAAAAGACCTTAGCAATATTAGACGCATTCGAAGTTTTAGAACATGGGATGAAATGCGTCATCTTAGAGAAGCGGTCAATTATAAAAATGGAATCGTGCTTCTTAATCGTCTTGGGAAGCCCAAGCACGAAATCCATGTTAATGTCTTGCAACGGAGCATGTGGCACAGGTAATGGCGTATAGAATCCAGAATTTTTCTTTTGTTGCTTCGCCATCTAACACATTCTACACTGCCATAAAATTTTGGCGACATCTCGCTTGAGACTTGGCCAGTAGAAACGATCCTCTATGAGGGCAATAGTCTTATTACGGCCAAAGTGGCCAGCTATCCCTCCCAAATGAAGCACCCAGAAGAGGATTTAATGGAGGGACGAACGGGGAATACATAAATGATTTCCTTAAAAAAGAAATCCATCTCTCAACACGAAATCTCCCTCGCTTTGTTGATTACTCGAAAGTGACGTATAAGTACCCCCAAAATTTGGACATGTGAGGTACTCATCTCTCAGTTGCTCAAAGTCGACAACTCCAACACTCAAAGAATTGAGCAACAACACTTTACGACTAACAGCATTGGCTGGTTTATTCTCTACTCCGACCATGTGTTTCAAGACAAACGAATACTCCTGAAGGAACGCAACCCACTTAGCATGCCTTGGGTTAAGTTTCTTCTGGGAGTGAAGATAACATAAGGCCTCATGATCAGAGAATAAGACAAATTCCTGCGGTAAGAGGTAGTGGCGCCAATGTCTTAAAGACTACACTACCGCATAAAATTCTTTATCATAGGTAGAGTATTTTTGTTTTGCCTCATTCAGTTTCTCACTGAAATAGGCAACAAGATGACCCACTTGACTCAGGACTCCACCTATACCAACACCAGATACATCACACGCAACTTCAAAGACTTTAGAAAAGTCGGGAAGGCGTATAACGGGAGCTTCGACCATCTTGCCCTTAATTTCTTTGAAAGCCTAAACTGCGGCTTTCAACCACACGAATTCTCCCTTCTTCATACACTTTGTAATGGGAGCCATAATCGTATTAAAACTCCTAATGAACCGATGATAGAATGTGGCTAAGCCGCTCTTTCAGTAGGATAAATCTTCATGAAAATAAACTTAACCAACCCCATATTACAACAAGGATCAAGAACAACTGCTAAGGACATCAACAAATGACATTCGTCACAATATTTATCGAACTTCATATTCATATTAACTGTCATCTGGTGTATGAAATCTGGACCCGCACTGGCATTTTTCTGTAGAGTATCCTTAAACTTCCAAAGAGACGGAAGAAACAGATTCGCGGTTGGATACCGATTCCCGGAAAAAATCTTCGTCCAATCGTAGCAAACTTTGAGAAAGGTGTGAACTTGTTTTCCTTTGGCCCAATCATCTGTGTTCGGCAACCAAGAATACGTTCTGTCACGTGCCGCATATTCAGAAAAATGCAAGCTGTAATTCCATTGTCATATCTAACATTTCATAGGTCGAGTTCCAGCATGTACACACAACCAACTTCAACGTTTTTTTAGATGGCACATTCAAACGTTGGATGATGTCATTCCATACACTCGGTCTCGATGGCGACCCCCTTATATATTTCATACTTTCTCTTATATTCTCTAAAATGAGGTCAATTTCTTTCAGCCATTCTTGTACAATCAAATTTAGAATATGGGCACAACATCTGACTTGGAATATTTTTCCATCAAGAAATAAATTTTCTGTAGCCCTGAACTAGTTACGTAAGCATGAAATGACACTATCATTTACTGAAGCATTGTCTAAAGTTATTGTTGAAATTTTCTTCTTAATGCCTCAGTCTTGTATACAACTGTAGATGAAATCTGACATAAGTAAACCAGTATGTGGAGGAAGGTTGCAGAAGTTCAAAATTCTCTTGCAGAGTTTCCAATCCTTGTCTACATAACGAGTGGTTAATGAAATGTATCATTTTCTTTGATTGGACGCCATCCATAAATCAAACGTCAAACTATTCTGGACACTAACGCCAAAACTTCTTTCAATTTCATCTTCTCCTTTGCGTACATCTTCATGCGCACTCTCTACACTATGACGCGGGAGACATTCTCGACTCGAGGGCTAAGGAATTGACAGAAAGACCAAAACCCTTTACTTTCTATCATTCTAAATGATTTTTTTTCAAGAATCATTAATCTAGCACACCACTCTTTCAGTTTCTCTTTATCAAACTTATGAGTGGACATGACGCCTTATGAGTCATTCCCATCTGACTTTATAAATGAAAGCAACTGTTGGCCGGGAAGAGGGAGTCTTGGTCTCTTAGGACATGTCTTCAAATTTCTGTTTAGATGCGTTGTAGATCCTCCTGGAATCTTGTTGTATAACCCTTTACAATGATTACACTTTATCTTCGTCACACCGTTAACTGGGACTTTTTCGAAGTCATACCACACTGTTGATCTCTCCTTCTTCCCTTTGTCTGCAGTTGACGTATCTCCCTCTACGATTAAAGGAGATGTAGCTAATGCTCCCATTCCGGGGGTACTTGGGCTTTCGTCTTGACTAGTCATCTATAAAATAAAGTTCTTGATATGTTATACGGCTATACCTAGACCACTAGACGGGCATACTTACTTAACTGTCTAAATCAGCCACCCATTCAAGGTTAGATAGATTGTAATGCCTTCATTTTCCAATCTAAATGTTACGCCGAAATTTCAGCAGCATCTCCCCTTATCTCTCCAGAATATATTAATCTTGTATTTGATTCCTATGTCAATCATCAACACAAAGTGTGAACATTTGATAACGAAAATAAATACAGGGAATATATCCAGAGACAAAAAGGAGAGACGAAACCAGAACAGGCATATGCATTTAAATTGAAAAAAAAATTAAGACATTACAATCTATCTAACCTTGAACTGTCCAAAAAATGGACAATTTGAGAATTTATATGCATCCAAGAATACACTGAATCTGTCTAACAATATAGAAATCCTCAAATGGGCAACTGATTATCCTGTACTACAACTAGAATAATTAATATATATGCAAACAACTAGAATAAAAATAATTAATATCTATGCAAACAAAAGGGCAGGCTGAAAGAATAACTATTAAAAACATTTATAAAAATAAAAAATATACAATAGCCAATAGGTATAAACATAAATTAAGACTAGCTAACAAAAACAAAAAGCATTGCGTCTCTCTTTTAGACTCAACGGGAAGATTTGGTAGTTCTACACTAAGACCCATGGGCCGACGTGAAAGTGGGCTCCAAAGGACCTACTGCTTAGAGAACACAGCTAGAGGTGTTACCCTTTCTACCAAACAGGCTGTTGAGGGCTTGGAATTGAATGAGAATATAATGGACCCTATTGTTTCCACATATCTAATCAACTCTGCCTAGCTAAGATCTATTGATTTAACTTTGGCATAACTCGGATTTGTTGATTAAATGTTGGAATTGGTTTTCTGTGTCTTAATGATATCCATATTCTACATCTTCCTTGGTTAAATCAGTTGTGCTTTATGCTTGCTTGTATAGCATTTGAATGATATGAACTCATTTTGGACGGATCCAATTTCTACATCTTACTCGTTCTAGCATTTGTGTTTTATGCTTGCATTGTATGGCATTTGAATGATATGAACTCATTTTGGATATAATTGCATCACTTGTGGCCAACAAGGCAAAATATTTTCTTCTAAACTCCCACAACTAACATGATATTAAGAGAAAACACAATGCACAAGCTACCATAGGAAGATGTTATGACCTGCCCAATATTGAATTATTGATATAGCTAGTTGAAAGTCAGATCCCTTATATTCAGAATTTTCTAATTCCACATACCTGTGGAGCTATACACATCCATCCACAGGCGCACATCTTACGCTATAACACTGCATGAGATCTAATATATTCACAAGTGAGATACACTTTTAGTTCTTTTGATATAAATTTCAAGCCATTTCACATCTTTGGAACACACATTTCAAAATAAACTAATGGCTACAACCAAAAGTAATTGCCAATTTAATTTGTACATACATTTCAGGCCATTTCATATCTTTGGAACACACATTTCAAAATCAAGTAATGGCTACAACCAAAATTTCAGGCCATTTCACATCTTTGGAACACATATTTCAGGCCATTTCACTAAATTTTTGGGCCTATGATCTGAGTGTTATTTCCAACCTTATAAAAGGCTCAGATCTCACACACCTATTTAATATTTGTGTGCATGGTCAGGTGTGTGTAATGATCTACATGTGTGTGGAATTAGTAAACTACCCAATATCAAGGGCAGGGGCTTGATAAATCAATTAATCAATTCATACAATAAAAGGGCAGGGGCTTACCAGACTGGCTTGGGGCGACTGGACTGACAGAGCAGTGGCAGGGGCGACCGAGCAGTGGCAGGGCCGCAGGGGCGACCGTACTGGGCAAGCTGCAGTGACAGGGTCGCAGGGGTGACCGGACTGACAGAGAGGGAGGAAGAGGAGGAGGAAGACGGGCCGTGCGTCGGTGCGGCTGTGAAGGTAAGGGAGAATAAGGGAGAGAGTAGAGAGACAGAGAGGGAGGAGCTTCACTGGCCAAATTGACAAAGGGGAAGGAAGAGAGGGGGGAAGAGGTCGTGTCATCACTGTGGCCGTGCGGGTAAGGGAGGATGAGGGAGAGAGTAGAGAGAGAGGGAGGGAGAAGCTTCGCCGGCCGGACTGACAGAGAGGGAGGAAGAGAAGGTTAGGGTCTAGGGGTCGTGCGGGTGGGATGGTTTTTGAAAAGGGGTGGGGTAGGTTTTTTTTTTTTTTTTGAAGGGTATATATACCCTGAACCAAGTCAAGCTGAGTTCGAGCAGTATTCGAGTCGAGCTCGGCTCGAACTCATTTCGAGCTCCAAAAATCAGCTCGACTCGGTTCGAACTCAGCTTCTATCCGAGTCGAGTCGAGCTTTTTCGAGTCGAGTCGAGAGAGCTACTCCGCTAACTCTGCTCGTTTATAGCTCTAGCCTTGCATACTGCATCATTTCCATCAGAACACTTCCGCCATCAGAGGACTTATAAGAATCAAACCAAGTCTTATCCAGGCACATGTGATACGAACATCCTGAGTTCAGAATCCAAGTGTCTGAGAGACGACTCGCACTTGAAGAGACCGAGAGAAGGTCTCCATCTGAGTTATCTTCTGCTACACTAGTTGATACAGTTGTGTTCCATTTTCCTTTGTTTTTGTTTTCCATGTCATCCTTCTGTTTCTGGCACTCTCTCTTGAAGTGCTTCAGACATCGAAATGAATATAGTCGAGCACCCCACTGCTAGTGTGTATAGCCATCTTGAACCTTACCATACACTGCTTGCCTAGGATGCAATGCTCACAGAAATCCATCTTGCATGCCTTAACTCCCTTCAACAATTTTCATTTGTGTAGTTCCATCATGCCCCTCTCGCTCATATGCCCTAACCGCATATATAACAGATTTGTATCATATATGCCGGATTCTGCCTGTGAGGTGGTAGCGATCTCACCCAAAATTGTGCTCCTGACCAACTTGTACAGATTTCCAACCTTATGTCCCTTCATCAACATCATTGCACCTCTAGTGACCTTTAATACACCGCCAGATGTGGTAAATGTGCAACCGTTTGTATCTGAAACTCCCAAGGATATTAAATTTTTCTTCAGATCTGGGACCTGCCTAACATCACCAAGAGTCCAAATGACTCCATCAAACATCCTTTATAGCCCCTATTCCGATGGCCTCGCATGTTGCATCATTTCTCATCAGAACACTTCCACCATCATAGGACTTGTAAGAATTAAACCAAGTCCTATCCGGGCACATGTGATACGAGCATCCTGAGTTTAGAATCCGTGTCTGAGAGACGACTTGTACTTGAAAAGACTGAGAGGTCTCCTTCCGAGTTATCTTATGCTACACTAGTTGATTCAGTTGTGTTCCATTTTCCTTTGCTTTTGTTTTCCATGGCATCCTTCTATTTCGTGCACTCTCTCTTAAAATGCCCCTTAATGCCACAATAGAAGCATCTATCCTTTGCCTTCGACTTCGATATGGACTTTTTCTTCTTGTTTGACCGAGATCACTCCACGGATTGCCCACGACCCTGACTCCCTTTTACGACTACCCCTTCTGCCTGAGAGTCCTCATCAATTGACTTCTACCTCACCTCGTTGGAAACGAGCACCGCGGTGATTTATTCAAGCTTCATTATATTCTTCCCATACAACAGAGTAGTGACGAGATGGACGTATGACGAGGGAAGCGAAGCTAGAATTAGAACCGCTTTGTCTTCATCCTTGAACGTCTCTCCAAGCCTTACCAACTCGTTACATAGCTTTGTAAACAAATTCATGTGCTCCAGGATATCCAATCCTTCCGTCAATTTCAGCCCGAAAAGTTGGTTCTTCATAAACAACTTATTTGTGAGGGATTTCGACCTATACAGGTCTTCTAACTTCTTCCACATCGTCAGGGGAGATTCCTCATTTAGGATGTTGTACATAACCTCATACGACAGACATAAACGAATGGTGCTCATACCTTTCTCCCCGAGATCCCTTCAATCATCATCCAACATCTTCTCCAGTTTAGATTCCAACAACACCTTGCTCAACCCTTGTAAAAAAAGAATGTTATTGACCTTCCGCTGCCATAAACTAAAATTGTTATTCCCATCAAACTTCTGTATATCGAATTTTCATCCTGACATCTTCGCTCAGACACAAACATCCAACCTATCACTCTAATACCACTTTGTTGAGTGAACCCGCTCTATAACACACCACAATGATGTGAACCGAAGCCAACAACAAACCCGGATCAAAACCTAGGTGTTAGAAATTCGTATCTAACACCACCGCCAATCTGCGCGCTTTGAGGAACCACGATAGATGAAGATAGAACAATATAATGATGCAGGATAATGAAACCAAAAGCAAACAATCACAAAACACGATGATATTTTGTGGACAAACCCTTGCAGGAAAAAACCACAACACAAAGCAATAGAGATCCACTATAATCAAAATTTAGAGTTTTACAGACTCACCTTGTTCGATTATAGATGTACCCGGTCTCCCCTTGCGATGCACACCTCTAGGAAACCCCTAGATCCCCTGAGAAATACTTCCCAAGTTCCTTTATAAGTATAGAAAACCCTCTCCTTTGGCCAACCCTAGCCCATTGAAAAACACTTGCATTGTTTTCTATTAACCTTAATCCCTAATGACAAAACTAGGCTTAAATACACTATTTTGCGCAAAATTGTGAAACCCGATAGTCAACCGTGAATCATCACAGAGAGTCACGGTCGACCTTAGGATTCCACGGTCAACCATGAACATCACAATGAGTTACGGTCGACTGTGAATCCTCACGATCGACCGTGACCTGCAGAATGCAAGGCATATGCACAATAATACCCCTGTAAAACAAACAATGGTATAATGTAATCATTAAAGTCAAATGCAATTGATGTCACCACATAATTAGAAGGGTAAGTAATCATTACCCATTTCCAGCCAATTACCATTGGAATTGTAATGCAGGGGCATTTTCACATTGGGCTGGAGTGGGGTCGCCTGTGGGATGCGGGGGCACACTCAAGGTGGGCGGGGCCCACGGGAGAGGTCTCGTGTTTGAGACTCCTCACCGAGGATGATTAATGCGCATTTCACACCAGGCTCGAGTGGGGTAGCTCGTGGGATGCGGGGACACACTTGGGGTGGGCAGCCCATGTGATTTGGGGCCCACGAGGGGGATTCGGCCGAGGTCCTAACCCATGCGTGTGGGGCCTGGGCTATGAGATAAAGAGATTAATTCGTCATACTCTAACAGTTCGAGCTTTTAGAGCAAGTGGTTAATTGTCTTTCATCAAATTGGTATCAGAACGAGAGGTCTTGTGTTCGAGACTCCTCACCAGGGGTGATTAATGTAGGGGCTTTTTCAAACCGAGCTCGAGCGGGGTTGCCCTGGGATGCAGGGGCACACTTGGGATGGGCGGGGACCATGAGCAGGTCTCGTGTTCGAGACTCCTCACTGGGGGTGATTAATGCGCATTTCACACCGGGCTCAAGTGGGGTAGCCTGTGGGATGCGGGGACACACTCAGAGTGGGCGGCCCGTGTGAGGCAGTACACGTGATTTGCGGCCCACAAGGGGGGTCGGCCGAGGTCCTAACCCATGCGATGTAGGGCCTGGGCTATGAGACAAAGGGATTAATTCGTCATACACTAATAGTTCGAGCTTTTAGAGCAAGTGGTTAATTGTCCTGCATCAAATTGAAAAACCAAACAGGCCCTTACTGTAATAATTGTGTGGAGTGTCCCCCAATATTAACGAAATATCCTTGATATTATCTGCATCTCCATCTCCATGATACGATCGCATCGGTAACGATACCGAGAACACAGGTAATATCAAAGGTTCCAGGTATCAGTGATGTATTGCCAAGTCTTGCCAATGTATCGATATCACCAATATTTTTTACTTCGTAAATTCCATGTGTCGCTTGTATCACCAGTGTATCAGCAATATTTCGATAACATCACCGATGTATCGATATTGCCAAAAATATATTTATTAAAAAAAATCCATTTTAATTTTTTTACGAGCGCATGGTTGTACGCAAACTGCAAATTATCAATGATAATATCAATAATATCACAATAATATAATTATCACAAAACGAGCGATATCAAGACGATAGTCTTTCATTTCCTTTCCATTATAGACGAATTCTTAGTGGAATATCGTGTGTTGTCAATATGCCGAAATATCAATAGATGTTTGGATGGAAGTTTGAAAGGTTGGATGTTTGGAATGATTTCTTACGATAACACATGCTTTTAGGGCCCCATTAAACGAAAACTTATTATGTATGCATTTTTCTTACAATTATTTAATTCCTAAATATTCAAATGTGTATTTCAACATCTCCAGAAGTTTCACTGAAAAATTCCACGAATATCTCCATGTTTCCCTAATGTTTCCCCACATTCCCGATTATTAGAAGTCGAACACTTGTAGTCGAACACTGATTCCGTATCCCCGGCCAACGAAACTTGTAGTCGAACACTGATTCTAATGCAACTAAAATGTAATCACGCCACTTCAAATAAATCCCAAGTGAGGCCCATTGTCATGCTAATTCTTTGGTTAAGCCAACACCCAGAGTCTAGCCTATAGTTGCACGAAGCGTGAGGCGAAGCTCCAACAAATTCGAGTACAAGAGCATGGAAGCATCAGTTTCAAAATGTTCACGAGTACAAATAGCTAAGAAGTGAGAGTAGGCGGCACACTTCGAAGCGGAAGTTACACCTGTTTAGACAGATTGTTCCATTGGCTTAAATAATGATTATAGAATTTTACCCACTGGTGCTTGGTCACCATGGGTTTGCTCCCTACAGGCGTGGGTTCGACTCGCCTCCCGAGCATTGCCCGATGCACGTGGTTGTGGGTGATTGTGTGCATCAACAAGGAATAGTCTCAACTCAAAAATGGGGCGGGGACACCTTGTGTTGTAAAAATAATGATCATAGACTTTGGCCCAACTGACTGCTTTTCCAATAAATATTTCATTATTGACAAGGGAAAAGAATAAAAATAAACAGCTTGTATAGATATCAAAGGCTAGCTCAAGCATCAGGTTCTCTAATACATGACGGTATATCCTAAAACTCGCTAAAAGCACATACACGCATAGGGCCCCACCCACAGCAAGCACACAAGAAAATATGGCACATTTGTCCAAAATGCAAGATTTCCAGCAGGCTGGCCAAACTGATTAGATCTTTTGGTTAAAAAATCAGCTCTTTCTGCTCCTATGCTCCACACAATAGAAAACAAACTGACCATTGAAATACATTTGTTTCAAACACTATTGCACACACATAATGTATTGGAACATAGGCAATTAATATCAGAATTTGAAATAGAATTTTAAAATAGAATATAACAAACATTCTACTACAGCTAGTACATAGAGCATTTAATAACATCAAAATGTCCCAGAGGAAATTACCTCAATTTTGCTACACGGTTCATACATGATGCAGCAGCATGTGCACCATAATCCCTGAGAAGGACAGAGAACAGTCCATCCTTATTTCCACTTCCTGTAGAAAAGAAAAACAATTTTTAATTCTTAAAGAAAGGGGCAAAATACATGTCGAGGAGCTCGGACATTCAATCCTTAGGGCCTTCTCTGCATTTTGTTTTTTTTTTTCCCCTTGCGATTCTAATTCCCAAAAACATTTTTAGGTTAAGGTAGATGTGTTTGGTTAGAGATCCTAATTAATTGCTTGTTAAAAGTAATTACAGTAAGAATACTATTTCGAGAAATGGCCTCGAGATGTTTCCGAAGAACAGACAGGCGGACATCATTTCAGACAGATGGACAGATCAGGCCATTCATCAGCTAAGGCGAACCTTGAACAATGCCATACAATACAAGAACCAAAATGCAAACAATACATCCAAAAACTACACATTTACTGACAGAAATGATACAATTATATCCCAAAAGAATTCATATAATCCATAAATCATACAACACGAACCAAAACACAAACAATACATCCAAAAACCAAAGAAGAAAAAGGAAAAAATCTGCACCCACTACATTCCACCAAGAGATTCAACATCATCATCATCATCATCTAAGCCTTATCCCAACTAAATGAGACCTGCTACGCAAATGATGCTGAACTGACTCATTCATTTCAACCGGCGCAATTCTTGGTCTCCATTGCACATGGCCAAACCATCTAAGTCTACATTATTCCCACATCCAGTTACTTGTTACTGCAACTCCTAAGTTCCCTCCTCATGTCTTATTTAGCAAAGAAAATATTATAACCAATATAGTGAAATAGATATTTATTTCAATTTGGGGAAGCTTGCAAAGAAGGGCCTACATGTAGCCTATAAGGCCATGCATATGGACCAAAATACACTATTTCATTGATTGCAATAAAGCTTTAGAGGGATTCTATGTTTGGATTCATGATGAAAGTTATGGCATAAATTTGACGCTAACAGCCAACCTGATGCAACTCTCCACCTTTATCCAGGCTGGGCACCAGCAATGAGAGCAAAAAATCCCATGGGAGTGCGATCTAATAGACTACTGTAAAGGTAATCACATCAAGTGCTATCTAATAGTCTATTACATTGATTACAATCAACGAGTTATTCCACCAAGAGATAACCCCAAAAAATCCCCAGAAAAATTAGTTCTTTTTTACTTTATTTTTTCAATTTTACAGCTCCCACACATTGCCTCGACATTACCACTCCATATCGCATGTGTTGATGACATCAGGGAACTTTATAAAGGAATCTTGGAGATATTTTGTTATACTTCAAAATATCATGAGGCATTGTTGACACAATGCATATTATCAACAATACCAGGGAATTTTTTAATTCCTTGATTGTTTTATGTCGGGCACCTACAATACCAACGGTATTGGAGGATATTATCAATAATAAAAACATTGCTCATAACATGGCCAATAATGTGTTTGCTTCCAAACTTGTAATTCCGTGATCTAAAACTGGATGAAAATACTCATCCGGTGACTTGGCACTATTTATATAAGTCGTAAATCATAGTTCAAAAACTTGTTGAGAACAAGGTGGAAATAATTGGAAATACTCATCCAGAAGCTGAGTTTGCCAACAACAGTTCAATAAAACACAGGAACAAGGAATGCCCCATCATAAATGGTTGAAAAGCTAGCTGTTGGATTTAGAATACATCCCTAATACATAGTGAATGTTGATGTATAAACACAAGCAAAGAGCACTCACATTGTCATGAGGAGTTTCGTGTTGCTTAAGCAACACATTATAAGAGTAAGGAGCCTAAAAATGCTCATTAACAAGATGTGTTCTAGAAAGGCGATTGGTAATGGTGCACTTGCAAAGGGGCAGGTCAGCCAATGGGCACTTGGAACGAAATGAAGTAAGATGATAGGGTAACAAATAGTTGAGAAACATCATTGATTACCAGTGTTCGACATATCGCTATCACATTACGTATCGTATCCTTAGGATATAGATATGTATTGGTTATCACACGGGATATATCGTTTGTATCGGGCAATTGATCGCACTTTTTGGAAACATGGAGAAACATTGGGAAATGGTTAAACTTTTCAACGAAACTTCAAGATTGTTAAAAAGACACTTTTAAATCATAATATCTCAAAAAAGAAGTGCACATAATTGGTTTCCTTTGTATAGGGTCCAAAGTTATGCATTGTTTGACTGAACTAATGCAACAATATTCAAATTGCATGCATAAAATTTAGAGCATATGTGATGATCATTTCATCAAACACTCCTAAATACTACGAAATTAGACTTAATTCACAAATGGTTGAAGGGAAATTTTGAAAAAAAAAAATATTAATATCTTAATAATTTTTTATTAAAAAAATTATTTTTATTTTATGAAAATTAGCAAGGACTTAACAAATCAGTAGATCAGCCCTCATACATGCTTGATTTCAAGTTTAGAGTGCAACATTGCAAGCAATTCGGGAGAAAATGGGGAAATTTGAAATTTTTCCTAAATCAGACCACCTACACTCAAATTTTGAAATTAGAGTGTATGCAACGATCATTTCATCAAATACTACTAAATATTTCAAAATTAGTCTCAATTGACAACTGGTTGAAGGAAATTTTCAAAAATAAAATGGAGAACATGAAAGAACCAATGGATACGAAATCAAAGCCCCAACTCCATGATTTTTTTTATGTAAAACATGCAGAACCAATGGATTCATAACCATATAACAAAATCTCAAACAAAAACAAAAAGAGAGAACGGAAATTGAAAACGCTCTCCTGATCAAACATATGTGATGTCTCGGCACAACCTATGTGTTTCGTATTGCACAGTTGGGATACAAGATATATCGTGGGATATATCAGCCGATATTGTCAATATTTAAAACATTGTTGATAACTATACTAGGTGGAACTCCCACATCATATTGTATCTCTCTAACCAGTATGCATACCAAGGAGGAGACATTCAAGGTAAGACTAGGGCACTAGTGATCATATTCTCCAGCCACAAAACCAATACGAATTTGTGCGTATCAAACGTACTAATGCATGTATAATATTTATCATTGTAAATTTTTTAAAATGAAAAAATCTAGATTTAAAATAAATAAATATATTTTTAAAAAAAAAAGACAAATAACAAAAATGCCTATTTTAATATTTATTTTATGATGATTTCAACATTTCAACACCTATCGCCTTTGTGGCGGGGCAGCAAAACCACAATTTTCTCTGTCCAATGCTGAATGCTAAGTTGTCTTTTTTAGTGTGTCTAATAACTTTAGTTTTAAAAGGCTTTTAGTAGTTCATAAATTAGTTAATGCAGAAAACTATGTATATGTGTGTATGAAGTGAAACACATAACATGTAAACAAGTTTTAACTCAAAGACCAATTGTGACAACCAACCCACATAAAAAAATTGGTATCAATACCAATTGTGCATAGGCCGATATTTTGAACATTGAAGATGGTGCGAACCAATACGAAGAGCAAAAAGGAACAATGGATTGAGTAAATACAACTAAGAAGAAATTTTGTAAAACCCGTAACCTTGTGAGGCCGACCGTACGCTTCGTTTACAGTTTCGTCACATTCCCGACGGACCAGATCAACGAGTTTTGATCGCAACCCTATTTTAGCACCGCAATACACCAAGCCTTGTACCCTAGCGACTGCACAGGCACTACGATTCCAACGTCGCACAACACACCCCATTTTAACCCCTAGATTAGAAGTTACAATTTTGGCACAATCCAAGGTGGGTCACCCAACGCACGCGAGCCCCACTTGCACAAACATTGCACGAGCCCCACTTGAACAAATATCATTGTTGTCAAATCAATCAATCCATCAATCAACCCATCTATCACTCATGTCACTCTCTCCCCATTAGTCAAACAAGCCCATGCCTTTCTCATGCAACCCATACCCTTACCCATGCTAGCCATCATTCTTCCCTTCTTTTTCTCCCCATTTTACCCATCTTTTCATAATTCTCGATCTATCCAAAAATCTCTACCACAAAAGCTCCCTAATTCCCTCTCATTTCTACCATTTTCTAGCAAGAGTAGAGAGTGAAAAAAATATTAGAGAGAATTAGGGAGAGATTAAGAAAAACGAGAGAGCTTGAGAGAGAATCAGGAGGGATCAAAAGAGGAGAAAAGAGTGATTAGAGAAGATTAGGGGTGGAGAGGAGCTTGGTGGACCGTACGATCGTCGATTCGAGCCAATCCAATCGTCCATCCTTCGAAGTGAGTGCTTGGGAGGGTCGAAACCCTCCATTTCTTTGTGATGTTTCTATTTTGGTGGACCCACAAGGGCGGGACCCACACTGATCATGTATGGAGTATAGGGTGGACCCCATAGTGGCGGGGGCCTACCCCGGTGGCCGAATCTCTTTTCCTTCCTTTCCCTTTCTTTTCTTACTTCATGGTGTTGTGGGACCCACAAGTGGGTCACATTGTTGGAGAGCATGCACATGCTAACACAACGTGGACCACCTTGTGTGGCCCACCCTGATGTTTATTTTCTATTTAAACCTACTGATTTATGCAACCACACTTGAATAGTGAAAATACACTAAAATTGATGTGATCCAAAGCTCCTTAGCCCACCATGATTTGGCCAGTCTGATGGACGATGTAAATGTCTCACGTGGACCTCACATACATACTATATAAAAAAATGAAAGAGAAAAGGGGTCTAGACTTTGGACGTTCACAGCGTCAGAGACACTGGAACTGTCCTGCATCTGGATACTAGGAACGTAAGGGAAGGGTTGGACCTCCACTTGTGGGTCCCACTATGATGTATATGTTTAATCCACGTCATCCATCCGCCTCCTAATATAATTTTAGACGTTGAGCCAAAATATAAAATCAATCCAAGTTTCAAATGGGACACACCATGAGGCGCAAGGGGCTAAAAAGTTCCAGCATCACCAACTCCCCTTGCATGAGAGGTTTGGCATAGGTTGATGTAATTATTAAATCCACACCATCCATCTATTTTCCTGGCTCATTTTGACCGTAGAGCCCAAACATCAAGCTAATCCCAACCACCAAGTGGACCACACCAGAGGCGACAGTGGGGCTGGGAGCACCTCGCCACCCCCTCACGCCAGCCATGCGGACGCAGGGTAGGGGTATCCCAACTGTGGACCTCACCTTGATGTATATTTTTGATCCACGCCATCCATCATCTCCTCCAGATCATTTTAGGGCATGGTCCGAAAAATGAAACCGATCCGAGTCTCAAGTGGGCCGCACTGAGGGAAATAAATTCCCACTACTGAAACTTTCTAAGGCCCACTGTGATGTATGCATGTCGTGGAACCTCCCCGAGTCTGGACTCTTGGAGACCACAGAGAGTTGGCCGACGAGATGGATGGAAAGGATCGTCCAAGAGTGGACCCCAGTAGTCAGAAAACAATAAATAAATAAATAAAACCAGTTCACATGCATAGGCGCTGCTGCCCAGTGACATGAACCTTTAGCCAAGAAGAAGGGTTCCATTCGTGGACCCCACTATTATGTATTGGTTTAATCCACACCATTCACATGTTTATTCAGGCTATTTTAGGTGATGATCCTAAAAATGAGGCAGATTCAATTTGTAAGTGGGCCGCAAGGAGGGAAACAATCCTTTGCTATTGAAATCTTCCGACACCCACTGTAGGATCCCTGTTCGTCCAAAGCAGTCCAACTAAGGCCCACTAGACCTCGCTCGAACTGGCCTACATGGTCGACAGAGTGTTAGGCCTTGAGCCCAAAACTCGGGTTGATCAAGGCCTCCGGTGGGCCGCACCATAGGGAACTGTGGGAGGTGGAAGTGGGGCCACACATGGAACACTACATGATGTATGTATCATATCTGCTCCGTGCATCCGTCTTGCCAGATCATGTTAGGCCCTGAGCCCAAAACTAGGGTTAATCAAGATCTCAAGTGGGCCACACCATAGGGAACTGTGGGGGGTGGAAACCCCATTAGACTTGGAATTTATTTGATCTGGGATCCTTTGGACTTGGGAATCCCTAGATTCGGGATCCCTTGGATTTGGGACACCGTGGGACTTGGGAATCCTTGGTTTTGGGATCCCTTGGACTTGGGAATCCAATAGACCCATGGATTCGGGATCCATTGGATTTGGGGCTCTCATGGACTTGGGATTCCTGGATTTTTGCAATCCCTTGGCTATGTTTGGCACATTGGATTCAAAAACCCTATAATCCTGAGTTTTAAAGTGAGGTGTAATTGTAGGATTTGAAATTGATTACTAAATCAATTATAAAATCCTTAATTAGTATATATAACGTTGACACTGTGGTTATACTACACCCATTAAAGCATATACCTTGCTTGAATGATAAAATCCCAAGACTCAAATGGGTCATGAGCATAACATCATATCCTAGTGACTAACCCATGATCTGTAACCATCGGTTTACGTCAAAAATGATCAAACGGTGCAGATCATCCTATTGAAGTAATTAAGTGATGACGTTGATAATCTAATTGTTTTGGGACATCATCATTGAGCCATGTGCCCAAATAGATTGGTATCCTAGTGGTACACATGTTGTACAAGTGGGTGTCCATCCGATCACTCCTAGTGGACCCCGCCTTATTATATGTATTCATGCTTTGCAAGCTACATGAGGAGCCGATGTTAGTCTAACGTGGGCCACACCACATAGACTTCTATATTTATAGTGGATCCTGCCGTTCAGCTCCCACTTTCTATGATGTGCCAATTAAAGCCGATTATCTCATGATATGTCTGATAAAATCCTAATGTATTTAGCCTAATAGGACACACTGATAACATGTCTAGTAGAATGGATATCATGCTCATTCATATGCACATACACATCATTTGTATGCTTGTTGTGGATGAAGGTTGATCATATCATACGCTTTTGGCTTGAGATACTTGGGTGACCACAAATGAGATAGGGTAGCCCCACATGATCGCGCAGTACCTGCAAGTTTGATGCATGACTCGTGCATTTCGTATCTTGTATGTCACGATCACTTTACGCCCTAGTGACATTAGGGTTATGGCCTCCATAGGCATGTCGTGGATGGTTGGATTGGATACCGGAAATATTTGTTAAAGCATTGGGGCGCTATGGATGTCATTGGGTGAAAGTCCATAAACCCTTGTGATACCAGCAGGATGCTTCAACATCGAAACCGAGTGGATAACATGAGCGACCGAGTGCCAAATACTAGTAGGCTATGTCTCTCACTGTGTCGTGGTTAGTTAAAAAAGGATGTGACCTTACCCGCCTGAGGGTAAAGGACTATAAGCTATGTTGAGTTTGACTAGCTCGTAAATGGGTCCGCTATCAACAAGTCGGGTAGGCTTCTTCTTCTTCTTCTTCTTCCTCCTCTCTCTCTCTCTCTCTCTCTCTCTCTCTCTCTCTCTCTCTCTGTTCTTTCCCTCTTTCCCTCTCTGTTCTCTCTTTCCCTCTTTTTTCTTCTCTTCTTTCCCTCTTTTTTCTTTTCAGTTTCCCTTTCTTTTTCTTTTTTTTTTCTGGTGTAAGCTGTTGTAGGTACGTGTCATGCTAAGACGAGCGCTAACACTCCTCGTTGTACGAACGGTTCAAAGGAGATCAAAGTTATATGGGCTCCATAGTGATGTTTTTATTATATATACACCGTTCATCTATTTTTAAATATCATTTTAGAGCATTACCCAAAAAATGAATCGTATCCAAAGATCGTCTAGACCACACCAAAAATAGGAACGGAGATGATGATTTTCACCGTTAAACAATTCGTAGCCCCACCATAACATTTATTTTCCATCCAATCTGTTCATAAGGTCAAAAAGACCTAAATGAAGAGGAAAAACAAATTTAATATTGATCCAAAAGTTCTGTGATCCCAAAAAAGGTTTCAATGGTAGACGTTCAATCCCCCACTGCTTTTTGCAGTGTGGTCCACTTGATAATTAGATCTGTATTATTTTTCGTGTCAAACCTTAAGATGAGCTCGTCAAATGAATGGAAAGTTTAGATATAACACATACCTCATGATCATACCCACAGGACTTGCTTGCGTCAAATGAATAGACTAGTACGTGTTACGCAGCACATGGCACATTTTAATAAAATGTACACATGCCACATGGGCCCCACCATGCTGTATGTATTTTATCCATGCCGTCCATCCATGTTGCCACATCATTTTAGGTTATGATTCAAAAAATTAGTAAGATCTAAATCTCAGGTAGACCACAGCATAGGAAACAGTGGTTATAAAATGCTCACCATTAAAAATTTCTTAGGGTCCACTATAATGTTTATTTTCCATCTAACCTAGGATGAAGGGAAACCACACATGTCAGCTTGATCTAAAACTTTTGTAGCCCCAATAAATTTTTAATGATAGTCGTTTAATTATTATTGTTTCTTATGGTGTGGTCCACCTGAGCTTTGGATCTGCCTCATTTTTGGGCTCATGCCCTAAAATTATTTGGCAAAATGGATGAACGGTGTGGATATAACACATTCATCACGAGTGGGGTCCAAAAAACTTTGACACTTGTGTGCTACACTTCACAATCTGAGTCCTACCTAATTCGGGCCCTTAAAAAATTATACACGCGACATGTATTAACTTAAAATTTACCAATTAAATTATGGACTGTAATTGCTAACTCAAAATGTCAAAATCAAATTGTTTGAATAGTTTTAATTGTTAATTTGTGGACGCTTATTTTTTAAAATAGGGCCTTTTGATTTATTTTTTTTCATGATTCACTATCCAATAAATGTCCACCAATTCACAAGTGGGATAATGCCAATAAATTGCATGAATTTGAGGCTGATTTGGGGCATGGATTCGTTCTCCAAGTCAGCCCCAAACTGGCAACGCGATCTACCTGAATTTAATTTCATTTTTTAAAAGAACTATTGGGAGAAATGATATCAAATTGATAAGTATATAAATTAGATATTTAGAAATTTAAATATATAAATTTTGTAGTCAAATTCAAGTTATCTAGTTCATAAATTCATCAGACAGTCCGATACAACTTCTCACCAAAGAGTGGACCGTTACACCATCATAAACATGTTCCAATTTATAAATGAATGCATATTTGGAATGCTTATAATATTCTGGATTTAATTCATATTTTTTTGACCAAAAAAAAAAAATTGCGCCATTACGGGCCGTTACGCCCCCGTATCCGTATCGGTTTCGGAGGGCACTATTACGCCAACCGATACTGATACTGGACACCTTGATACCACTAGAAAGGCAGATAGTGAGGTATTTTCCACTCACTTGGTCATGTGCGCGATGGGGCAGCAGCCAGTGTTGAAGTGTACTAGACCCCGGTGATATTTCCAGCAATTAACTGTTTTAATATGTGGACTAGTTGAAGATCAGCATGTTTGCGTTGCATCTCTAGCATATGACATTCGGCCACGTAGGCCTTACATTGCATAGCCTTGGTATGGCTAACATCATTTATGGACTTGCCAGTTTAGCCCTCCATCATTTCTGCTTACTCTGACATTTGTATGCTTAGCACATGCTTTGCGCACACACACACGCACTCTCTAAGCTTCATAGTAAGCTTACGCACGTTCATTACGTGCGGGTTATGCTAGACCGTAGTAGCATTGAGGCAGAAGCATGTGCCCGATCTTTTGGAGCTTTGTTATATCATGTATTTTCCTTTCAACATTGTACTCAAAGATTATGTTAGTGGATATGTGGTGATGATGTTTTGTGACTTAAGTACACTTGTGGTTATGCTCCTTTACCGAAGAAAAAAAAAATCACCCTAAGAATCCTCCTTATAGGATCACAAGATCAGGACCTGGCATATGAGAGCTAGGAGCCAAAAATGGAGTACTGCGGAGGCTGTCAGCACCGGATTCGGCGGCTGAAATTTTTTTGAGCCCGGTTCTCGAGTTTAGGGCGTGACAAATTTCAAGGTTGATCATCAAAAGGAGAAAAATAGCTTAATTCAAAGCTCATCTTTTCAATTCGGTTGCAACAAGTCCTATGTTTAGTTCTATTAGTAACCGTTGTGGACTAACCACACGAGTGACGTGACAATAACATCATGATAAGCAATTAACTTAAACACACTATAATGACATCTAGGAGAATGTTGAGGTTGTATCCTCAACATGCTCATGGTAACCATATCCAACTATAAGTAAGCAGAAAACTATAAGCCAAACACTTCTCCGTATTGGTTTATATAGAATCTTTCATTTTTTACTGGGAAATCAGCATGGAAAACAAAGTTGCGACAGCCAGTACACAAGGCAACATTCTTTCTATAGAAATAAGCCAATAACAATGACAGCTAAGAAAGCAGGAATACAAAAATACTTCAGATTTCGTGAACGGAACAAGAACGTCACCTAAAGTGGCCTTTCCAAGTTGCCCACAGAGAAGCTCACTATTGCGGAAGTAGACAAATCCATCATTCGGACACATTGTTTTTTTATCCTTGCCCTTGTCATAGTTTTTCTCTGTAAGGGTGAGATTCAAATACACCCTCATGCGTGCGTGAGGGCGTATGAGAACACTAAATAGTTGTTTCCCAGTCCAAAGCTCTATTGGCTGCAAAAGTGTGTAAAAGATCGTATCAGGGATCTCCAAACAACTATAACATAACTAAAATTGACAAGTCAAACACCTAAAAAACAATTATAAAAGGCTAAAGATGTTCAAACTTCCTGTTGAATGAAAAGAATACTATGAAGAGAGAGAGAGAGAGTTTAAACCAGTTAAAATGGTAAATAAACATCTAGTCTCACTTATATCATCCAAGGAACACAATGGTGCAAACGAATTCAGGAAAGTCAAAACACCTGAAAACAATTCTAAAAGGCAAAATAGATTCAAACTTCTCTGTTGAATGAAAGGAGTACCAAGAAAAGAATAATGAGTGTAGAGGCTGTTATTAGCAAAATCAAGTTTCTTGTCACAGGTTGGGCGGGATCGGTTAATGCAGATTTAGCTGCTAATTTCTGTCTTATGTTTGGCAGCTAATGCCTTTTTTTTTTTCTTCTTTTTTTTCGTTTTGGGGGGGGGGGTGTATTCTTTTCTCGCTATGTGCAAGTGTTCTAATAAATGTTGTTGCCTTTTAAAAGAATAATGAAAACATAAACCAGTTAAAGAAACTACATAAACATCAAGTCTCACCCATATCATCCGAATCAAGATATTCGATAAAATAGGAAATCATTAATATAAATTAAAAAAAAAAAAAAAAAAAAAATCCAAATCAGAGGAGATGCAACAGCATTATCTCCACCAATACATACCCTAGTGAATGCCTAAAATGATGAACAATCAAAATCCAGACTGAAATTCAAGCCAGTGCATTAAGTTTCAAGTCAGCAACAAAATACAGAAAGCATCACCTAAAATGGAATGGAGACAACGATGAGAAAAGTCATCAAATGTTGAAGAGCGCCCACGAGCTGGTCAATACAAAACCTTTCAAAACATCGACCCCAAAGCCCAAGATATAATTTTGCCAATAGTCTAAATAAATATCTTGCCTGTCTATGTAGCATTTTTGCAAAGATCCTGTGATTATTTTCCTTCCAAAGTGTCCATAATCCATCCAATAAAACAAGTTTACACAGGCTTTCCTCTCTTGCGTCTTTTCACCCACGTCCCATGCTTCATAAAAGGCACCAATACTCCACCATGTGCGACCCAGCTCAAACAAATGAAAGAACCACCCCCATGTGATCTGAAAGGCATCGCAATTCACGAATAGGTGACTGACGGATTCCACGCTTCTTAGACATCGGGTACGCATACAATGGTAACCATCATCTTTCGTTTATGAGATGATCAATAAAGAGCATCTTTTCCCACAAGCCATCCAAAGGCAAACACCCAAGGGGGGACCTCGATGAGGCCAAACAACAGTTGCTGGAGTCTTTCTCCTCCTAACACCTGGTCACCCATTACATTGTATTACTGGGCAGTAATCAATTATCCCTCAACAGTCACCACTTGGCATAGGATAGGGCACATTTGAGCAAGGGGACTATCACCATTCACCACACTACATTTCTTCCCGAAATCACATTCCCGACTCATCCCCATTTTGAGTTGCAATTCCACCCTAAATATTGCTTTCCACAAGCCTGGTAATCTGTAAAGTGTTGAGGACTTACTATACCATCCTCCTACGGGGATTCCATACAAACAATCACTATCCGCAATAAATTATCCTTCTCGGCTGCAAAACTCAACAACTATTTCCAAACATTGTAGTGGTTATCGCTTTTAAAGACACAGTACCTGCTCCCCTTGATCATTTGGCTTACAGACCTCATATCACTCCACCATGTGGAATTTATCATTACACCTTCCTTTCCAAAGGAAGTCCCTCTCGATTCATTTAACCAATTAATTACAAATTAGGTAGAGCTGATTTGATAAGAGTGATTCGCGCTAAGAGACAGGTACATACCCATCAACACTGATAACATCCATCTTTTTCCATTACCGTGTCCTAAAAATGCTTATCTGGATTCCCAGTGAAAATGGGGAAACCAAGATAGGAGTTAATTTCCTCACCCTTACACCCAGAGGATGAGGCATGAACAATCGATTCTCCATCTACCACTCAGACACCCAGGGACTCACTCTTTTGGGCACTAAGGTTTTGGCTTGAAACTGCTTCAAAGCATCTCAGCACTTTACACAGATTCGACCTGGTTTCACTACACATCAATGCAATAGTATCATCTACAAATTGAAGATGGGAGACATTAAAAATGGAATAACTACGACATAGCAAAGTCAAAATGAAGGAGATAAACCAGCAAAGAAAACAATTTGAGAAATAGGATGTTAAGTATAAGAATGTATACCCTTAGAAAGAGCAATAGGCAAGTCATCTCCATTTGATGGTAACGCTTAAGATTCAAAGAGACTACGATCTTCTAATAGTGTAGGAGGAATGAAGGATTGAAAAAAGACACTTGTATACATTCCATCTCTCTTGGAATGTTTAGAGTAAACCTACGAAGGCGGATCTACACATTGTATAGGCATCTACTCCACTAAAGATGTTGTGTCTGGCACAATGGGTATAGAAGAACATTTTTCAAATTGTAATAACCTTTTGCCCTCATAAAAATGTGGTATGTTTAAACAAAGTGAAAGATGAGCTATCGATGTCCTAAAGGGAGGGGCAAATAAAAATAACAATACTTATCTTCAAATGTCGATTTGAAGATGTAGTCTAGGCTTGAAGCAGCAATCTTCTTTCTTGAGAGTCGATGAAGCAATGTATTTTTTATTTTTTATTTTTTAAGGGTCGGTCGAGCGAGCCAACCCTATATGGGGCCCACAAATTATGTCGGCCATATGTCTTGATAGCCATACAGCACTCACCATCTAAGGGCAAGCATGGCATATTTAACCAACTGACATATATGCTCAACCAGAAAGAATATAGTGATCTAATGTATTTCGAGGAATAAAAACCCTAACTGTTGCAGATTCAACTCTCTATTTCTCGAGTATAGATTACTCTCTAACTACATTTAACATCAACTTGAGAAAGGGAATTGAATAAGCTAAATAATAATAATAATTACCACCAAAATAGCTTGAGGACTTGAGTTTCTCTCTGACTTGTAGAAGGCTTATGAGTGAATTTTGTTGTAGAAATGAATGAGAGGTCCCTATTTATAGCCGAACGATTTGGAAATTAGTCAACCTAAAAATAGGTTCAGCTAGCCGGATTCCAACGGCTATCGAATTGCGAGGAATAAGATTTATCAAAAATTCGGATGGCCCGAACCAAAATTCGGTTGGCCGAATTCAGGGTTCAGCTGGCCGAATTCAGGGTTCAGCTAGCCGAATCCCTTTGAAATCCGAATGTTCCATAGCTAGAAACTGACCCGATACAGCTTTAGGCTGGCCAAACTTCCAGTTGGGCTAGCCGAACCCACGGTTGGGCTAGCCGAATTTGCAACAGATTTTTCAAACTTTTGAATTTGAAATCTTGGTCGAAATTGAAGTTGGGTTGATGCAGGGACATGTGATAACCTAATCCTAGATGCATGTATAATCAGGTTAAAGAATGTTCAAATAAATACACCAATTAACTAACCGTTTTCAGTCGAAGGGATTAGGTAAATTTCAAAACAAAGATGAGGTCATTCCATAAGGATCATGCCCCATAGCATAAAATAGCGTAAACAGTAAAAAGGGAGGACCCGAGGATATGAGGATATCCTAGATCTAGCATGAGTCAGTCCACGGTCAAGTTTGGATCTGATCCTACTGATTAACCATCCCTCTTTTTCGTTCAAACTATAAAGGGGATATTCAAAGAGAAACAAAAAGGGTGAAGAATTAAAAGGTTCAAGATGAAGAAGGTACAGGTCCTTTTGTCATCAAAAGAAAAGGAGGAGGATGATTTTTACCTTTTTCAGTGCCTCGAAGATCCAGAAAGAAGGAAACCTGAATTCGGGGTGAAATCCTCAACACTTAAGGGTCAATCCTAAAACCCTAATCTCTTGAATAAAGAGGAAGAAAAGAGACATTTTTATTCATTCAATAATAATGAAAATAGGGCTTCTCACAATGTATATATAAGCTATGGAAAAAGTAAAAGTGCACTAAAGCCCCTGGAAACAAGTAAAATAATAAAAAGACGAAAAATAAAGAAAGTTGCAATAAAGCCCCTAAAACAAGAAAAAGAACAAAAAGGTCTAAAACTAAGACACTGGTGTGGTAGGGTGTGAAATCCGACCGATGGATCTATGGTTGAGGTGCGTGTCACGCCCCAGACTTGGTAACTGGACTCACAATGAACCTAACAGCCGGTTCTGGCCACAACAGCCTCCGTAGTACCCCATTCTCGGCTCGTAAGGCAGGTTCCGATCCTGGGATCCTACAAGGAGGATTTTCATAACCGTATATTCATTCCATTTGCGAGCATACCCAAGATCACAACAAATAAATCTCGAAAATAACAAAGAGACACATTACAAAATCCACTATAAATTTGAACTTTTACAAGTACATAGCAGAAAGGAAATACATCTGATAGCAAAAGAAGAAGAAAGAAGATCTGTAACACTGGGGTCCTCGGCTCAACTCTAATCCAAGCTCTGTCGCTACGACGCTGACCTAAAATCTTCTGCACGCACCAATCGTGCATAAGCTTATAAAAGCTTAGAGGATGGTGAAAGTGTGTGACAACGGTGCACAGAAGAATAATAGGAGATACAAGAGGGGGAAAACATGATCAATGACAATATCACTAGCCTTACTGAGGCTTGTCATGAAAACAATGCAATGAGTACTGGGCACCATACCAAGGCGATGCATAAAGGGCTTATACAGCCGATGCAAATGCAATGTGAAGTGATGTCAGACCTCATATCTAATCCACATATCAAGTACATTTCCATCATAAGGAAATCACCGGGGTAAAGTACACTACTGGATGACTGCCGCTCTCCAAACCCACACAATCAAACGAGCGTAAGAGACCTCACTACCCACCTGTGGATAGCCGATCACCAACAAGGCTTGTCAGCAGAAGACCCATTTACGAGCTGGTCAGACTCAGCCTAGCAATGCCTCCTTACATCAGGTGGGTAAGGCCACACCCCTACCCAACTAACTATACGACAGTGGGAGTCGCGGCCTAACGGTATAAGGCCCTTGTGCACTCATAGTTTCCACTCGGTCACGGCGTTGGGGCAGATCCCCGGTACCATGGAAGTTTTGGAAATTTCACCCATGGGCATCCTATGCACCCTATATGCTCAAGTAACATTTCCAATATCCACACATACAGCCATCCACGAATGTCCCTATGAAGGCAAGGCCCTAATGAAGCAAGGGTAGTACTATTATGAAACGCGATGCCAATGCATGAGTCACACATACAGATCATGCACCAATTCCAAGCACTTAGTGTGCACAAAGGGAGAAACTCCATCCCTCTACCATATCAACCCAATGATCACACACAATGCAATCCATTCACGCAGATGATGCATATGGGTCATAATGGTGTGAATGCGCTACTTGGCGATGATGACGTGAAAAATATTCCTCCTTCCCAAGGAGGGACAAGGTCTAGATACATAGACATGTACTTTAAGGAGAAGTCTTCTAGTGGGGGCTCAATACTTTAAGGTAGCCCACAAACTAAGAGGGTCATAAAGGCCCAAGGAAGAAGCGGTCCTAATAAGGGTCCAAGTTGGGCCTTCAACCACCTATAACAACCCAATGGGCCTACCTTGGAGCCACCAAGGAGGACATTCAACCTCAACTAGGTCCCAAAAGGTAGCCCGCTACCTACACGCATATAAAGCAAGACCCAATGGTTAAGCAATCCATAGTTTAGTGGGCTATACACCAAGCCCAACACATAGGCAACATGGTGGGCCCTCAAGCAAGGTTTGGGCTCAACCATAAAGATCATGAGCCCACTCATTGTGGTGGGCCTAATGGGCAGCCCGTTATTCCAACCATATGGGCAATTCTTATGTTTGAAACAAGTGAGTTGGGCCTCACATCTTGGCCCAAGTATGGGGTTAATTTAATGGGCAACCAAGGGCCCAACTACTTTGAGTATTTTGGCCCATAAAACCCATCACAATAGTGTGTTAAATATAGGCCCAAAGGTCAGGGGCTTATCAAGAAAGTTCCAAGACAATGGGCCTAGGGAACCCAACAAATAACTATGAATATTGGTCCAATAAAAGACCTAATTGAAGTGGGCCTTAAGTATGCACTAATTAGCCCAAAACTTGACTAGAAATAGGGCCAGATGTATATAAAAATATCCCCAAATCTGGTGGGCCATGGTGCCATGCTGCCCCAATACATGCATTTATGGGTAGAACTTTGGGCTTATTGCTGAAATTCCAGCCCACCCACCATCTGGGCTTGTTGGAAATTCAATAATAATTAATTTATACAATCATTTTAATCCCTAGTGACTCACACATGTCAGAGAGGGTCCCACCAGATGAAAGGAGTGAATGCAACATATTTATCAAGCGGGCCAGCTGCTGGACTGGACGTCCAGCAGCAGCCCATAGGCTGGACATCCTATGGTGGGCAGTCCATGGGGCTGGGACGGCTGCCCCATATATACATCAAAGTGGGTCCCACATGTGGACGTCCCACAAGGGGGATGGGCCACACACGTGTGGTCCACAATGTAGAGGACGGCATGGATAAAACATACATCATAGTGGGCCTTAGGAGGGTAGACGGCCAGCCCTGCTGGAAAGTTCAGCTATGGGCAGCCATTCCAGCAGCCATTCTTCATTTTTCTGAGGTGAAAGTGGTGGTCCACATCCCCAAGATAGGTCCCAACATTATAGGCCACAAGATGGGCTATCTGGGAAGCCACAAACCCAAACAAAACATGAATGAATTTCATGGACAGCAAGGTAAAATAAAAATAAAAATCTGCTGCACAAAGGTTGCTGTCCATGCAATGTACACCCCAAAAAGTGGGCCCAAACTTTGCCTAGGAGGGGAGGGATGAATGTTTGATATGTTTCCCGTTAAATACAGCAAGGTGGGGTCCACAAAAGTGGCCCACCCCTCAAGAAATCAAAATGGAATTTGTGTTTTCCCCTCATTTTATAGGGCTGGACGGTCCAACAAGGTGGACCGTCCGCCCCCTATGGGCCTCCCCTTTTGGGTATTTTGGATGGACAGATGGAGGTGTGATCCATCACACTTCAAGGTGGGGTCTGCTCCTTCAAAAGACACCCCATAACAAGAAGAAAAGGGGTGGAAATCATGGACCAATCCCATGTTAAACATCAACTACAACAGTCCATACAAACAGTCCAGAAATTTTGGACAGCCATATATGGCTGGATACACCAGCCCATAACTAAATAAATATAGCAAATAAAGAGAGGTGTGGCCTTCCTTAGTGGGCCCCACACATGTCCAGATCAAGGCCCCAAGCCAAAACATTTGCATGCATCAAACAAGGAGCTAAATGGGACACCCAACATCACGAAATGGGTGGTAGGGGTGTCCCACCATTGCTGGATTTTCTGGACATCCCAGGCCCACCAAGTGGGCCACACTTATCATCATCCAACATTAGAGAAAAGAGAGAGAGAGAGAGAGAAGGACAATCCGGCCATAGGGGTAGGGCTCCGCCACTAATGAGCCCTCCCAAGAGCAATCACACCCATACATCTACATTCAATTACACTTACAACATAAAATTAACACATGCATGATCTATAATCACAATAGATGGTTGGGAAGTCATCCCAACATGATGTTAAGGTCTAGATGACCTTAGAATGGTGTAGATCATGAGATACATCATGATGGGGTCCATGAAAAATGGCCCCATCATGAAACTATGCATGCATGTAGGGTGGGCCAAGGGTCACATCCATAGGATCAAATGGAATTTCCACCATGGATTGGTGGGTCCCACATGTTCCATTCATGAAGAAATAAGAGGATCAAGAGATAGAAAAGAAATCAACAAGTTATAGTCACCCACCTTCAAACCAAGCTTTCAATCTTCCACACAAGGCAAATCTTGGACCAATGAAGAGGGTTTAATGGTTAAGATGAGTTTTTAAGGGTGGGATTAAGGGATTTTGGAGCTTTAAGGGGCTAGAGAAATGGAGGAATATGGGACGTTGGGAGAGGGATTTGCTAGAATGGAGAGAAAATGAGGAAGGAGAGAGAGGTAATGATTTGTTTGTAAGAAAAGTAATAATTACCCTATGGGAGGAGAAACCAAAGTAATAGGTTAGGGTAGGCTTTAGGTGGTGTGTGTGGGGTGGGTACTGTTAGTTATGGAAATTTTTGTGGTGTGTAGTGTTGCATTGGAACTTGTGCCAAGAGTGGGGTCACATGCACTACCCCAGGTGGGCCACACAATCAAGGGCCATAGAATGAAATGTTCATAACTTATGATCTATACATCGGATAAACACACAAGAGGCGTCACCGGAACCGCAACGACGAAGCGAACAAGACGGCATAGGTTTCAGGCCGATCCGAGTCGGGTCGACATGATCGGACTTAAGGATGACCGCAAACACTATCCGAGGGTCGCGGGTAGCCGGGATTCGACCGGTAGGACCGCGAGACCAAAAGAAATAAAATGCATACCTGTACACACACATGCACACATACAAGAACTCGGGTCGGGTCTTACAGTGCGGTCATGCCGCTCCTGCACTCATAGCGCATCAAAAAGTGGATCCAATAAACCCTTCGTCCATCCATATCAACTCCTCCGCTCTGGTACTCTGTCGATGACGCCTCCTCCTCTAGTACACTCTAAAGGGTGTACCACTGATGCCTACATCATAGGTTAGCCGAAGTAAGTTAGGCTAGCTGAACCTGAAGTTGGGCAGGCCGAACTTCGGTGAACTTACACTGTAATTTACATTTTTTAGACATTTTTCGAAAGGACCTATCCTAAGGTCTGACTAGGGTCATTCTACCTGGCGGTTGGCATATGCAAAGATCTTAATCATGCTAAGTCTTTAAGTCCTGAAATATTGAGCCGATCTTCATGAGATATTGTAGAAGGTTGATGTCGTAGATGCCAATATTTTTGTCTACAAAATTTGACAACTCCATGTGTTACAACTATAAGCACTTACACAAAGTGATATCAACTGACACATAATGTTTGCGGGTGACAAAATTATAATATTTGAATCCTCGTTGAGTAAGAGATTATCGAGGAAAATAAACTTGAATTCAGTTCAAATTTGCCAAGGACACTATTAAATTGATGTACAAAGCACACAACTGAAATCTATTGGAGGAATTTAAAAAAAAAAAAAAAAAAAAAAAAACCTGGAATTTGAGCACATAAAAGAGAGAAAGGAGATTTACAATCTTAAGACAAATGGTGGCATCCTATTTATTAGGTAACTATGCAGTCAAGATTGCATCACTCTAAAAAAATGAAATTTTCATATTTAATAACAGTACCCTAGCAACCTCAAGTAAATGTCGATTCTTACGTTCAGCTAGTCGATTTTGTTGTGGTGTGTGTACTCACGATGTTTGGTGAACAATACCATGAGATGAGAGATATGAGTTGAAATAATGATACATGTTCCCTAGTATTGTCTAAACATAGAATGCACACTTTAGTATTGAATTGTGTTTGTATTTCCATATGAAATTCCTTAAAATAAGATAACACTCCAGAGCAATCCTTCATTGAGTATAACCATGTCATTCAAGAACAATCATCCACAAAGTTAATTAAATACTTAAAATTAGATAACCTAGTAACACAAATTGGACCCCAAACATCATAATATATCTTATCATTTCTATTGTCCACATGCGGAAGAAACGTCACTCATGATGCTTGCTCAACTCACAAGCCTTACACTAACCCAGACAAATGACAAGGATAGAACAAGACTCTTTAAACTACTTAAGAGTGGCCAAGCTTAGAATGTCACTGATGAGAAGAGATATTTGTCCGCGATGCAGCTCTAATTCTCCAATTATTGAGGTAATAGAGTCCATTCACTTCATGTCCTTCACCAATCATCCCCTCCATCTTTAGATCCTGAAACTCAGAATATGATGGATAAAATGCAACGGAATGGATTAAGAATTTTCTTAGCTTAATGATAACAAACTCATAGGAAATTTGAGAATATAAAATACTGAACATAATGGAAGTGATGGGGTAAGGCGAGTAGTACCCAACTCAGATACACGGGTTGAAGTACCATCTGCTAATGTCACAAAGAAAATGCACGAAGAGTTGACTTAACTAAGTCAACACATTATGCTTACCAGTCACATAATTGGAAGCTCCCGAGTCAATAGCTAAGGGGTACTCTTGAAAGAAGCAGGACAAATCATACTTAACAAGAGTCGTTGTGGAGGATGAAAAATGAGGGAAACTATCTTTTAGAAGCTTAAGCATATTGTTTCTTGGACAATGTAACTATAGCACCTACAATATTAGGCTCAAAATGGGTGAAGATGGGCTTGGAGACATAACCGTAGGAACCATCATACAAAGAATGAACAAGATTTGTTGACGCTAATTAACTAACAAGATCCTAACATGTATCAACTATGTGGTTATTAAGACCACAATGAGTACATTATCGATTAAGTTTGTGTCACGGCCTCCTCACGCATTCCTGCTTCCAAAATGACCTACCCAGAATCTCCACCGCCAAATCGTCCATCACGATAATGAGCACCTCGACTTCCTCCATCTCTACCAAATACAGATACAAATGCAGAACAATTAGATGAGGATGAACTTTGTGCATTTACACAAGCTATACCTTGAACTCAGGAAAATGTCCATTCGATCGATGAGATCTCACTGCCTCCATGGATTTGAGCTCTCACATGCTCAAACTCAGGACGAAGGCCAAAGATGAAGAGTTGGTACACATTCAATTCTTCCCACATGCCTCGCAAGGCTGAATAATATTCTCCGACACTTTTATCTCCCTATTAGAGAGTAAACTATTTTGGAGTAACTCACAGAAACATGTTAGATTCTTCTCACCCAAATATATCTCCTTTAAGTTTCCCACACTTTTTTTGTCATCTTGAAAAAGATAACATTCACGCTAATGTAAGGCTGCATATTATTCCACAACAAAGCTGTCATCTAAGCATCTTCTGCCCACCAACCCAATCTTCATATTCTAACGAATTTTCTGCAAGCTTCGGGTAAGTCAAATACTTTCTTCGTCTTACCCATTAAAAAAAAACTTCTACAAACGTGGTCCACTGTAGGTAATTTGCTCTGTTAAGTTTAGCTAATGCACTTTGCAGATTCATCGACTTGAATGGAAATAAGAGATTAGGCTTCATTTTTTACATCAATAATTAGGGGAAAAACAAATTAAACAAACAAGGGAAGAACTTTCAACTTAAACTTAGCAAACACGTACTTCAAGATAACATATATCCACGAACGCAACCAATCAGGAACAATACTTGCTTCACACTTTTCACACGTACACTTGATCTTCAATCTTGGCCATAAACAACATCCACACGCACCTTCATCTTCAAATCTGACTGTAAATCTAGCCATCGGTGCATGACGGCCCACTTTGACCCATTATGACAATTGTTTAGAGGGACTCACACACCTTCACGAGACATGGATATGGGGTAAATCAGCACCCAAACAATTTTGTGTTTCACCTCAAGGAGGTGAAAGAAGAAGAAAAAGAGGAAATGTGAAATAGAGAGGATGGAACAAGGTACTGGATCAATGATGCTCTAATACCATGTTCCAAAGCATGAAGAGAGAGAGAGAGAGAGAGAGAGAGAGAGAGAGAGAGAGAGAGAGAGGGAGGGAGGGAGGACATCAACCATCTCACGTCCACACCTCCTTAGTCCCTTTCACACCCAAGTTATTGTATTACATCAGCCCCTGGTCCTAAACCTTAACCAACACATATTTAAGACCAAAAAACAAAGGAAACCACATTAGAGTCCAACATGGCACAATGGACCACATGTGTGATAAGTGGAACCACGTGTGACCAATATGAGCCATCAATAGAAACATTTACCGTTCTCATCACCTTCTATAAGCCATTTTTAAATTTCTTCTTTTAGGATAAATCACCTGGAATGTTACCCTACTAAAAGATATTCATCCTATACTTTCCAATCTAGAACTTTGATGGCACTAAAATCTCTATTTGTGCTACTGCCACCATCACAAAATACCCTTTACTGCTTTATTCAAACTTCTAACATGCTCCAATTTGGCATGAGTCCATAGGCTGCCCAGCGCTCCCCTTGAATAACTCTACAACACTCCCTAACCTTCGTAAGAAGTTCTTCCAGCCACACAAGCTCACAGAGAAAGGGAATTGAATGACCGCTTGATATGGCCTTCTTTAAGACATGCTACAGAAAGAATCAGTTCTTGGGGAGAAACTCAAATGATTCAAAAACAGAAAAAGTTAGCTAGAAATTCCGGTGAAAATACAGCTCCACAAAAGAAGCTTTTCTAACATGAATAATCATTATGTAAAAGTAACAAATTGGGATTACAAAAGCCAAAATAAATGAATACATCTCAGGAAAGGGGGGGAAATGCATGAGCTTACTGTTAAGTTGTTTCCAAGGATGTAACTGAAAACTACCTGCAATAGAAGTGCAAGGGGAGGGCCCGAAAGGACGTTGGTGGAGTAAGTAAGAAACAATTTGCTGACCTATTATGGTTTAATTTAAATGAGATATGGTCCTCGTTAGAATGGCAAAACAGGATTTGTGTAGTCAACCCCAATTGTTTGGGGTAAGACTTTAGATGAACTGCTATTGTAAAAGGTTGAGAAGGAATTTTGTCCACGTTCCATCCAGTGTTTGAAATATCGGTATTGCGTTACGTATCGCATTCTTGGGATACAGATACGTATCAGTTATCGCATGGGATATATCGTTTGTATCATGTAATGTATCGTTGTTGTTGGAAACATGGGGAAACATGAGCAAACATTGGGAAATTGGTTGAATTTTTTCATGAAACTTCGGTGATTGTTAAAAAAGACATCAATACACACTTATAAATCAAAACATTACAAAAAACAAGTATACAATATGTTTTCTTTGTATGGGGTCCTAATCTATGCATTGTCTAACTAAATTGATGCAAGTATATTCAAAGCCTATTCATATAATTTATAAACGTAAGAAGATGTGTGGAAACACAAGCAATACATTCAAAAGCAAAAGAAGAATCACTAAATTAGGCTACAAACATGTTTGATGTGATGTTTGAACACAAAGATTGCAAACGATTTGCAAGAAATTGGGAAATTTTGAATTTTTTTTCAATTTTTTGCAACTCGCCCCAACTCCTTCAAATCTCGAAATCGAAGCTCCCAATCCATGATTTTTCATGCGGAACATGAAAAATCATGAATTTGTAACAATTTGACACTAATTTAACATGATTTACGGAAAATAAGAACATCGAAATTCAAAAATGCTCACTAGATCAAACAAGTGGGATATATGGCACTACTTGTGCGTTTCGTATCGCACTAGTAGGATACAAGATATATCATAGGATATATCAGCCCATATCATCGATATTTAAAACAGTGGTTCCATCACAAAGAGATGATGGATAGACAGAATGACATTTGATATTTTAGCTTAGCAGCAGGCATGGCTATCATCCATAAGATATTTTGCCGATCAAAAAGGATAAAAACGAACTTTGTGGGAGAATCCAGCAGGAAAAGAAAATAAGTGGCAAACAAACAATTCATTGCTGAAAGATGTTTTAGCTAAACAAAGGACAAGGTCTAGACATTCGTTGATGAGCACAGCAAACTTGGAATATATTCTTGATGGTGAGTCTCAATTCTTTGAACCCTCAGAGGTTGATGAGCAATGCAAACTGGGAAAATATTCTTGATGGTGAGTCTCAATTCTTTAAACCCTCAACCTCTGAGGGTGAGAAATCATTACAGGAACACCACGGAAGTGCAAATTTACTACTAAGCAAAGCATTATAAATTGGAGAAATGAAGAAAAATAGAAAAGGAGTACAACCTGCAAACAGAGTAACTATCTACTTGTACTAGCCCATAAGCCAAACAAAATTAACCACGCAACTGTTTTGAAGCATGCTACGCAATAACGTACAGATTTTTTAGGACTGCCTCAAGAAATGAAAATTAATTTCAACATTATCAAGCCTCAAACACCTCACCTTAATTAAGGCCGGTGTTGGCAAATCAATGGGGTCCATCCCATCACCCATGTAAGAGCACATAAGAGAGAATGCAGCACGATCATAAAATGTATCCTTCCTTGTGATGAGAAAAGAAGATGTTAGAAAGTCTTGGGTGGAAGCAACCAAAATTTCTCCATTTTTTGGTGTGCACAAGTTATTTTGCACCTGGGGAACAATCAACTAACATTTAAATGTTGGCTTCTCAAATAAATACTATAGTAGCTTTATTAAATGTCCAAGAAACTATACATGTGAAGAGTGAAATTGCATTGGAAACAACAAGAACCAAATATGAAAACAAAAAAGGAGTGGAGGTTCACAAGTTTAGCAATTCAAGAACAAGCAAATGAGCACATTCCCATTGAAACTAAATAAAAGCTTATACGAGGATTTTCACATCATGTAATCTCATATGGCAAAGTTTATTTGTGTTTATCTCAAGTGGCCATGTTCAGTAGTGGCATGTAAATAGTTAGAAGACTTCTTCATCTTCAAGAATCGTGTACCCAATTGCTTAAATTAAGATGATTAGCATAATTTTTCTATCACTATGTCAAGCAGGGCACATTGCAAAAGAATAGTTCAGCCCATTCTTTAATTGAACACAGATTTGTTACCCAATGGCTCGTACATCACATACATATTCCATTATTAGCAGTTCATTATGTAGTCTTATCACTGAATTAGCTTTGTGTGGTGGGTCTAACAACATGATTAAATTTATTCAATTCAATAAAAATTTATATCACAGCTATTTGATCAGCTATTCTATATGGGGAAAAGTGTTGGCAGTTATAAGCCAACACGAGTAGATGAGATAAGAAAGTTGAGATGAACATGTGGAAGTCAATCTAAGAAGGGAAGAATTAAGAATGAGGTCACTTGAAGAAGCCTAAGAACCTATTTTGGTGGCAAACAAAGTTTGGAATGGGACATGCTATCCAGGATGTTGTTTGTTAGACACTTGGAATAAGGAACACAAAAGAGACGGAGGCATATGTAGTTGATGTGTGCAGGTTGAAGATGGACATTGGGCCATGTGACACAAGTTGTACATGTGCACATTAGCACACAGGGTACTTGAAGATTGATGTTGACACATATGGGGCATTTAAAGATGGACAGTGACACCCCCAGTACATGTGGCACATACATACAGAATGTCATGTTCCAACCGATACTGAAATAGGATCACCACTTTTGCACCCTTTGTTGGAGCAAGCTTATCCGCGATAATGGTTGACAGTTTGGAACACGCTATGTCTTTTTCTTGGTTCACATGCAGTAAGCTGGCTTGACAAACTGGGAACATGTTGTCTATCCCACAGAGCCCATCCAGGACAGAACTTTACTTACAAGTTTCAACCAAACAGCCCCCAAGAGTAGCCCCAGTAGGAAACAAATCCATGGAAAACCAATTTATACGGTCCCACCATGTCCTAAGAAAACTAGAGACAGGCCCAGTGGGGAAGGGAACTTTGGTTTAGGGTTGATGGTCCTGGGAGGATTAGGGAAAAATCTAAAGGGACCTGGATCAAGAAGTAGGGAAGGGATATAGACATCAAAAAAGAAAATCTGAATGGAGAGAGGAAAGCGACGAAGTGGAGGGAGAAGGGGAGAATAGGAAGGCACTCAAGTTCAAATACCAAACCATTTTGAGAAGGGAAACGGTTGTGTGGAGATAAAAGTCTAAGGTCATGTGGAAAAAAGAGGAGGATAAGAACATGCCATTTCTCATAGGATTGCCACTAGAAGATGCAGGCAAAATCACATCCATAAACATTCCAGGCATTAGTGGATGATCCTATTCAAATAAGATAAAAATAAAATAAAAGAAAATTCGACTTTTATGAGCTTCTATACTGAATTCTGAATGCTTTTCTCAAGATGCAGCAGCTTGGCATGAGAGAGGGTTGGAGAGAAAGAGGTTGGCATGGCAGTGGGAAATGCTTTCCATATCATTATCGTGTAATGTAAAACCACCTTGGGATATGGATACATATCATTTACTGCATGGGATATCGGTTGGGTAGTGTAATGTATCGCTATTGTTGGGAAACATGCGAAAACATTGGGAACTTGGTCAAATTTTTTAGTGAAACTTCAGGGATTGTTAAAAAAGTCATTTAATACACACTTAGAAATCAATACATCGCAAGAAAAAATTGCAAAAAATAGGTTTCCTTTGAAAAGGATCCTAATCTATGCGCTATCTAACTGAACTGATGCAAGTTTATGCAAAATCATTTTAAGTAATTTTAAAAATAAATAAATAAATAAAAGACGTGTATGGAAACACAAGCAATACATTCAAAAGCAAAATAAGATGTAAAAAACTAGAAATATACCTATGAATTATGTGTGGTTGTGACTCAGACTCACATAAAGCTATGAAGTGGCTTAAAATCATCATCTTCATCTCGACGGGGCTAGGCATAGTATTGTTACTCCACAAACCAACAGTATTGTGCTTAGGCCATAGTAGAATGGTACCGGTGAAAATACTCTCTAACATAACACTAGTACTCATCCTCTCCAATCTAAATCAGTATGTCCATTCGTAAGTACTACGTAACCGTCATATTCTCTAGCTAATATGGATCTGGGGTGGGTACATATGAAGCTCATGAATATCCATACTATGAATATCCCTGCCCGTATGTGGAAGTGAACTCCTAACCGTAATCAAAAAAAGATATGTCATAACTATTAGAGTCACCGCCACATATCCACCAGGTCCATATCCATATTGTGGCACAGAACTAGGGCTATCATCATGCATCGATGATCCATATCCATATTATGACTCTAGCCCAGCAGTAGAGCTACCTTCTTGTGTCTGTCTCGTAGAACCAAAGCTACCCCACTTATCACAACACCCGTGTCTCTCATACACCATGCTAATAGCTCCTCAAAATGAGTCAACTTAGGGGTCTGCTTCTTCTTCTATGGACGTTGACGCTCGTATTGCTTATTATAGACAAGACGGAATTGTGGTTCTCCTGAACAAGAACCATGGTTGATGTCCTAGGTGGGGTGATCAAAATCTCTATCCCCAGTGAACGGGTTAAGAGGCCTATACGGCTAACTCCCAACTTGGGTTTGACTTGGAGGTTGAGTCTTGTTATCGTCGCCACCATCCATGTCACCATCAGCACCATTGTTGTCATCATCACCATCGTTATCATCATTGTCACCATCGTTATCATTATCACCATCATCATCCACATCAGACCCGTCACCCGCATCGCTCTCCGTATCGCTTTTAAGTATTGGATAGGGTCTGGGAACCACGTGTCCCACGTGATGGTGACTATTGCAAGTTGCCCTCTAAACTCCTCGTCAGTGACTCAAAAGCTTCAGGAGAAGATCAAGCCTTATGTACATGAGTGTCAACATCAATCCCCTGTGACGTTGCACCCTCCGCCACATGCAACTCCGGTTGCCCATCTAATGTATCCAAGTCACCTAACTTAACCCACTCATAAAGTGGGTCCTCTCAATCGTCGTCATCATATGCATGTTAACCAATCATCATCAAATCCAGCAGGTCATCCTGTGCGTTTCTACTTCCTTCTAAACTTAGCAGTCTCTCTTGTAGCTTCATGTTGTAATGGCAATACAGTGGCTTCTGAAGCCTCAAAAATCACCATAACGAAGTTTTTTTTAAAATGGCAATTTTGGGGGTTTTTTTCGAAAAACGTTGTTGGTTTCTAGATATCGCACATGGTAATCGATGATATCGTCGATACCATTTAATATATGTGAAGAAGTTTTCGTGATATATTGGGACAAATTGGGAGACATTCGATACACCACGATGACGTGCAATACATAGAGATAAAATATGTGATACGAAGCATTTTAGATGCTCTAATAGGGTATCATATCACTAACCTACGATAACCAAGATATCGAGCAATATATGGCCAATATCGGTGATATTGCAAACACCAGCAGTGGGAGAAAGGGACGGGGATAAGAAGCCAAGGCTTGACAATCTCTCCATTCGGGATATTACTAAAGTAGAGTTAATGTGCTTTATGAGAATTCCATGAAGAACAATTATGAACGGAGATATTACTAAGAGATTTGCAATTGATCACGCCAATGTAAGTGCCCAATAGCGCCAAGCCAGGATCCCATATCCATGGCACACACTCTTGTGGGGTAGGCCAAAGGCAATCCGACTCACAGTCGTGCCCACTAATGGAGACCTTTCGTCCTGACTCATCGTCAACACCCTCACACAAGATGACCAACATGAGTAAGAATACCACAAGTTTGTCCTAGAACCTACCAAGTGGTCATGGCCAAATAGGGTATGAGTTCCAAGGTCCACAACTCTCCCTTGGCCAGTGGCCATTGAGTCCAATCTCAAGTGCCCTAGGACAAATAAAGGAATCCCCTCTAAAATCCATATGAATTCCATGTTCCACACACATTAATAAGGCTAATGAATGAATGCATCATGTATTAAACCTGGGTATAAGAATATAAAATTGGTTTTTCAGGGAACGCCCACAATATCTAGTCCTTGTGCCTCTCTCCATTCAACTTATGCCACCTTACATTATGGTCGCAGATGTAAACACCGGGGCAAGTGGTACTCAGGAGTGAGATTGTTCTCCCAATGAGGTGTCATATTGCAGCTATTAGTGCATTCTTGGGGCTTGGCAGGAGATTGAGAGGATGATGAATGGGTGGATATGAATCAGGAGGAAGATGCATCCCGTGATGACTCAGTATGTGGTGAGGGTTCCCGTTAGAGCCGCATGGGGCTGATACTTCAACCCTAATTACAAGCAATTTTGGTGTAAAGTGGGTTTGTGCTATGGAAGCGGAAGATACTCTCATCTCAGTGGTTGAAAATGGTCCAACTAGAGTGAATGATGTAACAGTCATTGATTGACAATGGTCCAACTAGAGTGAATGATGTAGCAGTCATTGAATCACCGCAAGTCAGGAAGACAATGGATGGCCTAATGAAGATGATTAGGATGGGTATGGAAGGGGAAGTGGATAGTTTAAAAGAGATCCAAAAGTGTTTTGACAACATTAGGGCCTCTATGGTCGTTGCGTCCCCTAAATCATCCAAGAAGGAGAAGAATGGCATGAGGGAATAACTTAGCCTCAAGTCTTTTGTAAACTATGAAGGGGAAATGGAAGGAGGGTGTTTGGGTCAAGGGATCTTAGATAATGGTCATCCAATGACTATGCTCACTTTGGAATATCGGGGGACGGGTATCTAATTCAAAGCAAAGGGTGATGAAGGAGGTGTCAAGTCTTAATAGGGCACATGTGATGATGATTCAAGAGACAGAGAGAAACTCCTATGGGATCAACACTATTATGGAGTTGTGGAGGAAAGCAGATTTTGAGTGGGATCATATTGATGTTGTGGACAAGTGTCGTAGGATTATGATTATGTTAGACCTGCTAGTTATCAAAAAGGAAGACTTTAGAGAAGGTAAGAGGTCTTTTATGCTTCTACTCAATCCTGGTGGAGGTGGCAATCATTGGGCTCTAGCATCTGTTTATGGTCCGAATGACGGTACTTTCAGAGGGGAATTTTGTGGGGAGTTAGATGCCACCCAAAGGCATTGGACTATACCTTAGTGTTGAGGCAGGAATTTCCACATGATCTGGATTGGTTTTGAGAAGACTAGGGGCTCTAGATGGATAGGATGCATGAAAATTTATCAATGACTTTGCAGAGAGCTGATTGTTGGGGGTCTGATAGACATTATAATGCATATACATGGTCAAATAAAGAGGTGGACCCTACAATGTGCAGGATTGATAAGTTCCTAATCTCAATTGGGTGGGTGATGAACGTCAACCTCAAGGTGCTTCCTCATCATATGTCGGACCATAAGCGTCTGAACTATCCACCATTCTTTTGAGCCCTATACCCTTTTGCTTTGAATCCATGTGTCCCGATCACCCATCGTTCACTAGTTTGGTTCAACTAGGTGGGAGTCTAAAGACATGTCTAACTTTGCATCACGGAGGCTTGGGGATAAGCTTGGAATCCTTAAAAGGCCTTATGAAGCAATGGAGCAGAGAGGAGTTCAAGCACTTCAAGGTGGCGAAAGTAAAGATGCAAGAGTTATCTGAGTTTATAGTGCAAAAGAGGAGTCTGGGGGGATCTCCTAGGCTGATAATCTAGAAAGGAGGTGACCTCTTTGGTGCTTGAGAGTCTTCTCAAGCAGGAGTAAATATATTAAATGTAAAAATCTAGGGATAAGAGGGTGAAGGAAGGAGATGGCAATTCCACCTACTTTCAAAAGGTTGTCAATGATAGAAGGAGGGACAACCAGATCCTATCCCATTAAAATTAGGAATGCTACTATAACCAGTACATACAAAATATGCAATAGTTCCATTAACTTTTTCCTATCTTCTTTATTGGAGTTCTCGCTAAGGCCCCTCCTGAATGGGCTGGTGTTCGATCAAATTTCCGTTGGAATTGAAGTTCTTAAGAGGTTGAAGCTGTTATATTTGAGGCTAACGAGTATGGAGCCATAGGGTCCAACAAGCTCATGTTGCCCTCCTTTTACAAATTTTGGAAGTTGGTTGGTAGCAATATGATGGTTGTTTTGCAGGAGTTCCATGAATCAGCAGGAATCAGAAAAAAAAAAAAGATGGGGACTTCATTTACAGCCTTTAGTCTCAAAGAAGGCGAAGCAGAGATGTTATCTGATTTCAAGCCAATTAGTCTTCTTTTTAGCATGTATAAGCTGATTGCAAAAGTCTTAGGGCCTGTTTGGCCAGTGGTATTAAGTTGTATTAAATGGGCTTGCATTGCTAATCCCACCTTGGGATTGGGAATGGCATGTTTGGAAGGAGTGTGGGATGGGATTAAAATTAATTTTATGGGCTTTGGAAAATAAGCCTTGTGTTGGAAAGTGTGAGATGGGATTTCCAAATCCCATGATGATGAATTTCCAAGTGTAATTTGAAAGGAAATCCCGGGATTTACTTTTAATTGCATACATTCCAAACATGGTATTGGAAAACATGGGATACACCCAATCCAAGGACAATACCTTACACATGCATTTATTGTTACTTTTACAATTCCATCCACCTTAATCCCACCTAATGCAGTTGGCCAAACGGGCCCTTAGCAGCCAGATTGAAGAAGGACATTAGTAAGGTGAAGTGCATTCATCCTTGATAAATCTTTGTTAGATGGCCCGTGCATCGTTAAGGAGGTAGTTGATGGGTTCTCTAAGAAAAGTCATGAAGGATTTCCCCCAAAAAGTAGACATGGGGAGGGCTTATGATTGTGTAAAGCTGAACTATCTTCTCGACTTGTTATTGGGCCCAAGGTTCTGGGAGTAAGTGGAGGTGATGGACTGAATCTTGTATATCATCTTCATAGTTTTCTATTTTGGTGAATGGTAGCCCAAAAAGCTTCTTTAAGGAGAAGCAGGGTATTTGGCACGGGGACCGTCTCTCCCATCTTCTATATGGTGGTGTGGTTGATTCCCTTGCCAGGCTTATTAATAAAGCAGTTGAAGAGGGGGTGATAAAAGATATAGCGAGAGGGAGTGAGCAATTTAGGGTCTCTTTGGTACAATATGGACACCCTGTTCTTTGGTGATGGGCTGATCCTTGAAGCGACTACCTATGGTGACATCCTCACAATGTTTGCAGCAGTAATGGGGCTTAGGGATCTCAACCAAAGCAGCTGGGTTGGGATCAACCTGGGGCTAATGAGGTGTCAGCGATCGCAAGGGGAATCGGGTGTAAGATGGTTGAGGTCCCATAGTGCATCGTGGAGTTCTTTGCAAAGGAAAAGTGCGTAAGTTTTAGGATTTTTTATTGGAGAAGTATGCTAAAAAGTTTGCAACATGGTAGATCAGGTACTAAATCTTTGGGCAGGAGGATCATGCTAACTAAACGTGCATGCATCGCTCCTAATGCATCCTCTGTCCACACTGAGATGTCCAGTCAGGATTGCACCAAGATTAAAGCCATTATAAAGTGAGTCAAGGGGACCATAGTATTAGAAGCATTAGGATTGCCAAGTGGGCGCTTTTGGTGAAATGGTGGAGGATGGGGTGTGGGAAGACCTCCTTATTGAGGTCCATTCTAATTGTTCAAAATGACATTGATGAATATGGGTGAGATACTCATATAGCTGCTAGGCAGGGTACCCCTTTTTGGAGAGATCCCTTAGGCCAAGGATTGTTGCTCCACTTACATGCCTTTTAGGGTGGCCAATGGGGACAAGGCTAGATTTTGTGAGAATATTGGTGTTCAGTGGTCTCTCACAGACATTTTTTAGGGCCTCTACTCAATTGCCTGCTATTTCATAGGAATAACGAAGAGGAACAAATTGAAGATTTACCAAAGTTGATGGGCATGCTTTCACTGGTGTATGTTCGAAAGGTAGGGTCCGAAGGAAGGCTCCAGGAGCTAAAAGCTAGCGGTAGCTCTCCTATTGGATCATTGGCTAGGGGGATGGGGCCTTAGATGTGCAATAGCTCCTTTGTGTTTCCATTGATTTAGGCATCGAAAGTGGCTTTGAAAAGTAAGGCTTTCATGTGGCTAGCTTACCATGAGAAAGTACTCAATTTAGACGATCACAACCATAGAGAAATGGTCCTCGTCTACCACTGTAGTTTCTGTTATTGTGATGAAGAAACTGTCAATCACGTTGCTTACCACTACCCTTTTCACCAAGCATCTGGGCCGATATTCTCACAAGATTAAGGTATTGTGTAACTACACCGGCTGGCATATCGGCCAGCTTGCTAACGGATAAAGGTATTGTCAATCTTCTTCTCTTCTTTTTTTTTCTTCTTCTTCTCCTTTTTTTTTTTTTTTTTTTGGTTTGGGGAGGTGCAAGCCATTGACCTTCCAACATAAACAACAAATCAATCTATCATCAATAATTGGTATTCAAATCACACATCTTCAACATAAACTGATTACAGCAAATACTACAACCAGGAACTGCTCTTATCTATATATAGAAAGGATAACATTTGAGGCAGTCAATCATCAATCACCTTTTATTATTACAAAACTGAACATTGGAATCACGTCTCATGCATGACAAATGCTCAAACCACCACATAAAATTAAAAAATTAAAAAATTGAAAAAAACATATGAAACTATAATGCAGGGGCATTTTCACACCAGGCTTGAGTGGGGTGGCTTGTGGGATGCAGGGTCATATTCAAGGCAGGTGGCTCGTGTGAGGTAGAACCCATTGATTTGGGGCCCACAAGGAGGGTTCGGCCGAGGACCTAACCCATGGATTTGGAGCCCGGGCTATGAGATAAAGGGATTAATTCACCATCCTCTATCAGTTCAAGCTTTTAGAGGAAGTGGTTAATTGTCCTGCATCAAGCTAAGTACACAGATGACAAGAAGGTAAATAAAGGTATTTACCCCCATCAACATCAGAGCTTCTGTTCGAGCTTCTTCAGTTTGAGGAACATGTAAATTCATCTCATCCCCATCAAAATCAGCATTGTATGGATTACAAACAGATTCATTGAATCTCAATGTCCTCCATGGCATTATCCTTGCCTACAAGCATGAAAGGGATTAGTATATCAAGAAAAAGGACAAACCAAGGTAAAAATAATTTACCCTTTAGTGCATAAACCATCTAAAATTACCCTATGAGACATGATGGACATCCGATGCAGACTTGGCTGTCTATTGAAAAGAACAAGATCCCCGTCTTCTAAATGGCGTTCCACTATATATCCGTACTTGAGTTCATCGGAAAGACGCTTTCTGTTTCCATATGCCAAATTTCTGCAAAACAATTCAGTCAATTCAGCTACTATAATACAAAATCAAATCAACATAGAGAAACAAGACAAGAATAATAGCACTTACAGCTTGCTACCATCAGGGGTTATAACATAATTTGCCCCAGGGTACTTCTGAGGCCCATTGCGGATGCATTGTCTCAGCTTCTCCATATTGTAAAAGGAGACTCGTTCAGGATATGTAAGGACTTTTGCCATTAAGATGGGAATTGCTACCTGGAAACCACCCCAGTCCCATGTAAGAATGGAAAAAAGACATGCAGAGAAAGATAATACCATCCATAGACTTTCAACAGTCTGACCTCTGTAATCTTCAGATTTGGATCAGGAGAAATGACAGTTCTGCCAGTAAATTCCACACGCTTCCCAGATAAGTTGCCACGAAAACGGCCTTGCTTGCCTTTGAGACGTTGAAGAACCCCGCGCAATGGCTTTTGAGGCTGCATATATAGAGGAACACCACGAACCTCGCTGTTTATATATGTAGCAACCTCAACTTGAAGATGTTCCCAGAGGCCCTGGACAAAAATTAACAGCATGAGCATTTGGAACACAAGTTGCAACATGACTAACATTATATCCAAAGCATGGAATTGGGGTTTAAATGATAAAGTTACTAACATGTACAAGCAAATAAAATAAAATAAAATAAAAATGCAAGTCAAAACTGAAGATGGTGCCACTGGTAACTCAAATGATAACTGAACGGCTAATGTTTAACTGTTTTCTTTCAACTAACTACAAAAGTTGAATTTGATTAATTGATGCGAGGATGATAACAAAGAAAGATTAGCATACTAGAAAATGTAAACCAAGAATAGAGAAAACGGACAAATTTAGAGGAAGAGAGTTGGGGAAGCTATTAAAAGCAAGTAGTCACCAAGCCTACAACAATACAGTATGCTGGTTTTTACAACTGATTTCTTGACTGGTAATAGATGGCATTTCTTCAAAAAATATAATCACATATAGATGGGTTCTTTCACTGAAAAATTAAACCAAATACACCATTCACTTAGGAATTATGTGTGTTCATATTATATATAGGAAACAGTGTTGTCATATGCAATTGCATATGCCATTCAGGAGGATGGACCACATATGCCATATATGGTTTTTGGACAAGTGGGCTTTGTGCGGTCGCATGTAGATGTCACAGCATAAGCCATGATTATGCAATTATGCTATGCGATAGAATAATGTCCCAACAGTCCGATTTCTGATAGTTAGGAATAAAAGAAAAAATCTTCCATTCCTCTCCTTTTTTATTATAAATAGGCACTCCCATCCCCCCATTTTCCCCTCTCATACAAGTATACAATCTCTTAGCTCTTGCTTAATCTCTTCTCTCTCTCACTCTCTTCTCTAATACTCATGCTCTCAATCTCTCTCTCTTACTCTGCGACTCTGTGTCACTCAAATATTCTCATTCTCCATTAGATATCCCACTCTCTTACTTGTTTACACTTATCTCTCATTCTATCCAAGAGTACAAGTCTACAAGGCTAAGTAGAAGGCCCTCACTCTTTCAAGTTTCACGAATCAAGGTTCTCACTCTTTCCAGTTACAAGGCTAGAAGTCGGCTCTCCTACAATACAAGGCTAGAAGGCTCTCTCACCTACAATACAAGGAAAGAAGGCTCTCTCCTACAATACAAGGCTAGAAGGCTCTCTTATAGGTCTACAACTACAAGGCTAGAAATCTCTCTCGTCCAAAGAAGGAGATAAAATTTCTATGCTGGTTTTCTTTTCACCATTTTTAGCATATCTATTCATTTGAGTACTTGCTAGTTGACTTGTTATAATCTAATAGTCTTATAGATGTAAAAATATATAACAAAATTTTAATGAAATTGGCAATAAAACATATTTAAAAAATTCCCTACACTTGCAGTATTTTTTTCCTAATTTTTTCCTTTATTTTTAAAAATATTTATATTGTTCGGGGAGCTTTTTCTTTAAAGGTAAGAAATTCAGGAGGTTGTGAGACCACATATGCGCATGGGTCCTTCGAGGTGCACGAGATCGCTTATGCCATTTGACATCATTGATAGGAAATGATTCCATAGTAAAGTTACCACCATATAGTGGTAAACATCGCTTATTGCTCATACCAATGGAGGTACTCTCTTATATATCTCTGATACTCGTCCTTCCCAAATTGTACGAATACGTTTGGACGTGGGTACTACGCGACATACATCGACGGCATTGGTTGAGTAGGGTCCTGAGGGAACAGATCAAGTCCAACCCTGACACCCTGATGGTATTGCTACCAATCATACAAGTACCCCGAATATCCTCCTGTCAAAGGGCCATAACTCGAAGAGCTATCTGTTGGTTGCCCATATCCATAGGTAGACAAGTGTGACTGAATGTCAGATCTGTCATGCACATACCCGTGATATTCCCCATGCGCATAAGGTGGGACAAAAGTGGAGCTCCACTACTCTGAACTAATATCCATAAATGACAAGCTGCGTCCGAGAGCATCCACTGCAACGCACCCAGCTTTCTTCTTTGAATGACGCTCAAAAATATGTGGGCTCTGATGCTCTCACACATGATGGTGGACGAAATCCATGGTCCTCGTCCTGACTGACATGGTCAAAGTACTGCCCCTCAATGAATTGGCCAACGGACCACTGGCTCTGACTTGTCGCGTACCCCCCACCACCGCCACCTCCACCCGCACAAGTACCACCTACATTGGTACCCGTGCCTCCATCCCCTCACCATAGCTATCGTCGTCGTCGTCGTCCCCACGACCAGTGTCGAGTCATCACTCACTACAACTTGATGATGGAGAGGAGGTTGTGAAGATGCCTCATCACTATCATCAGGACGTGTCAAACTCCTCACCAAAGGATCAAAGGAATCTGTATCTGCCCTTTGTTGGCTTACTACATGATCGACATCGAAACCAAGAGACATTGCTCATTCGGCTATCTATGGAGCAGGGCTACCCCCCTCATCATCTAAATCATCTTAATTGACCCACTCATAAAGTGGGTCCTTAGCATCGTCACTTATCTATGTCATGTTACCTATCGACAACAAGTCGAGCGGGTCAAGATTTTCCTCCATGTCTCGATCTGCCCGCAACTGCTTCTTTCTTAACTTCATATTGTAATGGCAATAAACCAGCTTTTGCAACTTCTCATACACAAGCTTGTTCCTCTTGCTAGTGTATATGAGTGACCACGTGCTCCAATTCCTCTCGCACGGTGAAGAAGATACAGTTTCTACGAGACTACAAATTGCCAATAGCTGTAGTGTTGGTGTGTTGACTCCGTACATTACCCACCACTCACCTTTATATCTATGAAGAGCTTGTTTTAGTTTGAAGTTTAAACAGGAAATTCAGTTACCTAATTACATATCATACTACATAAGTAAATTAAAAATTATACTCACACGGCATCATCGTTTTTGTCGAATCTTTGGCTAGTGCGGATGAGAACGTACCCCTAGCATCTTTAAAACGCAACACTGTAAACATCGATTCACAAGTCACCATTTTTAACCATCCATATTTCTAGAACTATAAGGAAGAAAATTTATTTTACCAATTACATTAGCTAAATCTAATCACATTGCATTACCTGGTTACTAAATTCTGCTTACGCTAGAGATTCAGGAAACAGCCATTCGAACACCACGTGAACGGTCATCTTCAAATCATTATTCTCATGGAGCTGGCATTTGTAATGGAATTTAGCATTCAACTAGTATGCTAAAACCCAAACATTATTTACTCAATTGCATAAACATGCAAACAGAAGTGATGCTTAAAACGCATGTACAAGTGATAATAAATACAAGTAAATGCAACAAACTTACCAATCTAGTGGAGTGGATGCTCGAGGGTCCTGGTTCACCATTCATCGATGATATCGATAACCCACTGTTGCGAAGTGGGGATTGCAGTCTATATGCCTTCTCTCATGATTCTCATAAGCTTGTACATTGACCCCATCGAAGGTCATTTCTCATTATCTACAACCCTTAGGACCCTGTAGATCAGATGCAGGAACTCTATCCCATAAGGAATCAGAAAGCACCGTTTTCGAAACCTTCTTTGCACTATCAGTCTTCCTTTGGTTCCACTCTAAGTAGTTCTCAGATCTAACATATTCATGAGACCCATACAATGCTTGTATAAATTTTCGAGTGCGATAAAGTTTGTGGCGAACCATGTCGTATCCGGTCTAACAATGTCCCCTCCACAACACTCGCGCATTGTAGCCAACAACCATGAGTGATTGTATATGAAGTTTGTCACTCTTCTCACATCTTCAATGATCTTCCTAACAAAATCCCTCTGGCCTATCCACTTGATCATTATATCGATGTCGTGGCCGCACACAGTGTCCACTAGAGATGATACCTCCTCATCAATTTCTTCCCCGCCTTAACAAATGCACTGTCGTTATCCGTCACAATTTGTATAACATTCTCGAACCTAACATCTTTAATCACTTCTTTCAGGAGATCATATATATATTGGTGATCTTTTATTTTGGCAGATGCATCAACAAATTTGAGGAAAATGAGATGCCCTCTACAGTACAGCATGAAATTGGTAATGGACATTTCAGTAGGTCACGTCCACCCATCGCACATGATCGTCACTCCGTATTGCTTTCAATTCAACTTGAGTCCACATACCCAAGTCTACATCTCCTCGTACTCCTGATCGAGGTAGACTTCACTCCGAGCGAAAAATCACCGATATTGGGAAGGGAAACGAAAAAAGTGAATTTCGATGTAACAACTCCAAAGACACCGATAATATCGGCGATAATAGAATTTTTTTGCCGATAATGAGAACACTGGGAAAGATAGAATTAGAAATGACGGAACTTACGAGTAGCACAAATAGGTAATAAGGTGGAGGGAAAGTAGACTTACATGGTTTGGCCATGTGTAACAAAGACCATGAATTGCACAGAACTGACTTGGTTCATGTTGAACGCTCTAAATGAGCAACAGGAAGACCAAAAAATATGGGTGGAGATGGTAAGAAAATATTTGACAACCTGAGGTTTAAATGAGGATGTCTTCAATAAAGTGAAACGTGATTCATGTAGCCAACACCAATTAGTTGAGATGAATGTTTTTGTATCGTTATCGTGTAATGTAATGCACCATTGGGATACGGATGTGCATCGGTTATCGCATGGAATATATTGATTGAGTCGCGTAATTTATCATTGTTGTTGGGAAACATTGGAAAATTGGTTGAATTTTTCATTAAACCTTCGGGGATTGTTAAAAAAGACGCCAATACATACTTAAAATCAAATGATTAAAAAAATAAAAAAATCACAAAAATACAAGTGCACATAATAGGTTTCCTTTGTATAGAGTCCTAATCTATGTATTGTCTTACTGAAATGATGCAACTATATTCGAAGTCAATTCATAAAATTACAAAAGATGAATGGAAACACAAGCATTACATTCAAAAGCAAAAGAAGAAGTACAAAACTGGAAATTACATACGGATTTCAATATATATATATATATATATATAAAACTTTTTTTTTAACATTTTTTAATTATTTTTAATTAAAAAAATATTTTTCCACAAAAATCCAAATTTCCAAGAATGTGTATATCAGGTTATATACATGTTTGATTTCGTGTTTGGATGCTAAGATTGCAACCGATATGGAAAATTTTGTAAAAATTTTGATTTTTCCACAACTCGGGCCATCTCCCCCAAATCTCAAAATCAAAGCTCAAAATCCATGATTTTTATACAAAACATGAAAAATCGAGGATTTTTTTTATCATTTAACACTATTTACAAAATATAACAAAAGTCAAAATATACACACCTTTTAGAATCCAACCCCAAGAAGCTTCCTATCATGATTTTAGAGAAATTTTGAAGGTTTTCTCCCACCAAAATAGGGGGGACTGGTCGAAATGAGCTTACAATGTATTAGGAAGAAGTTTTTTTTTTAATCATTTTTTGAGAATTTTTAAGGATTTTTCAGACAAAACAACGCCAGCTTCCTTTTATCCCTTTCGACATCACACTCAATATCAACATATCGCACGATACATTAAGAATTTATAAAGGAGTGTGGATGTATCACAGGATATCACAATATCCACGATATATCGCAATATCATGATATATTGCACAATATCATGGAAAAAAAATAAATGGATACTAAAGTTGGGTATCATATCACCCAGCTGGGATAGCAAACATATCGTGGATATGTTGGTGATATTGCAAGATACTAAAAACATTGATTGAGATAAGGCTTAGATGACGATCATGATGATGATGATATATAAACGTGCATATGTATAGCTTTATGGCCCTTGATTGAGTGGAATGGCGGAACAGGATTCATATAGTCGATATCGATTGATTAGGACAAGGTTTAGATGATGATGATACATAGCCTTACTCTAACAATTTATAACCCTAGTGCTCTACTATAATGACAAAAAAGGTGAATAAATCTTTTCATTGATGACATGGTAATAAACTTAAGGCAATAAAAAAATAACCAAATTGCACACTATAGACTTGTGGAGAGATGGAAAAAGACGAAAGAAAGAGAAGATAAGAGAGGAGAAGATGGGGTTAGAGTTACACACCCCCACTACCTCCCTATTATATTTTAGTGATAAAAAGCAAATATGACAAAGCTGCCCTAATACAGTAAACATAATGACAAGCATATCCCAAGACCAAACACACTAAGCAATAAGTGGATCATAGGCCCACAACTAACTGAATCCCATTGGTTTGTAGGCCCATATACATAACCATTAACATTCCCCCTCAAGCTAGAGCATAGATGTCTTGCATGTCCAACTACAAAACAAGTTTTTCGAATTGAGATTTTCCAAGAGCATTGGTGAATAAATTTGCGATTTGATCATAAGACGAAAGATAAGGTTAGTGGATTTGTCCCTAAGATAACTTGTCTCAAATGAAATGGCAATCAACTTCTATATTCTCCATTCTCTCGTGAAACACACAATCATTGGCAATTTGTGTCACAGCTTGATTATCGCAATATAAAGACATTGGAACCTAAACTTCGAATCCCAATTTTTTGAGAAGAGATTTCAACCATGTAAGTTCACAAGTCAGATGCGCCATTGACCTATATTCAACTTCAACGATTGACCCAACAACCACGTTATGTTTCTTACTTTTCCAAGAAACCACATCACTGCCAAATTCAACCTTCTATATCATGTCCCGACTCTGCATAATCTACAACAGAATAACCGACAAACTGAAGATGATCATGAGCTCTATATAGGATCGCCTTCCCAAGGGAACATTTCAAATACCTGAGGATCCTCATAACGTTTGCTAAATGTAATGTCCTTGGACTTTACATGAATTGACCCACCACAATGATTGAAAAGGCAATATCAAGCCAGGTGATGGTCAAATATATGAGTTTGCCAACAAGTCTCCTATACATATTACGGTTTTCTAACAATTCTCCTTCTTCAGCTTCAAGTTTGAGATTAGGGTGTATTGGTGGTGTATCAACTAGTTTAGCACCTAACATCCTTGTCGCTTTCAACATCTTACAAGTAGATTTTTATCTTACATAGATATATTTCAACTAATGATCTTGCCACCTCAATGCTGAAAAAATATGGAAGAACACCAAGGTCTTTGATCTAAAAATAAGTTTGAAGATATGACTTCAGCTTTTTAGTACCCTCCAAGTCATCCCCAGTCACTATAATAGCATCCACATACACGGAAAATATCATGTAGCCAGAGGTAGAATACTTTGAGATGACTAAGCAATCTACAGTACTCCTTTTTAATCCAAATGATACAACCACACTTCTAAACTTCTCAAACCAAGCTTGTTGTGAATTGTGATTGCTTCAGCCCATATATAGACTTGTTTAACTTGCGTATTTTAGATTTCCGTGAAAGAGCAAGTTATTCACATCCACTGAAAGAGAGGCCAACTATGATTTGCAACTAGTAATACAACAACCCGAACTGAATTGAGCTTGAAAATGTATCCATGTAATCTATTCCAGAAATCTGAGTATATCCCTTAGGGCCTGTTTAGATGTTTGTAAGTTGGGTTAGTGGAAAGTGACTTACAAGGAAGTCACTTACAGGTGGTGTTTGGAGGAGGGAATTCACCTATAAGTCACTTACAAGCAAAATTGCCAGAAAACTTCTAGGGGTTAGTGAGAAATCACTTCCTTGTAAGTGACTTACAAGCCAACAATCTTATTTTTAAAAAGAGACGAAGAGGGGGGAAACATACCTCCATTACAGCAAAAGCTCCAGTAAGCTCTCTCTCTCTCTCTCTCTCTCTCTCTCTCTCTCTCTCTCTCTCTCTCTCTCTCTCTCTCTCTCTCTCTCTCTCTCTCTCTTCTCTCTCTCTCTCTCTCTCTCTCTCTCTCTCTCTCTCTCTCTCTCTCTCTCTCTCTCTCTCTCTCTCTCTCTCTCTCTCTCTCTCTCTCTCTCTCTCTCTCTCTCTCTCTCTCTCTCTCTCTCTCTCTCTCTCTCTCTCTCTCTCTCTCTCTCTCTCTCTCTCTCTCTGGAGTTAGGATTACGAGCTTTTTTTTTACTAATTTAAAGTGGGCCCGATTCAGTGAGGCATGACAATGGGGCCCACCTTAATGTATTTTTGGTATATCCACGCAGTCCATCAGTTTTGCCAGCTTGTTTTAGGGCTTGGGCCCAAACATGAAGCATATCCAATTCTCGAGTGGGCCACACAACAAGAAACAATGGTGATTGAATGTTGACCATTGAAAACTTCCTAGGGCCCACCACAATATTTATTTGTTGTCCAACCTATTGATAAGGTCACACATACTTAGATGAAGGGTAAACACAAATATCAACTTGATCCAAAACTTTTATAGCCTGCAAGAAGTTTTATTGGTGGGCATTCAATCACCACTATTTCTTGTGGTGTGGCCCACTTGAGATTTGGATATGCTTCATTTTTGGGCCCAAACCCTAAAATGAGCCGGCAAAACTGATGGGCAGCGTGGATCTAGAACTTTGCCTACTTTCTTGTAGCCATTAGTTTTCCAATATATGGATGATATATTTAGGAGCATATAATCAAAGGAGTTGTTTACAACCATAAGAAATCAACTAGGGTCCTTTCAAATGGATGTTTGGAATTCCTGATTGGACCTATTATTTTCATAAACAATCCTTACTGTCAATTTTCTGCCAATTTTTTCGCTGTTGACTGGAAGGTTACAATTATTTGACTAGTGTGATTTTTGCTCCGTGACTCATTAATTGCAGGTTGAACTTGATGGAAAAAGGTTCGGATCAATTGATTGGACTGTCCATATGCCCTTATGCAACCTTGTGTTCTTGAAGCAATTAATCTCGTGAACATTGATCTTAGATGAAGATCACACACAAGTAACACAACTACAAGTCCAAAATCACATAACGTAAAAATTTATAGCCCAGAATAACTCTAATCCATGTCAAAACCATTCCCACTTCAAACGCAACTTTACGAGTAAAAGTATTCAACCAAAATTTGCATCTACACAATGCAACCAACATAAAGAAATAATTGAACATCACCTCATGAAAAATCAGCAAGCCTTCATTATCCATTAAGGCACTATTTTTTGTGAGTGTTTCCTTCCATTTGAAGAACAACGCAGAAAACAACATGTTTTTTATGCCAAAAAACAAAAAAAAAAAATCAAAAACAAACAAACAGCAACGTGCTTTGCCTTAAGGCCTTATCAGTCCCCTACATTTCTAGAAGATCCCAAAATATAGATCCAGCAACTTGGGGTGGAATGGAGACAATAATGGGACCCGAACCTCTTCTAACCATGCACTGATAAGATGTAGCCTGATGTAGAGACGGAAAAAGATGAAAGAAAGAGAAAAGGAGAGATAGAGAGAGAGAGAGAAGAAATGATGAAAGAAGAAAAGATGGGGTCAGACACACCCCCACTCCCTCTCTATTATAATTACGTGATAAAAAGCAAATATGACGAAACTGCCCCCAATACAATAAACATAATGTCTAGCATATCCCAAGACCAAAAACGCTAAGCAATAAGTGGGTGGTGGGCCCATAACCAAATCCTATTGGGTCATAGGAACATTACTGTTAACACACGCTATTCACTTAGGAATTATATGTATGGCAAATGAACAATTTAACATGGAAGAATTTTACAACTTACAGATTTGAGAGGAAAAAACATCAGGCCTTTCATGGGAGAATCCAAAGGAATCAGCATATCATTAGTAGTGTGACCTAAATGGCAAAAAAGTCCCTGGTGCTTGTCTTAACTGGGTGAATTTCCATCACCTAAGCTTTATCCAGAATCAAGCATTCAAGTTCTTCTCCCACAGGTTGCACGCATCCAAAATTTTAATGATGTGACAAAAATAATGCTTGATTAATTCACTTTAGTGCATCCCACAATGGTTTCAAAATAGGATTTTTGTTTAAAATAGAGGTAAAGGACGGTGCCTGATACTCCAGTTTTCCTTCCATCATGTTTAGCCTGAATGAGTCAGCTGCTGTTAATTATCATCCAAAAACTGCTAAACTAACCCATCCCCATGAGGACTCATCTTTGATGAAAATTCAGAAGCCCTATTCCAAGTGAGATTATGAAAATTGCCCACACACAGAATCACAGATTATTTAGGCTATGTTGGTTGCCAGTACTCATCAAGAACACTGCAAGTTTGATGCCATCTTCTAAGAAAGGAACTGCATAACAAAGCCATTGGATCGGGCATTGCATCTTTAAAGACTCCGCATTTCTTAGTGGCCTTTGCATGGTCCATCTTGTTATATATTGATGAAGATGGTCCCAACAATTAAACAAAGAGTTTTTTAAAAATTAGAATAAAAATAAAAATACTAGGAGCAGAAAAAACAAATGGGACAGATAAACAATTTTAGTAATGCTCATCACTACTAAATATGGGAAAATCATTTTATATTTTCAACAAATATATTAATCAAGAAGCTAAAGAAAACAACATTTAAAAAGGAATATGAATCCTAAATACTGACTTGTGAAAACTGTTGACTTACCAATGAGAGCGATGGAGGTTCCGCACTTTGCAAATCCTCTTGAAGTTTAGCACTCGCTTTAATTACTTGAGCTAATTTAGAAGTGATGTCATCCTCATTGCTGCAAACAAAAACAGGGCTTGAATGTTGTCATCCAGGTTATAAAATTGCACTAGGATTAATGTATTAAAATGCTAATGATATCTAGAATGGTGTCAACCATATTTAAAAAATTAAAATAAAATAATAAAAATAATAAAAATAAAAATAAAAATAAATAAATAAAGTTAAAAATGTGATCATTTAAGAGAAAGGCTACCTCATTGCTCCAGCATCCATGAAAACAGAAGGACGGATAGCTACAGGTGGCACCGCAATGTCTGTCATGATGAGCTTCTCTGGCCTATCATAAAGGTGAAGCAATTCACAATCCTGTGGTACAAAGGAAAAGAGTGTAAAAACAAAGCATAAGAGGAAGGAGGATCCAACTACTCAGTCCCTTCTTTTCCCCACATTTCTAAGGAAGAGCATTAATTGCAACTGTAAGCCTAAGTGCCTAGCATATTCCAAATTTCCAATCATTTCAGAGAATCTACCTCATCCAGCATTTTCTTGAAAAGAGCAAGAACTTTGACAGGAGTAAGAACATTAACAATATGGAAGTTTGCATTCGCCTCTTTTGTGTGAGAAATTGCTGAACGACATTCATCAAAATTTCCATTGGGAACTTTGGAAAGATCATGAGCAACAGCCAATATGGATCCAGCCTTTTTCACGGCACCTACATTTTTAAGTACATGAATTGAAACACTATTAGTAAGGTTTAAAATCATGCCAAAATGTACTATATAGTATATACACGACTACATTTGCATACAGAAGAGTCATTAATTCCATTATCTAATAAGGCTATATGTATTATTAACAATTAATACACACAGAAGTCAAAGTCAGTTCAAGTTATCGTTATCGCTACAAGTTTCGCTAGCCAGAGATAAAGATACAATATCGTTATCGCCGATAACCGGAAATGGGGGAGATACATGGGAAAATGATTGAATTTTTTAGTGAAACTTAAGGAAATGTCTAAATACAGATATTTGCATATTTAGTAATAAAAAAATTGCACATGGAGTGCATACACAATAAGTTTTTATTTAATAGGAGCCTAAAACCATGTGTTGTCGTAAGAAATCAATCCAATAGGAACACAACAATGGATTAAATCCCATTAAATCAATTAATAAGCAAACAAACATGCATAATGTATGCATACATTACACATCAATGCATAAATAAACATATAAGCATGACACAAATGCATGATGATCTAACCATCCAACCATCACATCCCATCCATCCAACCATCCATCCATTCATCCAACCATCCCATCTGTCTATCCAATCATCCAAACATCCATCCATCAATCCATCAATCCATCAATCCATCCAACATCTATCCATACATCCAACCATCCCATCAATCATCCAAACATCCATCCATACAACCACCCCATCCATCCATCCATACATCCATCCAACCATCCCATCCCATCCATCTAACCATCCATCGAACCATCTCATTCATCCAATCATCAAAACATCCATCCATCCATATCCATCCAAACAACCATCCATCCATTCCCATCCCAACCATCCAACCATCCATCCATCTAACCATCTAACCATCCAACCATCCAACCATCTAACTGTCCAACCATCTCATCCAATCATCTAAACATCCATCCATCCCATCCAACCATCTCATCGATCAATCTATCCATATGTCCATCCAACTATCCAACCATTAGATCCGTCCATCCCATCCAACCATCTCATCGATCAATCTATCCATCTGTCCATCCAACTATCCAACCAATAGATCCGTCCATCCCATCCAACCATTTTATCGATCAATCTATCCATTTGCCCATCCAACCATCCAACCATTAGATCTGTCCATCTAACCATCCAAACATCCATCCATCCCGTCAAACCATCCCATCCATCCATCCATCCCATCAATCAATCCATCCATCTAACTATCCCATCCATCCATCTAACCATCCCATCTATCCATCCATCCATTTATCCTATCCATCCAAACATACATCCATCCATCCATCCATCCACCCCATTTATCCATTCATCTAACCATCCATCCATCCAATCATACAACCATCTTTTCCATCCAACCATTCATCCAAACATCCATTCATCCCAACGATCCATCTAACCATCCAACATATTTTTATTTTATTTTAAAAAATATTTAAACAGATTTTTTTAGCAAGTGTCCACCAATCAAGAGGTGCCATGTGTACAATTCCTTACTACCCGTGTATCAAGCATCATACACTGCCCGAGTAACATATAAGGCCTTTTAAAGACAACACCCCTTTTCATGCTCATTTATTAAAATGTCAGAAAACAGCCTTTTCCTGGCTCATTTATTAAAATGTCATAAAACAGCTTTTCTAGGCTCGTTTATTGAGAGGAGAGAGCCTTTTTAGCTCATTTTTCAAATGAGAGAGAGAGAGAGAGAGAGAGAGAGAGAGAGTTGCAGTAGATAAAGAAGAAGAAGAAGAGCTTCCAATGAAATTCCCTCCCCTTTCTCATTTTTTCTATTATTTTTTATTTTTAAGCTGTTTATTCAAACAACAGTTTGTTTTCGAGCTGGTGCGATAACTAGTGAGGAAATGTCGATTTCTCCCCCAAATCGAACCTCTAATCCAGCGTGTTTTCATAAGAAGTGCCGAAATTTTCAGCTTAACTAAGATCCAAAAAAATAATAATAATAATAACTAGAAGATGTTTCGATTTTTTTCATAATTTCGGAGGTATTTACGGTCCTTGCTGTCTTGCGGGTGTCGACATCCGGTGAAAATATCGCCCATTTTACCAACAACTCTCGACTTTTGTGGTAGATAAGCACAAATAACGACGATAAAATAATGTTTTATTGATACTAGTAATAATATCGCGATAATATCGACGACAATTGGAAGAGAAAAGATATAAGTGGTGTTCGTTGTCGCAACTCCTTCGACAACGATATTATCAGCGATAAAACAATATTATCACCAACAATTAAAACACTGGATATTTCACTGTTCGAGATTATAAAAATCTCACAGCAACTACAAATTTCAGAAGTGCAAAAGGAAAATAATTATATGCAGAGTTGTTAATTCCATTGTTCGAGATTATAATATATTGTATGATCCATCAGATCAAAGGACTGGGCCACAAACGCAAGGGCCCACCATGTACAATTTGCAATGTGAGTGCACCATCCTTGAGCAGATTATCATATAATCCCACTCAACTCGTACATTAAGAAATCATCATCATCATCCTAGCCATTCTCCAGCAATTCAGGGTCAACTTTCTTTTCTTTTTTTGAAGATTATTCAGGGTCAACTTTTAAATGGTAAATCTACTTTGAAATCAGCTGCCCATATGACATCAACCTTCCTCTCATACCAAGATCTGGAACTGGACACAGTAGAGGCTCGCATTGACAATTTGATATGGTCATTGTTATGAACTAAAATAGCACCAACACCACTTTGGACTTTTTTTTGTCATATTTAATCCAACTATTCCAATTCACTTCAACTAAGCATCAAAGGCACCCGAATCTGCATCTAGCACACGAAGATCCATGCATCTCACATAAATAATGGAGAATCCCCTTTTCTAACCAATATATGTGCCTTGACAAGCATGCCTTCAATGACGATGACATTTCAGCTTCCTTTTCAGAACTTCTTTATTTTTTTTAAAGATTGATACACAGATGAGGAAGTTTGTAATTTAAGGAAAGCATGCCGTAAGGTCTTTATATGGATTGCTAGAATCGCAAGAACCATGGCCAAACTGCTCCCCTGGCCCATCTGTGGAGATTTCCAGGCCCCTGCTCGAGTAATCGTCTCTACGTAGTTAACCGATAACAATAAAATTTTCATGATTGATAATTTTGCATTCCAGAAACAAGATGCTTACAAATGGATGCATCTTATGCTTGAAATTTTTCTCTTTTTTTTGTTTTTGAAAGGAAATATTATACGTGAAGGATGTGGAATAAACAAATCACCTTCTTTTACATTGTCAATTGTCATCAACGATATGGCCGAAAATGCCGGCCCTTTTCGAGATGCAATCCATGGTATGCCATGACGGCCATTATGGGGCCGTATCAGCCATTACATAATGATATCAGTGCCAACTGTTATGCGTTACAGGTCGTAAAAACCGTAACTGCCATTGCGGAAAAAATGACCCATAACGCCGTTACAACTCATGTCGCAACAGTAATAATGGTGGCCATTACGGCCACTATTACCGTTATGGCACACCTTGATGCAATCATCACCATCATCTAAGCCCAATCCAAACTAATTGGGGTTTACTACAGGAATCATGTTCCACTATTTCACTCTATCAAGAACCACATACTCAGTTAAACCGTAGATAATCAAGTTCCTTATTACTACTGCATCCACGACTATGCCTTCTTAGTGCCCTTCAGCCAACTCACTCTTTATAACCAATGCAGTTCTTGACCTCTATTGCAAAAACCATATACGTCAACTTTCCCTCATCTTATTACCTATTGGTGCTACTCCTAACTTCCCTCAAATGCATTCATTTTAAATTCTATCCTTCCTCATCTTGCCACTATTCCATCTGAACATCCTCTACACTCATCCTATAAACCCAAAAAGCATGTCTGGTCTTATAGCTATCCTATCAAACTTTTCCTTCATTTTGATTAGTACATGGCGATCAAATAAAATTCCGGACGCACATCTCCACTTCTTCCACCCAAGTTGAATTCTATGAGTAACATCCATCTCAATCTCTCTACTCTCATGAACTATCAACCAAAGATATTGAAAATTGTCATTTTTGGGTACTTGGTCAACAATCCTAACTAATTCCTCACTTCCACTCCTATTGTCACTAAAACATTGCATTCCATATACTTTGTCTTAGTTTAATTGCTTTTAAAATCTTTAGATTGTAAGTCATCCCTCCATAGTTCTAGATTTATGTTCACTCCTACCTCATCTCATCAATCAAAACCATGTCATCCACAACCAACGTGTACCATGAGACCTTTTCTTGAAAATGCCATGTAGACTTGTCCATGACCAATGCAAAAAGATATGGGCTCAACGTCGACCCTAGTGTATCCCTATACTAATTGGGAACTCACTCGTCTCCCTCTAGCAATACTCAAATTTGTTAGCACTCCCTCATACATATCCTTAATCATGTCAATGTATCATCTTGAGGCTCTTTTATGTCCCAAAACCTACCACATTAATTATCCAAGGACCCTAATGTATGCTTTCTCTAAGTCAATAAAGCCCATGTGAAAATCCTACCTCCACTCCTTATAGTTCTCCATCAGTTGTCTAAGTAGGAAAATAGCCTCAATGGTAGACACCCATAGCCTAACTCCAAATTGATTTTCTGATACATTTGCCTCACACCTTAGCCTTTTCTCAATCACCTCTCAAAGTTTCATGGTATGACTAATAAATTTAAACACATAAAATTAGTGCAACTCTATATGTCACCTTTATTCTTGTAAACACACCACAATACTTTTCCCCATTCATTTAGCATTTTCTTTGATCTTACAATCATGTTGAACAACTTCGTCGACCAAACAAACCAAAAGCTCATGTGCACTTCCAAACCTCAACCAGTATCTTTTTCAAGGCTTCTTTCACTTCAGATGTCATAATGCTACAAGAGTTTCTATGATTGCCGGTCTAATTTGAGTTTATGATTCCTTCTATCCCTATGATCCTAGAGTGGTCACTTAACAAGTTTTGAAATAGCTTCTCCACCTATATTAATCTCATTATACCTAAAAAGCACCTTCTAGTCATTGTTCTTAATGCATCTAACATGAAATATGTCCCTACCCTTCTCTCTCACAAGTTTGAAGACATCTTTCTCACCTTCTTGCCCCCATTGTATTATACAAATCACCATATGCAATGTATCCAATAATGACAATGGTTGTCGTAGCAACAACCATGAAAACTATTTACACTATGAGTCATAACATGCCCTGTAAATGTTTAATTTTTTATGAAAATTTTAAAAAAAAAAATTTAAAAAAAAAAAAACTGAAAAAAATCTTAAGAATTGAGATGATTTCTATATATATATATATATATATATATATATATATATACACACACACACACACACACATTCTTTTCTAATTTTGAACATGTTTATGATAATGCAACAGTCCATTCTTAGGTAAAAATGTTGTTTCAGGCAGTGTTTTAAGTATCGATGATATTGGCCGATAAATCCCCCAATATATCTTGTATCCCACCTGTGCGATACGAAACACACAACTAGTGGAATACATCCCACATGTTTGATCTGGTGAGCCTTTTCAAATTTCAATCTTTTTTTCCTATAAATCATGTTAAATCAGTATCAATTTGTTACAAAGATTGTGAGCTTCGATTTCGAGATTTGGAGGAGATGGGCTGAGTAGCACAAAATTAAAAAAAAAAATCAAAATTTTCTAATTTCTCGCTAATTGGTTCCAATCTTTATGTCTAAACATAAAATCAAACATGTATGTAACCTGATCAAGTGATTCTTCTTTTGCTTTTGAATGTATTACTTCTGTTTCCACACTTCTTCTATCTATAAATTATATGAATAGACTTTGAATATACTTGCATCAATTCAGTTAGACAATGCATAGATTAGGACCCCAAACAAAGAAAACTTATTATGTACACTTGTTTTTTGTAATGTTTTGATTTATAGCTTTGTATTGATGTCTTTTTAAACAATTACTGAAGTTTCATTGAAAAATTCAACCATTTTCCTAATGTTTACCCATGTTTCCAACAACAATGATACATTACGTAATACAACCGATATATCCTATGCGATAACCAACATGTATCCATATCCCAAGGGTGCGATACATAAGGCGATATCAATATTTCAAACACTAGTCTCGGGCTGTCTGATAATTTTATTAACGGACAATTTTAAATTGACACCAACTTCGACAACACTCTAATGCCCTCAATTTGGCCTAAAATTCATGCAATCTATGACACCCATTAAGGGGAAAAAAATGAAATTCCACCAAATTGGCCACAAATTCATACAATCACTAGCACTGATCCCGCTAATGCATATCCCAAAGCATTTGACATCATCCAACCAAGTAATTACAAGAATAAATTGAAATTAAATTCGGATTAATAGTGTCGCCGTTTTGGGGGGCCACTTGAATGTGCCTAAATTCATACAATCTATGACACTCATCAGGCTAAGCATGTCCCTAAGCATTAAACATCATTTCCCCCAAGAAATTTTAAGAAAAAATCGAAATTAAATCCAGATGAATAGTATCAACAATTTGGGGGACCTCTCAAATACCCCCAAATCGGCCTGAAATTCATGCAATTTGTGGCACTCATCCCACTAATGCCTAGCACTCATCCTACTAATGCATAGCCTTAAGCATTTTACATCATTCCTCCCAAGTAATTATAACAAAAATTGAAATTAAATATGGATGAATAGTGTCCCTGATTTAGGGGACCACCCAAATGCCCTCAAATAAGCCCGAAATACATGAAATCTATGGCACTCACCTCCTAATGCAATCAGTTGCTTATGCCATCATCCAATTATTAGGTCAGTGGACATTTATAAGATGGTGAAGAATGAAAAATATCCAATTGTCCTATTTCAACCAACAATTGTCTGCAAATCAACAGTTAAGATCATTTGAACAGTCTGATTTTCGAACTGTGACGTAGCAACAACAAATCCCACATTTTAATATGTTTATTTTGATTTTATATATTCCACATGTACAATTTCTGAGTGGACGTGCAACAAGCATCATACACCACCAAAGTATCATATAAGTTCCTTTTTAAAAGTTAGTTAACATGAAGACACGTCACTTTATTCCTTTTTAAAAGTTGGCTAACATGAAGGCATGTCACTTTACTAGAGAAAGGGAGAGAGAGACACACACAAAAGGCATTGGAGAGGAGAAGAAGAACAAGAAGAGTTTCCATCCCAGGTGCACTATTTTTTTTTCCTCCTCCAGAAAATAGGGTTGTTTTTCTGAATTTTTTAGGTCGACAAATGTAAGAATTATGCGTAACAACCTTAAGTTGTTATGTTAGGCCGTAACCAGTGTTAGCGTTGTTGACGAATTGTCGATATTATTATCATAAATACATAAAAAAATCGAAAAAGTGGGGAAAAAGCTTTCATTTCGGTATTTTTGTAAATATTTGAGAGAGATTTTTATACTTGTAGGTTGAACAGAACTCGGAAGAACAGAGCATCAATCGAGAGCGTCAGTCTTCAATGGAGATAACAAAAATGCCTATATTTTTCCTTTTTTTCAATTGGAAGATGAATGTCGCAAGATTCGTGGATTTCAGTGACAAATCTAGGATTTGGGGCAGATTTCTGCTCAATTTGGGTGCGATCTGGGGTTCTAAAATCCTCCCTCAAAAACCCCCTTTTTTGACAAAAAAGCCTCTTGAAAATGAAGCCATTTTTTATTTTAAGTCATATTGTGAAGAGGAAGCAAATTGCGTACGGAGTAACTCTGTACGCTTTATCATACTAAGTAAACTAAATTGGGCCCACCATGAATGTATGTTTTTTATCCACTTTGTCCATCCGTTTTTCCAGCTCATTTTAAGGGTTAAGCAAAAGATTTAGGGATATCCAAAGCTCAAGTTGACCACACCATAGGAAATAGTGAGAATAATGATTTCCACCATTGAAACCTTCCTAGGGTCCACAGTGATGTTTATTTGTCATCCAAGCTCTTCATAGCATCACACGGACATGGATGAAGGTAAAACACAAAAATCACATGGATCCAAAACTCTGTGGCGCCTAAAAAAAATCAACGGTAGATGTTCAATTCACACCATTTTCCTGTGGTGTGGTCCACTTAGCTTTGGATATGCTTCATCTTTGGGATCCAACCCTAAAATTGTCCGGTAAAATGGATGGACGGAGTGGAAAAATTACATAAATCACAAGGGGGGGGGGGGGGGCAGGCATAGAGTTTACTCAGTACGCAACTGACATCCCTATGATGTTGCAGGCGTGCAACTTGTTTCTGGTTGTGGCTGGGTGCTATGTGGGCCACATCATGATGTACGGTGTGTTTATCAACATCGTCCGTTTATTTTGCCAGTTAATTTCTGAGCATGAGCCCAAAAATGAGGTAAATCCACATCGTAGGTGGACCAAACCAAAGGAAAACAGTGGTGATTAAATGCCCACCATTAAAAACCTCTAAGGCCCATGAAAAACTTCCTAGGGCCCATTGTAATGTTTTTTTTGCCATCCAACCTCTTGATTAGGACACAAAGACTTGGATGAAGTGAAAACGCAATTAACAACTTGATCGAAAACTTTCGTCGCCCCAAGAAGTTTTTAATAGTGGGATGCAATCACTAATGTGCTTCACTTGAGATTTGGATCTACCTCATTTTTAAGCCCACGTGCTAAAATGATATCGTGAAACAAATGAACAATGTGGATTTCTCACACAGATGAGAGTGGGCCCCACTTGGATTTTGAGCTCAAATTGCCTACCAAAGGACGTGGATTGGGTATTACCCCCACCAGAACCTAGATGAAGACGAACGGTCCTGTAAGGGGATATGTGAGCAATCATGATGTATGTTTCTATCCACGCCATCCATCCATTTCGAAATTTTATTTTAGGTGATGAGCAAAAAAATGTGACAGATCAAATGCTCAAGTGGACAACACCATAGGAAACATTGGGGATTGACCGCCTACCACTCAAAACCTCTTAGGGGCCACAAAAGTTTTGGATCAAGCTGATATATATGTTTTGCCTTCATCCAAGTATATGTGACCTTATGAACAAGCTAGATGGCAAATAAATATCACTGGGGGACCCAAGAAGGGTTCAGTGGTGAAGGTCATTGTCACAACTATTTCCTATGGTGTTGGTCCATTGGTGCCTTCGATCTACCCCTTTTTTGAGATCATGCCCTAAAATAATATGCGAAAATGGATGGACGGCTTGGATGAAACTAATAATCACAGTGGGCCCCACAGAGCCCCTAATAGGATCGTCCGTCTCTAGCTAGGTCCTGGCTTGGTGGGGGTAGTACCCAATCCGCGCCCGTGGCAAAGGCCCCCGCAAGGGACGAGGATTCCCTAGCGACGTTGCCAGTAGCGAAGTACCTACTAGACAATGCTCTGTGGACCCCATTATGATATATATATATATATATATATATATATATATATATATATATATATATATATATATATATATATATATGTTTTATCCACGCCGTCCATCTATTTTTTCATATCAATTTAGAGCATAAGCCCAAAAATAAGAAAAATCAAGTGGACCATACCACAAAAAAATAGTGGTGATTGAACACCCACCGTTATAAACTTCCTAGGGCCCACTATAATGTTTATTTGCCATCCAACCTGTTGATTAGGTCATGCAAATCTCGATGAAGGGAAAACACAAATATCAGTTTCATCTAAAACTTTTGTGGCTCCCAAGAAGTTTTTAATGGTGGGCATTTAATCACCACTTTTTCCTATGGTGTGGTCTACATGAGGTTTCAATTTGCCTCATTTTTGGGCTCATACCCTAAAATGATCTGGAAAAATGGATGGACAAATGATGACCAGAAAGCAACGGGATCCGGATGATGACTACGAGCCACCTCATCACTCATGTGGAGATGAAAGATGGCCAGAAAGGAGTACTTTTTGAATTCATTTACTTTTATATATCTTAATTATTGTATGTTGGTTGCATTTGTAATATATAAAGTCATTTTGGTTACTATTGGAGTGATATCTTACAACAGCACATGCTTTTTGGTCCCCATTAAATGAAAACTTATTATGTAATGCATTCTTTTTGCAATTTTTTTTAATTCCTAAATATACAAATATGTATATTTAAGCATGTCCTAAAGTTTCACTTAAAAATTCCATCGTTTTCCCCATGTTTCCCCTTTTTTCCCTGCATTTCTGGTTGTCGGTGATAACGATATTTAATCTTTATCTCCAGCCAACGAAACTTGTAGCGATACCAACAACTCTAACACTCGTAACAAACCGTTATGACCCGCAACAGCCATTACAGTCCAATTGTTTAGAACAAGTAGTTAAGGCCCTGTAATGCATAACGGCCCGAACTGTTAATCATTTTGTAACAACCATTACAACCGTTACATAACTGTTTTTTAATACCTTCATTATATACCTTAAGATTAGCTTTAGTTTCCACTTACCATTCCTTTTTCGGTTAGAATTTTTCCCCATTTCTAGTTGCTTGCTAGGCACTTGAAACAAGATCATTTCATGCTAATAGCCTTTTGGACTTCATCTTTCCACCAGCAAGTTTCCTTATTGAGTAGATTTTTCCTCTAAATACTCCTAAAACTTCTTTAGCCACTTTACTAATGCACTTAGCCATATCATTCTAGATAATATTAACTTCTTCCACAAAATTGCACTTTCCTTCTTCCATTAATTTATTCCTAAATAACATTACTCACTTTCCTTTTAAATTTCACTGGACAACTAATAATTTCCCTCACTCTCTTCCATCGCTTAGTGTAAATATGCACAATCATTACCCTACGTTGTATAGTCAAACTCTCCCATGATATTCGTCTTTCTTTTCAAAGTGTGTGTTAGCTAGAGCTAGATTCTCCGCAATAGCAAAGTCAAGGATAGCATTTCCTTTTAAAACCATATCGTCCATGTACCCTTTGATATCCTTTATTATCTTCTACTACATGGCCAGTTAAGTTGCCTCATATAGATATCCTCACTCCATGAGGAACTCCATGCATTAGTACATCTTTATCCTCAGAGAAATGACTCTTTATTCTATCCTCTAACCCTACCATCGACACATGCTCTAATGACATTGAATATCTCCTCTCCCGGCACAAGCGTTATTAGTAAAAGCTTATCACTTACTCGCTTAACATCTATAACTTCTTTGAATCGTTGTCAACCACTATATCAAAGTTTATATCCATCAGTTTAAATTTTTGCCCCTATTCAGTTTCTCCTTTACGCAAGCTATGTTAACTCTCCTTCATTTCATCATATCCACTAACTCCATCCTCTTACCCGCCAACATTCCTACACGTGGCAATACGAAGTCTATTTTCATCAAAATAGAACTTGTGGAACAGAACACAGGACAAACCAGCAGGGTGTTTACCCAACATGATCTAAGCTGAGATAATGAAGAATTTGAAAGTTCCAGTCGTCAAAATTATACCTCAAGAAATATAGATGCCAAATTAAACTGCTCTCCGTACACACATGCGGGGAAAAAAAATCTAATGATCAGATCACACTATTGCAAACACAAATCTGCATATTGAGTCCAGTGTGCTTCAATGCCCCTCATCTGAGATCTACAATCAGAACTGTTCAGATCTGCATCGCTGGCTCACTCTGTCTTAACACCTCTCATCTTGGATCTACAATCAGATTTGTTCAAATCTGCATCTTTGACCCGTTAGGTCTCAGCACGCCCATCTTAGATCTACGACTGAATATGTCCAAATCTGCATCTTTGGCCTGTTGTTTCATCTCTCCTTATCTTAGATCTACAGTTGTATATATTTAGATCTGTATCTTTGGACAGCTATGTCTCAGCGCTCCTCGGTTTGATCTATAATCAGATATGCATAGATCTACATTTTCAGCCTCCGTCTCAGCATGCATCACATAGGATTTACGATCAGATCTACATCTTTGGACCATTGCGTGTAAGAGCTCCACATTATGGATGAATCCCTCGAGATCAACATTCACAAGTGATCTTTAAGTCAGATCTACCCATGTATGTGCACTAGACATGGGATTGTCAATAATTGTGAAATATCAGATGAGAACATGAACAATATGTCAGAACCCCTATAGCAAAGGATGAAAACACTGATAAACATATTAGTGACATGAACACAAGTTACACCACATAGTCGAATGCCCTAATGGGCAAGGATGACTGCTATAGAGTTGGTGAGATGGATAACTATTACCCTCAATCATCTTGCAACAATCCTAGGGTGAATATCGAATCAAGGAATGCTCTCCCAGGCATATGGGACTGATGGGGACATCACGCGCACATGCACGCCCCTACGCAAGGAGGGCCCCATGTAATACCCGACCTGAGTGCATGTGTGTGCATGTGTGTGTATGAGCGTGCATTTCGTTTCTCTTGTTCCCGCGGTCCTACCAGTCGAATCCCGGGGGCCCGCGACCCTCGAATAATGTTTGCAGTCATCCTTAAGTCCAGTCATGTAAACTCGACTCGGATCGAGCCGAAACCTATACCATCTCGTTCGCATCGTCGTTGCGGTTCCGATGACGTGTCTTGTGCGACCATCTGATATCTAGATCATAAGTTGTGTGCATCTCATTTTCTAGCCCTTGATCATGATCACATGGCCCACCTAGGAGTGGTGTACACGTTTTTCTATGATGGCCCATCCCTGGGTGCAAGTTCCAACACACAATACCCAACACCACCCAAAATTCCATAACCTACACTACCCACCACCCAAACACCACCCATCCCTACTCCTAGCCTAGCAACATAGTTTATATCGCCATAGGCTATGATGATATTTCTCTTATCTAGGAGAGAGTGATGATTGCAGTCCTACAACATCTCTCTCTCTCTCTCTTTTCCTCTCATTTCTCTCTACTCTCTCCTCTCTCTTCTCCTAGCAAAACCTCCAAACATCCCCCACCCTCTCCTTCTATCCAGCCTCTTCTCCTTCTAATCCCCTCCCATCTAGCCTTCAACAACCCATCTCACCCATTGAAACATATTCCTTGGAGCATGGAGAGTATATTCATGTAAATTTGGAGTAGGATCCTTAAGGGCCGATTTGGCCGGGTGGATTGGAAGGGATTGAATGGTATTAGGGTGGATGGCATGGATTTCAAGGTAATGATGGTGTTGTCGGTTGATTGTCTTAAGATCCATGGGATTGCTATATCGAGTCTGTTTGGCATGCAGGGCCAATCCCGGGATTGAACCTTCCCATCCCTTCCAATATCTCTCGAACCAAACACGTCCCAAGTAAATTTGAACGGATTAGGGTGGATTGGATGGGATTTAAAGGTAATGATGGTGTTGTCAGTGGATTGTCTTAAGATCCATGGGATTGCTATATCCCGGGATCAAATCACCCAGACTGTTTGGCACGCCCGGCTAATCCCAGGATTTAACTTCCAATTCCTTCTAATACCATCCAATCCCTTCTAATCCACCTGGCCAAACGGGCCCTAAAAGGTGAGTGCGTGTTCTTCAAATCTTTAGATTTCCTTGCATTGTAGTTATTCTCCCTTTCTTTTTTCATATTGGAGTATGTGGGGCTCATCAAGAAATGATGTTGGCCCCAAGACTCCATGGATGTGGTTTGAAACTCATCATACATTGCATGCATGTACATGTCAGGGGCCATTCTCCATGGACCCCTTCATTGTGAGACCCGTCTCTCAGCCCATACCATTCCGTATGCCTCCACGATCCTCCCGGTCGAATTTCGGCTACCCGCGATCTATTATTGGTGTTTGCGCGCGATCCCGAGTCGTATCTCGTATAATGGAGTCGGCTCGACTCAAGACTTGTACCCCTGCGACCGCGCCGTCGCCGCGTATTGCGCCCCAAGGCGATGCCCAGGCCAGGAGATGTGGGCCCGCGTTTGGTTCAAGGAAAATATCACTCGTTGCAATTCCAAGAGAATCTCTACGAAATGTCTCATCAATCACTTTACATGTCAAGTACAACATCCCAGCCCCAAGTACCAACACTCATCCCTAAAGTCAACTCTCTCCCTTACATGTCAAGTACACATCACTCCATCACTCACATCTGCCATCTCCCTCTCTCTCTTACAACAATCTCTCTCATCTTTCTCTCCCTCATTTTCTCCAAGCAACCCACGTCCATGGCCTCCATGGGAGAGAAGCTAGTATGGCCCACTTCCTATCTCCCATCCCCACCATCCAAAGTCCATCTCAAACGTTAAAATCTACCACTTGGAGCTCTAGATCGTGTTGGCGGAAGAAGAAAGAGGAGATCAAAGGTGGGTGTTTTCTAGGATTAGAATTGTTTCTTTTGCTTAGATTTGATGATTTGAGGGCCCACTTGTGGTGGGAACCATTTGATGTACGGTTTGTATCGTCTAGATGGGCCCATAGTGGCCGGGTCCCTCCTCCATCTGTCCTCTTTTTCTCTCTCTTTCCCCTCTTTCTCTCCCTATTTTGATGGCCCACCTTGATAATATATTGCATCCACACCATCCAGCAATTTGGAGTGTGTGAGACCCACCTGACGGATGTGTTGGATGGTGCGGCCCTACCTTAATGAAGAGGGGAAAAACACAAATATCAGATTGATCTAAGTGGGCCACATCCCTGTGGGACCCACCTTAATTGTATGGCTGCAAAATGAAGTGTGAACTGTCAGTGTGGTGTACTAACGAGCTGCCAAAGGAAAAAAAAAACATATATATATATATATATATATATATATATATATATATATATATATATATATATATATTATAGCTTGATTCAAACCTTAGGTGGACTGCTCATGCAGGCCCCACCTTGATGTATGAATTCAATCCACGCCGTCCATCCCATTCTCCAGATCATTTTAGGTGTTAAGCCGAAAAATGAAGCCAATCCGACTAGCTGGCAAGCCATGGCATAGAAAACAATGTTCATCTACCGTTGAAATCCACCTAATGTTTCTACACACCGAAATACGTTGAATATTGGGCTTGATGGGTCTATCTAGAGCCCTGGAATCCAACGGCTGGGGTGGATTCATGCAGACCCCACCTAGGAAAAACCTCGAAAATACTAATTTTCAAAAAAATAATAATAATAAAATAAAACAACCAAGCAGCAGACACTACTGCTGGACGTCCAGAGGACGCGCAGCAGCGTCCTACTGCGTTTGACGGATAAGCAGTGGGTCCCAGCCATGGTTCCCACCGTGGTGTGTGATGCACATCAACACCGTGCATTTTGATGGGGCCCCTTAGGGCAGTGGACCCTCCAAAAATCAGTTGTAGGTGAAGCTCAGGTGGCCCACACGACAGGAAACAAGCGTCTGCCATTGGAACCCTTCTGTTGTCACAGAAGTTTTGGATCATATGAAATTTGTTTTTCCTTTCATTCAGGTCCCTGTAACCTTATTAACAGATTGGATGGCATATAAACATTATGCTGGGCCCCACGTGGGACCCACTAATGCATGAATTATATTCCACACCGTCCAGGGACGGTGGGCCGTACCACGATGTATGTGTTTTATTCCACCGTCCACACCACTGGACGGTGGGACCCAACCCACATGATATATTTGTTTAATCTAAACCATCTACTGTTTGGACGGTGGGGCCCACCATGATGCATAGTCCAACTATTTTGAGATATCATTTTATGGTATGAGATAAGGAATGAGTCAGATCCAAAGTTCAAGTGGACCCCACCATTTGCAATAATAGTGGGGCACAATGACATCCACCGTTCAAACTTCTTAGGAGCCACAGTAGCTTCCAATTAAGCTTATATTTTTTTTTCACTTCATCTATCTCTATGTTAACTTATGAATTGGTTGGATCTCAAACACATCACAGCGGATCCTATGAATTGTTTAAACAGTGAAAATTATTATCTCCACTGTCACTTGGGGTATGGTCCAAGTGATCTTTCAATATGACTCATTTTGGGAATTTATAAGGCCCGTTGTTAAGGCCCATCTTGATATAAGACCCATTATTGAGGCCCACCTTGATGTACTTTGTGGCCCATTCATTAGGCTCACTTTGATATATTTTGTGGCCCATTCGAGAGGCCCACTTTGATATACTCGTGGCCCATCATGATGTATCTTTTACCCATGAGCGGGGCCCACCTGTTACGTGTTTTGAGGCTCAGGTGCAGGGCCCACCTGTTGTGTATTTGAGGCCCGTGTGATGTATTTGAGGCCCAGGTGCAAGGCCCACCTGTTGTGTATTCAAGGCCTGATGTGATATGTGATTTTACCATGATGTATGTAATGATGTTTATGTGAGCCACTCCTTGGGAGCAATGTTGGTTAAATGGCCACATTGATGGGCAATGATGGTTTAATGTCCACATTGTGACCTTCCCTTAGGCCTTGTTCGGCCGATTCCGATTGTCGAGGCCGATTATGAGTATGTGACAGCATAGTATCATGATACCTACACCTTAGAGCCCACCTTGTGTATATATTGGGCCCCATAAGGAAGTCCAGTTTATTGCGCGATAGAGAGGGTAAGGAAGCCCACTTATTGCACTTAGACTCGGATTTGCCCTCGGTGGGGGATATTGTGACGCTCCATCACTGTGATCACATGTGGGCGGGTGCACGTGGGCAGACACTAATGTGGGCGGGGCCTGAGGAGCCTGGGCGAACTACCAGTGATTGGCAGGCTATTGTGCACACAGTGCAGGCAGAACTTTGTCCCGCATCGGAAGCAACGTCCGATGTTGCGATGGCCATAAGTTGGATTCTTTCCTTAACTATCGTGACGCATTTTAAATCAGTGAGCCTATGTTAATATTTGGACTTGATCCGCCGTCCTTCTGTGGACCCCCCATCATTCGTATGCATGTTGTGATGGATAATTGATTAAAGGAGATGCCATTGGGCTGAGATGTTTATGGGACTCGTGAGACGGAGTTATCCCCACATGATCGCGCGATACGTGTAGGCTTGATGTATGGCCTAGATGGGGTTGATGATATTCGTGACATTTCAGGATTTGCATATTGCATTACATCACTCAACATCTGATATTTAGCTCTCTATGATTTCGCATTTGCATAGCCGATCCGCATTGTATATTCTAATATTATATGACTTATGGACTTACCAGTATATTTCTGCTTACTCTGATATCGTATGATTCATGATCTTGTCAGAATTTCTATTTATCCCGATGATGAATGATTTATAGGCTTTATTGTATACTTGACACTTACCTTACACACACTTACACCACCCTGTAAGCTTTCTATAAGCTTATGCACGATAGATGAGTGCAGGTGGTGTTAGGTTGCAGCAGCGTTGAGCTTGGAGCGTGCAGCGGTCTTCTGGAGCTTGATTTCGATATATGTATCTCCTTTTCAGCACTGTATTCAAATGTTTATATTAGTAGATACGTGATGATGATGTTGCCTTTGTGATTTGGGTAAACTTGTGGTTATGCTTATTACGAGACAAATGTACGTTGAAAAATCCTCCTTATAGGATCCCAGGATCGGAATCTGGCGTATGCGCACTAGGAGCCGAGAATGAGATACTACGAAGGCTGTCGACACCGGATTCGGTGATCGGGAATTTTGTGAGCCCGATTTCCAAGTTTAGGGCATGACATTCATGGCCTTTTCTCCCTTAGATTAGGGATCCTTGGGTCATCTAGACCCTTGATCCTTGATGGAGAGCGGATCTCCACCATAAATCCTATGTAGGAATCCCATGATCCATATCTTGTGTATCTTGTATAATGGAATGAATATGCATGTGTGATGAAGGGAAGGGCCTCAATGTGGCGGAGCCCCTCCTCTTGTGGCCGATCCTTTACTTTTCTTTGATGTTAGCATTCTGATCATGTGTGTGTGGCCCACCTTGTGGACCAACAAAAATCCAGACCGTCCATGGAGGTTGGACGCCCATGGCGGTCCATCCATGGACATGTGGCCCCAAAATCCACCGAAATGGGGCACATGCAAGGGGTTCTTGATGATGGGGAAGGTCTAGATATTTGTGGGGCCCATTAGGGTGGTCCACAACATGATGCTCTGGGGTTAAATCTCATTTTAAATAATGTTTATATTTTATTCTTTTCAGTTATGTCGTTGTCTAGAATTGTCTGGACAGATTTTTGGGTCAACTTGAGGCCATACTTTGGAGCTTTTGGTGGGGAGTTTTGTACCAGTTAATATATGACTTTTGAAGGTGTATGTCCCACCTATAAGCATGCCAAATTTCAGCCTCAACTGATCTCATTTGGGTCTCCAAAAGAGTGGGCCAATATGGGTATGTTGCTGGATTTTCTGCTATAAATTCCAGCAACAGTCCCACATAAAACCATAATTTAAAAATATTTTCTCTGATGGCGGGCTATCTTTATGGACTTTCCCTTGTTGTATACATGATGAGGGACCTTGGCCCTAAATTTTCAGATTTTTAGAGGCCCTGGACCCACTCCATTGGAGTGCCCAAAGTTGGTACAGCAACATACATTGCTGGATTTTCTGCTGTAAATTCCAGCAACATTGTCCCCACATAAAATCATAATTTAAAAATATTTTTTCTGATGGTAGGCCATCTTTATGGACTTTCCCTTGTTGTATACATGATGAGGGACCTTGGCCCTAAATTTTCAAATTTTTAGAGGCCCTGGACTCACTCCATTGGAGTGCCCAAGGTTGGTACAGCAACAAACATTGTCAGATTTTCTGTTGTAAATTCTCGCAACATTACAGTCTGGAAAACTTAAAATATAAAATAGTCTTTGAAGAGGTGGGCCACTTTAGTGGACCCTACCTTGTACTATACATATGTGGGGATGTTAAAATCAATTTTTCCCAATTTTTAGAGACCTTGGGCCCACCCTATTGGGTGCTCAAAACAAGATCAGCCAAAATTCTGCACTAACCAGATTTTTAGACAGCCTGTTTTCTTTTAATTCATAAAAATACTTTCCTAGCTCAGAAAAATCTGAAATTTTGTCAGAAGGTGGCCCACCCATGATAGGGCCCACTTACAAATTTTCAGGCCCAACAGACATCTGTGTGATTTATGGCGGGGGCTAGACCGGCCCACCAGGCTGGGATGTCCAGCATGGGCTAGCTGTCCACCCCTTTTTGTGGCCCACCGTGATGTATGTTTTCTCCCCCTAGCCTTCCTTTGTGTGGCCCACCTAATTCCCGGTATAATGTAATGTAATCCTATGTGTGGGGCCCTCTGACTTGATGGTTGGACTGCTTGGATTAATGTCCTAACCAAATGGATCACATTCTGGGCTCCAGCAGGCCCATGAACCTATTGGGTTAAAAATCCAGCGATATATTATTAAAATGCTTGGCCTTTGGGCTGATATTTTGAGTAATGGAGCCCACCACACTGTGCTTACTTAAAATGAATAAATCATACTTTAAATCACCTAATTCTTGGGCTTAATTAATGCATTTCTCAAGCCCACCATAGTTGGATGTTAATGGACCCATGTATTTAGCTAGTTGTTAGATTCTTTAGGCCCATAAAGGGCTGGAACTTTCTAGATAGTCCCCTTGGACACTTCGGTCATTTTTACCATATCATTGTGATGGGTTTATGGGCCGGATTACACACATGGTTGGGCCCTTGGTTGCCCATTAAATCAACTCTATGCTTGAGTCGAGTTGTAAGCCCAACTCACTTGACTTATACACGTGAATTGCCCATGTGGTTTAAGTGATGGGCTGCCCACTAGGCCCACCACAATATGTGGAATACTGACCTTTATGGTTGGGCCCAAAACTTGCTTGAGGGCCTACCATATTGCTTATGTGTTGGGCTTGGTGTATAGCCCAATAGGCCATGGATTGCTTATGCCTTGGACCTTGTTTCATATTCGAGTAGTGACAGGCTACCTTTTGGGACCCAGTTGAGGTTGGATGTCCTCCTTGGTTGCCCTAAGGTAGGCCCATGGGTTGCTATGGGTAGTTTAAGGCCCATCATAGGCCCTCGTTAGGACCACTCATTCCTTTAGGCTTATATATTGCCCTCATTAGTTGTGTGGGCTACCCCAAAGTATTGGGCCCCCGCTAGAGGATTATTCCTTAGATTAATTGTCTAAGTACCTAGACTTGATTCCCTCCTTGGGAAGGAGTATGTTCTGAGTCATCATTGTCGTATGGCGCATCCTCATGACCCATATGCATCATGGTGTGTTTGGATTTCATTTGTGCATGGTCGTTCGGTTGATATGATAAAGGGATGGAGTTCCCCTCTCATGCACATTGAGTGCTTGGAGCTAGTGCGTGATTGGTATGCATGACTCATGCATCTGGCATCGAATCTCATAGATATGATCGCCCTCGTTTCACCAGGGCCTTGCCTCCACAGGTATATTCGTGGATAGTTGTATGTGGACACTGGAAATATATCATTTGAGCATTTGGGATGTATAGGATATCCCTGGGTGAAAGCCCCTAAACCTTCAAGATACCTATAAGACGCCTCAACGCCGTAACCGAGTGAAAATCATGAGTGTCGAGTGCCTTACACCGTTAGGCCATGTCACCCACCGTCGTGAAGTCAGTTGAGATGGGATGTGGCCTTATCCGCCTGAGTGAGTGGGCATTACTGGGCTGAGTTTGACCAACACGTGAGTGGGTCCGCTACCGTCGAGTCTTGCTAGTGATTGGTTGTCCACAAGAGAGTAGTGTGGTCTCTTACACTCGTTTGATTATGCGGTCTTGAGAGCGGCAGTCATCCTGTAGTGCATTAGACCCCGGTGATATCCCTTATGATGGAACTGTATTGGATATGTGGACTGGTTATGAGCATTGGCATTACTTCACATTGCATTGGCATCGGTTGTATAAGCCTTATTGCATTGCATAGCCTTGGTATGGCTTCCTGCATTCATGGCTTAACCTTGGTAAGGCTAATGATATTGATATTGATCATGTTTCCCTTCTGCATCCCCTATTATTCTTCTGCGCACTATTGTCACACACCTTCACCACCCTCTAAGCTTTCTATAAGCTTATGCACAATTGATGCGTGCAAGAGATCTTAAGTCGGCATCGTAGCTGCAGACCTTGGATATGAGTTGAACCAAGGACCCCAATGTTGCAGATCTTTCATTCTTTCTTCTGTTACCTCATGTATTTCCTTTTAGCCTTGTACTTGAAAAGTTTAAATTCATAGTGGATTTTGTTGTGTTCCTTTGTTATTTCTAAGATTTACTTGTGATCTTGAGTATGCTCGTATCGGAATGGATATATGATTATGAAAATATTCCTTATAGGATCCCAGGATCGGAAACTGCTTCAGGAGCCGAGAATGGGGTACTACGGAGGTTGTTGCGGTCAGTACCGGCTATCGGGTTCCTTGTGAGTCCGGTTACCGAGTCTAGGGCGTGACAAGCCACCGTTGATCTGGATCAATGACGACATCCAGGGAGGGCCTTTTAGCTAGAGGACTACGTTTTGGTCCCTTGGAGTGGACCCAATCGTCATGTGCACCCCACCACGGGTTCTCATGATTGTGGCCTGCTATTCTAAACGATCTAGTACTTTGAGTCTTTGTTGTTTTTGTTATTAGGAACATCTTGTTATTTTTGTTATTAGGAACATCATGGACAGTTTAGATTGCTTTGATTAGTTGTTATTTGCGGTTAATTCATTTCTAAGTAATAAGTTGCACACATGGCGCGAGTTTTGGGGTATAAGATTTTATTATAAATAGACACCCTTTGTAGTCTTTTTCTCATGGAAGATTGAATAAATTTTCTGTATTTTCCTACTCCTTTCTGAGTTGTGAAAACCTAATCAAGTGCAAAACCCTTCATTCTTTGAAGGGCTAACCACCGTGGTGCAAAGCTACACCCATTCCGATTCACCCCTACCTTCTACCATCCATATTCCTCTTCTCCTACAGTCATTCCACCTACAAATCCATCTTTATTTTGCAGTCATTCCTTCTCTACAACAGATTTCCAGAATCTAGCCCTGCAGGAGGGCTGAAACTTCGGCGGAGCACCACACACGGACCGTACGTCGGATCGGGCCGAAACTTGGGAGGTTTGTAGCCCAGCCCTGGCCGACCAAACCCAAGGAGGGTTTTCTGGGTTCGTGGGCCCCGCGCACATGCGGACAGCCACCAATGCACATGCGTCAAGCCTGGCTTGTTGTCCACACGCCGGGCTAGCGTCAAGTTCACCCTTTTCTCTCTTTCACTCCTCTCTTACTTGATTTCCCTAACCCTAACCCTAGATTGTCTTAAATCCCAATTTTCATGCCCTTTTCTTCAACCCTAGGGTTCCCGGAATTGAAATCCGTGAATCTCTTGGATTGGGGAAATATTTATGTGCATCTGTGGATGAATTTACTCTCTTTTGAGTAGTGTCTGGTCTATTACTTTTATTGATCTAGCCCTAGCATATGTAGGCCTGGACCCGCATAGATTCTCCTCGATTGAGTGCTTGACTTTACGTGAGATGTGCAATTTGTGTGACTGTTTCTGAACTAGTATGATCTAAAGCCTGGAATCCTGCATTGCATCTTTAAATTTTCATGTCCTACATCAGGGACTGATTAAAGAATACTACCATGATGAACATGAAATCAAACCTAGAACTTGAAGTCCAACAACCGCGCTACCCGCAACAGGGTCCAAGGGCACTTGTTCCCCCTCGAGAGGATTACCCAAATTTTCCCGAGGAAAGACAAAATTCCCACAGTAAGGATCCCACCAAGTGGGTGAAGATTGAGATCCCATGTTATGATGGTAATTTGGATCCTGGTTTCAATAAATGGCTAAAGTCCATGGGAAGGTATTTCTAATGGTATGAAATGGATGAAGCCATAAAGTTATGCTTGTGGATATGAAATTCAAGTGTATTGCCCAACATTAATGGTATGTTGTTGGAAGACTTGCATCGTTCTGGCCTTCCTCCTATGGACAGCAGCGAGGAAATGAGGTGAGGCTGAAGCAGAGATTTCTGCCTCTGTATTGCGAGACAACTCATTACAGGAGCTCTACTCACTGTGTCAATAGAACCCGACTGTGGAGGAATATACACAATAGTAATATGAATTGGTGATCAATTGTCATTTTACGGAAAAGGTGAAGTAGCTAATAGCAGGTTACTACACCTGCATCTGACATCCAACAAGACATGGAGACTGCTCAACTGAACAGTATGGAAGAGGAATACCAGATGGCAAGGAAAGTACTAGAACAAAAGATAATGGCCAGAAGCAGCAGATTTCAAGCTGGGAGTACACGACTACTCCTCGCTCTTACTGCCAGAAACTCCATGTTGCGGCCTACTATTACTCAACAAGTCGCATCTCATGGTAATTTTCCCTGAGATGACAAGATGGGCCAAAACACTAAAATTAGCAATGATGGCATTAATCAATCAGTAAATTCTCCTCCCCAAAACTTTGACACATAGGGCCTGTTGTGCAGGATCAAGGGACATCAAACAACATTTGTTTCAAGTACGGAGGCCACAGACATTGCCTAGCAGAATCCCTCAGGCAATATCCAATTCTGCTATGGACAGGATGACGGATCGCATGAAGAAGGATTCATGGCAGACCAAATGGCAGGTGGATGGGAACATGTTTAAGAAGAAGATGATCAAGAACCTAAGAGAGGCATAGATGGCCTCGAAGAGAATAACCTATCAATGTGGTCAGGAGAATGCTGACAGCATCAATATGAGAAGCAAAAGAAGATTGGTTGGCGACCAATATTTTCCATTCATGAGTATTTTATAGTGGGAAAGCTATCAAAGTTGTCTCATTCACGGAGGCAGTAGCATGGATGTGGCTTCACAAATCAGGCCAGTTAAGTTGAAACCGAAAGCTCAAAAGCACCCCAAGCCACGTAAGCAGGTTAACAGTACATTGACCCCCATGACCAAGAGTTTCTTGATAAAGTTGTCTAGGCAATCATGAGGAATCACTCATGTGAGATCATTCTAATGAAAATCACACACATTGCTGGGAAGACCATGGTCGTATGACAGAGATGTGAATCATCTAGGTCACAAGAAGTACAATTTCATGTACAAAGGGATGCCTGTGAATCTCAAAACTATGAGAAATGAAGAACTTAAATAGGCAAAGCCAACTTTAACACAATTCAATATGGTCAATTCCATTGAAGAAAGCCAGGAGCAAGGGATTATGTCTGCCTCAATAGGGGATGAGAGCGAGCCTCATTCAACCAGGGAAGCTTCCAGCCAACCATTTGCAGTTTTTTTTTTTTTTGAACTGTCCTGATTTTAGGATTTGATCTCTAATGAGTTGCTGAAAGAATTGTCGATCATACGTGACACTAGAACATAACTGATTTGATAACTAATGCACCATGGCGGAATCTTCCAACATACCGAATGAATCCGATGGAGCACACCAACATTTTTGGCAAGTGGAGGCATTATTAGGATAAGGCCCCATTCATGACAGCCTCAGTTCATGCACTGTACCACCATTATTGGGGCCAATAAAGGATGGCAGATAGTGAATCCCAACAATAAGATAACAACAAATATCCTTCACCAATCCCACACCTCGACGACAATGCTTAACATGATGAGGATTGCTAAAGTCTTTTCAGTATTTATCATCATATAGAAATCCATCTTTAGGGACTAACAGAAGAATGCATTTTGAAACAAGGATGGATTGTATGAATGGTTAGCCATGCCATTTCGCCTAACAAACACACCCCGCATATTCATGCAGGTGGTGATATAGATCCAACAGCTGTTCATAGCCAAGTTTATGGTCATGTATTTTAATGACATTCTCATCTACAACAATTCACAAGAGGATTGGTTTTTATTATTATTGTTGACGCATAAGGATAAAGAAGGCATCATGGTTATATGAGAGTTGATTGTATTGGTTAAGAAGGATGGTGTGCAGGCCTTTCTAGGTGACAATTCTTTTCAATAATGTTGCTAATGATAGAAAGGGAGCCTCCTAGCAATTCAAATTCATTGCATACTTCATTAAATGGAGAACCCAACATAAGTGGTTTTAAAAATAAAAACAATAATAATGATGATGATGATGATGATGATGACATGAGTGCATTTTTTATTGGTAATGAAAATTTTATTCAAAAGCAGAGAAGCAAAACAAACAATGAAACAGCAGGCACAGCTCCTCTGAACAGGGGGAACACAGCCTGAAATAGAGCACAAACTAATCTCCTAAACTCCTTATAACTGCTGCTGGACCGGATTTTACGGTGCTTCGCAAGACTATCAGCCGCACCATTAGCTTCTGTAGTGACTAACACAAAGCTAATCTGACAGGTCTCACAGAGATCCCAATTCACCAAAACCGTAATTCAGCATGGATATGAACCAGATCTGGCCCAACAAATCGTGTTCCTGGAATCTCTTTCAATGATCACCACAAAGAGGTCATCAGTGCCAGCTTTTTCCCACAACATAAGTGGTTTTCTCTAATAGCAAAATATTCTTTCATATGGTCCTGCTACCATGTAAATTTGAGGAGAGAATGCACAATCCTCCTTGTGTTACCCCCTATTGAAAGGTTGGAGAATCAACTCAGTCACATTTTTAAACAGTAAGGTTCTCATGAAGTTGAAGTATTGGGTATTGAAGTGGCTAACTTGATATGGAGAATCTTCATCTACAAAAGGACTCATGCTCTCTATTTTCTCCAAGAAACTCTCAGGGGACCTAGCATATTGCCTAAATTATCAAGGACAACCCTGCCTTCAAGTCAATGCTAGAGAAGTTATTACCGATCCCATATCTACCAGATAATAGTTTGGAAACTTAACTATCATTTTCCTTGGCACCCATCTATGTATCACTACATATGACCACACAAATGCAGTTGGTGAGGTAAACCGATTTATGAAAAGTCTACACAGCTAACATAAACACTGTTCACAGAATTCTCCAGAATAACTATACATCTCTTCAGATATTCCATGTGGCACATGTGCATCTCCATTCCCTTTCTCCAGCATGTGCATGGTCAGTGTTTGTGTGTGTGTGTGTGTGTGTTTTTAACGCACGCACTTGAACCCATGACCTCATGTTGAAACTCTTGTGAGTCTACCACTGAGGCATGAGTAAGGAACCACATGGTCAATGTTAACGTTGATAAACGTTCCACAACTAGGTATTGTACTCTGGTTGGGTGACCAAGTGACACCAAAGCAAACAAGCAAACCACCTAAGGTTTGGAACCAAGTATATAAACAAGGCTCATACCTAATGTGAGATATTGGGCTGAAGAACTAAAGGGAAAATTTTGGGCGTTATGGCCACCACATCTAAATGTTCATATTTTTCACAGACATATACATCTTTGCATCTCTTGTTCTGTAACCAATATTCATCTCTTCTTTCTTCTCCAATGTATTGTCACAATCAGGCAGGCAACTGACCTCCTATTTTCCTGTTTTTTAGAGTATCTTGCATACATGTCTTGTTGAACACATATTGATCTACTCATCCTTTACCTATGTCAATTACTAAGCAAGAAACAGAAAGTACATACAAGGTTGAATTCAAAAGAAAAATCATGTGACAAATAGCAGGAATTGAACGAGTGAGTAAAACAGAAAAAAATAAATAAATAAATAAACTAAACAACTCATCTAGATTCCATTCATACGAAATGTGAAATTTCATAAAATAAAATACTTCACCTAAATATAATCTTGCTCAATTTTTACGGTAACAAATGAGTAGAATACCAACACTTGATGAAATATATCACAGCCAATAACATGACCAAACTGAAAGAAGTCCTGGTTCAGAAGACAAACCATTTATATATCCACAATGGAAGCACCGAGAAGCTTTACACTTTTCTACCACTTTCTTCGCATTGGCATTCTTCTGCAACACATCTTCATTGGGACTCCTCATCTTTTTGAGAAATTTTTTGCGATCTTTCTCCATAAGAAGTATCCGAGCACACGACTATTAAGACATTTTTATCAAGAAATGTCAATATCCCAATCAACTATGTGAAAAACTGAAATGTGAGAGAATGAAGAAGGTGAGTGTGCATGTATTCACTCAGTACACCAGCATTGTACCTTTCTTTTGTATTACTCTAGAGATAAGATAAGGTTTGTTAGTTGTTAAGTGTAGAGATAAGCTTTCTTAGTTGTAAGTGATAAAGATTGCGAAGAATACAAATAAAGTGAGGTGGTAATGCGAACATATCTCCCAAATGTCTTTTCCTCTCCATCCCTTTCTTCTTTTCTTCTCCTTCATTATATCATGGAAATAAACATGGAACCAGAGCATAGTTGTAGATAACCTCATCAGACCACCTTCTCTACATCATCATCAACCGTATGTTACCATTTTTTGAAAAGTTATGAATAATTTCTTTGAAAACGAGCCTAAGTAAACAGCCAGGGCATAGAAAATTACAAAGCGGAATGACATGGTGATGCAGGACAATTAACCACTTGCTCTAAAAGCTCAAACTGATAGAGCATGGCGAATCAATCCCTTTATCTCATAGCCCAAACCCCACATCCCATGGGTTAGGACCACGGCCGAACCCCCCTCGTGGGCCCCACATCACATAGGTACCGCCTCACACGAGCCACCCACCCCGAGTGTGCCCTGTATCCCACCAGCCACCTCACTCGAGCCTGGTGTGAAAATGCCCCTACATTACCAGGTAATTGATTGCCCAAAGAAGTGGCCGCAAATTTTTCAGGGTGTTTTTTAGTCATTGACAAGCCCTATGACAGTTCTCGTTGTCGTCGGGCATAATTGTGGGAAGAGTAATCACATCCAAGAAAAATGGAAACTATAGTTTTCGGTGCAAAGACTTCAATATCACTCGCTTCACATACAAAAGTAGGGAGAACCACATTGCACAAGAAATGAGGACCTTCTCTAATGGATTGATTGTCACGAGCTGATGGGCATTCCCATGGAGAGCTCTTGTTGCACATGGTCTAATAATCAGGCTAACCTATAATGTCCAAGTTAGACGGTGTTGATTTCAAGACAATGGGAAGAAGATTATCCCAGGTAGACCTGGTCATGAGCCGAGTCAACTCAATAAACTCATTCGACTTGACTCGAAAAAACTCGTCTCGGCATAGTGGAACGAGTTGAGTCGAGTCACATTTTTGAACTCGAGTCCAAATTCGAGTCGAGTTCAACCACTAGGTCACTCGACTCCAAATGAGGGAGACATGCCTAAAAACTGAAGTTGAAAATACACGATCCTTCATAACTGAATATAAGGAATCGTGGAAAGCATATGGGTGTTCACTGATGGCTGATGGATGGACCGATAGATCCGGTCAGTCTCTCATTAACTTTTTGATAAATTGTCCAGCTGGGACAATGTTCTTGAAGTCCGTGGATGCATCGGGTCATTCACACACAGAAGAATATTTGTTTAGCTTACTAAATAGTGTAGTTGAAGAAATAGGTAAGAAATATGTTATACAAGTAATTACAAACAATGCAGCCTCGTATGAAATGATCGGTCGTCTTCTTATGGAGAAGAGGCGATGTTTATTTTGGACCCCCTGTGTGGCCCATTGTGTTCATCTTATGTTAGAAGATATAGTTAGATTATTTATAAATGTTATTGCAAGGGCTAGAAGAATCACGGTTTTTATGTACAAACCCGCCCTTCTTCTTAGTCGAATGAGAAAACACATTGGGGGTAACTTGCTACGTCTAGCAGTCACCCATTTCGCTACAACCTTTTTAACACTATAACGATTACATGCAAAGAAATCAGAACTTAGAAGCTTTGTAGTGTCGGTCGATTTTACAAATGGGCCTTGATCAAAGAAGGCTGAAGGGAAATAGGTTCAACAAACAATTCTTTCTCAAAGTTTTTGGACATAAGTGGTAAAGGCACTAAAAGCATCTGAGCCCTTAGTCATTGTGTTGCAAGTAATGAACGGTGATGAGAAGCCTGCAATGGGCTACATATAGAATGCGATGGAGAGGGCGAAAAATAAGATAATGGATCATTTTAACTATAGAGACCGTGATTACAAGCCAATTTCAGATATTATAGATAGAAGATGGGACAGTCAAATGTCATCTTCATTGTTTATTAGCTTCTGTTGATCCAGCAGAAGCACTAAGTATGCATATAGTTGGATTTATTGATGTCTTCAAAAGAATGATTCTAAATAGAGGAGAACAGGACAGGATCTCAACTTTGCTAGACTTCTACACAAAAAGTGAGGGGATATTCTCAAGGGATATCATAATAAGTCATCGGACAATGAAAATACCCAGTAAGTACAATTATGAATGTCAGTCTTAGTGTCTTACAAATAGTTTTTCTACAAAGTGTCTCTAACCTACTTAAACTGTTTTTCTCAACTAACTGGCAGGCTGCCTATAGAGTGAACCCGAACAGGAAAGATCCAGCTCTAAAGAAGCTGGCTATGAGGATTCTTAGACTCACGTGTTCTGTTAGAGGTTGCAAGCGCAAATGGAGCACGTTCGAGGCGTTACGTTTAGATTGTTTAGTAATTGTAAACTTTAATTTTTTTAGTATAAGGCCTAAGCTAAATTAATTACCTAAATAGTTAATGCTAAATATGTTTTCTTACTTGCAGATTCATACCAAGAAAAGGAATCGCCTTGAGCAAAAAAAGCTCAACAACTTAGTTTTCGTTCAATACAATCAAAAATTACAAGAACGATTCCAAACTTGGAAACAAAAGCCCAGTTTCTTTGACCCTATCTGCTTAGATGAGTTGGATGCAAATAACGAGTGGCTTGTAGAGACAAAGGACCCAGTATTTGCTGGAGAAGACCTAATATGGGCACAAGTTGAAAATGTCGCATATGGATCGACACCTGGTGAAGGTAGTACCATTTGAAGGCGAAGGATGGAGGGGAGCTGGGGGGCGAGTAATAGTCGTCAACCCGTTAAGTGATTGAGGAGATTGAAGAAGAAGATGGTGATAATGATGATCAAGCTGAAAATCATCCACCATTGGATATTAATGAAGTATTAGTACGTACAGATGATAAAGAAACAGAAGAGAAGAAGCATATGTAGAAGAAGGAAATGACTCGAATAATGATGATGATTATGGTGGTGGTGGTGGACCTGGTGGTGATATGCCACAATGGCAACTAGATCAATGTATATGATTAGATAAATAATAAATAAATAACTTCTTCATTTTGTTTACTAAGTGTGTTGATGTTGACTGTTGATGTATATGTAGTGTTGAATATTGAATATTGATATTTCATATTTGTTAAATGTTAACTATATTGTAGAATGTAGAATTGTTAATGAATGATGACTTAATATTTAATTCATTATGTAAAATTGTAAATGTAATTGGTTTTATTTTACTTAAATGTATTTCAAGGGCCATTGACATATAATAATTTATTTTGATTTTTTCTGATTTTTTTAATTTTTTTGAAAAATGTAAAATTAAAATTAAAAATTAAAAAAAGTGTGCGACCGCATATGCGATTGTGCAATCGCATAGCATATGCGCACAGGCATGCAATCGCACATGATCGCATATGCTATTAAACAACATTGGGCCCCGATATTTTCATACTATATATTTATATATACACATGAATGTAATTGACTGATTACTTTAACCTGTAAAAGCTCTAATTTACCTTACCCCCGTTATTTTATTTTTTTTATAGATGACTAGTGAGGAAAACCCAAGTACCCCTGGTGTCGGTGCGTCAATCACATCTCTTGTTATCATGGAGGGAGACATTGGAAAATAGAGTTGAAACGACTTCAGGTTCAGTGAAAGGAAGAAAAAGATCCGCGATATGGGAATCTTTTGATGAGATCACGCTACCAGATGGTTCGGTTAAGGTTAAATGCAAGTATTGTAAAACTCTTTATGGCAAGCATTCTGATTCTTCTACTACTCACTATCAGAGGCATCTTGATAAATGTTTGAAGAGACCAAAAACGTTGATGAGTGGAGTACAACAACTGCTTTCATTTACCGCTTCTGAAAATGATGACTCTCAAGTAACACTCTCCACATATAAGTATGATCCGAAAAAATTGAAAAAGTGGTTTGCAAGATTAGTAATAGTTAATGAAAAGCCATTTAGCATGATAGAAAGTAAAGTTTTTATGGGATTTTGCAAATTCCTTAATCCCAGATGTGAGAAGGACTCTCGTCTTACTGTGAAAAGAGAGTGCATGAAGATGTATGCGATTGAGAAAGCAAACTTGAAAACTCTTCTAGCATCCATATCAAGAATAAGTTTGACTTCAGATATGTGGACGGCATCGAATCAAAGAAAGGGATACATGTCATTAACCGTACACTTCGTTGACACGGATTGGAAACTACAAAAGAATATTATAAACTTTCGCTAAGTTCCTCCTCCTCGTATTGGTGTGGTAATGTCCGACTGCATTTACAATTATCTTGTTGAGTGGGGCATTGAAAAGAAAATCTCTTCGATAACTTTATATAATGCCTTGTCCAACGACACGTTTGTTTCTTTCTTACATAGTCAATTTAAGGCGGCCGGAAATTCATTCTTTGAAGGTAAAATATTCCAAGTTTGATGTTGTGCACACATATTGAACTTGATTGTGCAAGAAGGATTTAAAACAATTGACACCATGATCGCCAACATACGAGATAGTGCTAAATATATAAGGGGATCACCTTCAAGATTGAGTACGTGGAATGATATAATCCAACGTTTAGATTTGAAATCTAAAAAACAGTTAAGTTGAATGTCTGCACGCGGTGGAATTCAACTTAGGAAATATTTGATACAGCTTTAGAATTTAAAGTTACATTCCCTGAACTTGCAACGCGCGATAAAATGTACATGTACGTGCCTAGTGATGAAGGTTGGACGAAAGCTAAACATGTTTATCAGTTTCTCAAAGTTTTTTACAACCGCACGAAGATTCTTTCAAGGAATAAGTATCCCATAGCAAATCAGTTTCTTCCAAAAATTATTTTCATTATGAACGCTATAAAAAAGTGTGTTGATGAGGGTCTAGATTTTTTACAAATGATGTCTTTGGGAATGCAAATGAAATTCGATAAGTATTGGGCTGACTGTAATTTGTTAATGGCCATTGCGGTTGTTATGGATCCACAAAGCAAGATGGCAATGGTTAGGTATATTTTCAAATCACTTTATTCTAGTTCTAATAGAGTTTCAGCGGAGACCGTCATTATTCATACTGCAGTTGAAGAGTTGTTTACTTCATACATTGGTACTTTGGCCGCAACATCAGGTACAATAGTTACTCCTCAATCTATTGGGTCAAGTAGTACTTCTACTGGAGGAAAGCGACTTCTTGACTTTGTCTTTTTAAACGAGGAAGAAACGGAAACGCATAAAACTGAATCAAAAGTGGATCAGTATCTAAAAGAGCCGGTCATAAGGTTATAAGATGTTTTGCAGTGGTGAAAGTCGAGAGCTCGTGAATACCCTACACTTTCAGTAATAAAACGAGACATATTATCAATTCCAATTTTGACCGTGGCATCAGAATCAACTTTTAGCACGTGGAGCAGGGTTATTAGCAAGTATCGAAGCTCACTCACCTCGAAAACAATTGAAGCACTAATATGTACGCAAGATTGGTTGCATCCAGTTTGGGGTGGTAGCAGTTTCGATGTTGAGGAGTATGAGGACAAGAATGGAAGTCATCCAAAATTGCTTATAAGAATGTTAGCTTTTAAATTTTTATTTAAGGTTTTATATTTTTTAATGTTTTTTCACTTTTTGGATTTGATGTTGAGGACCAACTAAATGACATTTTTTTTTTTGTCTTAGTAATGTGGCATGTGAGACATTTTAGACTTAATATCATTAACTTTTACTCTATATTTTTTACCAAAAAATATAATAAATTGACGTGATAATAGGCTCGACTCAACTCGAGGTAAGCTCAACTTAACTCGAGCTTGACTCGAAAGCTTTGGCAAACAAGCCAAGCTCCAATGTTGAGCTCAAGGGCAAGCTCGAGCTCGAGCTCAAACTCGAGTAGAGCTTGGACGAGTCAAGCTGAGCTTGGCCCACCTCGACTCAACTCGGCTCGATGTACAACCCTAATCCAAGGGCTTCTTTATTTGCTGCCATGACCCACCAAAGACCACTCACCCCTCATTTGTGACACAAATGAGGCATCCTAGGGCCCCATCACTTCTCAGTTTGAATTAATGTAGCTACAAGAAGGGTTCTCTACGAAGGTCACCAGATGGTGGAACTAGTGTTTTCACTAGCGCTCGTAGCGTAGCAATAGCATACGCTACGTAGCGTGCCAAATAGCATAAATCCCATGTAGTGTACACTATAGGGGTCGTAGCATAAGCTATAGACACGTAGCGTGTAGCGCAAGTAGCGTGCACTACGCTACGGTATTTTTTTTTCTTTGTTATAAATAGTAGTGAACTCACACCACAACCACTTAAGTTACTTTTTTTTAAGCAGTCGAATAGGGTATTCGAAACCCCTTGGAAACCTACACCGAATGCAACTTCCTCTCCCCCTCTTCAATCTTGCGATCCAAAAGCCCATTGAAGGGGCTTCTTTGGCCGATTGTTGGAGACTATAAGGAAGTCCATTTGGTGCAGTTTCATGATCATTGGAGAAGAAATGAAGGAGAAATCAGATTTCCCCAATTCCGGTTCCGGTCGGCTATGGAGCTTCAAATTTTAGAGTTTTCGTTAATTGAATCCCATCTAGAGATGACAATAGGTACGCTCGTTACCCTTGGTGAGTTTCTTTCAATATACAATGAAAACAGCTTGTTATTTTGAGTTTTTTTCTCATTTTTTCCTTTTTAAAATGCCAGTTACTGTGCGTTTTTTGTTCTTCATCATTTTTTTTCATTTCTTTTTCAATATCTCCGTGGCTATGCATTGTTTTCTATGGTATGGCCTACTTGGGGCCCACTGAGGTGTGTGAATGAGTGAATTTGCATTGTTTTCTATAGTATGGCCCACGTGGGGCCCATTGAGGTGTGTGAATGGGTGAATTTGCATTGTTTTCTATGGTATGGCCCACATGGGGACCATTGTGTTGTGCGTGTAAGTGTCCATGCATTGTTTTTTATTGTGTGGTCCATGTGGGAACCACTATAGTGTGCATATAGGTGGTTGTCCGTCGTTTTCTATGGTGTGGGCCCACGTAGGGACTATTGTGGTGTGTGTATGGCTGATTGTGCATTGTCTTCTAGTCCATCAGGTGGGCCAACACTCTCTTATGATGGTTTTTTCACAAGTTAATGTTGATCTTAGTGATTCATTGATTTGTTTGTGACGTGTTTTTTTTTTTTTTTTGTTAAGTAGTGAACTAAAGAGAGAAGAATGTTTGAAGAAAGAGAGAGACAGATAGAGAGAGAGAGAGAGAGAGAGATTTTGCTTAGAAATATGTAGTTGATAATCCACTTGGACAATCTCATAGAAATTATGTGCAATGCAAATTTCGTGGTCAAAGGTGTATGGGAAGCATGACTCGCCTAAAGAATCATTTGGTCAAAACCTACAATGGGATAAAGTCGTGCCCAAAAGTGACGGAAGAAGCCAAGGAGGAGTGTAGAAAGGCTTTAAAGGAATATCATGACAGAAAAAATAAAAGAAATGAGGTGTTTCGAGGTATTGGGAGAGGGGGATCAACATATCTTTCCGGTTCTGCAAGTGATAGCGCCAATGTGGATAATGATGCTTTCATTGGTAGCCAACTTGGTAGTGGATCTTCTAGTAATCAACCAATGGCAAGAGCAAGGGGTTCTATGGATCAATTTGTTAGCAGTGAACAACGTCAATCCACATTGAATTCAAGGTGGAAGAGGGAAGAAAGAAAAGAAGTATGCAGGGTGATTGGAAGGGTTTTTTTTATTATTATTATTTGAATGCTTTGTCGTTCAACCTGTGTAACAGCCCATACTTTTCAGCATTTGTGTGAGGCTATTGGAAAGTTTGGACCGGGATTGAAGTCATCATCCATGCATGAGATGAGAACATGGATACTGAAAAAAGAGGTTACTAATACTAATAGTTTAATGAAAGCATACAAAGATTCCTAGAAAACTTATGAATGTTCGATTATGTTTGATGGCTGGACAGATGGAAAAAATAGAAGTATCGTCAACTTTTTGATTAATTCTATGATCGGAACAATGTTCTTACAAGTCTATTAATGATTTAGATTCAATAAAAGATGAAAATTTGTTATTTAAATATCTTGAAGAAATGTGGTCCAGGTTATCACGGATAATCATTCAAGCTATGTGAGTGCTGGGAAGAAGTTGATGGATAGGAGGAAAATGATATATTGGACTTCACGTGCTGCACACTGCATAGATCTAATGTTGGAGTATATCGGAAAAATGAAAATGTATAATGAAACGCTTGAAAAGACAAAGATAGTGACAAAGTTTATTTATGGGCATGGAATTGTATTGAGCATGATGAGAAGCTGCACGAATAATAATGAGCTTTTACGGCTGACAATGACACGCTTTGCAATAGCGTACCTCACTCTCCGAAGTATTTACAAGCAAAAGAATGGTCATATAGGTTATAGCCATGTTCACATTGGAACAATGGTGCTCATGTTCTTGCCTTCTTGGGCTAAAAAACCTGAAGGAATAAAAGTACGGGTTATTATAATGTTTGAACAGAAGTTTTGGCCAAATGTTGTCTTATATGTTAAGAGCACTATGCCTTTAGTAAGCATTTTAAGAGAAGTAGATTCGAAGGAGAGGCCAGCAATGGGGTTCATTTATAAATTGATGGACTTAGCAAAGGAGAAAATTGCATTTAATTGCAATGACGTAAAAAAGACATATTCCAATTTAGAACAAAATAGATGAAAGATGGACTCCTCAGCTTCATTATCCTCTACATACAGCCGGGTAGTATTTGAATCCTCAAATACGATACTCAAATAAGTTCTCTACATACCATAAGATAAAAAAGGGGGTTGTTGGAGTGCATGGATAGGATGATCCCCCATAAAGAGCATAATGATGCTGATATTTAGTTGGATGAATATGAGAAGAGGAGTTGAAGAGGAAATTTTGGCTCTCGCCTTGCACTCGAAACCATGACAAAGCGTTCCTCGAGTAATTTATAATTTTATATTTTGATATTTTCATTTTTATGTAAATTATATTTCTATAATTGGTGAAAGTATTACATTAATTTATAAATTATAACTAATTTGTGTAGCTGATTGGTGGGAACGCTTTGGAGATAGAACTCTACAGCTTACAAAGTTTGCAATACAAGTTTAAGCTTCACATGCAGTGCTTCTAGCTGTGAGAGAAATTGGAGTACTTTTAAGCAGGTGACTTTTGTACCATTCGATATTCTAAATTGGCTAATTTTTATTTAGTAGATTAGGAAGTGTTTGATAATTGACTGACATAGATCATCATATGATCAAATCCATACAAAGAAGAGAAATCGGCTAGAGCAACAAAAGCTCAACTCTCTATTATATGTGATGTATAATATGAAACTAAGAAAAAGAAGCATGGAGAGGAGGGTTGCAATGGATCCAATATTAGTGGACCACATTGTTTCATATGATGAATGGATTGCTAAGAAAGAAGACCCTGTTCTCCCAACTGATCCATCATGGCTCGAAGATCAAAATATGGCCTTTGATATTAGTGTCATTACAAATATTCCAGAGTCTGATGATCCAGCTGACAGCAATGCACCATCAACATCTAATATTTCTAAAGGAGTTTGCCCCCCACCTTCCTCAAACAAAAGGAAGGCAACTAAGTTAAGTGATTATAGTTATAGACTAAGTTACATGAACATTTTTAACAAAGAAAGTAAAAGACCAATGAATCTCTTTTTTTTAATGTGTAGGTGGTCCTATGGGAAGATTTCTTACTCCTATAAGAGAGGAAGGAGATATAGGAATGATTGTTCATGGTGTGGATGATGTACATGCATATGCAAATGCTGGTGATGAACGGCCTAAACCTGGTGACAAAGTGAATGTGGATGACGACGATGATGATGATCTATTAGATGTAGATGATCTTTACACACTAGAGTCTGGAGACTATTAATTGAGATTTTGAGATTTTGATTTCTAAGGAATGTGAATTTGTATTGTACTTGATGCTCTTAACTATGGGATTTTTATTTTGAAGAATATATATATATATATATATATATATATATATATATATATATATATATATATATTTGCGTTTTACTTGCTATTTATTATATTTCTCTTTTTTAAAATTAAAAAATAGAAGTATTGTGTAGCTTACGCTACGCTATTTTGCTACACACTACGAAGGGTTGAACGCTACGCAACACACTACCGCTATTTAAAACACTGGGTGGAACTTCAGCCTGGTAGAAGGGAGGGCTGATTTCAAGCTGCATACAAAGAAGAAAAAATTAAAAAACCTTAGAGAATTCGAAATAAGAAAAGTTAGATTCAATAGAAAACACAAATATAGCAACCTTACAAGAACTACATGAGCTTGATCGCAAAGCGCAAGTTGAACAGTTATCAGAGGCAGAAAAGCAGAAATGGGAGGCCCTAAAAGCTAAATACAAGAGGGAAGCTATAGAGGAAGGGATTCTACAAAGACGGAGATCGTGCGCAACTTGGCTTCAAGAAGAAGATAAAATACAAAGTTTTTCCATGGCATCACAAATGCCCATTGGAGATAAAACAAAATCCATAGCATTAATGTGAATGGGAGAAGGCTGGAAAACAAACAGGTAATTTGCCACGGGATAGTGAATTTATAACTCTAATCTTCTGACAACTGACACATGGAACTATCCCAAATTAGATAACCTTGAATTTGATCTTTCTTGGTGAGGATAACGCAACATAGATCGAAAGGTCTTTCACAGAAGAAGTGAAAGCGGCAATTGACAATCTTGGTAGAGACAGGGTAACCGGGCCAGATGGCTTTATCGCACTGCAACAACATCCACTCATACTCTGCTTCTCCATCGCGCTGCTGCATCTTTGTCGGAATATCCAGACACTATGCATCATGTTGGCCATCATCAGAAACTTAATGTCCAGATTTTATCTTTGTGCAACTAGCAACTGATCAAGGGAAGAGATAATGTGCTGTGTATCAGCCCACATTTAGCACATAAGATCAGAACACACATGCACCTATCAGCACTCACCATGTATGCTATCAGTGTGACCAGTCACAGTTCATGCAAGCTCTATGTTCACATCATCTAAAACGGTTTATCAGATTCTTCCCTACTAAAAACATTCTCCTGGAAAAAGCTTATTCTAATCATGGTAATCGGGACTTGAGAGGGCATTGTGATGCAGATTGCACAAGTTCTTTAAATGACAGGAGGTCTTCTATCAGAGTAACCTAGTGAGTTGGAAAAGCAAGAAACAGACTATGGTTGCACATACTATCGTGCGACGACTCATGCAGCATGTGAATTTATGTAACTTCGATCTCTCCTTCAGAAAGTGGGATTTGGTGTTTCTACACCTATTCCATTACATTGTAATAATCAAGGTGCTACTCATTTCACCTCTAATCTAGTTTTTTCATAAGAGAACCAAGCAAATTGAAGTTGATTGCCAAAGCAGAAGTTGCTTCAAAGCTATTGGCACTCCATTTGTTCAATTGAACATTCAAATAGTGAACATTCGCACAAAGACTTCAAGCTCTTCTCATCATTATGGTACTTTGGGGAGTATAGCTTTTACTATATAGAGATAAGAGACATGATTTGTTAGTTGTGAAGTGTAGAGATAAGAGTCTTTAGAGATAGGAGATAAGATTTCTTAGTTGTAAGTGATAAATATTGAGGATATAAATAAAGTGACGAAAAATTCAGAATTGTAAAAGCTATACGAAACATGTCTAAGAAAAAAAATTAAAATTATATGATGCCAATACCTTGCAAATGCACTTCAAAATATCTACAATAGTACTAAAGTAGCCAATGTTAAAAACAGGGAGTGTGAGCTTGTAGTATCCGAAGTGTCCTGGACAGTCGGTGAAACTCCCATGGCATGTAGCACAAAAACCACCCTTCAGAGGTCCCTAAAATCAAAACAAAAAAAAAAAAAAACAAAAAAACAAAAAAAAAAAAAAAGAGGAAGAAGAAGAAGAAGAACATTATGCCTTTGAAAAGGTTTAAAACGATATGAATAAAAGCAAAAGACGCCTCCAGATTCAAAGGTACAACAACACAGGAAAAATGACACCATCATGTGATATATTAAAAAATTAAGATACGGATTACATGTTTATCCATTCTCATAGTTTGCATATTTTGTTGTCATGATTATGAATAAATAGAAATATGCATGTAAACTGCAGATAACAAACAAAACAGCAAAGGGATCTCATTTCCCTCAAAGCAACATACAAACCTCAACCGAGAGCAGCAGCCTTACCCACAAAACAATCCTTAAATATCCTGCTAACCATCCATTTGATATTTGCATCTATCATGATTTATTTTGCCTCATCATATATGAGTCATAGAGTGAAGGCTGTGAATCCATCCAAAGAGGGGATTCGATGGAAGTGTTGAGGCGGCATGCGATGTGGATTGAATGTGGATCAAGACCTTTGGGCCTCAGTCTTAGAAAAGTGGATGTATCAAAAGGGTCGGCCACCTACATTGTAAAGTGGAAGACGATGAGATCCTTCATGTGGCTGAGTGTGTAGTGTAAAAGATGAGCAGTTTGGAATCGATAGAAGCGATTGCTGGCATGTCCCAAGCCCAGGCGAAGGATAAGTGCTGAGGGCTGGTGGACAACCTGTTGTTTGACTTTTTTCCAAGAAATAACAAGATTCATGTTTCAAATGTGGTTGGTGAAACAGGATTCATAATGCCAACACCAAAGTGCCAGTACAAGGACACTAATATCAGTGTAGCAATAGACAAACCAAATCTTTTAATATATCTTTACATACACATACAAATATAGGGGTATGCTCATATGGTGTTACTTTTTTTTTTCTGCTGTTGTAGGCGTGACCCAGCTAATTTGTGGATTGGCGTGATTTTTGTGCTGGGTACACATCATGTAGTGTCGATCAAGGGTTGGATGTCATGCTCCAAATGGGCCCACAATAGGTAGTTAGCAGTTAGCACCACTGGTTCTGATGGTACCAGCACCATGTGAGCATTCCCCATATGTACAGATATTTGTCTGTGTGTGTCATCAAAGCCTCATGCCAACTAATTGGGTTAAAATAGATGAATCATGTTCTACCATTCCACTATCAATTATTGTACCCTCAATTAAACCATAAGTCATCAAATATTTTCTCACTGCCACCACCATTGTTTGAAAACAATTATAATACAATTGTATCAGTCCCTTAGCCAAGGGTGAATCGGCTAACTGGAAAGAAATGAATACAAGTCTGATACATTGCCAATATAGCTATAAGGACCCTCTTTTTTTCTCCTTTTTTCCTTCGTGAAGGAAGTCCGGTGTTATTTCTTTTTGCTACTTCGGGTGCCTTGGCCCTTAATGGCTCTTCGTCAATCTTCTCTTGGGTTGGGGAAGAGGCTCATTCATTAGCTATCTTTTGGGGGATTTGGAAAGAGAGAATTCCGGGATCTTCAATGGCAAGGAATATTGATGCAGACATCAGACCGGCGGCCGACAAATACATCGTTATGGCTCAATGATGGCTCATGGCACAACTAAGGATGATTTTGAAGACCATGTTAATGGCACAACTAAGGATGATTTTGAAGACCTTGTTAATGGCACAATTAAGGATGATTTTGAAGACCTTAGACGTGTCCTTGGATTAATTGAAGGCCACACATTAGGAGGACACACGTGTAGGATGAGTTAAAAAAAGGATCTATTACGCACGATTTTATTTTTTATTTTTTTAAAAAGCTTTGTTTTGCGCGTTTATTTTTTACTTTTGTTATAGGGGTATTTTAGTCATTTTCTTTTATATCCGAATTTTATAGATAGGGTGCTTTCTACCCTAAACCTAATGATATTTTTTTAATGAAAGCTTGGTGCCTCCTTCCCCTTTCTCTCTGTAGTAAGTTCTTCTCTTCCCCTAATCTTTTCTTTTCTTCTAACTTCTATTTCTAGCACTCCAACTTTCCTATTCTCTTTCAATGCCTAGTCTTTTTTTTCCTAGTTGCTATTGACCCTGAAAATTTGAGAATTGATCCCAACCCTCTCTCAGATTTTTCAATCATCCCTATTCCAGAGTTCCTTTGATTTCCTAGACTAGAGAAGCTGCATTGATTGTTGTATTGAAACCATGCAAGATCGTGAGGTCTAATCCCTCGCTAAATCCAATCAACACATGATTTAAATACGGTACTGGAAGATTGTGATGGTGGTCTGCAACCATTGCATGTTCCCTTTATTATCATCTTTACTATGATGTGGAATGTAAATATTTGAATTGATTTGCTTAGTTTATTTCACTGGATCTTTTTTGTGCTCACGCATGCATTCTAGTTTAGACTCCTGCATCAAATTTGGTATCAAAGCTTTAGGTTTTGCATGGTTTTTGTTACATCGAGTTATCTGAACTTAGGATCATCTGTTTTCTCATCTAGGATTGTCTAGATAATTCCATATCTACATCCCATAGAAATTGCGAACCTGATTTTTCAGATTCACAGTCATATGAGATATAAATCTAAATTTCCAAATTTGTGTTTTCATTCTAGTTAAATCTGAAACTCTGCAGCATTCATTCATCATATAGAAATAGGATCATACATCCATATTGAGGTCTGTTCAAACCTTAGAGTCGAGTTTAGGAAAATGGAGTTCGAGTTTTTGGTGTATGCCCACTAGAAGTGGTAAGGGTTTTGTCCAACACCCCATCATGAGTAACGAGCAATTAAGCGATCACCTCGCTCAATTACTCCAAAAGATAGCCGCCATAAAGACATCCAATAAAAATATCAAACAAAAAATGACTGCCCTCGAAGCTAGACTTGAGTGATTAGAAGCATCCCAAAGGGAGAACCCCACTGTTGGGGGAGATGTGCAGTCGCAAAAAGGTGGTGTTGGTGAGGAGTCAGCCCCTAGACAAACCCCCGCCAATAGCGGCCATGTGGGTAGGGAACGGGCATATCAGGACCACTTTGATCCTGACGAGAGGGCCATGAAGAATGTCAAGATTGACGCCCCAAGCTTTGATGGTCGCTTTGACCCTAAGGCATTCCTTATTTGGTTAGCTGACATGGACCACTATTTTGAGTGGCATGAGATGTCAGAGACCCAACTAGTGCAGTTTGCCAAAATGAAGCTTGTGGGGCAAGCGCAAAGATGTATTGGACCAATAAAGAGCATAGAATTGAACGGGTGGGAGGAGTTCCCATTACCCAATGGAGCGAGATGAAAACTACGCTAAGAGAGAAGGACCTCCCTCTCTCTTATCGCCAGAAGCTCCTGGAACAATGATAATCTTTACGCCAAGGATCCATGCCTGTTACGGAATACATTGCAAAATTTGAAGAATTGGTCCTAATCACCCCCTCTAATACACAAACCTTCATTCATTAGCTCCGTCAAGCTTTCACACGCGCAACATGGTAATCCCATTATACCACAAGTGAATTTTCAGTGTCGACAAAATATTTATTTTGTAAAGGGATTTCCTTTTCTCTTGGTGCCGGAAATCGCATTCGTTTGTAAGCAAATGTGTGGTGAGAAGATCGAGTGCTTCAAGAAGTATTTCCTAAAGTGGCCCGCATGCATCGGACGGGTTCATTTCCATGGACTGATGTTACTCCACATGCAGTTGTTCTATGATGTGGTCTCCCCTTGGCATAGAGATCTGACAGATGAGGAGTTGCGTGCTGGCCAGGCTGATGGATCGATTGAAGAATGTGGTTCCCCAAGCTCAAGAAGAGGATTTTACGATGTGGCATGTGCATGGTTGGGGCCGCTTTTTTATCTGCTCATTCAATAGTATGATGCATGCTACATTCCATATTTCTTCCTTTCTGTTCCACCTGTGGAATTATAAAGCCTATCCTGTCCAAGGGTGACAGCCTTCGTATGGTTAATGGGAAGAGAGATAGTACTAACTATCAACAATTTGCAAAGAAAATCCCTTGTCCTTCCCAACATCTGTTTAATGTGTGTGGGAGATGTGGAATCGATCGATCACCTATTCATTCACTGCCCTTTTGCTCGAAAGGTGTGAGAGCACTTTTTGGATGCTTTTCATATCACTTGGGGATGTCGAAATCTATTGTGGACCTTCTGTGGGCTTGGCGCGAATGAGGGATGGGGAAAGTTAGGAAAGCAGTGTGGAGGCTACTTATTATGGCGATCCTTTGGTCTATTTGGGGGGATCATAATAGTCATTGCATTTGAAACAATAGCACCGAAATTTAATTGCAGTGTCTTGGGTTGGGCATCTTATGTAAAGGCAATCAAATTTGCCAATCTCTCCTCCTTTTTTAAGTAGTAGAGTCAGATTGTATTCTTTCGCGTTTTTTGGCATGTTAATTAATAAAATTCAGTTATCCTTTTAAAAAAATCTGCCAAGTAGAAACATAGAAATGACTTAATTACACATAAGATATCTCAAAGTATATACGAAAGAAATCCTCCAAATAATTGACCACATACAAGATCCATATCACCTTGAAAACTCTAAAGTCAACAAAATGCATGGGGGCCCACAAAATGGTCTGTGGGATCAGCATTGGACCCACATCTTCATCACACGTTTCTTATATCATCGCCACTCACATTAATATTTCCAACAGTTTGTATGTTTCGAGTATATAGATAAGACTGACTCTGCCAATAAATTTTTATAATGAAGCGATGGAACCAATGCAAATGTCACTTCCCACATATTGAATATGCTCGAAAAAAATACAACAACTATATTCAACGAACGAAGTGATTGAAAAGAGATTCATATTCAATTCTATGAGCACTCTCAAGATAAAACAATGTGATGTACCATGTGGGAGTCGAGCAACCCATGTTTGATTGGCTTTTTGGTTGGATCGTAGAAGCCGCTTTGATACACTTGGACCTCAGCAGCACTGCATATTTCCGATCCAGAAAGCATGGAAAATCGAATGCTTTTTCTGCAAAGATGACCATGAGGAGAAAAAAGTATCAAAGCATTATTTAGAAAACAAGGTGGTAAAAAAGAGGGGGAGCACTGATTGGGCATATTTGTGATGAGTAGATAGGTGGGGCCCTCCATTACAGTGATTAGGCTTTTTTTAATCTCAAATAAAAAAGGTGAGGCCCTCCGTTACATGATCTGGACTGTTGGATAGGTGCTACCCACCTGATTGCTCAAATGTCCCAACATCCAACCAATAGCTTCCAAACAGAAATTCAAAAAATGAAAATGGAAAAGGTGTCCCTATTCCGAGACCTAAAAATCCATCTATCCAACATTTTTTGCTGTCTGATCGTAACTGTTCTAGGGTCAAGCAAAATCAAAGGTGGCACATCTATTCAATAGCCTGGATTGATCAAAGTGATCCAATGGACAAAATCTACAGACCCAACGATTATCAACATCTAATCCGACGGAATTCTCAGCAACGGGAAATCATCCAAGGTGGGGCACAGATATACCAACAACGTTGATGTTCAAAGCGGGTCCTACCTAAAGAGAAGAAAAGAGAAAAAGGAATGAGATGATGGGAAATACGTACATCCTCTGTGGACCGACGTCTTCAATGAAGGGTTCCTTTGTGAATAACGGTTTCTCGTCTGTCATTGCTTGAAGAGGTCTCGGAAATTCCTTTTTGAAGAAGAGAGGGGATAGAGTTGGAGATTGTAAGACCGTAGAAAGGAGGAGGAGAATCGAGAAAAAACCTAGAACTCGAGCTTTAGGTGGGGTTTTAGCGTTCGAAAAGGGCGGGAGTTTTGCTCACGCACCGCTGACCGACGCTTCTTTTGTGAGAGCGAGACGGTAGAGGGGTTGCTTGCGACAGACATGGGCACAGGAATATGGCACGTGCAACGGACGTGGACAAAGGAAGCGTGCGCTATCGTAACGGACGCGGATTGCATCCTCCATCGCCTGTCTCCATCTGGGAACAGGCAGGAGCTTTGAGTGGCCATCGTGATGTATGGGTCTTATCCACACCGTCCATCCACTTTTTCGTATCATTTTGGTGTATAATGTCAAAAACGAGGCAGATCGAAGCTCAAGTAGACCACACCACAGGAAGCAGATTCTCACCGTTAAAACTTTCATAAGCCCCTCCGTGATGTTTATTTGTCATCCGACCCATTAATAAAGTTACGTGGACCAGAATGAAGAGAAAACTCAGGTATCAACTCCATCAAAAACTTATGTGGCCCCAAGAAGTTTTCAGTTATAAGAGTTTAATACCCGTTTTGTAGTCCACTTGAGCGTTATATCTGCCTCATTTTTGTTATTAAGGTGACTGGAGCTATATTTAATATATTTTTCTGTTATGTACAGAATGAAAATGTGATGATGTTGAATAATTGAAATATACCTACGTGTATTTTCATTAACACCTGTAATTTCGGGGCAAGAGTATTATGCTCAAGCTGCAAATTTGGGGGCGTTACAAAGATTTGTGAATAATCATTATCATGTATGGGGTCCCACATGCAATCATCATAGATAACGGCTCCCTTTTTTACCAATAGAAAAATGGATGACTTCTTTGGAAATTTTTAATTTCAATATTAAGCCCCTGTTACCCTTAAATGGACGGTGGGTTTGAGGCTACAAATAAAATGATAGTCATGATACTCACACTTTGGGATTGTCGATGTCCATGAAATCTGCTACAGACGCAACTCTTTTCGGCATTACATATGGAATGGGGGCATTTCTACTATTGAAAGTTGAAATCTCATTGCTATAGGTAATAGAAATAAGTGAAGTTGATGAAAGGGCGCGACAATATGCTCAATATGATCAGCTACATCTTATAGACAAAAAGTGCATGCACTCTCTAAGTCATTCACATAATGATCATAAAAGGATTACTCAAGCCTATAACAAGAGAGTTCACAAGAAAAGCTTTAAGGTAAGTGACATAGTAATGAAGCACATTCTACCACTGCACCTATCAAATCCCTTAGAAAAATTCAAACCCTTGTAGGATGGGTCATTAATCAACTGAAAAGATCATATGTAGGATGGGTCATTGATCACATGTCAAGGTACAAGTCGAGTCAAATGCTCTTATTCCCACGTCCGGGCATAAAATTTTGGATACATGCACATAAAAGACAACTCAAGGCATGTACAAAATGGTTTCATTACATTGCATTATTTTCTTTTACAGTGTGTAAACACCCCACGCAGGCTAACATTTTGAAAAGGCAAGGACAATTCATACCATGATTAATAACCCAAAACCCAAAACCTAATCCAAACCCTTCCCAAACCCAGAACCTCACAACCTAACTTAAAGCCCATTAGAGCCAGATCAGCATGAAATACACCCAGTTGAGCCAAGAAACACAAAAAGAAGAGCATCGAATGAACCAGTGCACCAAACGAGACCCACATGCTCGAGCCTGGCCCAGGGCGATAGTTTGACTACCACCGGCGGTACTCCGACTGCCGCCGCTCGCGGGGCCCATGTGTCCTCCGAGCAACAGTTGTCACAACGTCCAAAAGTCAACTTTCTTTTAGAATTACCCATCCAGTCGACCCTATTTACCCTTTTACCAACCCCAAAAGTCAATGGGAGCATGCCACGTGGCGTTCCTCTCTCCTCAACTACTCACAAACTGCCACATTAGCTTTTATCCTTTATAAACACTACAATTATCATAAAACCATTGGAGAAGGCTTTAAATAGCCCTCTCCTCTTCTCATTTTACACAACAACTTTCACTTTCCAAGTGAGAGGGAGAGAGAGAGGGAGAGAAGAAGAGAGTGAGAGTGAGGGTGAGGGAGAGCTCCTAAGCCTTAAATTTTAAATTTTTCTAGCCACCTCCTAGCCTCACCTCAACCATCTCAATCCCTAGGTCTAGCCCAGATTGATCATGGTGTAACCCGTGTCTTAACCCATTCAAGTTCAAAATAAAGATTTCTTTATATGCAAGCATTCATCATGACATCTATTCCCTTCTCAACCCCCTTGCTTCTCTAGATCTCTAGTGAATGTATGCTCTGTGACTTGTCGTATATTGGATCATGTCACATAAGAAATTTCTAGTAATTTATTCCACTTTTCTTTACCTTTTTTTCATGAGCATCATCACATCCGCCTCCTATACACATTGTTGGGCGTATGCTCTGTGGCTTGCCGAAATCACGGATCTTGTCGCATCAGAAACACATGTGTGCCTAATCCTACCTCGACCGCATCATTAATTTCTTGAGATTTATGTACCACACTAAGTAGAGACCGTACATTTGTACGAGCAGAGAGGGTGCCTAACACCTTCCCTCTTTGTAATCGAGGTCCTTTACTCGGAATCCCGGATCGTAGACCGAAAGTTAATCTAAGGTATGAGAGTCTTCGGATTTCTCTAACCTTACAAATTTTGCGGGTTCTAGCCGACTGCGGGATTCCGAGATTAATTGGCTAGTGGTGACTCCAACATTCACAAATCAACCTACTAATTCCCCACCTATCACACTAAAAATATTTAAATCAGCGTAGGCACCAATTTTTAGTGTTCACAGAATGGTGACTCCACTAGGGACTTTGGCTAGCTCTCACTAGCCGAGGCCCGACTCGAAGTGTGTGGTACTTTAATCTCAAGGGACATCATGAGTACATTCATTATTAAAAAAAAAATTTAAAAATCAGTATTTGGCTTACACTTGTCCAGGCATCAATCCAAGTTATGACTACTTGATCCCGAGCAGCCTTGGTGACCCAGGAAGAAGAGTCGACAACTCCGCCAGCTCCAGAAACACCAACGTCAGAACCAACACCCGTACCAATGCCAGCACCGACACCGATAACTCCAGCAGATTTTCCAGTCGCAACAGCCTTGAATGAGATGTCTCAGAGTTTCAAGGCACTACAGGAGTTGCTACTTTGCTTGGTACCAAGCACCATATCTAACACACAAGCAACACAGCCTAGTGTCCAAAATAGTTCAATCTCACAAACTCCTTTCGCTTTCTCCCTCATTCCTCCAACTAATCTCATTCTCCCTCCTTCAAAGGAGTCAGCACAGCCACACACAGCAACCAACAAACGGGAACAATCCTCCCACGCATCACTACTCAACACATCACAACAATCAAGTTACAACATAAGTTCCCCCTAACGGGAATCACAGACAATAACTGGCGGATGCCTATGAAGGGGGTCAGTTTCAAGTCCAACATACTCCCCCTAATGGAGACAACATTAAAATTGGCAGATACGCCGAGCGGGAGCCATTTTCGTACATCACACCCTCCCCCAAAAGAGAGTGGAGTTCAATTTCAGCTACCTCCTGCCACCAGGAGTCCATCTTCTTTCCAACAACCCCCCACTCTTGGAAATCAAAGGGTCGAAGAGCATAACCCTTATGAGGAGGAAGCAGCTCAAACCCTACAGTAAGGCGGAAGATATATGCAACCCCACAAATTTGAAATGGATGAAATGCAGGAGCAGCTGCAAATGGTACAAAATCAGTTGTAGAGGCAGTAAGGAGTGGATCTCTCATCCACTAAGTTCAGGGATTTGTGTCAATTTCCGGATACTCGGGTGCCTCTAAACTTCGAGGTACCAAAATTTAAAAGATACGACAGTAGCGGGTGCCCCACGGCGCATCTAAAAGCTTTTTGTGGAGAACTCAATACAATTTCAGGGAATGATGGAGCCTTGATATAACTTTTTCAGAAATCCCTCAAGGGCGATGCCCTAAACTGGTATACCTCATTGGACAGCCGTCAAATTATGACTTGGGAGAGGCTCTCCAAAGCATTCATTGACAAATTTTCCTATAATTTGAACATGACTCTGAGAAGAGCCGATCTTCCTGCCTTAAGACAAAAAAGAAACGAATCAATGTCAGCATATGTGGGACGATGGCGGGCCATGGCAGCCCGAATGAGAAGTCTCATCGCTGATGAGAAACAGATATCCATGATTGTCCATTCAGCAAATCTAAACATCTCAAGATACCTGATCTCATGCCCATATATAAACTTCAACCAGCTCATCCGAGCTAGAGAACAGGTAGAAGCCGGGATAAGAGCTGGAACCATTTCACAATGGCCACATCAAGCCCCCTCAACCAAAAGAAATAAAGTCTAGGGGAAACCCATGGGATATGTGAATGGAAATGCACTTCTCCCATGCAACGTACCACCGAAGTCAACAATATCATCACTAATACTCAGGGTAACTAGTACGCTCCGCCACCGAAACCACAGCAAAACAAGCAATACCAACCAGAGCAAAACCAATAGGGATATTAGGCACAACTGTCTCATCTGCGACCACAACAGCCTAAGGGAAATGCGCAAATCCATACAAGCAGGCCATGTTGGGCAGGAAGTTCACCCCACTCACACAAACGTACAGTCAGGTCCTGACAATGTTGATGCAAAGGCAACTCCTAACGCCACTCCAACCGCGACTTTCGCCAAATACCCTGCCACCGGGATACAATGAAAGTTAATATTACACATATCACTAGACTCCTGGTCATCTAACGAACTGTTGTTTTTCCTTGAAACACGCAGTCCAAGATCTGATCAAAAGTCAGAAAATCACGATCACCCCACTGGCCAGCAACATCACTCAGGCCAACATCCTTCGGAATCACTTGTCATCGCATCAAGCAAGACCCAACACATCTGGCACCTCCACTATTAACAGCATTGAGAAAGAGTGTCTCATATACTCCTCCCTACACCACTCTATATAAGCAATCATTCCCGATACAACAAATCAAATATGGGGATACCGACAGGCGCCTCCGCCTGAGCCACAGGTATTCCTTGAGGCAGCACTAATAGCACAACCCCTCATCCTTAAAACAACACTAACAACACCACCTATCATTCTCCAAAGGGCATCAACAACGCCACGAGGTCACATTCTCAGCCTCTCTCTCTTTAAGGGGCATGTCCAACCACATCCTTGTCATGTCCAAACAAATCGAATTCTGAACCCCTCATCCTTCTGATAGGCCTCCTTGGTCTAGCTCCGCTAACCTTACAAGGGGCACCCTCAGACAATCCCCAAGCTTCTTAATGCCTCACCAACTGGCAGGATCCCTCCTTAAAGTACACATCAAGAAGAGAAGGAAAATCAAACCGGGAAACCCCGCCAGGATTCAGTCACACTCAAATCATTAAGTCCACCACAAACAGTTCTGGTAACAACCACTCAGCCTCAAGAGCCGGTGATATATCTGCAAGGGAAGACGGTTCCCTCCTATAACACAAGGTAATCCAGTGACACTATCTAGAGTGCACTGAAGTGGGCAACAACAGTAAGTATTTCAGGAAAGACAACCAGAACCCAAAAGAAATTCGGAAAACTTTGTCAGGAACAACCCACAAAACTGATGTTGCCTACGACATAGTAGCTCAGCTCAAATCCATTCCTGCACAAATTTTCATCTGGGAATTCTTGTGTACGTACAGATTGCATCGAGAAATCTTTGCGAAAACTCTAAACGATATACATATCTCTCCTCACTTACCTCTTAAAATGGTAGAAAGCATGATCTGACAACTCCTCGCACCGTGAGCTATCACTTTCTTTGATGATGAATTGCCACCAGAAGGTCACAAACATGGGGCGCTCACTTAATATAGTCGTCTGTTATAGAAATTTTAAAGTACCACCCATACTGATTGATAACGGATCAAGCCTTAACGTTTGCGCTTTGAGCACGGCCGAACATTTGAAGATTGAACCATCTTCTTTTAGGCCCATCACCATGGGTGTCAGAGCCTTCGATAACTCCCAAAGGCAAGTAGAGGCAAAAATAGACATTGAGCTACAAATTGGACCAGACATGACTCTTGTCACATTTAAGATCATTGACATTCTTGCCTCAGTTAACCTTCTGTTGGGACAACCATGGCTCCATGCTGTTGGAGCTATCGTATCCACTCTCCATCAATGGGTTAAATTCTCTTTGGGAAATAGGAACATCTTAGTATTGGCCGAACCAGAAATCATTCTACCAGTGGCGGTCAATACCCCAGAAACTGACATTCCAGTGATTGACGTCCAGCATGTGGAGGGTGACATATCATATCATAGTTTTGAGTTTGAAATCGTGAACTCCATCGCCAACCCCTACCCACTCGTAATCGAATATGTCATCCCTCTTGCTGAACAGCTAATCCTGAAATACCATACTAAGTTCCATGAAAAAGGTATGGTAGTAAACCCAGCTCATGCAAATGTGCAAAGACAGATTAGGGTATCAACCAACATTGGAAGATCAGACCGCAAGTTAAAAAAGAGGCAACCGTTCAAATGTACACCCATCGAGTTTGTTAAAGCTGGAACAGTTTGGGGTGACGCGATGATCTCTCTTGAGGATCACCTCCAGTGGCTCAAACTAACAGAACATTCCATCCAGGAATTCATGTGGTCGTCAATACAATGGGATAAGATCCTCAGGGAATCAAAAGCACACGCAATGTCAGGGGAAGAACCCCCGGAACTATCATATGAAGCTAGGGGCACAGAGGCAGTGCCACCCATAGAGGACCCAGGAGTGCTCATTACAAGTCACTCAGGCAAGAGTAGTGTAACGTCTTGAAAAAATCAGAACAAAGACCTGAGAACCACCTTATGCAGAAATCACTAAGGACCAAATCCTTTAGAAATTAAGAGAGAATTAACTAGTGCTAAACTAAATTACCTGTGAAATTAGCACTAATTACTTTAAATATGAATAGTAAGACCCAAAACGAGTAAAACCGTTAACGCCGTATTACCTAAAAACCTAGGATCCATCTCAAAACCCAGTTGCTCTCAGGAGCACACCGAACTCCGTATCAGACCCGGACTGCGTGTCTAAAGTCCGATTACCATGAAACTATACGAATATGACCGCCTTACTGGACTTGACTACCATTTTAAAAATCAAATCCTAACAGTATCCAGAAACGCACAACTTGATCCTGGAGCGAAGTGTGTGAGAAACGTAAATACCTTTAGGAAATGAACTGAAACTTAAGTGAATTGAGTCATTTCACTTGTGAGCCGAATACGGTAGTATAGGACACTGTATTCGAGCTGTCGGCCTACACTAATCAGGTGACGAGCCCTTTGTAGTGACCTCGAGCATACTCTGAGACTGCGTTGAGGCGACGAGCCTTTCTGTAGCAACTAGAGTGTAAATTAGGCCTACATTGATCAGTTGATGAGCCCTTTGTAGTGACTTAGAACCGCAACTTCGTATAAGATTTACTAGGACTGAAGACCCTGGAATGGATCATTATTTGGGAATTAATATAAGGGAGGTACCTTAGCTTCTCAATCTTATTGTATGAAAAGGTCTAAATAAGAACTCGATAATCACGTTCATGCACTGCATTGCATGTGTCTTTGGCGTTGGAGTTGAGCACAGTGGAAGGTATGCATGTCGCGACCGTGAGATGAAGTCGCAGAGGGATTGCAGGTGAGGGCATACATCATTAATGTATATCATCCTTGCATTAACCAGAGTACTTAGGAATGCTTAATTGTATTACTTTATCATTACTGCGTGACTGAATTGATAATATGTTAACCTTTGCTTTATAGCTCCACTGAGCTGATCACTCACACCCACGTTCTAGGATGGTATTTTAAACACTAACCAGACTCTGTCTTAGCTGCAGGTGATGGTGATGCCTATGAGATGGAGCCAGACTTCGAGGATGACGAGGAGGCATTCTCCTACATACAGTTGTCAAGCGAGTTCATGTAAGCCGTGTTTTGATCGACAGGGATTATCGAGATTGTAAAAATACAACTAGTTGAACATTATACTGTATCATTTTGTAAATTTTGAAACTATACATGTAATCACTTAACCTGGTAATCTGATCACAGTCTAGGGACTTACCACCACTTATATGTTTTATATATGTATCACAGTCTTCCGCTTATGTAATTTAACTGTCTCTGGAGTATGATATAGTGTTTTGGTATAATCTCACTCATGTTTAACGCACTAACATGGACAACATTTAATCATCATTATCTATGTTGCATTAGTGATTATGCAACATAGATGCACACAAACGTACTTTGACGGTTACAAGTTGGTATCAGAGCCTGATTTGGATTAAACTGGACCTGGGTATGGTCACACGATGCACACAAACGTACTTTGATTTAGGAGGGAGCGACAAAACGTAGAAACGGACATAAGATTTCCAAATTCGTCAAACGGCCATATAGATCGAAATCGACCGTAGGAATTGGACCCGTAGGCCTCTGTGATTATGTGTAATGATCCCAACACCTTTTTAGACCGTTAATTGACAGGTTTAGATGAAGATCTAATCCATTCCAACCTCAAATGACCCGAAAAACATGAATGTACATGAGATAGGACCTGAAACGACTCGAACGGACTCCGGGGCCAAAATCGTACAAATCAGGGGGACCCAGTGTAACACCCTGAAAATTGGGGGTCGTGTATAAACTCAACTCCCGAGTTCCAGACCGTCACTTATGCAACAAAAATGGTTATGATTCAATGTTGTCTGATTTAAAGCATTCACATGAGTAAAAGTATACCAAAACTGCAATTCATACTTCAGATCCAGTGATAAAAGCAAGCGGAAGACTAAACAATGTATATATCACTGTATGGAAAAATAAAGTAATCTCATCTGTCTCCAAAGTATGACTACATCTCTGAGTCTCATGTACATATACATAACAAAAGAATAATGTTCAAAAAGGAAGTTCCACTGATGTCCCCTCGATCCAGGTAGCCTACGGGAAGCCGTCATGATACTGCATATACGAGAACTCATCCTGGTCCTCTTCAATCTCAGGCTCCACCTCCTGGATCTCGTCCTCACCTGCAACTACAACAGGGTCTGGTGGGTGTTGCAAACACCATCCCGTAACGTGGGAATGAGTGATCAACTCAGTGGAATCATAGAGCAAAGATTAGCATGTTCACAATTCAATCACGCGATAATAGTAAAGCAGTAAATCAGACAATCCTAATACTGTTGTTAATGCAAGATGATATGACGTGATGTATGCCCTCACCGACGATCACCCTCATGCGGCAACATCTTACGACCGCGGCATGCCACACTCCCTAGAGTGCTCCACATCTTCCAGGCACATGCAATGCTATGGTGATATGCTTTCCAAGTTGTTATTAGTCCATTCAAACAGCAGGATTGGGAAACTAAGGTACTTCCCTTGTATCAATCCCAACACAGATCCTGTCTAGGGTCATCACTCCTAGTAATCTCATACGATGTATATTTCGTAGGTCACTGCAAGGGCTGCCAGGGCTGTTGCTCGCACTCGTTGCACCGCTCCCCCATCACCTTATCAATACAGGCCTACTGTACTCTACTGCAACGGAAGGGTCGTCGCCTCCCGTGGACTCAGAATACGCTCGCGGTCACTACAAAGGGCTCGTCGCCTGATCAGTGTAGGCCGACAGCTAGAATATAGTGTCCCATACCACCATAATCTGCTCACTAGTCAAGGTGCTCACTGGTCACTACGGGGAGGTTTGTGGCCCCAGGGTAGGCCGACAGCTCGACCACGGTGTCCCATACCACCATGTCCGGCTCATGAGTCTTCGTAGATCAAGGTACCACGGTTAATAGGGTTTACAATGGTAAGTTCAGTACCCTAGGTTCAAGCAGTTATGACTTATACAAGGTGAACATACATCGGCCAGTCGGGTTACTTGACGGGCTCGACTAGCGCGATCGCATCTCGAATTGAACGACATGAAGTGCGTAAAACACTTCGCGTGGCCTAACCACTGCCGCCAACTCTTAACACGAATCACATTCATCGACGCGTCGTTCGTGGCTATGACCTGTCAGCCACGAATTCGCTCGGTTACCGACTGCCTGGACTAAGTCAAGTCCCACACATCTATGGAATTTCATTAACACTATATACCAAAGTATTGGAATTGAAATACATCATGTGAGCATGTTAGTACATGTTATAACATCCAACTTAAGCAATTCTTCAAGGCATACTTTCTATGCATATTCAACTTAAGCAAATCTTCAAGGCATACTTTCTATGCATGTAGTGCAATCATGCATACGGTAAGCATGTAGAAAATCATTTAGGTCAGCATTTAAATCATGAAATCAATCTCAAACTACTACATAACATCATTCAATACAATACATACTAGTACAAACATTTATACAAACACATACACTACACACTTAAGTCCACATATAGTATGTCGACCCAAAGTGCGCAACTTGGCGAATCTCTTCGCCAAACTGATTATGCAAGCATTCCTAACTCACTAATACGGCGACAAACCATGTCAATCACGTCAGCAAAATATGCATGTAGACCGTACTTCCTACATATGACTAAAATGCCCTAAATCTCATATTCTTCGTTAATTTACGAAACAGGAAACAGAGAGCATGTTGTACATGTCAAACGGTGATGCCGTCGATAATCTACTATTAAACGACATTGAAAGCGTTGTAAACCGTCAATCAAAGCGTCTAAAATCCTCACCTAGTCTCTTACGGTCGCGGGATTTTGAACGGAGCGTGTACGCTTCGTCTACGGCTGTAAGAGAACCTGATTTATGGATTACGTTAGCTAACATGCCCTGAATCTACGTAAACCCTAAATCAGCAAGTTTTTGGGGTTTTTCTATACCTGAAAAAGGGTAGAAATCACTAGCCAGGTGATTGGAATGAAGTGTTGAAGCAGCAACTGTCAGGGGTCGGAAGCGGGAAAAATCTCCTCTTCCCTTTCTCTCAAACTCTCTCTCTTTTTCTCTAGGGTTTGTGAAATTCGGATGGGAAGGAGAAATGAGGGTTTCAACCCCTTTTATAAGCTTGAAATTGCCGAAAATAGGCTCCGGGACGAAGTTTACTTGATGCCTATCCATTTCGGGGCTGTTTCGGTCCAAAAACTGCTTTTTGGTGGTCCCCTGGTCGATTGCGATCAGACTTAAGCTCATGGGTACCAGATGTACCTCGTATTAAGTTTTCAGTCTGACAGGGTTGGCAGATCGCACGTGGCGGACCAGTTTCAGTTCAGCGGTTACCGCACATAGATCAGGGCTGAAAGTCTCATGATAATAAATAGAAATTTTTCCTGATCCGAGGGTGTAATCTGGATGAATTCTGACGGTCAGAACGCTTAATACTGACGTGTTAAGTCGTGTGCCAGATTTGAATTTGAAATTCCAAATTCGTCCCTATTCGCGGTCGCTTCAGTCCGGGTTCAACGAAATACTCTATGATTATCGGTTTGACTTGATTTTCGAGATGATTGTCAAGTCCAGCTGGGCGGTTCTAACGGTCTAAGATAGGAGGTATCGGACCTTCGACGCGCGGTCTAAATCCAATACAAAAGTTTAATATGGTCCAGAGGACAAACCTGCTTAGAGTTTGATCCAAGGTTATAGAGTATTGTAGAGTTGTCTGTTCTACTCGATTTGGGTCTTGTAGAACGTATTTAAAGTGATCAGGGACTATTTCCCAGCTACTCTAGCGTTGCGCTAGCTAACTTACGCTTAACTTCCATGGAAATTATTTCTACGCGATTTCGGGTCAAATCGGTACTCGAACCCAAGTACGAATTTTTCACGGGCGTTACACCCAGAGTGGACCCCGCACGTTTCTGGCACCTCAGAGGGGGGATGGCATCGCCCAGGGGGCGAGTCATCGCCGGCACCTCCAGGGACCGGCGAGGCCTCACCTGTCGGGTGCCCCAGGCCTGTCGGGCCGACATAGGCCCGGCGGGCCAACGCTGGTGGGATGGTGTGGGGCCCATGAAATCACGTGAGGACCCTTATTTCACTCCCATTTTCTCCCCTCTCCCCTCTTTTACACCTCCAAGCTTCCCTTTTTCTCTTAAAACTCCATTTCCCCTCTCAAATCTTCCCTTCATTCTCATATTTCCTCTTGTTTCCTTCACTTCATACACCCCTCTGCCGTTTTCATCAAAAACCCCTCTTCTATCTCCCTCATTTCCTTTCATTTGAGTGCACAAACCTTCCTTTGTGCACTCAAAGTCCAACGACCCATCCTATTCCTTCACCTAATTCCACCTTCATGTCTCTTTTCGAGCTTGTGACGGCCATTTTCTCAATTTTCATGCTTCTTTCTCTCATGGGAAAGAAGAGGACTCCCACGGATGAAGTCGGGCCTAGTTGCCTTACTCAATCTTGAAGGCCAAGAAGCGCCACCGCAGATATGAGCATCGACTGAGAGATAAGGACAAAGCATGATCTTAATCCCCAGGCTCCCCTTGAAAGGGCTCTGTTGGCGGAGTTGTCTCATGAAATTTATGAGGGTCGTAGAGTCCTTTTTGAAGCACACGGTGTTTGAAGCCTTGCTTAGATTAACTCACATGCATCTTTTATCATGATCCATGTAATGTTGTATCTCTTGTATTGTGACAATTTTGGTGAATGAAATGTATGAAGTTCTTTAAGCTGTATGTGAATCTGTATAGTTGAGTTTGTGAGTATGATAAATCTGACCTGGGTTGCACCCTATGTTGTATATAGGGCATGTCACCTAAGGCCACACGAAGTACGGCACGTCACACTCCTGACAATGACTCGATTGATGAGTCCCCTCCCCTAAGTGATAGCCAGACGGACCCCAGTTTAGGCCCGACTCATGACATTATGTCGGATTCTCAGCCGGCCACTGGCCTCACTAATGGGCCGACGCCTGCGGCACTACCAGTTGTTCCACCGGTTCCTGAGCAGAACCGAGCGTCCACCTCGGCCCCTCACATGCCTCAGGCCGCTCCTCCTACTGATAGGTTGGAGAAAATGGTGTTATTAATGCAACAGCACCAGCTGCAGCACCAACACCAGCACCAGCAACTCTTGGGCACCCTCGGGGGATTCTTCGCTCAGAGCATGGGTGTGGCTCCACCTACTCCATTTGCACCCCCTGCTGGGAATATTGGTGCTAGTGGCCAGTTTGAGCGATTCCAGCGCTTGCAACCTCCTACTTTTGCGAGTACTCATCGACCCGAGGAGGCTGAGTATTGGCTTGATCTCATCTCTAAGATGCTAAAGCCGTTGCACTGCACTGAGGCAGAGCAGGTTGAGTTAGTCACCTTCATGTTCGAGAAGGAGGCTAGCTTATAGTTGGACAGTATTCTCCGCACTGTTGCGATCAGATATATATGGACATGGACAGCCTTTGAGACCTACTTTCACGAGAAGTACTATCCCCTCACTTATCGCCACGAGAAGGAGAGTGAGTTCTTTCGCCTCCTAAAAGGAGGGATGACAAAGGTGGAGTATGAGAATAGGTTTACGGAGCTGAGAAGGTATGCTCCGTTGATATTGGCTAAGGAGCCGATGCAAATGCGGTGATTTTCTGAGGGTCTGCGACCCGAGATCCACTTGAAGATGTGATGCGCTAGCATACTCAGCTATGCTGAGCTAGTGAGCATGTTTATGCGAGCTGAGCAGGATGGAGACAAGCAGTCCTGTATGCGAGCACCTATAGCTCCTAAGCAGCGAGCAGATCTTCCGAGCAGACCGGTCCTCGGTAAGAGGCCGTGTGCAGATTCACCGCCCAGGCTTATGACTCCCCTATTCCCGATAAGGTGGTCAAACGTGTGGAGTACCTACTGTAAGAGGTCAGGCCACGCAGAGATAAATTACTTCTCCAGGATAAGGAACAACGGGTTCTCACCGCCTCAGATGATCAACCGCCCGATGCCTCAGGTTATCTCTGCTCCACCTCTATTGTAACACCCGGTACTTTTCAGTACTCGGGTGTTACAATGTAACTTATCTTGGCATCATGTATTTGAACATTTAGTGTTGCTCAAGTCTAAATCTGACCACTAGGTGTAATAAAGATCTCTAGATCAACCTATGAACTCAATCATGCAACAAGCTAACCATCAAGAACAGTTGTCATCCACCGAGTAGACCATCTATCCGTTAGTCTTCAAGATAGAGCATTGAATCATTCATTTGGGGATCATGAAATTTTGTGATAATTTGGGTAACCATTAGGGGATACTACTAACATTAAAATATGTTTGAAGGGTAACCTGAATCATCTAACCATCCTTCGTAGGCTATGAAATGTCCTAATCATCCAAACAAATTCCCAAGGCTCTTTTAACCGTTAAGGTTCGTATTGAAATCAATCCATCCATTAGTTTAATAGGAATCAACACAAGAGGACCACAATTCCTTGATATGGCCCACCTGAGTTTCTGATTTTCCTCATCTTGGGCCATGTACCCATTGGACGGAGTAGATTTGTCAAATACACCATGTGGACCCCACCTTGTAAGTTGGTGTGCACCTTCTGCACGTGCACCAGAGCTGTGCATGTGGCTCTGACCACGCTGACCCGATAGAAATTCAAAATCAGCAAGTCTCTCCCGCCCGTCGATAGTTCAAACAGACCGTCCGTTTGACGGTATGAATGGCCATCTTTCCGAATACAGTAGACGGATCCAGACCGTCCATCTGATAGATTTGGTCCCACCGACCCTGACCATATTGATAATTGCGATTGAAAACCACCGACGCCACCCTTGTCAGCATCCAATCGAGCAACGTATAACGAAGGCGCTGATTAGGAGAGGAGATCCACGTCCTCAGGTGCGCTGGTGAATCTGACCGTTCGGAATGGTCGAATGCCACCCATGTGCGCAAGATAAATCCCCGTCAACCCTACTATTTCCAAAAGAAGCTCCCCTACTCGTCGGAAAGTGAAGGAAATTCTTTCCTCTTATAGTAAAACCCATCTCAGCCATCATACGTTATCTGCAAGCTTCGCTCGATCAATCTGGGATGTCCAAAATAAGGCAAGCAGATATTTTTCGTAGCAACCGAGAAAATAGCGAGATTTTGAAGCTGCGCCCCAATTGTTCTCTTTCAACGATTTTCCTTTATCAACAGCCCTCCTTGCACCGTTAAATGAATTCCATATTACTGTTAGAACCTATCAGGACCGTCCAAACGGTCCTGATCTTCAGATTAGCCACACAGTTGAAAGTTGCCATTTTCATCTTCCATCTTCCTCAAACTGACTGTGAGAACCACTCTCCGCTAAACGGGTCCCATCCAATGATTTGGACCGTTCATCATGTGGCCCACCGCATTAAATGTCTGTCAGGGACAATCAAGCGAACCCATGCACGAGATCTAACACATTAGGAGATCCTAGTGCCAGACCATTTGGATTAACTTTAGCAAATTCCACACTAATCCTTGTGATTAGCTGAGGAGATTTCTAGAAACGGAAAGGCCTATAAATAGCCTGATTTTAGGGCGAATCCCAAGGAGAATTAGAGAGAAAGAGAATGGGAGAGTCTGATCATCGTTTGGGCGGGTTACTGGTTGGGTAACAACTCGACTCGGCCCGAGTTGTTCTGATATCGGAAAGAGCAGAGAGAGAGAGAGAGGTGAGATTGAGAGGGAAGGAGAAGGAATAGAGAGAAAAGAGAGGAGATAGAAAGAGAGAAAGCAGAGGGCCTGTGAGATGAAGCAACTGTTGGAACGAGTTTCCAGCCGGCTGTCTCACCCCCAAATCAACATTCAGATTTGAATCCCGTCGAACCCGGAGCTTACTCATCACGTCCAGATCCGTCCAATGCCCAAGAACAATCTTTGATCAGGTAATCCCATTTGTTTAACCCTGTCATTATCAGATTCCACCCACCGGTCATCTGGTTTCACAGCCAACTCACTCGGTCACGAGTTGGTGACTCAGCCCCATTCTAGCTCTATTCCAATGAGAATGACCTATTTGCCTCCATGGAGATGGTCGACTTTCTTCCTGGAGCTAGGATTGGTGCTACTAGTCTAGCTCTGGTTCGCCAGATTCAGCAGTTTGTAGTGCCTTTGCATTGAGGCATTACTGAGTCAGCGACTCGAAACTAGTTTTGAATGAGAAGATCTGACTTAGTGGGACCATAGATACAAGTTCCCTATCAGCCTAAAATTCCAACTCGGGGCAACTGAGATCCACCCAATATGGGACTGGCCCGACCATCTAGCCCTCCGGGTCGACTCGATACCCATTGTCGAGCTAACTCGGTCAGTCTTCTAGCCGAGTCATGATGACTCCAACCAGTTGTGATTGATTTGAGAGACATTGGGTTCAAGGAACCTTTAACCCTATGGCTAACGAAACCCTGGGGTGAATTCAACTAGTTGTGAGTTGATAATCCCAACTGACTCAACTTAGCCGTACGTGACTCGCTGGAGTCTTGTAGCATCCTAATGAGGGCTGGTTACCACTGAAATCCTGAAGGATGATTACCTTCTATCAGTTTCAAATCAATTAAGTGAAGAAGATTTTAATCCACCCATAGCGAACTAGAATAATGTTTGATTTTCTTTGCTTTGATATAGGAAATCATAAACTCACCTTATAAGGAGGATCAAACCAAGGAGAACTTTCTTTCAAGGTGAGGAGCATCCCCTATAGCTTCTCCCTTTCACTATTTTTCATGTGGATTGAATCTCTAATGTATAGAATTTTAGAAAATTATTAATTCCTAGATATGTTAAATTTCATGAAATAATTGCGTTGTCTTATAAACTCCATGTTGCTTTTATATTTGTTTTCTTATGTTGAGAAAGGGAGGCTTTCATATTAGATTATCTGTGAATTGTGAGACATTCCCTTCATGACGGTCTATATTCTTTAATCTCTAATTTAGTTGGCATAATCTTGTGAATAGTTCTTGCAATATGGAAATGAGAATTTATTTACATGTAATGTACTTATGGATGGACTCTTAGTTACTGATGTGACTTCACTTGGAAATTTGCATGATACTTAGTGTACCCTCCTTTGAATGTAAAGAAATTATGAAACCAATATGGAACGCATAGTTAGATATTCCTTATTTGAAAGTTGATGATCTTTTCTATCATATCAAAAGTAATGTATCTATGTGTCATAGTGCATAACATCCACGCATGACATGTGAGCTTTTCCGAGTGTTCATCGTAAGCCACATCTGTTGAGTTGTGCAAGGTTCTATTACTTAAGTTCAACCATCAGGTTTGTGCACTTGTACACTTTCGGCCGCTCTTTCTTTACATGAGGCTTTTTCGGGATTAAACTCTCCTCGGGTGTACCCGGTGTATATTTTTAGGAGATATCCTTGGGCGCACTCACCTTCATGGCCTTTTCCAGGTAGTCAACCTATCACGGGCAGTCTGCATGGTCTTTTCTGGGTAGCTAGCTCTCCTTGGGCGTACCTATGAGTATTTTTCTAGGTGACTAGTTCGCCTTGGGCGACCCCTTTATTTTAACAGCTGAATGTGCTTCCCTAGATCTGTGATTTGAGCATACATTCATACTTTCATGAAAACGCATTGTTAGTGTATTGCCCTATGAATTATATATGAATTATTAACCCATTTTGGAATGATGTGTCATGGTTGAATCTATGAGGAAAATTCCCACTGAGTTTTCGTTCACCCATTATGTGGTTGCACCAAATAGATGCATGATTGATCACAGGTGAAGACCCTTATGACAGAATTTTGGGAACAGCTGTGGTGGATTATAGCGAGGAAGAGTTCTATGCGAACACAGTTGAGCCGTTGGAGCTCAACTAATGTTTAGGGATTTATACATTTTCATGTTTCAGACCTTGCGTTATATTTGAGTTGTAATAATAATTTCCCCTGCTGAGGGATTCCATTTTGTTTCCATCTGCATGTATTTAAACTTCCTTGTCGTTACTCTTGATATTCTAGTTTATAGGATAGTTGTCTTGTTTTACATCGTGAAACTTCCTAGTAATTAGCTGTAAAGCTGGTTACTTCATAGCGTAACCCTCGGGTTCTAGGACTCAAGCGACTGTCCTCGAGTTTTGAGAACCAGGGTGTTACATCTATGGACAACACCTGCACACTCCTCCTTTCGACCGTCGTCACCTCGCTTTAGGCCGCCTCAACGGCCTATGGTGCCACAGCCGAACCGTTCATAGAAGGCTCGGGTGCACTTCCTTACAGCTGAGGCATCCGAGGCATTAAATATAGCATCTATGGCTTTTGAAGTCATGGCTCATGTCCAAGGTACCCAGATCTTCTTATTGGTAGACACCGAGTCCACTACCTCTATCATATCATGTAAGACAGTCAAGTGACTGGGGTTGAACACTACTCCAACGAGGGGAGTGAGGTTCCTTACTGCTATAAGGACTTTTTTTGACGTTATCAGGTTTTGTGAGGGTTGCTCGATAGACTTAGGAAGTAGGACGGTACTAGTTGACCTGATTGTCGTCCCCCTGTTTTACTACAACGTTATTCTCGGTATGGACTGACTCACAAAGATGCGGGCAGAGATCGATTACGAGGCTAGGGTGGTGACAGCCCATGGACCTTAGGGCACGACTTTTACTTTCCCTGTGCAGGTCAGTCACCCTTCCTGTTTGAGTTGTTACGCTTCTCTATTGGAGAGTCTTGATGGTCCAACATTGGAGGACACGCCAACGGTTTAGGATTTTGGGGATGTGTTCCAGACAATTCCTGGACTACCTCCTCGGCACGAGATCGACTTTATTATCGACCTGGCGCCCGGTGCGACACCCATTTCGCTACTCAAGTATCGCATGACTCTGTGTGAGATGGAGGAGTTCAGAAAACAAATTGATGGTCTGTTAGATGTAGGCTTCATACGACTGAGTGTCCCTTTGGGGAGCCCCCGTGTTGTTCGTGAAGAAGAAAGAGGGTTCACTGCGACCATGTATTGATTATCGCAGGTTGAACCAGGTGATGGTGAAGAACAAGTATCCTTTGCCCAGGATAAATGATTTGTTTGATCAGTTAAAGGGGGCATGATACTTCTCGAAGATCGATCTGCAGTCAGGGTATCATCAGTTGCGCGTCAGGGATGAGGACGTGAAGAAGGCGGCCTTCAAGACCAGTTTTGGTCACTATGAGTTTCTCGTAATGTCGTTTGGCCTTATGAACGCACCGGCCGTGTTCATGGACCTGATGAACAGGGTGTTTCGGCCGTTTCTGTTCCGATTCGTCATCATGTTTATAGATGACATTCTAATATACTCTAAGAGTCGGGAAGGACATGAGGAACACCTGCGAGCAGTCTTGGGTACTCTGAAGAAGGACCAATTGTTCGCACAGCATAAGATGTGCGACTTCTGGAAAGAGGAAGTCAAGTTCCTGGGACATGTGCTGTCCAAGGAAGGGATAATAGTTGACCTAGCTAAGGTAGCCGAGGTTCAGGACTGGGAGTAGCCCGGTTTGGTTACTAAGGTGAGGAGTTTTCTGGGTCTAGCAGGGTACTACCGTCAGTTTATTAGGGACTTCTACAAGATTACCAGACCGCTATCTCAGTTGACACTGAAGGATTTGAAGTTCGCCTGGAATGAGAAGGCGGAAGCAACTTTCTAGGAGCTGAAGGATAAGTTAACGTCCGCCCCTGTACTAGTATTGTCAGAGCAAGGGGTTAAGTATACTATATACAGCGACGCGTCTTGCGTTGGTCTAGGTTGTGTCCTTATGCAGAAGGACAAAGTGATTGCTTAAGCCTCAAGACAGTTGAGTTAACACGAGGAGAACTACCCTACACACGACCTAAGGTTGGCAGTTGTCATTTTTACACTAAAGCTCTAGAGACATTACCTCTACAGAGAGGAGTTCGAGCTCTTTTACGACCACAAGAGCCTCAAATACATATTCACTCAGCAGGACCTTAATATGAGACAGCGGGGATGGATGGAAACCTTAAAGGACTTCAAGTTCAAGGTTTCCCACCATCTTGGTAGGGCCAACCTTGTGGTTGAAGCGTTGAGCCGCAAGAAGACCATAGAGTTTGTGGCTCCGCTGATGGTGGCAGAATGGGGTATGGTAGAGTTCGTACAAGATTTCAAACAGAAGGTCACCGTGAAGGAGTCGTTCGAGAGCGTCGCTCACGTTTGTGTGCGGCCACTTATTGATGATAGAATCATTGAGGCTTAGATAGACGATGGACGATTGCCTGAGCTTCGAGAGTAGGCTAGTGACGATGAGGACGCCGAGTGGAGAGTTCATAAGGATGGGGGCTTACTATTGAGGGTCAAATATTGCATATTAGACCCCAGTGATTACATGGATTTACCAGCATGATACTGTTTAATGGCTCGATTTAATCGTGTTTGTGATGCAGAGTGTATTTATGAGCTTGGATCGAAATAAGGTGCTAAAAGCTGAGATTTAACTCTCAGAATTCACCAAAGCAAGAGAAATACCCCAGGGGACCAAGATCGACGGATTCACATGCCAGAGATCCGAGAAAATTAAGAAACTGAAGCTCAAGTGGCCTGAAAGCTATATAGAATGCAATATCACCGGGTTCCCACCATCCATTTGCCTCAAGACTTCAAATATGGCCTGAAGACCTTAAATTAACTGTACACATCAATTTGAGCCATTGGATCCCTTCGGAAGAGGTTTAACGAACAGATCAGCCCCTTAAATCCTTAAGTGGGGTTCGCCTGATATCTGGATATGCTTAAATTTTGGTCTCAATCCTTAAAATGAGCTGACAAAACGGATGGGCGAAGTGGATTTCGCGAGACCATCGCAATGGACTCCACCTGAACAGTATGTGCGTAAAGCATATGTGCATTAGAGGCGCGCCGAACCGGATTGCTGGGTCCAAGTTGGTTTGATCAACTACCTTCAAAGAAAATAATGGAAGGTTCCGTTTTCAACAACGTTCGTATAGGGTCCGGGGTTGGTTGCAGTTATGGGTCCCACCCATTGTCCAAACGGGTAATCTGAACCGTCCATTTGTTCCCTGTGGTAGCCATAGTCCACGCCTAAGTGACAAAATTTAGATAGGACAAATTAATTAATTAATTCTTAACCATTCAAAAGCAGAATGGACGGTGGGTTTAAAATCACGTGGACCGCACCAAAACTCGACCAAAACTACTCCTTCCTAACTGAAATTTGGTCAGGAATCCAATGGACGGGGTGGATTTATCAAAAACATCAATGTGGGGCCCACCGAATAGGCCAACGCAAGTCCATGCGCAAGACAGTGTGCGAATGCTGCGGACCTACGTGGGGCATTCCGTGATCATGATCATGGTCAGATGGGTGATCCAGACCGTTCAATATCTTCCACAACCATAACCATGGAGTCCATATTGGTTTCTTGGACGTCTTTCGACCGAAAACTCTTTCCAAACGTAAGTGGAGTTGCATTATTTGTCGCTGAGCACGTGAAACTCCACCGACCGACTACGGCCACCGCCCATGACACTTATAAAAAAAGGGAGAGTAGGAGGCATTCGAGGGCAACGGGTTTGGACGTGAAGCAGCCGGATGGGAACGTGAGGGAGAGATAGGGAGTAGAGTTTTTTTTTCTTATTTTTGTTTAAGGGATTTAGTTTAATCATGTTGTTAGGCTAAACCTCTTAGCTAGGGCTAAGAGGTGAAGCTTGTAGTGTGATGGGAGTCGTTTTGATTATGCCTTTTGTTTAAGACCGAATTGACTTTGATTTTAGTTTAATTAAAGGAATGTTTTTAGTTTTTAATGTTGTGACTGAAATTACAATGGGTTTGCGATGGCTTTGAGGATGTTCCTTTCCTTTTCATGTTTATGACGTCAGGAAGCCCTGTTGTTCACCATAGTCTCCTGGGCATGGTCGGATGACGGTACCCTTCCTAACCTCATGCATTGTTTATTGGTTGGTAATTAGTTTAATTTTATTGTTTGCTTTGTCTCCTGAGCATGGTTTGGTGATGGAATCCATTCTAATTCATATACCTTTCATCTCTTTCAAATTATATCAAGTAAGTTCAGTTTAATTTCCATGATTCTTGATGCAGGCATAAGATTTCCCTGATCTCTACACGTGGATCCTCTGAATCCCTAGTTTCTTATCTCTGATTTCTCTTGAGTTTTAGATTAATCTCTCACCATTATTCATTAATTTTTATTCGATTTAGATTTCATCTTAGGCTAGTTCTATTCCTACCTAGTTTCAAATAAACGTACAGGTTCTAGTCCATTAGGATTCGACCTCGGTCTTACCAAGTTTATTACAACATCATAGCCCTGCACTTAGGGAGTGAAAACTTACGTTACCGCGGCCGCCTGTGCGTTCCAAATCTTCATGACTTAAGATAGGAGGTTCTTGAGGCTACACATAGTTCAAATTTGGTGATGCATCCTGGAAGCACGAAAATGTATCGAGATATGAAGAGATCGTACTGGTGGGACAATAAGAAGGCCCACATAGCAGATTATGTGTCCCGTTGTCTCATATGCTAGCAGGTCATGGCTGAACACCGCCGACCTCCTGGACTGCTTCAGCCCATGCCCATTGCTGAATGGAAGTGAGATTTCATTTCTATGGATTTCATCTCAAGGCTGCTGAAAATGAGGAAGGGACATGATTCCATTAGGTGGTTGTGGACCGATTGACGAAATCGGCCCATTTTCTGCCTATCAGAGTTTTGAACTCCGCAGACGAGCTGGCCAGGTTGTACATCAAGGAGATTGTGTGTCTATATGGAGTTCCTCTCGAAATCATGTCGGACCGAGACACATGATTCACATCTATCTTCTAACTCATATCCAGGAAGCAATGGGTGTGAAATTGAAGTTTATTACTGCATTCCACCCACAGACTGACGGGCAGATGGATCGGGTGAATCAGGTGTTGGAAGATATGCAGCGAGCTTATTTACTTAATTTCAAGGACAATTCGGATGACTGTCTCCCGTATGCAGAGTTTACTTATAGCAACAGTTTCCAGGCGAGTATTGGCATGACTCCCTATGAAGCCTTGTATGGGCGCCCCCGTCGAGCACTCTATTGATAGGTAGAGGTTGGTCAGAAGAGTCTGATTGGCCCAGAGTTGGTACAGGCGACCTCAGAGAAAATTGACCTTGTTTGGCATCGACTTCTGGTAGCACAAAGCAAGCAAAAGTGCTACGCCGATACAAGGCGGCGACCGCTAAAGTTCGAGGTCGGAGACCATGTATTCCTTAGGGTTTCCCCATGAAGGGAGTCCTTCAGTTTGGCAAGAAGGGAAAGCTTACACTGAGATTCATTGGCCCATTTCAGATACTTGATCGAGTGGGCGTGGTGGCATACCGTCTTGCTCTGCAGACACCACTTGCGGGCGTGCACAACGTATTTCATGTATCTATGCTAAAGAAATCGTTCCCAATCCTTCCTACATTATTAGATGGGAGCAAGTACAGTTGAGCGAGGACGATACATATGTACTGCGACCGACGCGGATCCTAAACAGGAATGAGTAGGTGTTGCGTAGCAAGGTTATCCTACTTGTGAAGGTACTGTGGACACACCACACTGAGGAAAAGGCTACTTGGGAAACTGAAGCCGAGGTCCGTAAGAACTACCTTCAGATTCTCGAGGAATATGAAAAGGTACTAATTTCGGAAATGAAAATTTTCTTTGAAGGGGGTAGATTGTAACGTCTCGAAAAAATCCGTACAAAGACCCAAGTACCACCTCAAGCAGAAATCACTAAGAACCAAATCTTTTAGAAATTAAGAGAGAATTAACTAGCGCTAAACTAAATTACCTATAAAATTAGCACTAATCACTTTAAATATGAATGGTAAGACCCAAAACGAGTATAACCGTTAACACTACATTACCTAAAAACTTAGGATCCATCTCAAAACTCAGTTGCTCTCAGGAGCACACCGAAACTCCGTATCGGACCTGGCCCGTGCGTCGAAAGCCAATTACTGCGAAACTATACGAATATGACCGCCTTACTGGACTTGACTACCATTTCAAAAATAAAGTCCTAACAGTATCCAGAAACGCATAACTTGAGCCCGGAGCGAAGTGTGTGAGAAACACAAATACCTTTAGGAAATGAAATGAAACTTAAGTGAATTGAGTCTTTTCACTATCGAGCCAAACATAAGGATTCAGACCGTCAGAATCTGACCCAATTACACCCTCAAATCAGGAAAAGTTTTCAACACATAATAGTCCACTTGTGGCCCTGATCGAGTATCGGTGACCGTTGAACTGAAACTGGTCCGCCACAGTCGATTTGTAAATCCGATCGGATCAAAAAATTAACTCGACCTAGATCTAATGTTAGGAGCTTAAGTCCAACTGCATGTAGAAAAGGGACCTCAAGAAGTACTCCGTTGGATCAGAACAGTCACTATTCGGTTATAACCTAAGTATACCATGACACTGGGGCCATTTCCATCAGTTCTGGGCCTATATAAGGACCTTAAACCCTCCATCTCTCATTCCATACGAATTTTGGAAAAACCCTAAGAGAGAGAGAAAAGAGAGAGGAAGTGAGAGAGAAGTTGGCGTTTGCTTCTTCGATCTTCCCTGACGCTCCACGTGCTTAACCACCACTACTGCATCGCTATTTTAGCAATTCTAATTCTGTACTTAGGTAAGAAATCCTAACCCTAACCTACTTTAGGGTTTCAAACAGTTTAAGTGATGAAATAGCTAATCTATTTCATGATATAGGTTATCGTTGTGCCATAAACAAAGGCTTATTGTTTAAACTGAGTTCGTTTCATGTCTACTGGCGAAAGGTGCGGACTATAAATGTTTAAGTTATGGTTTTCAAGGCTTTCAATGTTAGTTAATGATTTATGATTGACTTGATTGCTACTACACATACTTAGATACGATGTTTCCGCGTATTGCACTTATATATGAACTATGTTAAAATATATGCATTCTATACGTTTGTTGAAATTTCTGAATGGGTATGAAATTTAGATTCATCCTTGCCATGATTATTCGTTGTGAATATATGATTGTTGTATACGTGACAACTCCTTGGTGAAAGGATTTGCCCTAATACATGTTTTGACCAACATACGTCATGTATGTTGAAGTGTGTAGTCTAAGTGTTTGTAAAAATGTTTGAATGAGTATGGAATTATAATTTATGTTTGCCATGTTTATTGACTGAGGATACATGATTGTTGTATGCGTGGCAAGTCCTTAGTGAAAGGTTTTGCTTTAATATGTGTTTTTACTAATTTACTATATGTATGTAATATGTGTGGGCTAGGTGTTTGATAAAGTGCTTGAATGAGAAAATGCTTGGTGGAATGTATTTAACGAGGGTGTTAAGATAGAATTCTCAACTCCTTTATACATAGTTACAGTTTTCTTTATATAGCCTATCTTACTACTATGTGAGTTAAGGATGAAATGCTTATGTATGGTAACATGTGTAGTATGCGTTTTATCGAATTGCTCAAGTAAGATTTATAATTTATTTTTGTTGTCATATGTTGTACTTGACTATCACATGTGAAATGAATTATTTTGGAGTGCATTTGGAACTATGGTATAGTCCAGACAATCAGTAATAGGCCTTTATTTGGTGGCTGAGGTTGTCTCATCACACCGGACGTGTTCGATGAATCCAAGCCGTACTTGGGTTGTCGATAGTGATTAGGTCACACGGAGTGCTTACGCACTTTATGTCGGTCGATGTGCGCTCGTACCAGTCGAGCTCGTCAAGTAACCCAATTGGCCCGATATATGTTCACCATGTATGGACGCTACTTCTTGAATGTCAGGTACCAAACTCACCAGTGAAAAGCCCGTTTAACCTTGGTACCTCTGTCCGCTAAGACTCATGAGTTGGACATGGTGGTATGGGACACCGTGGTCGAGCTGTCGGCCTACACTGGGGCGACGAGCCTCCCCGTAGTGACCAGTGAGTAACTGTAAGACCCGTATCTTGGTCCGTACCTTTTCGTACACTTCCGCGGTCTTACCGGTCGAATTCCGGCAACCTTTGACCCTTAATCGATATCGACGCGCGACCCTGATTCATATGCGGACAACCCGAGTCGACTCAACCCGAGATCAATACCATAGCGACCGCACCGTCGTTGCGGTTCCGATACAGCGACTCGCACGCCGAGGCGATACCCTGGTTAGGAGATATGAGCCAACTTTCGGTGGGAGAAAACACCGCGCGTTTCAAAAATCAAGAGAATCTCTACGATGTGTCACATCAATCACATCAATCCCATCAATCAATCACCCATCAATCCATCACATGTCAAGTACACATCACTTCCATCTCTTTTACCAAGCAACCACAAAAGTCTTCACCACCCATACCTCTCTTACACAAAAAGCCACAAAAGTCTTCACCACCCATACCTCTCTTACACAAAAAGCCACAAAAGTCTTCACCACCCATACCTCTCTTACACAAAAGCCACAAAAGTCAAGTTTTTCTTACGCAACCATCACTCACCCATCCATCCATCACTCTCTCTCTCTCCCTTTACATCACTCTCTCTCTTTCTCTCTTTCTCATTTCAAAAATTCCAAAGCAACAAGGGTCCATACGTATGGAATTTCTCCAAATTCCCAAGCTCTAAGTGGCCCACCTTCCTACCCCAAAATCTTCCATCTCAACCCTCCATTCTTCATCTTAACCATTAAAGTTGAAGCTAAGGTGCCAAGGAACCCCTAGGAGCGAGAAGATCGGACGGTGGGTGCCTCTATAGGGTAGATTTACTTGTTTCTATGGTGGACCAAGTGAGGCCCACCGATCAATGGTGTGGATCTCACTTGGGACCCTTATTTCTGGCCAATGGACCACTTGGATCATCATGATCATTCCATGATGGGGCCATTCTCCATGGACCCCATCATGATGTTTATTTTCATTTAGAAAGGTCATCTAGACCGTCCATATCGGTGGAGAATGGATCTCCACCGTTGATTTACATTTTCAATGGTCTCATGTGCAAGGAACTCATTTATTGTATAATTTTCTTGTAAGGGAGGGCCCATAATGTCGGGGTCCCTCCATCACAAACCGTGTCCCACTCTCCATGTCTCTCTCTCTCTCTCTTTTATTTTATTTTATTTTATTTTATTTTATTTTTATTACAATAGGATGGTGTGGCCCACTTGAATGGATCCCACTTTGAGATATTTTATTTTATTCAAGTGGGGCCCACCTTGGCCATTACTCCCATGCCACCCATCAGTGGGGGGCCCACCATTTTCAAAAAAAAAAATTATAATACACCGTCCAGCGTCTGGGACGCTGGACGTTTTTAAGGAAAGAAGAAAAAAGAAGAAAGAAGGAAAGGGGGTTTTTTTTTTGGTGGCCCACTTGCACAGGCCCCACCTTGATGTTTATGATCAATCCAAGCCGTCCATCCTCTTACCCACGGTATTTTAGCCATTGGGTAGAAGTTTGGAGCTGATCCAATCACCTGGTGGGCCATAGCGTCAAAGGTCGCACCCTCACCATTCAAACATCATTTTCTTAATTTATTTCACTTCCAAGCATCAAAAAATTCAAACTCTAGACTCATTGGGACGGCCTCGAGCCACTGATCGCAATGACCGGGTCGAATTTCGGCGCAGCGGGCCGCACGTGCAAAAATCCCCAAAAAAATATCTTTTCTCCAAAAATTGCAAGAGGCATTGCCTCTTGCTTCTGACAACCACTGCACCCAGCAGCGTACTGGCGTGCAGGCGGGCGGGCGTCCAGCGACCGACCCACGGCCTCCAGCTGTGGGCCCCACCTGATGTTTATGTGCAATCTAAACCATCCATGGAGTGGGTCCCATCCTCAGGTGGGCCCCCTCCAAATCTCGGACCAATCCAAAACTCAGGTGGCCCACACCACTTGAAATAGTGGATGTAGAAGTCTACCCTTGAAATTTTGTTTGGGGCCCATAGAAGCATTGGATCAAGCTGAAATTTTTGTTTTCCCTCCACCGAGGTCCGAGAGGCCTTATGAATGGCTCAGATGGCATTTGGGCATCAGGGTGGGCCACATCCGTGGATCCCACCATTAATGTATGTGTTTTTATACACCGTCCACAGCCGTAGACGGTGGACTCCCACCATGATATATATGTTATACTCCACCGTCCAGCGGACGGTGGGGCCCTCTTGTGGTATATATGCCCTATTCGCACTGTCCACTGGACAGTGGGACCCACTATGATACATGTGATGCATCCGAACCGTCAATCCATTTGAATTGTTTAAGGCCTTTGGGTTAAGCCCTTTTGGACTATTTAAGGCCTATGGGCTAGGCCCATTTGCTTTGAAAAAGGTCTATGGGTTTAGGCCCACTTGTATGTCTCAAGTCCATGGGACTAGGCCCATTTGATGTACTTCAAGGCCCATGTAATTGGACCCTTTTGTTGAAACTTAAAGCCCATGGGAGTAGGTCATTTGATATATGTAAGGCCTAGGGGTTTAGGCCCATTGAACTCATGATTAGGTCTATGGGTTGAGGCCCACTTGATCTACATGTGGGGCCCAATTGGTGTAGTCCATTTGTTGCATATGAAAGCAATGAGTTTAAGCCCATTTGAAAAAATCTAAGGCCCACGGGTTTTGACCCATTGCAATGCACATAAGACCCATTGGTGTGGCCCATTTACGTGGCCCATCTGATAATTAAAAGGCCCATAAGATATGGCCCATTTGATATATATGTAAGGCCCAATGGGATGAGCCTACGGTCCATTGCAATGTGTAATTCCCATACAGTCTATCTAGCGCTGTTTACAAAGATCGTGCCTGGGAAGCAATGTTGGTTTGACGTCCACATTGCGAGTGTAATGTTGGTTGAATGTCCACATTACGACTCTCCTTAGGGCCCATTACTGGGCCGTACTTATCGTGTATAGGCCGTCCAGGTCCATCTGCATTGTAAGATAGTTCATTTTATTATAACATGTTAGTACAGTTCCATGATTCATGATCATACGCATCATATGTATGCTTGACGTGAGAGTTGTCTGATCATAGCATTTGCCTTCGGGCAGGTTGTTTATGGGCTCCTGGTTAGGTGGTGTTGCCCTACATGAGCGCACGATATACGCAGGATTGGTTGCATGACTGGATAGCGTGATTCATGCATTCCACATTTGTGTGACATGATTATTGTACGCCCTAGCGACATCAGGGCCGTAGCCTCCACAGACGCATCGTGGTTGGCAGGATTGGATACCGAAAATCTTGTTCTACATGGGGTACTATAGATATCCCTGGGTGAAAGTCCCTAAACCCTTATGGTACCAAGAGGTTGCTCCAACGTCTAGACCGAGTGGGTAGATGAGCGTTGAGTGCCGACTACCAGACGGTTACTCTCTCCACTGTGTCGTGGTCGGTTGGAAGGGGGTGCGGCCTTACCCGCCCGAGTGTAGGGGGCAATGCTAGGCTGAGTTTGACCAGCTCGAGGAATGGGTCCGCTATCGATGAGTCGCGCCCGATATTGGCAGACGGATAGTGAGGTCTCTTCCATTTACCTTATTGCGCGCGATGTGGCGGCAATCTGGTTTAGAGTGTACTAGACCCCGGTGATATTCCATATTAAGCCGTATTGATGTGTGGACATAGATGAGGACCTGTATGCTTGAGTTACATTGTACATCGCATGGCCTTGGGGTGGCCGATACATTCATGTATGGCATTGTATAGCCTTGGTACAGCTCATGATATCATGGTTCCATTTGCATATTCCGTATCACTTTGACATTGCATGTACATATTACTACCTTACGCACACACTTTCACCACCCTCTAAGCTTTCTGTAAGCTTATGCACGACCGTTGCATGCAGGTGACGTTGGATCGCAGCAGCGCTGAGGCAGGAATACGTTGCTGAGCATTTTGGAGTTTTTGTACTTTGCCATTGTATTTCCCTTTATGCTCATTGTACTTGTAAAGTTTTTGTACTTTTTGCTGTTCATCTCTGTCGCAGCAGAAGCAATCAGATGCGTTCTCAGCCAACACAACGATACAGGAAGAAAGGAGCAAGCGATCTACCATCTTAACCGACGGTTCACGAGCTACGAAGCCAAATACTCTAGCTTAGAAAAAATGTGTCTCACCTTGGTCAGGATGAAACAACGATTACGACAATGCATGATCACTCACCCAATCCTTCTACTCGCTCGCATGGACCCGTTAAAGTACTTGTTCAAGAAACTGACACTAACGGGGAGAATCGTAAAATGGCAACTATTGCTTTCCGAGTTCGACATCACATATGTCACTAAGAAAGTGAACAAGGGGCAAGCACTGGCCGACCACTTAACAACACACTCTTTGCCTGATTACCAACCATTGAAGACCTTCTTCCCTAACGAGGACATCCTTCTGATAGAAGAAGAATAACAAAGAAAGGTAGGAGAGTGGACACTCTTCTTCGACGGAGATGCGAATTTAAAAGGAAATGGGGTAGGAGCAATACTCTACCCCCCCAACGACGTCCCAATTCTCATTTTTCAGTGATTGGTGTTCCAATGCACCAACAACGTGGCTGAGTATGAAGCATATATCGCTAGTCTAAGAGAAGTCATAATCCTCACCGTGAAGAATTTACGGGTCTTCGGAGACTCACAACTCATCATCAATCAAACGAATGACAACTGGAAGACCAATGATGAAAATGTGATCTCGTATCACGTTTATCTGGAGAATATGACTGAGGAATTTAAAGAGGTTACATTCTCTTAGATGCCCCGAGCTAATAACCAATTTGCGGATGCTCTGGCTACCCTTGCCTTGATGCTAGAAATCATAAAAGAGTAGCTGAATCGGAACTCACTGTCGAACTCCAGGAAGAACCCACGTTCTGCCTACAGATCGATGAAGCCGAAACCTCTCCGTACGATCAGCCGTGGTACATAAACATCAAAAAATATCTCGAGCATCAAAAGTACCCAAAAAGAGCGACGTCAACCAATCATCACACTATCCCGCAGCTAGCGGCCCAATTCACAATCATTGGGGGCATCCTCTACAAGTGATCTTTCAATCAAGTCCTTCTCCATTGCGTGGATGAAACAGAAGCAACTCAGATAATGTAAAAAATTCATGAAGGACTATGCGGCCTACACATGAACGTATATATGATGGCAAAGAAGATCTTATGGCTCGATTACTATTGGTTAACGATGGAGACAAATTGCTGCAACCACATCAGGAAATGATTCAAGTGTCAGGAACATGTGAACCAGATCCATATGCCTACTTTTGAACTCTACAACCTAAGGACACTATGGCCCTTCTCTAATGAGTACTTGACATCATTGGCAAGGTTAACCCTAAAGCTTCAAACAGATATGAGTATATCCTGGTGGCGTTAGACTAGTTCACCAAGTGGATAGGGGCAGCATCCTACGCCACCATCGCAACATCTCACGTACTCAAGTTTATGAAGAACAACATCATCAACCGGTACAAAATTCCTCATGCCATCATCACAGACAACGGGACTGCATTCGTCAATAAAAGGAATGGCGATTTCCTCGACAAATTCAAAATTCAACGTCATCGGCCAAGCCCCTACCGTTCTCAAATGAATGGTGGGGTCGAAGGTGTAAACAAAACTATCATCCGCATATTGGGGGAAATGGTCAAGACATATCGCGACTAGTCGAAAATGCTTCTACACGCCCTCTGGGCTTATCGGATGTCTGTACGGTCTGCTACAGGCGCAACTCCATACAAACTCGGATATGGAATGGAAAAAGTATTGCCAGTTAAGATCAAAATCACATCACTTCGAATATTGCTGGAAAACGAAGTTAAGGAAGGTGAGTGGCAGCAAGCAAGATACGATCAACAGCATCTGAAAAACGAAAAGCACATGCATGCGCTAAGTCACTCCAATGCTACCAAAGAAGGATCGCATGGGCTTACAATAATAGGGTCCGAAAAAGAAGTTTCAAAATCGGTGACATGGTCATGAAGCGTATCTTATCGCCGCACTTGCCAGATCCTAGAGGAAAGTTCAAACCCTCATGGACGGACCGCTGATCATTCGCGAGGTACTTCCAGGAGGTGCCCTTCGGCTCACCAATATGAGAGGAGAAGATCTTCTAGAGCCCATCAACGCCTACAACATGAAGATCTATCACAGGTAACCATACCTAACCCTGTCAATGATTACAATCGCAAAGGTGTACTCATCACTTCCCTCAACAAAAAAAAAAACACAAAAACAAAAAAGAAACAAAGAAAAAGAAAGAAGCAAAAGATAGAAAATCCCAAAAAGAAGACAAAAAGGGAGAAGAAAATAAGATCATCATCCCCAAATAACCCAACCAGCAGCTTACGATTGTGATCAGAGACAAGGACATGAGGGTAACCATTCGGTCGACAATGAAGGAAACCTCTCCATCTCTTTCAGTACTTCGAACAAAAAAAAAAAACAAAATTACAAAAAAAGGAGAGAGAAACATGCCTAAACAGAAAGTGCGAGTTGAAAACACGAAAGGGCGGCTCGAGTGAAAATGATGGGCATATAGCGACCTTGGTGAAAATTCGAAAGGGCACCAAGGGTAAAAATAGCACAATTGCCAAGGGGCAAACAAGATAAAAAACCCGAGACGTAGTGAAATTTTGAAAGGACGCTACGGGCAAAAATAACAAGAAAGCCAGTCATGGTGAAAACCCGAAAGGACGCTATGGGCAAAAATGACTAATAAATAAAAATAATATATATAAGTGCAGGTACAGAAGAAGACGAAATCACTGGCATAATAAAGAGATGTAAAGAAGGGACCAATTTCCGATCAGTATTCTATTAGACTGCTAAAATCCAAAGGACACGGTCCTGGACATTATCAAAGAACCAGAATCTCTAGTACACGACCCAGACTACTGCAAGCAATGTGGGCTGAGCCCAATATCTGATCCCAATCATCCAAAGCACAAATCCAAACCTGAGCTGACATTCACAAGTTTTGGCGCACACAAAATCATTCTTTCTTATTAAAAGTCTTTTACATCACTTTTCTTTTCTTTACTTGCAAAAAAAATAAAAAAATAAAAAATAAAAAGTACATATCCATCCATACAAGACAAGCAGCTGGTCAAAATCAGGGATTCCAGGTAAGCTCCTATCCCTCATGCATCAACAATCTCTGCTTGAGTCACTCTACCTCCATGTGCAGGAAGAAGACCTCATCCCTCTCCAAGTAATACGGAGCAAGCATGCCCTCATCATACCGCCTCCCCATTGCCAGCCGGTGGGCTAATCCTCATAGGAATGACGAAGAACAATAATCTCAGATATAAGATGGCCATGCGTCACAAGTAGAAATGATGGATCAATGAACGGTCATTCCTTGAAAGCCTCCAACAAATCGTCGACACATGAGGAGGAAGAAGCAGTATGGGCAACCATGTCTCGATCATCGGCCTCCTCCGCCTAGTGCCAACGAGGGACCTGACGATAAAGCGACTGCTCTGCCACCAATCGCTGGTATGGTACTGTCGCCAAGGGTGGAGCCCAAGACTCGAACTCCAGAGTCGCTGCATTTAAAGAAACCTGCCTGGAAATCCAAACTTGTCAATACAGAGCAATCAAGCTAGAAGAAAGAGGAGTATGTCCAAATCCAGAAAAAGCAAAGCTGTGAACATCCTACCAGAGAAAATGAGTAGGATGATAAGAGCAGTGTCCTCGGAGGCTTAGCAACAACAGAGAAGTGCAAGTTGCGCTACAGATTAAAGGAATTCGGCAGAGCCATGGAGCCTTCCAGTCCCAGCTAATCTCCCATCCTCAGAGCTGAGAGAGCATGCGATGGTAAAGTCACCCAGTGGCCTCTGCACCAAGGGGAAGGCCATGAAGCAATAGAGACAGTACGTCGTCACGACGGGAGTCAGGCCACAAAAAGCAGAGGGGTCATATAAAGGTCCTCCCACAGCCATACCTGGAGAAAGGCACGAGTAGAGTTCAAGTTACAGGCAGGTAACAAAGCAGAAGAAAGGAAAGAGGATAAGAGAAAAAAAATACCTGGAGGAATGAGCAGCAACCCTGAAGGATAGGAGTATGACCAAGAGAGCACTCGGTTTGAAACGGCTCAAACGAAGGAATATAAGGCTCCCGAATAAGTGGAAGACCGGACAGGCACATAAACTCCTTTAAAGACGGGCCTAGCTTCAAGTCATTGAAGGAAAACAGGTTCAACACTGAAACCCAATCATATGACGCTGCGCTCAACAACCGCCAGTCTAGGTGAACTCTATGGAAATGAAGAACCTCCCGGAAGCCCAAGGAGTCCAGCTCAAAAATCTTGGACTCAGTCAAGCTCTTAATCCACATATGCAACCGTTCAGAAAATGTGCCGCGTGGCTATAACCGGCAAGTCCAGACAGGCATACCCTTTACAATCTGAAACCCGGGATCAATAGGCGAATCGTCAGAAATGGGCATGCCCTCATCCAACAGATCTATCTCACGGTGCTGAAAAAATTCCGACCCACCCATCGTATCTTGAAGAGCACCCTGGAAAGCCGCAATAGGTGGGCTCGAACCTCCAATGACTGCCACATCAAGGGCATCCTGAAAAGTATATGCCCTAGGAGGTGCAACACCTATAGTACCGCAGTAGTTGACTGGATCGGTACCCTGACCCCTGACAACAATAGCCTGTCCCATCACTGCCTCGAAATCTGCACTGAATATCTGACCTAAGCCAGTTGTAGGAAGTTCATCCACCAAATTCAAACCTCTCAAACCACCAAGGTGAGGGTTGCCACCCATTTGGATCCGATCCACCCCATTCGCATCACTCGAATCCATCAAAACGACATCTATCCAAACATGACCCACCCAGATTGACACCATCCACACCATCCAAGGGACTAACTATCCCAACATCCATAAATACCCGATGACCCACCTAGCATGGAACCATCAAACACGTCCAAACCACCAAACCATCCAACCACATCCCATCTCCACCTTAATGGTGGTGAAAGCAATGCAATAAATAACATTAACTTCCTCAAAAGGACCCATTACTCCACCATTAATCTCCATCAACCCACCCTTACCTACCAAGCCATCATGAATAACTTCACTAACCCTTCCATCATTGATGTTGTACCCACTAACATCCTCTCCACAGCCAGCCATAACAAAGACAAGAGAGAGTAAAGATCAAAGAAGAGAAGAAGACAAAGAATGGGGATGAAAGGAAGAAGAAAAGGGACAAAGAGAATGATCAGGTAATCTGGGCGAGAAAGGAATAACCAAAAAAAGGGCTGAGAAATGGACAGAGAAGAGGGGCGTTTGCTAGAAGTAAAGATGAATGATGCTGGTAGTCCAATTACCACTAGCTGTAATCCAAGTACTGCCTGTAGGCTCTGACCTCTCTGCATCACTACCATACCTGATAGGATAGTCTGGAGAAAAAAATGTCTACGGTAGCAGTCTAACTACCGCTGGCGGTAGTCAAACTACTGCCCGAACCCACTTTCAAATGAAATAAAGGGTGGGGCCCACTTCAGAGACCTTGAAACGTTAATCTTCTACCAGCGACTCAGTTGGGATCACAGAAATACTTAAAAAACAGTCTGGAAAGTAACATCAGGCAACAAAAAGTGTTATATATACAGAAAATTATACAGCTGGTAATACATGATCATATGACACAATGGAGCAAATCATCATCGGGTATATAATCGTCCATATCCTTCGGATGAACATGCAGGTCCAGAAATCCTCCTCCGATAAAACAAGCACCGCCACCTAGAGCATAAGTTGGTTGTAAGATAGGGCTGATATCATACTGTTCATACCATGAGCTGTTCTCCCTCGCTAGGTCAATAAAGGTGGCATCAAAACCCTCCAAAGCAGCAGTCAACTCTTGCTCTGGCACCGACCTACAAATAGATGAGCAAGATGGTGGCCTAAGAGGAACCAACAGACTGTCAGAAGATCCTCTCTCTAAGATAGTACTTTATTTCACGAGGATCTTCTAAGATGCGGCACCGTCGAGAAGCCTGAAAAGCCTCCTGAGCTACAGGAGCAAGCGCTGCATTCAATCGAAGATACGGCCTGGTACGGAACTGCAGAAGACAAAGGATCAGAAATAAAAGGCAAACAGAAATCAAACAGTATGGAACAACACAGGGCAGGGCAGTTACTTACATCATTAGGGACCAAGGCATCGATATTCGACCTCTAGGCATGATCGAAAAACATGCGCGTACGATTGCAGTTATCCTCGTACCAGAGTATCGTACGCCGAAAAGGAGGTGAAAGGCCTATCAAAGTAGGTGCCAGGTAGGAAAAATGGTAAAAAAAGCACACCTGCATGTGACCGCAGTAAAAAATCAGTTCCAATCATTCCAAAGCAGAAGGGCACAAAGAAGCAGATTCAAAAGATACCTCGATGACTGGATGGAAACTAGTTAAAGAGGCTGGCTTTGTCCAACCCTTCATACAAGTGGGCAAGAAGGGCCGCATTCCACTTGTATGGCGTGGGGAAAGTGATGTTAGCCACAAGCATCAACAAACAGGAACTCACCAACTCGTTCTCGTGGAAGAAAATCATTGCCCCCATGGTGTATAATATCAAGGCCCGGGCCTTAATAATGGTCGTAGCCTCGGTCTCAGGAATGCGTCGAGCAAAGTTTGAGGATAGCCAAAACAGCCTGAACCGATGGCTAGAGAAGTCTGAGGAGTCTTGCATCATCCCTAGCAAACTCATCCAATCATCGTTAGAAGGTATCGGAAGATCCTCCTCAAATGGAATAGATCCCCCGTCATACCGAGGACCCAACTGCATGTAAATGTCGTATGGGGTGATCCCTCACTCTTCAAAGGGAAGATGGAAAGTATGAGTCTCAGCATGTCGTCGCTCCATTAAAGCGGATAAAAGAGACATGTTTGTCTTGCTCAGACGAACCAGAAACAGACTGGCAAAAGGAGTGCACTCCAGTACATCAAAGAAAAGAAGTTGAGGATCTTTAAACCAATCGGGCCAGTGGGTCCTGACTCCACGCCCCCTCAAGATCGCAGGAGCAACACCTTCTCGAGCCAAGCTAGACAAATGTTGACCCCCTCGAGGGACAGAACATGGATCGACTGATTAACTAGAAGGGCTGACCTCATTCCTACCACGGCGAGACATACTGCATAAGCAAGGTTCACATGTAAGTATCCTTCTCACTGCTAAGTATAAAGCCTAAGCCCACTTGCCCAAAGTCAAGGCCCATCAAGGTCCAAAAGCCAAAGCCCATCAAGGCCCAAAGGTCAAGGCCCAATGTCCAGGGGCCCATGATCCAGAGTCGAAGTTCAAAAGCCCATTTTCCGTGAGCCCATATTTTCAAAGGTCCATCTTCCAAGCTCACATATCCACATTAAAGTCCATCCCAACTTGACCAAATCATGATCATGATTTGAGGCCCACTCGAGAAAACTCATCCATACATGGAACCAAAACTCAAGGCAAGGTGTGCGATCCACTCCACAAGTAATGGCCACCACCAAGATCAATATCATCAAAGTGCTGAAGTGGGTCCTGAATCACCCATCCTAGGGTCCAGATTATCCGAAAAAAATGAAAAGAGACAAAAGCTAAATAAAAGAGTAGGGCCCCCTTTCTTATCACACCCCACTAACAAAATAACAAAAAAAAAAACAAATCCAGCCAACTCTTTGGCCTAAAGTAAAAAAAATAAAATCCAACAAGATCCAACGGTTGAGATTGGACCAACATGATCAACGGTCCCGATCGTGATCTCCCTAAGCCCAAAAAGGAGATCCAAGGGTACAAATTGCTACTCCAAAAAATTTACAAAGAAGATCAGGCCAAGCTTCAAACAAACACAAGCAAAGATTCCTTATTCACCTGAAATTGGAAGAAAGAAGAAGGGCAAAGGCAAATCATAAGAATCAATGACTATGGATCATCCAGGGAGCTACAATGGCATCCCTGGATGTCCCTGGAAGAAGAAGAAATAAGAAATGGAGGAGCATTGTTCGGACTAGTGTTCACACCGAACTAATGGACAAAACGGGTGACCGGCGGTAATCGGACTTTAATTGGTGGCAGTCCGACTGCCGCCCCTGATCGAATTCCCTTGGGACAGTGGGTCGGTCCCATATGAAATGATGGGATGTCCAGTCCTCTCTTGGATCCATTGGACAAAAGCCCAAAAAGAAAGAAAAAGATTCCTCACATGAGAAGCCCAAAATCCCATGAGAAATTCAAAATCCCATGAGGAATCTTGATAAATTAAATGATAATTGTTGAAAAAAAAAAAAAGAAAAAGGAGGGAAAAGGAAGAAAATCCTAAAAAAATGTTGATGAGATGTTCCATTATTTTATTAGTGGAGTCCATCTAACTATTTGATCTGAACCGCACAAATAAAAATCGGGCAATCACGATCACCCGTGAGATCGGACGGATCTTTCAAAAACCCAAAAACATTTCAAACCATTAGCCCCATTAGCTCATCAGTGGAGGCAATGCAATTTTTGTAAATAAAAACTGAACAACGGCACCCACTCACGAGATCGAAGAGATATTTTCCAAAAATCCAAAAAATATTTTTAAATAAAATCTCCAAAGTGTCTAATTCCAAAGAGATTAATTAGAAAACAAAACAATTTTTAAAAAAATGCACGTGGCGCGCAGTACACTGAGGAATCTTCTATATTTTTCAGTTGCGGTCAGTGCAAACAGCTAAATAGGATTTGATCTCTTCCGGTTTTCCTAGAGGATGATCGAATCTGTGCATGATACATGTATGATTGGCCCGATCTCTATGTCTGGACAATTGTATGAATGCTAGTAGAAATGGTTGGATCTATCTCTGGAAAGAATAATCAAACTCGAAGTGACAACAATCCATTGTAACGAAAGTATCAGAATCAGCATACTGCATGGAAAAAGAATAGCTGCACGTGCCTAGTCTGGGATGTTTAGAAAATTTGATCGAGTTCAAGTCGTCGTAGTGAGTTCCTCGTAAGGCCGCACGAACGTGCAGGACAGTTAACCACTTCGACGATCAAATAGAACGAATACTCACAGGGTGATTATGTAGCAAAGGAGAAACGATAAATCAAAAAGTACGAGAATCCTCGTGAAGCCGTAATGAACGTGCAGATGCCCTACTTTCTGACTTTCCTTCCAATGATATTCAACAATCTGACGTGAAAGGGTTGTGATTGGTGACCCAAAATGTCGCACCAACGTGCAGGGGCAATCACAATGTTTTCCTCAGCCCTCATGATATGTGCAAGCCATCTCTTTTCCAAACAGTCAGCTAACAATGATACAATAACAGGCAACAGATTTGAATTACTATCCTTTCTGACCAGAAGGGTGGGGTGTCCACTCGCTTTGACATTCGGTTGCTCATAACCTTGGTCAAAGAGGGGCATCTGTAGACACCTTACCCAGGCTAACATCTTGAAAAGGCAAAGACAATCCAGACCATGATTAATAACCCAAACCCCAAACCTTAATCCAAACTCTACTCAAACCCAGAACCCCACAACCTAACTTAAAGTCCATGGGAGGTAGATCAGCATGAAATACACCCAGTTGAGCCAAAAAACCAAAAAAGAAAACCATTAAATAGACCAATGCACTAAATGAGGCCCACATGCTTGAGCCCAGCCCGGGTGATAGTTTGACTACCTTCGACGGTACTCCGACTACCGTAGCTCGTGGGGCGCGTGTGTCCTCTGATAAACAGCTGTCACAGCGTCCGAAAGTTAACTTTCTTTCAAAATTATCCCTCCAGTCGACCCTATTTACCCTTTTACCAATCACAAAAGCTAATGAAAGTGCGCCACGTGGTGTTCCTCTCTCCTTAACCACTCACAAACTGCCACATCATCTTTTTCCCTCATAAACCGTACATTACCATAAAACCATTGGAGAAGGCTACAAATAGCCCTCTCCTCTTCTCATTTTACACAACAACTTCCACTTTCCAAGTGAAGGAGAGAGGGAGATAAGAAGAGAGTGAGATTGAGGGTTAGGGGGAGCTCCCAAGCCTTAAATTCTAAATTTTTCTAACCACCTCCCTAGCCTTACCTCAGCCATCTCAATCCCTAGGTCTAACCCGGACTGATCATGGTGTAACCCATGTCTTAGCCATGTCTTAGCCCGTATGGCAGAGCATTCGATGATGCAACGACTTGCAACACTCGGCCGTATGAGGGAGAGAGCTGAGAAGATGGGATAAGAGATTAACCTCCTAAAAGTCAGGCCATGATTAGGAGTTGTCATTGATAGGCACTCCTATAGCCAAAACTTCTCAAACATAAGAGATATTACCACAAGATATACATGAAAAGGGGAAATACAAAGAAAAGTGTAACGCCCGTGAAAAATCCATACTTGGGCTCGAGTACCAACTCGACCCGAAATTTTTGTAGAATTCATTCCTTTAGAAAATATGACTAGTTTAGCTAGTGCAATGTTAGAATAGCTGAGAAATGGTCCCTGATCACTTTAAATACGTTCTACAAGGCCCAAAGCGAGTGGAACCAAGGGTGCTATAATGCTCTAAAGCCTTGGATCAAACTCTAAACCGGTTTGTTCTCGGGACCTCCTTGAAACTTTGTATTGGATCTAGACCGCGCGTCGTAAGTCAGATACCTACCATCTTAGACCGTTATGACCACTTATCTGGGCTTGGCAATCGTTTCAAAAATCAAGTCCAACTGACGTTCAGAGGCTATTTCATTGAGCCTGGAGTGAAGAGAGTGAGAATAGGGTTAAAATTGGAATTTAAAATTCAAATCTGGCACACGAATTTGACGCATTAGTATTAAGCGTTCTGACCGTCAGAATATAGCCAAATTACACCCTTGGATCAGGAAAAATTTCTATTACATATCACGAGACTTATAGGCCTGATCTTGGTGCGGTGACCGTTAAACTGAAACTGGACCGCCACGTGCGATCTGTGAACCCTACCGGTCCGAAAACTGGATGTGTGCTAGATCCAGTATGCATGAGCTTAAGTCCGACCGCATTTGGCTAGGGCACCATCAGAAATGCTCTTTTGGACCGAAACGGCCCCGATTTGGTTAGGCACCAAGTAAACATTGTTCCCAAGCCTATTTTGGGCATGTTTTAGGCTATAAAAGGGGTTGAAACCCTCACTCCTCTCTCCCATCCAAATTTGAGAGAAACTCTAACTTGGGAGAGAGAAAAAGGTGAGAGATTGTGAGAGTGTGGGAGAGTTCTTCCTGCCACTTGTGCTACGTGTTGCACGTGCTCAAGCAACACACCTCTACCGTTTTCTCGGCAATTTCACCGCGATTCTAGGTAAGAAAATACCCTAAATAGTTGCTGATTTGAGTTTTCTTTATTTTCATAGCGATGTAGCTTATGGATCTCGTATATTAGGTTCCTTATTCGCCGTAGACGAAGCGTATACGCTCCGCTTCAATTCACGAGTCTACAAGATATAAGGTGAGGATTTTAGGCGCTTTGATTGACGGTTCCCAACGCTTTCAATGTCGTTTAATAGTAGATTCTTGACGGTATCGCTGTTTGACATGTACAAAATGCTCTCCGTTTCCCGTTTCGTAAATTAACAAAGAATATGAGATTTAGGGCATTTTAGTCATTTGTAGGAAGTACTGTTTACATTCATATTTTGCTGATGTGATTGACATGGTTTATTGTCGTATTAGGAAGTTAGGAATACGTGCATAATTAGTTTGGCGAAGAGATTTGCCTAATTGCACACATCGGGTCGACATGCTATATGTAGACTTAAGTGTGTAGTGTATGTGTTTGTATAAATGATTGTATTAGTATGTATTGACCTAAATGATGTTATGAATTAGTTTGAGATGGATTTCTCAATTAATATGCTGACCTAAATGATTTTCTACATGTTGACTAAGTGTATGATTTCATTACGTGCATGGAATATATGTGCTTGAAGATTTGCTTAAGTTGAATGTTATAACATGTGTTAACATGCTCATATGATTGTATTTCAATTCCAATACTTTTACATATATTGCTGATGTGATTCCCTAAGTGTTTGGGACTAGACTTAGTCCAAGCAGTCGGTAACCGAGCGAATTCGTGGCTGACTGGTCATAGCCACGAACGACGCGTCGATGAACGCGATTCGTGTTCGGAGTTGGCGGCAGTGGTTAGGCCACACGAAGTGTTTTACGCACTTCATGTCGTTCAACTTGAGATGCGGTCGTGCTAGTCGAGCCCGTCAAGCAACCCGACTGACCGATGTATGTTCACCTTGTATGAGTCATAACTGCTTGAATGGGACCATTTTGGATATTTATTTTGTTCATGTATATTATATGAGACTCAGAGATGTAGTCATACTTTGGAGACAGATGAGATTTACTTTATTTTTTCCATACAGTGATATATATATTGTTTAGTCTTCCGCTTGCTTTTATCACTGGATCTGAAGTATGAATTGCAGTTTTGGTATACTTTTACTCATGTGAATGCTTTAAATCAAACGACATTGAATCATAATCATTTTTGTTGCATAAGTGACGGTCTGGAACTCAGGAGTTGAGTTTATACACGACCCCTGATTTTTAAGGTGTTACAAGTTGGTATCAGAGCATGAATAAGAGTATACTGGGCCTGGGTTATGGTCTCACGACGTACGCTGTCGCTTCCTTTGACTTAGGTGGGTGCGAGAAGGGTCTAGAAACACTTCTAGGATTGCAGATTCGCCCATATGCGAAGTCTATTTGACTCGATCGCACGATCGAGTCTGTAATGCATCTCGGGTCGCGTAAAGCAACCCGAATAGCTTCTAACCTATAGGAAGTCGGGTTAAGATGTCCTATGGGTGATTTTAAACCCGTAAAAGTAAATTCATGGGTCGTGGGATGACCACGACTCCTGTAATCAATCGTCAGGGCTTAAAAATCCCGTTTCACCAAAAATCTTCAAAATTCTTCCTCTAAACACTCTGATCTTTATTTATTTTTTACCCATTTCATGTTAGGCATCAAACCTAATGTAAAAATAACACAAATTAGTACTTTCACAAAATTGTACAGTGAATAGTAGAATTTCATGAAAAATGTCCATAAGGCCATTCTAATTCCACTTTCTTTAGCAACTAAGGATCTAGATGGATGTACTAGCTCCTTCTACCCCAAATTCATATGCTGCATCATAGGATTTGGTATTCGGGATTGCGGAGTGGTCCCAGAAAACCCTGAACACATGTTTGGGCTCATATAGGTTAGAATACAATGAACTAGGGGGTGGACCACATATTTTTGGGGTCCGTGGACCGTGTGGGACCAGACCTATGTGGTCCCACCAACCAACTGAGGAGTTGGCCGGCGATGCCATCGCCGACCGATGGGGCCCGTTGGTCCTGATTTTTAGGCGCACGCCCTTAAATGAGGTGCACATCATCCCCACATAGCTCCCGTCCCACGAAAACCTCTAAAACACCCCCCTCCTTCACAAACAGCCCTCCCCTTAGCCCTATTTTCATTTTCCAGCAACTATCCCCAAAGTTTGTGATTCCTAATCATCCTTAGGTCCCTCCTTGGCCAAAACCGACCATCATCCATCATTTCTTGGGAGTTAGCAGCCCTTCCTCTTGAAGATTTCATCATTTGGAGCTCCAAAAACCTCCAAATAGAGCTGAAATCGTGAGGTGCTCCATTTCACTTTTTTTTTTGCATTTCTCCGTGAAAATACAGCCTTGGGAAGCTTGAAGCATCCCTCTATGACGCCTAGATTTCTTTTTTCCAGATTGGACAGCCACTTCTTCGCATTTTCGTCATTTTTCATGACTTTCGTGGAAGCCATTTTAGGCCTCTTATCACTCTAATCCATCATATCTTTGATGGGTAAGAGAAAAACCGCAACAGACGAGGCTGGGCCGAGCCGCCCTGCTCAATCGAGAAGACCGCAGGGTGGTGCCGTAAGTTCAAGCGCCGCCGCAGGTCCAGCTGCAGTCCTGGAGTGCCGTACAAAGCGGAATTTGGATCCCCATGCACACCTTGGGTGAGCAATTCTATCGGAGATGCCTCATGGCCAATACACTGATCGCAAAGTGTTATTTGAGGCGGACGTAGATGGCCGACTATTCGGCAAATATCTGTTGTTCGAACGCATTGAAGCTGCGCATTGGGGTCCAATTTTTGAAGCTCGCGCTCGTGCTAATGTGGGCACCGTTCGTACCTTCTACGCTAGTATCCAGAATCCTACCTTGGAGCCTTTGCAGTTCAAAAACCCTTTTGGTAGAGATCGGATGGCTACGATCGATGTTCGGTTGATTGCGCGACTTCTCAACGTGCCTCTTGGTGATGTGCATCCTAGTGAGAAGAATCTAAGGACTAGACGTGAACGAGATCACCGCACCAGGTTCCTGTGCGGTAAGTTGGTTCCATGACAGCCTAATAATAGCCTCAAGGTGACGTATATGTCTGAGGATTTGCGCCTGCTGCACCATATCTACACGTTCAATGTTTATCCCAGGTTGACGAATCGCATTGAATGTACACGCCTTATGATTGATTTCCTGTATATGGTGGCCCAAGGAGAGAACGTATGCATGACTACTTTCATCTTACGACAAATAATCCTCTTAGCCAGGTCAAGAAGAACATCCGAATCACTTCCTTTTAGCCGACTGGTTTGCAAAATCACCCTCGAGTTTGCTTACAGACTTGGGCCGAAAATGCCAGTTTCGATTCATAGTATTGATGAGTCGACAATGGTCAAGATGAAGATTGGGTCACAATAGTGAAAATCAACTTGAAAAGAATAGTGAGGATGACTTTGATGATGAGGAAGATCAAAGCGAAGAAGAGCCTAGAGCAGAGGTTCAGGAAGAAGCTCAGGAAGAGGCAGAAGAGGAGGCTTAGGATACAGATGAGAGCCCTCCTCCTTCTACGCAGGCTACTATCGACGATCGCATTGCTCGGATGGAGGAGAGTCAGACCGCTTTGCGAAGGAAAGTTCAAGAACTTCGCGCTGAAGTCGAGGATGCCAAGGCCGTTAAAAAGAAGAAATTAGGCAAGGTGACTCGCACCTTGAAGGCGATCCTGTGTTGCTTGCAGGATAAAGGTGCTCCTCCTCCATCCCCAGACTCCGACTAGCGATGCGATTTTTGATGTTATTATCAGTAGTTAGTCATTTTCTGCTTTATGAGTGTAAGCCTGTTAGGGCTAGTGCTTTGCTCATGTTACTGTTGCTTAACTGTCTTAATTCCCATGTATTTCTCGTCATGATGCTTGTAAGGATATATCCCTTGTATTGTGATAATTTTGATTAATTGAAATGCATGAAATGCCTTTGACTCCTTGTGTGAATGATTGTGGTGTATTTGTGCAATTGAGACTGACAAGGTTGCGCCCTATTTTGAATATAGGGAATGACGCCTAAGACTACGCGGAGCACGGTTCATCTTGCACTGACCGAGCATATGAATCAGACTCCCTCGCAGTCTGGCACCCATACGGACCCTGCTTTGGGCCCGATTCCTGAGGCGGTTCGATCGTCTCAGCCTGCCGCTGGTCCTACAGATGGACCACCGCCATTTACGCCATCAGTCAGAGAGCCATATCGCGCATCTACTTCCACACAGCATCTGCCACAGCCTGCTCCACCCCCTGACAGATTCGATCAGATGATGGCTATGATGCTGCAGCAGCAGCAGCTTCTGACTACCATCGTGGGGACATTAGCCCAGGGTGGGGGTGCGGCTCCATCTACACCACCTGCACCGCCTGCGCATCCAGCTGAGGATGCTTATACATACGCCCAGGATGAGGGCATGACTCATCCTGCGCCGCCTGCTTACCCTGAGGGGAATCCCGCCGATACACGGGGCCTATTGGAGCAATTTCAGCGCTTGCGGCCTCCTACTTTCAAGGGTTCTCACAGACCCGAGGAGGCTGAGTACTGGCTCGACCGTGTGTCGAAGATTTTGCGGATGTTACATTGCACTGAGGCCGAGCAGGTAGAGCTGGCTACATTCCTGTTTGAGAGAGAGGCCAGCATGTGGTGGGATAGCGTACTGCGGATCGTTGTCGTCGACTATGTATGGACGTGGGCAGCGTTTGAGTTCCGCTTCCATGAGAAGTATTATCCCCAGACTTACAGGTACGACAGGTAGAATGAGTTTCTCCGCCTCAGACAGGCAGCCATGACAGTTACGGAGTATGAGCATCGGTTTACGGAGTTGGGCAGATACGTCCCGACGATTTTGGCTGATGAGCAGATGCGCATACGGTGCTCTCTGGAGGGTTTGCGACTGGCCATTCAGTCGAAGATGTGCTGTGTGACCATTCCTTCATATGTGGAGTTGATTCACATGTCCATGCGGGCAGAGCAGGACGTGGATCGACTTGCGCGATCTCGTGGCCCTGTTGCTTCTAGGCCACGACCAGACATGCAGGACAGGCCCCTCGCGGGCAAGAGGCCTCGCATTGATCCTCCTACTAGGACTACGGCGCCTGTACCACCGTTTCAGCGCCCTGATTTATCGTGCACATACTGTGGGAGGTCAGGCCACTTGGAGCAGAGCTGCTTTTCTAGGATGCGGGACAGTGGGTTCTCACCGCCGCAGAAGATCGACCGTGCACGTCCACATGCGTTATCAGCACCGCCTATACGGTCAGCTCCTGCGCATCCGACATTCAGACTTACGGTATCGCAGATCAGACAGCCTCCACGGCCCTTAACACAGCGGCCGAACTGGCCACAGCAGGCTCGGGTTCATGCATTGACAGCTGAGGCAGCTGCGACACCGACTCTTCAGCATTCAGCCTTCGAGGTCACAGCCCATATTGGAGGTACTCCCATTCTTGTGATGGTGGACACTAGTTCCACGATTTCTTTGATATCGCGTGCTGTAGTCAAGCGTCTTGGGTTACAGACTATCACCATGGATAGCGTGCGAGTCTTTGCAGCTCATGGGGATTATTCAGATGTTACCCAGATGTGTGAGGGTTGTTTAGTTAATCTAGGAGGCAGGACGATGACTCTTGATCTTGTCGTCGATCCCTCGCTCGTTTATCTCGACGTCATTCTTGGCATGGATTGGTTGACTACAGCGAGGGCTGAGATTGACTGCGAGACTCGTATGGTGACGGTGTACGAGCCTGAGGGCACGCCTTTCACGTTTTCAGTGCGGGTAAATCTTCCTTTCCGCATACTTAGTTACGCCACTTTATTGCGCGACACTGGGGCCCAGGTACTTGAGCATACGCCAGTCGTTTCTGAGTTCGGGGATCTATTCAGGAAGATCCCTGGTTTGCCGCCCCGACGTGAGATCGATTTCACTATCGATCTGGTTTTCGGTTCTACACCCATCTCACTGCCGACGTATCGCATGGCACCATGTGAGATGGAGGAGTTGAGGACGCAGATTGATGGTCTGCTAGAGCTTGGCCTTATACGGCCTAGCGTGTCTCTTTGGGGAGCACCGGTCTTATTCGTGAGGAAGAAGGATGGTTCGATGCGATTGTGTATTGATTATCGCAGGCTAAACCAGCTCACGGTGAAGAACAAGTACCCTTTGCCCAGGATCGATGACTTGTTCGATCAGCTGAGAGGAGCGCAGTACTTCTCGAAGATTGATCTTTAGTCAGGTTATCATCAGCTGCGCGTCAGGGATGAAGACGTACAGAAGACAGCATTCAGGACCAGTTTTGGCCACTATAAGTTCCTCGTGATGTCGTTCGGTCTCACGAACGCACCAGCCGTGTTCATGGATCTGATGAACCAGGTATTTCGGCCTTTCCTCTATCGATTCGTCATTGTATTCATTGACGACATATTGGTGTACTCTAGGAGTCGAGAGGAGCATGAGGAGCACTAACGTTTGGTCCTGGATACGCTCAGACAGCATCAGTTGTTCGCACAGTACAAGAAGTGCGACTTCTAGAAGCAGGAGGTGAAGTTTCAGGGACACGTGGTGTCCAAGGATGGCATGGCAGTTGACCTGTCTAAGGTAGCTGCGGTGCAGGACTGGGAGCAGCCTGGTTCTGTCATTGAGGTGAGGAGTTTCTTGGGTCTCGCTTGCTACTATCGGCGCTTCATTCAGGACTTCTCGAAGATCGCGAGACCCTTATCTCAGTTGACACGGAAGGACGTAAAGTTCGCCTGGAATGACAAGGCGAAGTCGGCCTTTCAGGAGCTGAAGGACAGACTTACGTCCGCCCCTGTGCTAGTATTGCCAGAGCAAGGGGTTAGATACATTATATATACTGACGCGTCTAGCGTTGGTTTGGGTTGTATCCTTATGTAGAGGGACAGGGTAATTTCGTATGCCTCGAGACAATTAAGGAAGCACGAGGAGAATTACCCTACACACGACCTAGAGTTGGCAGCCGTTATATTCGCACTGAGACTCTGGAGACATTACCTCTACGGAGAGGAGTTCGAGCTCTTTTGCGACCACAAGAGCCTCAAGTACATATTCAAGCAGCGAGACTTGAATATGAGGCGGCGGCGATGGATGGAGACGTTGAAGGACTTCAAGTTTGAAGTCTCTTACCATCCTGGGAAGGCGAACCTTGTGGCTGATGCATTGAGCCGCAAGAAGGCGATAGAGTTTGCGGCTCCGCTGATGGTCGCCGAGTGGGATATGGTTGAGTTTTTGAGAGACTTTGAGCAGAAACTCACCGTAGATGAGCCATTTGAGTTCATCGCACATGTATAGGTACGATTTCAGATCGATGACCGAGTCATCGAGGCGCAGAGGGACGATGCGCATCTTACTGAGCTTCGAGAGCAGGCCAGTGATGATGCTGACGCCGACTGGCGAGTTGGTATGGATGGGGGTTTACGTTACCGTGGCCGCCTATGCGTCCCGGATGTCCCTGACTTGAGACAAGAGATTCTCGAGGCTGCGCATTGTACTCGACTCGCGATGCATCCAGGCAGTACAAAGATGTATCGTGATGTGAAGAGGACGTATTGGTGGGAAGGTATGAAGACCCACATAGCTGAGTTCGTGTCCCGTTGCCTCACTTGTCAACAGGGGAAGGCAGAGCATCGCCGACCACCTGGACTTTTACAGTCCATGCCTATCGCAGAGTGGAAGTGGGATTTCATTTCCATGGACTTCATTTCTGGGTTGCCGAAGACAAGGAAGGGACATGATTCCATTTGGGTGATCGTCGACCGATTGACGAAGTCGGCGCACTTCCTACCGATCAGAGTTATGAACTCTGCAGACGAGCTGGCTAGATTGTACATCAGAGAGATTGTGCGTCTGCATGGAGTTTCATTGGAGATCGTGTCGGACAGAGACACGCGGTTCACTTCTATCTTCTGGACTCGCATTCAGGAGGCTTTGGGTGTGAAGTTGAAGTTCAGTACTGCCTTCCACCCACAGACAGACGGACAGACAGAGTGGGTGAACGAGATCTTGGAGGATATGTTGCGAGCTTGCGCATTGGACTTCAAGGACAGTTGGGATGATTGTCTTGCATATGCGGAGTTTGCATACAATAACAGCTTCCAGGCGAGTATCGGTATGGCACCTTATGAGGCGCTGTATGGGCGACCTTGTCGCGCACCGCATTGCTGGTTAGAGGTCGGTGAGCGTAGCTTGATTGGCCCAGAGTTAGTGCAGGCGACGTTAGAGAAGATTGATATTATTCGACGTCGGCTCCTTACAGCGCAGAACAGACAGAAGAGCTACGCCAATACGAGACGGAGGCCACTAGAGTTCACAGTTGGGGATCATGTGTTTTTGCGAGTTTCCCCTATGAAGGGAGTCCTTCGGTTCGGGAAGAAGGGGAAGCTGGCACCGCTATTCATTGGTCCGTTTCAGATCCTCGATCGTGTGGGAGCGGTGGCTTACCGATTGGTTTTACCCACGCCTCTCGCGAGCGTTCACAACGTATTTCATGTTTCTATGCTGAAGAAGTACGTTGCTGATCCTTCCCATATCATCAGATGGGAGCAGGTGCAGTTAGGAGAGGACGTTACATATATCCTACGACCGACACATATCCTAGACAGGAAGGAGCAGGTACTGCGTAGCAAGGTGATTCCCCTTGTGAAGGTATTATGGACGCATCACTCTGAGGAGGAGGCTACTTGGGAGACAGAAGCCGAGATCAGAAAGAACTACCCACAGCTTCTCGAGGAGTACGAAAAGGTACAAAATTTTGAGGACGAAATTATTTGTTAAGGGGGGTAGATTGTAACGCCCATGAAAAATCCATACTTGGGCTCGAGTACCAACTCGACCCGAAATTTGTGTAAAATTCATTCCTTTAGAAAATATGACTAGTTTAGCTAGTGCAATGTTAGAATAGCTGGGAAATGGTCCCTGATCACTTTAAATATGTTCTACAAGGCCCAAAGCGAGTGGAACCAAGGGTGCTATAATGCTCTAAAGCCTCGGATCAAACTCTAAACCGGTTTGTTCTCGGGACCTCCTTGAAACTTTGTATTGGATCTAGACTGCGCGTCGTAAGTCAGATACCTACCATCTTAGACCGTTATGACCACTTAGCTGGGCTTGGCAATCGTTTCGAAAATCAAGTCCAACTGACGTTCAGAGGCTATTTCATTGAGGCTGGAGTGAAGAGAGTGAGAATAGGGTTAAAATTGAAATTTAAAATTCAAATCTGGCACACGAATTTGACGCATCAGTATTAAGCGTTCTGACCGTCAGAATACAGCCAAATTACACCCTTGGATCAGGAAAAATTTCTATTACATATCTCGAGACTTATAGGCCTGATCTTGGTGCGGTGACCGTTAAACTGAAACTGGACCGCCACGTGCGATCTGTGAACCTTACCAGTCCGAAAACTGGATGTGTGCTAGATCCAGTATGCATGAGCTTAAGTCCGACCGCATTTGGCTAGGGGACCATCAGAAATGCTCTTTTGGACCGAAACGGCCCCGATTTGGTTAGGCACCAAGTAAACATTGTTCCCAAGCCTATTTTGGGCATGTTTTAGGCTGTAAAAGGGGTTGAAACCCTCACTCCTCTCTCCCATCCGAATTTGAGAGAAACCCTAACTTGGGAGAGAGAAAAAGGTGAGAGATTGTGAGAGTGTGGGAGAGTTCTTCCTGCCACTTGTGCTACGTGTTGCACGTGCTCAAGCAACACACCTCTACCGTTTTTTCGGCAATTTCACCGCGATTCTAGGTAAGCAAATACCCTAAATAGTTGCTGATTTGAGTTTCCTTTGTTTCCATAGTGATGTAGCTTATGGATCTCGTGTATTAGGTTCCTTATTCGCCGTAGACGAAGCGTATACGCTCCGCTTCAATTCACGAGTCTACAAGATATAAGGTGAGGATTTTAGACGCTTTGATCGACGGTTCCCAACGCTTTCAATGTCGTTTAATAGTAGATTCTTGACGGTATCGCCGTTTGACATGTACAAAATGCTCTCTGTTTCCCGTTTCGTAAATTAACAAAGAATATGAGGTTTAGGGCATTTTAGTCATTTGTAGGAAGTACTGTTTACATTCATATTTTGCTGATGTGATTGACATGGTTTGTTGTCGCATTAGGAAGTTAGGAATACGTGCATAATTAGTTTGGCGAAGAGATTTGCCTAATTGCACACATCGGGTCGACATGCTATATGTAGACTTAAGTGTGTAGTGTATGTATTTGTATAAATGATTGTAGTGACCGCGAGCGTATTCTGAGTCTACGGGAGGCGACGACCCTTCCGTTGCAGTAGAGTACGGTAGGCCTGTATTGATAAGGTGATGGGGGAGCGGTGCAACGAGTGCGAGCAACAGCCCTGGCAGCCCTTGCAGTGACCTACGAAATATATATCGTATGAGATTACTAAGAGTGACGACCCTAGACAGGATCTGTGTTGGAATTGATAGAAGGGAAGTACCTTAGTTTCCTAATCCTTCTGTTTGAATGGACTAATAACAACTTGGAAATCATATCACCATAGCATTGCATGTGCCTGGAAGATGTGGAGCACTCTAGGGAGTGTGGCATGCCGCGGTCGTAAGATGTTGCCGTATGAGGGAGATCATCGGTGAGGGCATACATCACGTCATGACATCTTGCATTAACAACAGTATTAGGATTGTCTGATTTACTGCTTTACTATTATCGCATGATTGAATTGTGAACATGCTAATCTTTGCTCTATGATTCCACTGAGTTGATCACTCACTCCCACGTTACGGGATGGTGTTTGCAACACCCACCAGACCCTGTTGTAGATGCAGGTGAGGCTGAGATCCAGGAGGTGGAGCGAGACTTTGACGAGGGCCAGGATGAGTTCTCGTACATGCAGTATCACGATGGCTTCGCGTAGGCGACCTGGATCGATGGGATTTCAGTGGGACCATTTTGGATATTTATTTTGTTCATGTATATTATATGAGACTCAGAGATGTAGTCATACTTTGGAGACAGATGAGATTTACTTTGTTTTTTCCATACAGTGATATATATATTGTTTAGTCTTCCGCTTGCTTTTATCACTGGATCTGAAGTATGAATTGCAGTTTTTGTATACTTTTACTCATGTGAATGCTTTAAATCAGACGACATTGAATCATAATCATTTTTGTTGCATAAGTGACGGTCTGAAACTCGGGAGTTGAGTTTATACACGACCCCCGATTTTCAGGGTGTTACAAAAAGGGATCAGAGTTAAATGGACAAAGGATACCCATAGGAAGGAGCAATAACCATGGAGGATGTGGTATGCCCCAAGGTGCAATCGTTCGAGCCAAGAAATAACTCGGCCAAGACAATACTTAAAAGCTCTTCTTATGGAAAACTCGATGCATGGTGTCGAAGAGCATCACAATTGGAAGAATGGCACCAACAAGAGAACAAATGAAAAACTCAAGCACTCCTACGTGATATGGCTTTAAAGTCGCATCTTGTTGGGTAAAAGCTATTTGTAAACACGTGTAACGCCCTAGATTTTTGTCAGTTGGGGATTGGACGTCCTTGGGTAGTACATTTGATTTATGGAATTGAGTGCTTGTCCGTGTGTATATTCACACTTTTTTAGGATCAAAAGGAGTGACCTTGGATCCACCAAAACTGCTTAGCTGAGTGAAATTTGAGAATTCTGAAGAATATCGACTGCAAGGTTCATTTGCACCGCATAAACTGGGGCAGCACTACTCAGTTGCACCGAGTGGGATTCGATGTAGCCGAGTAACTCTATTTAGTAATATTCTACACATTCAGATTTTTACGGTTTCAGTGTACTGACTTCAAAAAGTTATATCTATTTTTCTACAATTCCATTAAGGTGATAAAAAAAACCTGATTGAATCTTGACGAGTCTTATTTCATGGAAAAATGAAAAGAAACAAAACATAAAGGAGGTTAATTTTAGGACTTTTTGGAGACTGTACCAAAATCATTATTTTCATGCAGCTGATACTCCTAGAATTTTTAGAAATTTTCTATAACTTAAAATGGAATGAATTTTGGTAGAAATTGTTGATGTGAAAAAAAAAAAAGAGAAAGGATTGAAGAAAAGAAAATTGAAAAGAAAGAAGGAAGAAAGGAAATGGAAGAAGAAAAAGAACAAAAGTCTTTGAGGTCGATTGCATGGGTCCACGTAAATGATAATGGTTGCGTGGGTCTGTGCAATGAAAATGTCAGTTGCACGAGTACGTATAAATGATTTCAGGACACTATTCCCATGAATGGTCAAGATTGATAGAAGGTGGGTCCCATGGCACTAAGATCGAGGTTTCACACGTGTGAAGGCCTATAAATACCCCCCTCCCTCCTTCATTTGGACCGATTGAAGATTTTGGAGAAGAAGTAGAGAAAGAAAGAAGACTGAAGGTAGGAGTGAGGAAGAGCCGGTGGTTTACGCAGGCCTGCACAAACCATATTAGTTGCGTGGGTTTGAGCAACCAGACTGCCCTGCAGTCTATAATGACAAGTGGTCGAAATGCTGCCGGAATGATCAGGCTCCGATTCTTCTTCTATCCAAGCTCCCAAGAAGAGAAATCAGCTGATTAGATCTACATAATATTCCTCTTAAAGAGATGATCAAATCACAAGTTGAAGTGCTGTCGAATTTGACATCTGGCTTGGATATTTAAACTTCACTAGTTTCTATACTTTAAATAATCTATCTTATAATCAAGGGATACTCGATGATGTAAAAGAACTTAGTATTAATAATATAATTATCGTCTTAATAGACTCTTTCTTTGTTACATTTGAATAAGATAATCTCCCAAATCGAATGTATTTGTTTATTGTTCGAAACAAAATGGCGACTCCATTGGGTATTTATATCTCATTTAATGATAACATTGAAATAGTTATAGAACTTTCATTGTAGTTTGATGTCTTTCTGACGCCAAAATGGCGACTCTCAGTGGAAACATCCTTCCCTTCATCTTTTAGATAGATTACATTGTTACTCAAATATTGATCATGATTCTTATGTTCCATTTTGAAGGTAAAAAGACAAGGTTACGAAGTACGATTAAATGGAAAACTCAGCAATGAAGATAAAATTCTATTTCACTGCGACTGGATTTATGGTGGAATATGCACTGGACTAGACACCGAAGTGCGAGACTCAGTCTCCAAAAGGCAAAAATGACTCAGCTCATACAGTGGTTGGAGTTGTATCTGCTTCACCTTGAGTACCAGAAGATGGCGAGAATTGGACTGTTGTGACATCTCGGGGACGTAGGGCTCGAAATGCGGGAAACCTTAGAACAAGTCTGCCTTCGTCATGAATCAGGGGACCGATAACATGGAATGCTGCCAAAAAGAATCCTGAATTAGCCCCTCATGCCATATATCCTGGACATACAGCCCCACAGCTAGTATCGCACTACTTCTTAGCCCTAATTGCTCCAAGAGTCCCATAGACGAAAGAACAAAAGGGAAAAGCATTACTCGTAGAGTCACCTGCTTCTGTGATGACTCGATCAATCAGTTATAGTGGAAGTACGGGAAAATCAATTAGGACTCCCCTCCTAGTAAGCCCTATTACATTAATGCATTCTTATTCCACTCCAAATACGGTTTCCTCAGCAAGTAAGGAAGCTATAGTACATATGGCTGGGACAGATCAGAGGACTACGCCGACTACAGCATGAATGAAATGGCACAAGTGCAAAGTACGTTGATGGAAGAATGTAGAAATCTCATATAGGCCTTGACAGCCCTTGCGCACAATGTAGCCCATATAGCAGCTCCTCCAATGATGGGCACAATGAACGACCAAGAATGTCAACCTGAAGGTTTTCAGCGACAGGGGGCAGGATCACTCGGATCTTCTCCATCAGTAAGGGCCATAACCCAAGAAGAAGTACGACAAGTTGTTAGGGAAGCAATCAGGGTTGAAATGGAATGCAAAAATGTCGGTCGATTCAGATATCGAACTCCATATCCGCGGGAAGTAAAAGACATCTTGTTCCCAGCTAACTTCAAGCATCCAGATTTTCAGAAATTTAATGGAGAGGGATCGCCAGAGGAGCATTTAATGCATTTTATTACTGGCATGGGGAATTTCTCCACGATACCACAGTACAGTCTACGGTTGTTCGGATCATCCTTGACAAGCAAAGCGTTTCGATGGTATTCTAATCTAGCTTCAGGATCGATACGCACTTAGGAGCAAATGGAGGATGCCTTCATGTCAAACTTCTTCTCTTCAGAACGCGATGTTAGTATTATAGAGTTGGCTTCGGTGCGACAAAGAGAAGGAGTGTCAGTAGAGAAATTCATATATAGGTGGAAAACGTTGGGAGCTTCTTGCGAACAGTTATTGGAAGAGAAAGAACAAGTAAAAATGTGCTTAAATTCCATGGAAATAGGAATCACATTCAGACTTACAAGCGCTAACATCAAAACTTTTCAAGAATTGGCAACAGAAGCACATGCTTTGGAATTGATGACTAGAAAGATGTTAATATTTCAAAGCAGAGCGGACCGAAGGGGATCGAGTAGACTGTTAGTGAATATTGTTTCTCATGAAAGAAAGAAAAGTACTTTCTATAACAAACGAGAGGCCGGAAAAAAAGAAGATTTAGACATGTACAAAAATCAAGTGAACGATAAGCGAACTCGATCGAATGATTATCACAGAGAATACGATTTTGAGAAAGAAGTTGTTGTGCCAATAATGGAACAATTGTTAGCTACCAGAACTATTCAATTACCTCAGCCCAAACGTCCAGAATAAGTCAAAATGACTAAAGATAAGAGATATTATCGTTATCATCGTTATGTTGGGCATCCGACAAAATTGTTTAACAGTAAAAGACATGTTGCAGGGAATGATAAAATAAGGTGAAATAATAATGAAAAAAGATGTGAATCAAGATAAGAAGGCGACTATGAATACCACATTTACAGGGGAACTACTGAAAATTAAGAGAGATAAAAGGAAAGTTGTTACAATAAGAGAATGGCCGGCAGCAGTAAATTCATTCAGCAATTTTCATCATGATTCATAATTTGTCAGATTATTTCCTAAAGGGGTCACTCATGGTTTTGCTTCTATCTTCCAAGGAGAGGATGAACCAGTCGGAGAATTCATTAATCGGTGGGGAATCCTGGGGGCATCACGCATACGATGGGTGAAAGAAGAAAAGAATCAAGTTAAGGTATGCATGGAATGTATAAAGCCAAGTATCGTGCTGAGTCTTGAGGATTTAAATTTTCAAACGTTTCAATACCTGATTGAAGAAGTTTGTAGTTCATAAAGAATTATTGCAAAGGTGGCCGACTTTCATCTAAGTCAGTTAGTTCTGAACCCTGGAAGAGATTTGACTGATATAATTAGGGAAAGGAAGAATCAACAAAAAGAGCAAGGATGATCAGATACAAGAAATATGAATGAGCATACGATCAAGAAAATGAAGAAAATATTTACACGGCCTAAGACTTATAAGAAGTATTCATTTGAAGAAGATATGCTCTCTATGCTGAACAAATTGCTGGAAGTTGGAAAAATAAAATTATCATGGCCAAAACATCGGAAGGAAGTAAAGAAAATGAATGAAGGTGATTATTGTTATCATCATCGTTTCCTCGGACATCGAACGAAAAATTGTTCCAGCTTGAATAAAAGGTTACAGAAGATGATCAATGAAGGAGGAATCATTATTAGGAAAGTGTATGAAATAAAAGATGGGATAATACTGCACAGGCTTGATTAATTCAAAACTGGGGGCAAGACTATTCTTGGGCAAACAGTGTGAGATGACATAGCGACAGTGTATGTGTTGAAGGAAACAGTATTATGATTTTGATTACGAAGATTCCAAGAGCAATACTTCATAATAAAAAAGGGGCATGATAAGTAGAAGAGCAAAAGGGCTACGAAGACAAAGTCATGTGCCCTCCTTCATATGAATAAAAGGTGCAGCTTCTCAAATGTTTTAGAAGCATTGATGATCACTGCCATTTATGATTGTTGTTCAAGTATTGATGATTGTATCCAAGCTTTGACGATGACCGCCGACATTGACAATTATTGTCACATTTGCCAAACATCGAAGATTATAGCCAAAGTTAGCAACTATCGCTGTCATTATCGCTCATATAAGTTAAAAGTGCTATCATCACCAAGATGATATACTACTTTAAATATAATATGAATGTTCTTAGAACATTATCAGCAATGATGAAATATCAATTATTGATTCATCAACTTTGGCAGTGGTACAATTTGTATAGCCAACCACATATAAAGTTAATGACAGCGATGGTAACTCACTTCTTAAGGCAACATAGCAAAGCCCTATACGACCAACTATGCACAAAGCCTATTATAATGTCTCAAAAAAATCTGTACAAAGATCCGAGTATCACCTCAGGTAGAAATCACTCAGGACCGATTCCTTTAAAAATTAAGCGAGGATTAACTAGTGCTAAACTAGATTTACTATAAAATTAGCACTAATCACTTTAAATATCATCTGTAAGACTTAAAATGTGTAGAATTGTTTACGATACATTACTCTAAAACATAGAATTTATCTCAAAACCCACTTGCTCTCGGGAGCACCTTGAAACTCCGTATCGGACCTGGACCGCACATCGAAAGTCCGATTACCGCAAAGCTAAGCAATTAAGACCGCCTTGCTGGACTTGACAACCATCTCAAAAATGAAGTCCAGATAGTATCCTGAAGCTATTTACTTGAGCCCGGAGCGAAGTGTTTGAGAAACGTGAATATCTTTAGGAAATGAACTGAAACTTAAGTGAATTGAGTCGGTTCTCTTGCAGGCAAAATCTAAGGATTCAGTCCGTCGAAATCTGACCCAATTACACCCTCGGATCAGGAAAATTTTCTAACACATAATTGTCCACTTATGGCCCTAATCGAGTACCGGTGACCGTTGAACTGAAACTGGTCCGCCACAGTCGATCTGTAAATCTGATCGGACCGAAAACTTAAGTCGACCTAAATCCAATATTAGGGAGCTTAAGTCTGACCGCATGCAGAAAAGGGATCTCCAGAATAGTTCCGTTGGATTAAAATAGCCAACCTTTAGCTATATCCTAAGTATACCATGACCTTGGGGTTATTCCCATCAGTTATGAACCTATATAAGGGCCTTAAACCCTCTCTCTCCCTTCACATACGAATTTCTAAACCCTAGAGAGAGAAGAGAGAAGAAAGAGAAGGAAAGTGAGGGAAAGTGAGAGGTAGAGTTAGGGTTTGTTCTCGGGATTCAATCCCGTCGTTCCACGCGCTTAGCTACCACTACCGTATCGCTATTTCGGCGATTCTGATTTCATTTTTAAGTAAGAAATCCTAACTCTAATCTGTTTTAGGGATTCATACAGTGTATGTGATGAAATAGCTAACCTATTTTATACTATAGGTTGTCGTTGTGCTGTAGACAAAGGAGGAGTGTTCAAACTGAATCTGTTACGAGTTTACCGGCGAAAGGTGCAGACTATAAATGTATAGGTTATGATTTTTCAGGCTTTCAATGTCGGTTAATGATTTATAACTGATTGGGTTGCCGTTTCACATATTAGATACGCTGTTTTCCTCGCTTTACGGTTATATATGAACTATGTTGAATATAGGCTATTCCATGTGTAGGTTGAAATGACTGGATATGTTGAGAATTTAGTTTTGTACTTGCCATGATTATTCACCGTGAACATGTGATTGTTGTATACGTGATAACTCCTTATGAAAGGATTTGCCCTAATATAGCTTATAACTGAGTTGTATCATGTAGGTTGAAATGTGTAGTCTAAGTGTTTGTGGAAATAATTGAATGAGTATGGAATTTGAATCCCTGCTTGCCATGATTATCCGTCGTGGATATATGCGTGTTGTATTTGTGACAACTCCTTAGTAAAAGGATTTGCCCCAATACATGTTGTGATCAACCTACATCCTGTATGTTGATATGTGTAGTCTAAGTGTTTATGAAAATGTCTGGATGAGTAATTATTTAGTAAAGTGTATGTTATATAGGTGTTGAGGTGAGATTCTCAAATGCTTTAGCTATGTGTATATATCCCTTCATGTAACTTAGATTAAATTTGTGTGATTTAGTATGAAATGCATTTGTGCAAATTATGTTTACCTTGTATTTTGTGAAATGTTCAATTGGTTATGTTACTTGAATTAATTGTTAAACTTTGATATGCCTACCATATGTGTTATCCGGTTATATTTACATATGTTTGGGACTACTACGTAGTCAAGGCTATCGGTAACAGTTCTCGAACATGTGACTGAGTTAGCTTCACCACAACAGATGTGTCTGAGGAATCCGAGTCGTACGGAGTTTGCTGACAGTGGTTAGGCCACGCATAGTGCTTACGTGCTCTATATCGATCAATTCAATATACGCTCGTACCAATCGAGCTTGTCAAGTAACACGATTCTCTTATTGTGTGTTTACAATGTGTGGACGCAACTGCTTGAATCTAGGGTACCAAACTCACCAGTGAAAAGCCCATTTAACATTGGTACCTCGATTCGCTAAGACTCATGAGCCGGACATGGTGGTATGGGATACCGTGGTCTAGCTGTCGACCTACGCTGGGGCGACTAGCCTTCCCGTAGTGACCAGTGAGCAACACTGCCTAGTGAACCGAATACGATGGTATGTGACACTGTATTCGAGTTGTCGGCCCACACTGATCAGGTGACGAGCCCTTTGTAGTGACCTCGAGTATACTTTGAGACTACGTTGAGGCGACGAGCCCTTCCGTAGCAACTAGAGTTTAAACTAGGCCTACACTGATAAGGTACGAGCCCTTTGTAGTGACCTAGAACCGCAACATCGTATGAAATTTACTAGGACTGACGACCCTAGAATGGATCATTGTTTGGGTAAATGATATAAGGGAGGTAGCTTAGCTTCCTAACACGGCTGTATGAATCAATCTAATTAAGTATTGGCTAACATGAGCATGCACCGCACTGCATGTGCTTTGGCGAGGAAGAGCACTTTCGGATGGTTACCATGCGCGCCGTGAGATAAAGATGTTGAGAGAGTGTAGGTGAGGGCATACATCATTATCACATATTATTCATGCATTAACAAGAGAATTTAGGACATGATTTCTCATACCGCTTTATCATTACTGCTTGATTGAATTGATAACATGTTAACCTTTGGCTTATAGCTCCACCGAGTTGATCACTCACTCTCACGTCTTGGGACGGTGTTTTAAACACCAACCAGACTCTGTTGTAGTTTCAGAGGATTACACGACTTATGAGATGGAGCCAGACTTTGTGAATGATGAGGAGGCATTCCCCTATATGCAGCTGGCAGGGGGGGTTATGTTGGCCTGGATTTGCATAGATGGGGCTACAGGGGCATGGATAGATGACACGACACTTCTTTATTTTGTTTATTTTGGAAACACACTTGTAATTATTTAACTTGGTGACGTTCATACTCAGAAGGCTTACACTCACTTTTACGGTTTATATACATATCACAATCTATCACTTGCGTCATTTAAATACCTTTAAAGTATGACATGTTGTTTTAGCTTAATCTCACTCATGTTTAATGCACTAATACGGATAACATTAAATCATTATTTTTTAAGTTGCATAAGTGATGAGTTAGAACTCGGGAATTAGGCTCCTGCTCGACCCTCGATTTTGAAGGCGTTACACCTATCTCCATCACCATTCGGATAGCGGAGCTGGTGGCCCTAAAAAGCCTGTGAAGGCCATCGTACACATACTCATGCGGGCAGTGGATGAAGCCAATGACTTAAAGCTCTAAAGGGCCAAAAATTCCTCAACGGCTAATCACGCGTAACACTCATGCCGTCTGTATAGCTTTTCGACAGTGCCACAGGGAACGGATGAAATTACCCTACCGTAAATGGGCTCGACCTTACAGACGAAGAAAATGTAGGTTGCAGTGTACGCTCTTTGGTTGTAAACCATAGATAGGCCAACCGTGTGTAAGACCGCACAGATCCTTGGCTTGATTTCAATAGTAACTCATGAGGAAGGGCCTAAATCTACTCATTGATGGACTAGCGGCCCTAGATTTGGTATCCCAATGGTCGCCTTGTGCACCCCGTGAACTCTAGAGAGTTACTGTGGCCAACCTTGTGCGTAAATCCAACCTAGTTCACAGCCCCGGCAGCTTCATTGGACCCCTCTGATGGATTGCTTTTTGTAAACTCACCAGACTGTGAGAAGTTCAGTGAAATCATGAGAGTTATAGAGACTATCACATGAGACTCGACTCCACTACTCAAGAGTCTAAAAAACTGGGTGGCTCCACTACTGAAGAACTTAAACTGTGTGTGATCATCTAACTAAATTGAAATCTAGTTCCACATATTAAAAAAAGGAAATCATATAGGAAATTCCATACTGACAGTTATAATATGCTAATGTTTTCTGCATTTCTTAATTCTTCATTTAACAGCATGTCAAGATTATTGCATAGATAAAATATGCTTGAAGTGATTTATGATGCAGAAATTCATAGAAGAATAAAATATCTCAAAACATCATCATGTTTTCATATACTGAGAGTCAAAAGAGGTTACTTGTTAAACAAAATATGCACAAAGAATTTACATGCTCAAAGTTTTTCTGTAATTCCTACTATCTCCAGATACTTTTGCAAATCTTCCTTTAATTGCATTTGAGCTGTGGCATGCTTTGACTTTTCATAAAGGATGATATTTGCTTGATCAGGAATGTTAGCTAGTTTATCTTTTAATGATGCGATCATGTCTTCATTCTTGAGTAGTTCAGATTTCTCAGCATTAGCAAACTGAATATTGACTTGTATCCTTTCTTCAATCTCCTTTATAGATGATTCCTTCGTGCGATCTTTCAACTTTAGCTGCGAAATCTCCTCTTTCAGGACAACGATATGATCTTGAATAACCACTCTGTCATCAATAAAAACATCCAGCTGTTCTTGAAGAGCTAATTGTTCTTGGTTAGATTCAAAAATACAGAGTTAGCTGCTTCCCATATTCCAAGATATCAGGAGCAATTGTGACATTTTCAGTTGATGCTAAAAAGATTATTGAATCGCATAATTTGAAAAGAGAATCATGCAGAGTGGAAATGTTGATCTTTTTCATTCTTACAGAACTTTTTATAATTTCAATGGCAATATTCAGATCTGACCATTATTTAGGGTCTTTAAAAATGTGAACTATTGCTAACAAAGAATTCTTCATAAAAAGCATCTTGTGTACGGGAATCTTCGCGAAGGACAATAGTTCGGACGCAATGGCCCTAGACTCAGAGCTTGCTGCCCCACTATAAGGAGGAGTTCCTGTAGTATAAAGAAGGAAAGAACTCAAAATAGTGATAATAAAGTTAAAAGATGTATAGCTCTTGGTAAAGCAATCAAATATATATATATACCTACTACAAAAGTATGACCAATAGGAGGTGGGATTTCTTGAACCGTAGAATGACCAACTCCTAACTTGTCAGCGAAAGAAGGCGCTCAGGCCTCTGTACTTGAATCTCTAATAGTTGGAGTGGGCAAATCAATGGTCTCTACTGGAAAGATAATTTCACGAGCCACTACTTTTGGTGCTACCAAAGGAACCAGAGGAACCCTCGGTGAAATTATCGATGCAGTTGTAGGAGGATTCATGTGAAGAGTATCACCCATCCTAGCATTAACAACATGAGTACCTGAAATAAGGATATGACAATAATAATGAGATAATTATCACCATATATATATATATATATATATATATATATATATATATATATATATATATATATATATATATATATATATATATGAATATATATACAGAATTTTAAAAATAATTCCCTTACCTGGTGAATATCCATATTCCCCATAATCTAAAGGTTCTTCTTCCTCTTTTATTATCACAGGAGACTTTGCAAGAATATTGGCACCAGGAAGAGTTTCAAAATCTACAAGAGGGTGTTTTTTGTCAACATTTTCTGCAACAACATCCTCCTCTCCATCTATATCAACTTCTCCTTTTTCAAAATCATCATCTTTATCTCCACCATTTTCATCATCCTCATCATCTTCATATTCAGCAAAAGTAGTACCCTCCAATGAAGAAGCCGAACTTTCATCCCCTAAGTTTTCTTCGTCTACTTCTTCAATCATGACTTGTTTTCCTTTAGAAGGAGCGACTCGATTACTTTCTGGTTGAGGTTCTTTGTTAGCTAGGACTAAAGGGGATGTAGAGGCCTGTCTAGCTCCTTCCTAAGGAACAGATGGCAACGCTTGCAAGCGCGCTCGAGACCTGGTCATAGGAGATGATGAACTAGGAGGAGTAGCCTGTGAAGGAGGGGCTGGTTCATCTTGAACCGCAACAGTTTCTTCCGTAATGGGAGAAGATGTTCCTTCCATATCATCTGTGGCTTGACCAGCAAAGTAACGAGGGACTAGCTCGAATTCTTTTAAGTGTCCGTGAGCAATCCAGTCTTCTAAAGTATTAATGGGTTTCTTTTCACGGATTGGATCTTCTAAAGATATCTTTTTACAAATCTCGCCATGAAAAGATGCGTGAGTCTTCCCTGGTATGTAACCAATTCCGTCTTCAAGCTTTCTACCTTTTAGCCTGGGCGGGTGAAACCAGATGGGTGAATCTACTAGTAAACAATTGTTGACTAAGAATGAGTGGTGATCCCACCACCACATCCAACTATAAGAAGTACGAGCTATGCGGTCGCAACCGGGGATTACGAAGAAAGAATGCCCAATTAATAAGACCAGTGCCATAACAACGCATTCACTTAGTGACCAATCCGCAGTCTTCTGGAACGGCCTGGTCATAGCCAAGTTGGCGAGCAAAGTGACTAGGATAGTAGGGTTCTCGCCAAAATTCCATTCCTTCTCGTAATGACAGGCTACAAGAGCGTATAAAGAGGAAGAATGGCTTTTCTCCTACAGTGAGTGTTCCCTTGTCCACCATGTCAGTATCTTCCATAGAGCGATGAAGACATAATTGAAAGAAATCAACTTGATCGGTATCCCGAATTTTGTTGGCTACCCAGTTGTATGACCTTTTTGTCATAGCCCTTTATTGAAAAAAAACAGAGTGGAAGGTGGGCAGGATGAACATATGCCTTCTCAGGCGCTTCAAAAGTCCAGCGAAAATAGACTCCTAGCCAGCCAGTGATATAATGCCATGGACTATGCGCTGAGGAAGCTCCGATGGTAGGATTCTTGACATGAGTGGGTACTTCTCCGAGGGCTTTATAAATAGAACACAACACTGAAGGTGCGAGTGAATACTCGTGGCCTTCATCCAAAGCACCAGCAACGACAAAGACTATAGGGAGAATAACATCTGCCCATTTTGAGCTTGGAAGTACTACAATGCTCAGCCAATATGCTAGGAAGGCCGTAAGCTCCCCGAATAAGGTGTATTCTTCTCTTTCTTTGATGTTGTCGCGGAGCTCTTTCAACTCCTGAGATCGACAATCGCGAAATCTGCAATAAAAGTAAAGGGTCAGTGTGAGGAAATGTATAATTAAAAGAAAAAAAAAAAGGAAGTTGATTCCTAGACTTGAAAATACCTGAGTGCCCTAGAAAAATGTGTAAGCCACTGTAGATGAGAAAGCTTATGAATGTTTAAAAATTTTGTCATCTCTCTGAAGAGTTCGATGGTTGTTTCAGAGATGAAAGACTTACGATCAGGAGAAGAAATAAAGGCCAACTCTTTATTAGACGGGATGAATTCATCGTAAAAATTTCCTGTCAGTGGAAGGCCTGCCATTCGATGGAAATCCCAGAGTGTGATGCACATTTCACCTACTGGCAGGTGGAAAGAGTTGGTGGTGGGAGACCAGTACTTGAGGAAACCCTTTATCACAGTTGGTTCCTTATAGAAGTACTGGGACGTAACTTCTATAGCATCAAACAAGTTGATCTTAGCAAGCATACCCGCGTGCTTTTATAAGATGACCTCTACCCAATCTGAATAATAACGTCATGAAGTTAACAGACCCCTTGTTCAGAATTCTTCAGGTCCCTAAAGTTGATCGTGATCTCTGAAGCGTTGCTTAATGGTTTTATAAAAATATGTGGGGAATAGGTTATGAGGACTGTGAAAAGGGGTAAGAAAAATCATAGGGTGGACTTCACCAATACTTTGTCGTGGCTTATGCGCTAGCCATATCCCCTCAAAGATGTGCGGTTCTCTTGTTGACCATAAGGAAATGTACATTAGCTTCTCTCCGTCTATGTAATCCCTTGGCTCGTAATCATGGATAAGTGGTGATAAAGGTTGATGGGAATCACCGTCATACCCTCCGAGTAAGGATTATCAAATTTCATAATGCCCTTGATTACTCTAACTGATTCCCATGAGTTCTGGAGCTTCTTCTTGTTGTGCTCTTTGATCTTCTCCTCGAGCTCCTTGGCCTTGTTTCGGCTAGTCTTCTTTGAGCGAGAAGCAGGAGGAGTGTCTTCTCGAACATGTGGTCTTTGACTATCTGTACGAATATGAGTAGTTGTCTTCAACCATTCATCCTAATCATATTCTCGGCTCTGCTTTGGAGGTTGTTCTATGTCTCCCATCGCGATTGCCCGGTGAATAGGAGAAGGTAAAGAAGAAATACAATCGGTGAAATTGAAGGTTGGTAGTACGGGATTCTTGAAATACGAAGGATTACGAGCAGTGGTTTTAACGTGTTTTGATGGTTGAAGAAGGGGAATGACCAAAAGAAGATGGGTATGGGAAATTTAGGTGAGAAGGTTGTTCAGTAGGAGGATCTACGGCACGAAAAGTTCGCTTGATGCGGGCCATGACTGAAAAAAGTTGAGGATTTGAAGGTTTATTGAAGAAGGAAAAGATCAAGGGATTAAAAAATTCTTTAAGTCTTGGTTGCGTGAGTTCACACAATCAAAGTTGGTTGCGCGGAATAGCACAACATCCAAGGGTTTAACGCGAACAGAAAAGTTGTTGCGCGAGTCCGCGTAAACGATATTAGTTGCGCAGGGATTTGGCGGAGAGACGGAGGTTCGAGGCAGTCTGAAGCACGTGCAAAATAAATGAAGTTTGGGGTATTTATAGTGTACATGACTGCTAGTTGCATGAGTCCGCACAATGAAAATGTCAGTTATGCGAGTTCGCACAACTGATTTCGGGACATGATTCTCATGAATGGTCAAGATTGATGGAAGGTGGGTCCCATGGCACCAAGATCGAGGTTTCATACGTGCGGAGGTACCCCCGACCTCCATTCATTTGGACCGATTGAAGATTTTAGAGAATAAGCAGAGCAAGAAAGAAGACTGAAGGTAGGAGTGAGGAAGAGCTGGTGGTTTGCGTGGGCCCGCGTAAACTATATCGGTTGCAAGGGTTCGCGCAACCAGACTGCCCTGCAGTATATAATGACAAGTGGCTGAAATGCTGTCGGAATGATCTGGCTTCGATTATTCTTCTGTCCAAGCTCCCAAGAAAAGAAATCAGTTGATCAGATCTACATAATATTCCTTTTAAAGAGATGATCAAATCACAAGTCGAAGTGCTTTCGAATTTGACATCTGGCTTGGATATTTGAACTTCATTAATTTATGTACTTTAAATAATCTATCTTAGAATTAATGGATACTCGATGATGTAAATGAACTCAGTATTAATAATATAATGGTCGTTCTTAATAGACTATTTCTTTGTTACATTTGAATAAGATAATTTCCGAAATCGAATGCATTTGTTTCTTTTTCAAAACATAAATAAAGTAGACTTAATGATGAACTATTAGAAAAATACTAAAAATAATATAATAATTCAAAGTACTAAAATTATTATATGAAATAGACCTATTAAAACTGAAAATTTCTACAACCACATGTTATCGATGAACCGCGTATATCTTTTTCATCTTAGAGTTTTTGTATTCGATGTCTTCTTAGGAATTGCTTATAATCATATTAGGAATCATCCTATTTAATTAAATTATTATTTTTTATTGTTTAGTACATTTTACTAATTCGGATAGCTTTGAGTATAGTTGAATTATGGTCCTGAATTAAGGTCATTGGAGCCGAATTACCATTTCTACTGATTACAAATAGGCCACACTATGAATTTAACTAATCCAAACCCCAATCATTGTGCATGGGAAATCTCGCTACCCAATCCATCATAAAAATGCCCAAATTCATCGTATTAGATATTAAATTGCATGTTAGTGGCCGCTAAACTCCAAACTATAGAATAACGACCATCTTACCGGGCTTGACGTCCATCGCGGATGTCAAGCCTGGATAGTGTCTAAAATTGCTCAACTTCGGCTGAAGGTTGGGTGCATGGGATGTGCAAATGTCTGAGTAGAAACCTGAAAGTTTACGTGAATTAGGCTCTTTGCTCTTTTGCAAAGTTGTAACTTTCTAACTATTGAGTTACAACAAAACTTAAAGTAGAAGTTAAGGATATTTTCTCACTTGTATCCATATAGCAGCGGCCCCGAATGATCATCGATGACCGTCCATCGCTAGTGGCCCCCCCATGGTTAATCGAAGTATCCGATTGCCGCCCTGTTGTGATGAAACATAGATCTCATACCGGGGCACCTAACCAATGGTGTAGATATGCTAGCGGGCCGTTATAAGGCCTTGTAAATCTAAAAGTGACCTCCCCCAGGAGAAGTTTAATAGAAAGGGGAGGTATAGGGCCATTTAAAAATATTTTTGGCCTTATAAAAGCCTCATTTAATACCCCTCGCTCCCATACGAATTTTTATTGCCAAGGGAGAGAGGAAGAGGTGGAAAGAGGGGGAAGCAAGGGAGAGGAGCTGGTGTAGAGGATCTACCTTGTCCCGCCAACCGACGACGCATCCGCACCAAGCCGTATTGTCGGAACTTCTCCCTACAACGATTTAAGTTGAGAAACTAACCTTTTCATATGCATTTTCTCTTGAGAACCAATTACATGATCCCTTATAAACCCATCGTCGTGTTGCAGGACGTTGGAGAGTTAATTCGTGGGAACTTAAGCTAGGAACGAGCCCCCAAACCGGGCGCACCACTTCAAAGTGCGGACCTCCCTAGGTTTTTGTTTATCGAACCCCGTGTCACAATTAATGATTTATGTTATGAATGGATGAATACATGTTAACTCGTGCTAAATGATGATTTGTGTAATGCGTAGACGAATGCATGATAACCATTGTCGATTATTTATTTGGGTAATGTATAAACTAATGCATGCTAATTAGTGTCGATTTATGATTGTGCAGTGCGTAGATGAATGTATGCTAACCAGTGCTAGTTACTATTAGTTGTGTGGATGAATGTGTGCTAATCAGTGCCGATTGATAATAGAGATAATGCGTAGATGAATGCATGCTAAATAGTGCACACTCGTATGGCCGCTTACTTTCATGTATTGCTATCTTAGTGTAATGTCACTTGCATGCTCGATAAAATGCACTATAAAGTAGGATAGTCTGAATTCACTATTTATATACCTCCCTGTTAGTCACGGTGGTCAATTTATTAGTGCGATTGACTAAACGGGACTACATGGATCGTCGACTTGGTTGGCAAATCGCGAATCCAAGAGGTGGCCTCGATTGGGTTGGCCGGCAAACCGCGAATCCACTAGGATGGCCTCAATTAGGTTGGCCACCCCAGACTAGTTCGATTGATCCAGGCTGAACACAAATAAACGGTAATAGTCGGACTACATAGGATGCTTACACCCAATGCCGATTATGCCAAAGTTAATCCGAGTCAACCGAATTAGCCTAACAGCTAACCAACTATGTGTGTTCACCATATATGATTACGCTTACCTGAATCTGAAGTACCTCATACCTTTGAGAGGCCTACTATTAACCATTAGTAATACGATCACCAAGTTTTGGGAGTCGAGCATGGTGGTATGGGACACTGTGTCCGTGTTGTCAGCTAACGCTAGGGTGATGAACCTCCTCGTAGTGACCAGCGAGCACAGGAGATGATAGATCCTTGTTCGAATGGCCCTCACCAAATTACTTGACCGATGGTTCTGTGTCAGAGTATCATTCGAACAACCGAGGCATGAATGAAATTAGTTAACGAACCATTTTTCGTATGGTGATTTGGTTTTATGTGACAAGCTCATACCCCATAACTAAGTGATCATAATCGGTGTTTGGGTGATGACCCATACTGAGTTAATCCTCATACCTTTGGAATTATTAATTTGTATGATAAATAGGTGGTACCTAAGTTTAGATCATGGATCGCAAGTTAAGTGATCTGGATAAGTTCGTCGATTAAATGGAGGTGTTTTAGCTTCCTCAATCTTGTTGGATGAATGGACTTAGTTAAATAATCGGATAACATAAACATTTATAACATTGTATTAGCATAGGTTGTGGTGACTCGGGCATTGTGGTCGCGTGTTGGGGGAGTATTAGCATTTGCGAATGAGGTGTCAGAGTCGCTTATGAGGGAGTATTGGGTTGTGCGAGATGCATCATCTCATTACAGCATGCATGTGCATTAATAAGAGCATTTAGAAACTGCGTGTTTAAGTTACTTTATTATTACTTGTGCTAGTGGAATTGATAATATGCATAACTTAAAATTAATGGAACCACTGAGTTGATTACACACTCTCACTTTGGGACAGTGATTTAAAACATCAACCAGATGATATTATTGATGCAGGTACTATCGAGTTCTCAGACGGGTAAGGTTAGAGTGGCTTGAACCGCCGACGTTGCGTTTTAGAGGACTGGACCATACTGAAAAATTACACTTTAATCATTTTCAGCATTATGTTGTGGCATATATAATCCCCATCTTGGGCAATTAACACTTTTAGAATTGTATTTTTGCTCTTAGCCATGCATTCATTGATCGTTGTTATCTCTACCTCGCTTTGGATCCACTAATTTAAATTGTGCTACTCTAATTATTCGCATGTGAAATTAATGTAATTCTGAACGAGGCCACATGTGCATTTTTATTTGGTTAACACCTGGAAACTCGGGACCGGAGTCAATATACTCGGGTGCCGATTTTTGAGGTGTTACGACATGATTAACTGGCAGGCATGTGAATCCGAAATTTGGTTTATCATCCTCCACATTATAGTCCTCCTATAATCAATAGCATTTTATGGGAATACATCCTGTCTTTTCACCTTAGTAGTCCTATGCATAGTTGGTACTATAGTCCTAATCATGACTACTAATAAAATAGGAATTTGAATCAAAATTCAGACGGAATATCCTTGCCACATCGTCCAAAGTGATATAAATCTCCTAGAAAAATGTATTGGTCTCTGGGTGCCACCTCTCCATAAGGGCTACCATGAGACTGTGGTCTACAAAGGGGGGTATGCCCTAATCAGGTGCCCTAGGCAGTATCATTAAAAGACATATTTCGCATAAGGTGCCTGGTTGTGAAGAAGATGACACATGTTCAGACTATGAGATCCAATCCATTCTATGCTCTCAGGCTCAAAGGCAAATACAAAGAATTAAAGGAACCAGGGTCCTACTACCAATAGGGGGAGGAAGGGGTGGTGCAAAAAGCAATCTCTTTCTTCACTCCTAGCATCAAAAAATCCCCCCCTTGGCAATGCTATGGATCGACTACTCATGTCCTAGGCACTCCTCTTCCTAACAGGCAATTGATGAACGGAAGAATCCTGTTGGTTTAAGGCAGGCATTAAAAGCAACACTTCATTACTCATCCATTGGACAACTCGTCACTTCCGAAGCAATAGTTGAGATTAAATCTCAACGAGTACTTATTAGTATGAAACGATTGATATATGTAGTTTGTTTACCTCAGAGGTTGGCAGTGCAGGGACTGTTGTTCACAACCCCAAGTGTAGAGTCACGATGTAGAAATAATCTCAGTAAGACTGAGGTCGAATCCAAAGGGACAAAAATTTATACATTTTTGAAATTAACTAGAAGTAGAACTAGAAGAAGATATGAAACTATTTTCGAAGTATTTTGAAATAATAATTGTGAATAGAGTAATTAAAATTAAGAATTTAAAGGTGAAAACTAGGGTTTCAAGGATCCACTTATAGTGTTCAGGAAGCCCTCTTGCTTGATTCAAGTAACACAATTAGAATTAGAGTTCTATCCTATACAATTGGAAAATATATCAATAAAATCAAATATGAACTTCCATTGACCTAATTCTTAATGAAGGAGAACCATGATAATTGACAGGGATTCCATCACCAAACCATGCCTAAGAGACAATGCCAAACAATAGGATTTACCAATTCCATAATCTCAAAGTAAGATAATTGTGAAGATTACGAAGGATTTCATTATCCTACCATGCCCAAGGGATGATGGTAAATAGTAGGACTTACTAATTTCACAATATCAAATCAGAAAAAAAAGATACACAAAGCTATTGCAGATCTACTATAATTCGAGTCATAATAAACATTAAAAACTGAAAGTATTCCTTAAATATCAAATTAGAATCTATGGAGTTCAACATAAACATGAATCAAAGCAATAGAAACATCTCTTCATACTACAAGCTTCACCTCTTAGCTCTAACTAAGAGGTTTAGCCAACCATAGACATGATTGGATCTAAAACCCTAGAAGAAAGCATAAAAATAACTAAGGAAGAAGAAGAAAAACTCATGGCGATGATTGCTCCACCCTTTTACTCAACTCCTTAAACCCTAGAAGATGCCTAAGGATATCATCGGGAGTCCTATTTATAGTTGTGGAACTCTAACTTTAGCACGTAGTTGGAAAACTTTAGAAACCGCCTCAAATTTAAGCAGTTTGCTAAAATAGACTTCACTCTACGCATTTTTCCATAATAAACTTCACTCTGTGTAATTTCACAAAATGACTCAGAGTTTCAGAATATGCTTTTTCAAGACGATTTCAGGATTACTTTTTTTCACTACAAATCTCTGATTCTCTTTATTCCTCACTTGCTTTTCTTAGATCTTTGGCATGTGAATTATTCAATCTTAGTCTCCTAAGATCCATCCCTTGCCTTGGTGATTCTTGAGCATCAAATTCATATTTTTAGCATTCTTTTCAATCCAAGCTCTTAAATTCACCTTGCAACACAAACATGAGTAAAATAGAATATTAAGCATTATCATGTTCATAAAATCAAGATATAAATGGGGGGTAATATGTAATATTTGACCCTCAACACAATCCCCAATCAGCATTTTGATAGTCTCAAGTAAAATATATAAAAAATATTTCGAGAACCACAAGATAATTTCTATAAGCTGAAGTGGTTAAAAATAATAATCTAGATAATAGAATTCTAAAATACATCGATATTGTACATTACTTTCTCCTAAACTCTAATACTCGGTAAGTTTCATAATCAAGTTCAAAGCATTAATCCTCCAGTTAGAACAATTTTAAACATTTAGATCCATGAGTGTATAATGAAGTTTGGACTTATCACAATCAAAAGTTCAATTCGTCACTTTCATGATAACATTGTTAATTAAAGGAGCATTCGGGACAACTAAAACCTAAACGAAACTTGTCTTACAGTTCATCTTTTAGTTTCCTCTTTTATTCCTCCATCTTTTGATTTTTCAATCAATGGCTTTCACGCTATGTAAACCTTTTTAAAGATCTTTAATAAGTAGCCTTTTTCAACGACAACTATTTTTTGGCTACGTATTTTCTTTTTCTTTCTTTTCAATTCTTCCCATTGAACGTGATGGACGAATTTCTCAGGTCGGTTCATTACATACTTAATAATCATCAAGTTAACAAATCAATATCAAATGGACACTTTAACATGTGAAAGCATGACTCAATCAATGTTTAAAACTTTTTAATCGAGGATTAATGACTTAATTTTGAGATCTCCCAAGTGACTAAGCTCCAAGAGACATGAGGCATCAACATAAAACATCTTGTAATTCTATTTTTTCAAAAAAATTCTTTTCTGCAATTTTTGCTCAAAGACTAAGAAAACACTAATTAACTTGTCTAATCCACACCACCAACCTAGAATCTACATTGTCCTCAATGTAAAATAAATAAGCATGTAATGCAAAAGTGGCAATGAAAAGAAAAGAGAAGTGACGGAAATATAATACCTGAAGAAGAAATTTTTGAGGTTTTTCCAATGATCTCAGTGTGGAGCTGGGTTAGCACAAAAAACTCAACAGACAATAAGCAAACTATCCTAAACAATAGAAAGCAAACTATCCTAAAATAATAGAAAGCAAACTATCCTAATCCTAAATTCTTTGAAAGCAGAAAACCTAACTAGGAAAGCAGGGGAAAGCTACTCAGTCATGCCGCGAGCTTTCTCCTCCCGCTAGTATCTTGATAAATTTCTTAGTAGGTTTCTCAACAAGATCATCCAAAAACCTTTTTTGCAATAGGCTTGGATGTCCTGGAGCATGAATTTCTAGAGAAATTTGTGAACCTCAACATTAAGTTTCCTTTTAATCTCCTGAGGAGTTTAAAGTACATATGATTCACCCGAGATAGAGAAAGTTTCGGAGTTAATGCAACATGGTGAATCAAAGACTGCAGGTACATAAAGTCAGGAGAAATTCTCGGTAGGTGATGTGGTTTCAACATATTCTAAAGTTTCAGACTTTGGTTCAACTTTTAGCTCCTCCTCCCTTAATGATTAACATTCAAGATCTATGGAATGAGCGGCTTTAGAATAAAGGTTCTCTTGGTCAGTAACAACCACCGAGGTATTTTTTTTGTAAGGCATCCATAAACTGTACAATTTCTAAAGTGTAAAGTGGTCATGATGTTGACTACTAAGGGTTACGTGTATTTGGTTACAACACTTACTCTCATATATCGTTAGTTGAGAGAGAAGCTAGACCAAAGAGCGAAGAAACTCGCTTTTGTAGTGTATGGTGATGGCAGATTACCAGTTAGATATAGAAATGACTCGAATGTTACATTTGCCGTCATTACATATGAAGGGGGTCTGTCTACATTTCAATAAGCATTAGATGACTTTGATGTTGAAGAGTGGATGGTGACCATGCATGACGAGATGGACTCTCTATATAAGAATTAGACATAGGAGCTGGTGGATCTTCCAAAGGGGTGAAAATTGATCGTTATAAATAGATTTACAAGAATAAGCATGATAGATAAAAGGCGGGATTGGTTATGAAAGGGAATGCATAGAAGGAGGGTGTCAACTTCAACGAGATTTTCATGCCTTTAGTCAAGCATGTGTTTATTAAATTTATATTGGAGTTGGTTGCCCGATAACACCTAGAATTGGAACAGATGCACGTGAAAACTGTTTTCCTACAAGAGGAGTTAGATGAGCAGATTTATATGAAACAATCAGAAGGGTTCAGAGTACAAGGAGTTGAGAATAAAGTTTGTAGGTTGAGTAAGTCATTATATGATCTGAAACAACTATTTGCGCAGTAGTATAAAATGTTTGATACTTTCATGATGGGTCAATGATTTACTCGGAGTGAGTATAATTATCGTATTTATTACTAGGCATTGGATGATGGATAATTCATTGCGTAACACCCCGAACATTTTAATACCCGAGAATTGAAAGTTCTCAGGTGTTACCACGAAGTTAACTTAATATGTATATGTGTACGATACCAATCTAGCTATTCAAACCGTATATCTAATCTCCAACGTGAATCAGACCATTGGAAATAATCATCATCCATATCTTAAGTCACCAGATCCATCGTTTATAAGGCCATGCCACCCAATGTTGAAATCCATTACATAACGAGATAATCCAACCATCTGATTATGGAAACAATCATTAGATTTCAACTAGGATCGATTAAGAGCCCTTGTAAACCATGAAGGTCAGACTCGAAGTTGACACATTCGTTGATTTTAAGACAAGATCATCCATCATGTAATTTGACATAGTATCTTCCCTTGAAGGAATCGGCAAATAGCTCTCTATCCGTAATAATCTAGATTTAAGTCCATTTATAAGAATTATTTTGAAAGGCGCATACAACCACGTAGAACCATTAGATTTCACAAAACTCTTAGACCTACTAAAATTATGAAAACGCCATTGACCAGGACCTTGAATTCTAGATCACAAGGTTCTCACGATCTGTTTGATGAGAAACCTTATACCATGCCAATATATCATAAATTAACTGTACATGCCAAATTCTAACCCTCAAATCAGCGAGATCCGTAGTTAAAATAATAATTCACTCGATATGGACCTCCCAAGGACCATGATCGCCTGATCTTTTAGGACGAGCCGTACCTATAACTGATAGAACAACTGAACAGACCGGATCCGTTGAGATCATCGTTCTGGACCCCACTGCAGGTGGTGCACGCACATAGTACGGACGGCTGCTAATATCGTCCATGACCTACTAACTTCGTCTATATGAATGATCAGAGTCATCCATCTAAAATGGATAGGACCTCCAACCAAGACTGTAACGCCCTGAAAATCGGGGGTCGAGCAGAAGCCCCACTCCCGAGTTCCAACGCATCACTTATGCAATATAGATAATGATGATTAAATGTTGTCTGTATTAGTGCATTAAACATGAGTGAGATTATACCAAACAACATATCATACTCCAGAGGCAGTTAAATTATGCAAGCGGAAGACTGTGATAAGTATATAAAGCATATAAGTAGTTGTGAGTCTCCAAAGTATGATCATGACACCAGGTAAAATAATTGCAAGTAAAATTCCAAAATATTTAAAATATGTAATGTCATCTAGTCAGTATCTCAGTAATCCCCATCGATCGGAACGTGGCCTACATAAGCCCGCCTAATAGCTGCATATAGGAGAACTCCTCCTCATCATCATAAAAGTCTGGCTCCACTTCGTAAGCATCGCCATCATCTGCAACTACAATAGAGTCTGGTTGGTGTTTAAAGCACCGTCCTAGAACGTGGGAGTGAGTGATCAAATCGGTGTAGCTATAAAGCAAAGGTTAACACGTTATCAATTCAGTCAAGCATAATGATAAAACAATACAGCAAGCATTCCTAAGTACTCTGGTTAATGCAAGGATGATATGTTATAATGATGCTTGCCCTCGCATGCACTGCCTCTTGCGATAATATCTTACGATCGCGGTATACACCCCTTCATCTGTGCTCAACTACAACGCCAAAGGTACATGCAAATGCGGTGCATGTACGTGATTAGTCAAGTTCTTAATTAGGCTTATCCATACAGCAGGTTGAGAAGTTAAGGTACCTCCCATTATATCATTGTCCCAACATTGATCCATATAGGGTCGTCAATCCTAGTAGTTACATACGATAGGCAGTTCCAAGTCGATACGGGCTCGTTACCTGATCGTAGGCCTGGTTCGTACTCAAGGTCACTACCACCAATGCCCTACCAACTGGCAGTCTATTTTCAAAGGTTCGTCGTCAACCCGACTGGAGACCACAGCCAGGCTGCACCAGGGTAGGCCGACAGCTCGAATACAGTGTCCCATACCACCGTATTTGGCTCATGAGTTTGGATTGTTTACTGGTCACTACGGGGAGACTCGTCGCCCTAGCGTAGGCCGATAGCTCGACCACGGTGTCCCATAGCACCATGTCCGGCTCATGAGTCTTAGCGGATCAAGGTACAAAGTTTAAACGAATTTATCACTGGTAAGTTGGTACCTTAGGTTCAAGCAGTAGTGTCCATAAATGGTGAACGTATAATGGGTCAATCGGATTACTTAACAAGCTCGACTAGTATAAGTGTACGTTAACTTAATCGACCTGGAATGCATAAGCATTCCTCGTGGCCTAACCACTGTCATTAAACGACGTACGACTCAGATTCATCAAACACATCCGTCGTGGCTAAACAGTTCGGCCACTGATCGTAAACCATTACCAATTGCCTGGACTACATCGTAGCCCCAATCGCACTTCAAATACAATAGGCATTCATATGTACTAGTCAAAACAACATGTAGCAACCGAATCAAATATAAATCTTAAGTAAGCATTTTTAACAAATACATAGAGTCCATATTGTCATACATAGGCATTTCACCTATAAATCACATAGTAGTAAGATAGGTTACATAAAGGAAATTGTGACTATAGATAAGGGAGTTGGGAATCCTATCTCAACACCCTCATTACATACATTTAAACAAGCATTTTTTCATTCAGTCATTTTATCAAACACTTAGAATGCACATATTAACATGCATGTAATAAAATAGTAAAACACATATTATGACAAATCCTTTCACATAGGAGTTACCACATGCACAACAATCATGTATTTACAATCAATAATCATGGCAAGCATAAATCCATATTCCATATTCCATATTCGTTCAAACATTTTAACAAACACATGAAATGCATTATAAATCAATATAGCCTCTATAAATACATAATATACGACAAACCTCGAATCTAAGCACATGTGATAGCAATCAAGTCAGTCATAAATCATTACTAACATTGAAGGCCTTGAAAACCATAACCTAAACATTTATAGTCCACATTTTTCACCAGTAAACTCGTAACGAACTCAGTTTAAACACTAAGTCCTCACCTACGGCACAATGACAACTTATAGTATGAAATAGGCTAGTTATTTCATCATTTCCTCTATTTGGATATCTAAAACAGATTAGGGTTAGGATTTTTTACCCCAACAATAGGATTGAAATCGCCGGTATAGCGATACGGAAGTGGTGATTAAGCACGTGGAGTGGTAGGGTAAGATCTCAGGATCAGTCTCCCACTTTCTCTCTCACTTTCTCTCTTTCTTTCTCTCTTTGCTCTCTTCTCTCTCCTAGGGTTTGCAAATTCGTATGTGAAGGTAGAGAGAGAGAGTTTAAGGCCCTCATATAGGCCCAGAACTGCTGGGAATGGCCCCAGGGCCATGGTATACTTAGGTTATAGCAAAAAGTTATTCAATTCGGTCCAACAGAGCACATCTGGAGGTCCATTTTCTGCATGCGGTCGGACTTAAGCTTCCTGACATTGGATCTAGGTCAGGTTAAGATCTCGACCTGATCGGATTAGTGAATAGGCCGCAGGGGACCAGTTTCAGTTCAACGGTCACCGATACTCGATCAGGATCACAAGTGCACTGACCTGTGTTGGAAATTTTCCATAATTCAAGGGTGTAATTGGGTCCAGGAGGTCGGCGATGTTCAGACTTGAAATGCTGACATGTGAGACATCGGGACACATAATCTGCTACGTGGGCCTTCATGTTGTCCCACCAGTATGACCTCTTCATGTCTCGATACATCTTCATACTACCAGGATTCATTGTCATCTTCGAATTGTGAGTGGTTTCCAGAACTTCTCTCCTTAAGTTATGGAGATTTCGGACGCACAGGCAGCCATGATATCGCAAACCTCCATGTAAACCAACCCTCTATTCAGAGTCATCACTGTCGCTCACCAGTTCTCTCATCTCAACCAATCGCTCATCGTCTTTCTGAGCCGCGATGATCCTATCATCAATAAGTAGCTGCACATGAACGTGTGCAATGCTTTCAAACGGTTCCTCCACCGTGAGCTTTTACTCAAAACCACGCATAAACTCTACCATATTTCACTCCTCAATCATTAGCGGTGCCGCAAATGTTGTCGCCTTCTTACAGCTCAACGCGTCTGCCACAAGGTTAGCCTTGCCAGGATGGTACGAGACCTCGAACTTAAAGTCCTTCAAGGTTTTCATCCATCGGCGCTACCTCATATTCAAGTCTCATTCTGTAAATATGTAACTAAGGCTCTTGTGGTTACAAAAGAACTCGAACTCCTCTCTGTAGAGGTAATGTCTCCAGAGCTTCAGTGCAAAGATGACGATCATTAATTCCAAGTCGTGCGTAGGGTAGTTCTCCTTGTGTTTACTCTACTACCTCGAGGCATATGCAATCACCCTGTCCTTTTGTATAAGGATAAAACCCAAACCAACGCGAGACACGTCAGTGTATATCGTATACTTGACCTCTTGCTCTGGCAATGCTAGCACAGGGGCAGACGTCAACTTGTCCTTCAATTCCTGAAAAGCTACTTCTGCCTTCTCATTCCAGGCAAATTTGAGATCTTTCCGAGTCAGTTGAGACAATAGTCTGGCTATCTTAGAGAAGTCTCGAATGAATCGATGATAGTAGCCAGCAAGTCTCAGAAAATTTTTCACCTTAGTAACCGAACCGGGCAGCTCCCAGTCCTGAACTGCGGCTACCTTAGCAAGGTCCATAACTATCCTTTCCTTGGATACAACATGTTCCAGGAACTTGACTTATTCTTTTCAGAAGTCGCACTTCTTGTACTGTGCAAACAACTAGTTCTTCTTAAGGGTATTAAAGACTGCTCGCAGGTGCTCCTCGTGATCTTCCCGACTCGTGGAGTATATCAGGATGTCATCTATAAATACGATGACGAATCGGTATCAGTATGGCCGAAACACCCGGTTTATCAGGTCCATGAACACGGTGGGTGCGTTTGTGAGTCCAAACGACATCACAAGGAACTCATAGTGCCCAAAGGTGGTCCTAAATGCTATCTTCTGCACGTCTTCTTCCCTAGTACGTAACTGGTGATACCCCGATTGTAAGTCGATCTTCGAGAAATATTGTGCCCCCTTCAACAGATCAAAGAGATCATCTATCCTGGGCCAAGGGTACTTGTTCTTCACAGTTACTTGGTTCAATCTGTGGTAATCAGTACACAATCGCAGAGATCCATCCTTCTTCTTCATGAATAGCATAGGTACTCCCCATGGAGACACACTAGGCCGTATAAAGCCTGCATCCAACAGATCATCAATCTGTTTCCTCAGCTCCTCCATCTCACATGGAGGCATGTGATACATCGATAGTGAAATGGTCGTCGCACCAGGCGCTGGGTCGATGGAAAAATTAATCTCGCGCTGAAGAGGTAGTCTAGGTATCTTATTGAACATGTCCCCAAAATACTGAACTACTTAAATTAAAAGAATCTCCTCCTAGGCCAATATTTCATGACGAAGCTAATGAAGGGAGTATATTTCCTAGATGTTCGTGATCATGGACCCAACCATTAACGCAAGAAGAGTCTTCCACGACGGACGCGAACGATAATGAATCCAGATCGAACCGAGCGTGTCTGTACATTGGACAGCCAACCTTTGGATCATAACCCCGATCCCGACCATCCAAATCCCTGAAAAGAGTAATTCGACTACTTCCATGAAGTCAGATCAGGAAGATTGGATCGATGGCCACTCCGACTGTGGTCATTACACGAGCCTCTTTTCCGACTTTCATTGTGCAAAAAATAGGGCTGCGTAAATGCATACATAAACGGTCCTTACGCATGAAGGATCTAAAATCCTTAGGCTTATAAAAGCCTCTCTCGTCCGATGATGAAAGAGAAAGAAAAGGTAGCGAGAGGAGAGAAAGAGAAGCAGGAAAAGAAAAGAAAGAAAGAGAAAGAGAAGAAAAGAAAGAGAAAGAAAAGAAGAAGAAAGAGGAAGAGAAAGAAAAGAAAAGAAAAGAAAAGAAAGGAAAAAGAAAGAATTTAAAGAGAGTCAGGTGCTGGGTCGAGTTAACTCAGTTGGGATCTTGGTTAGGATCAGAAGGGATCTTGGTTGGTCGATTAGACTCGTTTTTCGAGTCAAGTTGTAGGTACTAATCAAGAGTCACCTTCTTACATAATAACATATGTTAAATTTCTAAATTATAGTAGTAATTTATTTAACCTAGACATAGATAAAGGATGAAACCCTTATCATGTAGTTTATATACTCTATAGTTTAAGTTGAATCTAAAGTACATGCACAGAGTTCTAATAACATAAGAGGATGCTTCGACAACTAAGATGAGGGTTTTTTCCTTTAAACTTGCATTAATTTAAGTTGATGTGAATTATCATACCTTTTGCGTGCTTTCATGACCTCCCTCATGCAATTATTTAATTTATCATCAACAATTATATACCCTTTTGGGAATTATGATATGATGTTAATTACAAGTGATCTTTATGAATCTATGTGGGGCGATGGATACAAGCATTGCCCTTGCCTTTACCATTTTTTTGAGTTAAACCTTGCTACCCATCTCTTTATTGAGCTGGCCTTTGCCACTCTTCTCTTTATTGAGGTGGTCATTGTCACTCCTATTTTGCTGAGTTCTCCATTACTACTCTCCTCTTTGTTAAGTTGCCTACTGCCACTTTTCAATTTACTCAGTTGGTCATTGTCACTCTCCTCTTTATTTTGTTAGTCTTGTGTTGTTTACCTTTAAGGCTTGGGCTTGTGTCTTAATATTAAAAAACCCCCATAATTCATTTTATCTGTCTATAAGTGCAAGTGATGTGTTAAGAGATATCACAACTAGTGATTCAAATATTTTATCATGGACGTAATGCGCTCTTGGTAGAGACCCTCTTGGTCAACGCGTAATTCCATGGGTTTTGGGTAGTGGTGCACAAATAAATGTAAATAATTCGTAATGCGTGTTACATCACTTTCGGAATTGGATATTACAAATAGTCACTCCATGAACAATTCATGTCACGTAATTCATCCAACTCATGTTGTGCTGCCTTAAGGTGTTCACGTAAATCCATAGTAGAGTTGGACATGCCGGTGAATCTCCGTAGTATGAGAATGAGGGGTGATCTAGGTTTTCTATGAATTATATTCCATATTGTGATGATCACTACGTATAATGGCCACACACACTTTGCTAGACATGCGTCTCATGTAGGTTGTTTGCGCATACTGATACTTCTCATGGTAGTAGAGTATGTGACATATCAGAACTCTTACATTACTTTTATAAATCTCTTGAATTATTGTTAATCTCAAAAGATAACCATCACTATCGGTAGGGTGTTGACCCTCTCTAACTGTATAGATGATGCAAGTGATGTACAAATTAAATACCTAGAGGACCATCTCCCTATGAAAGATTATATGGAAAGAATAAGAAGATAATTTTATGATTTAGTTGTACACTTCTACTGTGAACTCGATAATGTAATAAGCTCTCATTGAGAGGGTAATTGATTATTTACGGAATTCTTTTACTTTGATGAAATAATCAATACAGTCAATTTTATTCCTGTGAATGTTACTGTTATGAATACATCTGAATGTGATCTAAATAATAATAATTATATATATATATATATATATATATTTTACGATTTTAAAGCATCGAAGTTATACATTATTAACACCTGGTTTTCTCAGGCATGAGTACAAATTCTAGTCGTGAAAATTTAGGATGTTACACATTATATTGGTATTGTACATAGAGGACATGCCTATCGGCAACCATAGCATATCTGAGATTGATATGTTGAAGACTCGATTGTCAGGGGACATTTGGAATGAAAGATATGAGAGTTGTAAAGAGAATTCTCGATAGGTATTCAAAGAGATGGACACGAGAGCATGATACAGTTATCACATGCATAATACCTTCAAAATATATTGGTTAAGTTCGATATAGATAAGGAGAAACTAGTTATCACATCATATGTTGCTTGCTTTAGGCTTTCTTCATAACAACGCCCTACTATATATGAAGAAAAGTATTTGATGTATCGTCTGCCCTATTCGAGAGTCATTGGTAGTTTGATGTATGACATGGTCTTTACGAGACCATATATCTTACATGCAATGGGTGTTATGACTAACCCCAACAAATAGCATTGTGAGGCAGTGAAATAGTTACCGTAGCATATACGAGGTACAATGGATTACATCGTGATGTTTAAAAAGTCAGGGGACAAGTTAATAGACTATGTGAATGTCGAGTACGCGGTAATATGAATAATAGAAGATCAACTTCCGGCTACTCATTTATTATAATGGGTGGTGTGATCGATTGGATATCGAAGATTCAGCATGTGGTGACTCTTTTCCATAACTGAAGCAGATTATATGACAGTAGCAGATGTGTTCAAAGAAAATATTTGGTTTGGAGGGACGATAAATTAGCTTGGACATTAGTAAGAGGCTGTGTCGGTTGTAGACACCCCATGTCGAGGTAATAAGTTCATAGGGTTTGAATGGATGGATGGAAAACCAGACATTGGTCCTAAACCCTAACCCTATAAGCCTAAACCCTATGAAATTTATTCTTAAACCCTAAACTCAACCCATCGAACCCAGTCAACCCAACCAGCCTAACCTTAAGCCCTATGAACCCAAAACCCAGTCAGCCCACCTAAGTCTATAACCCAGTCAACTCATCTAGTCAAGCCCATAACCAAACCCAATTTCAAGCCCAGTCAAAGGAATGGTTGAAACCTCAAACCATCGACCCCTCAACGCAGAGCCTCCACACGCTTAGAGGATGATCCCTTCCAAAACAAGGAGTCCAAGTGGGGACCGGCAGCAGCCAGGATGCCGCCAGCCACATGGCACTCCCCTTCTCTCGGGCAGCATTCTTCGAGAATGTGGGTTGCTCCTTTTTTGAATCTCAAGTGTGTGGATGAGGTGCATTTACTCCGATGTCCATCTCCTTACCAAAAAATATTATTTTACCAACTCATACAACCCGTGAGATGATGGTATGTGGCAATCTCTAATCCCAGTTATTCAACCATATTTTACCCCTATGATCACCAAGAATTACACGAAAACCAGGGTTAGAGACTACAAATAACCCTCTTCCCTTCTCATTTCAAGACACACAAAGCTTCACCAAGCATCCTTTATCATTTCAAAGAGAGCCTTAGCCATTTCCTCCACCAAGGAGAGTGAGAGTGAGAGTAAGAGAGAGAGCCCATCCTTGGTCTAGCTTAACCTAGTTAGAGTCCAAGTCTCTTGAGCCACTCAAGTTCAAATCTTAACCACTCAATCTAGCTCTGTAGCATTATCGTTCATCAAACCATTCAAGCATTTATCCCTTTCATCGGATCGGCACATTAGCATCGTGTAATATTCATTCCCTTCTTAACCCTACTTCTCCTCATATACACAACATCATAGTGCATTTTTATCATTTTCATTGCATTTGATTAGGGATGTACACAAACCGAGCTAGCTTGGTTAGCTCATTCGACTCAGTTCAAAGTTGAGTTTGAGCCAAGTCGAGTTAATTTTTTTTAGCTCGAAAATGAGTTCGAGCCGAGTTCGAGCTGGCCCCAACTCGACTCGACTCGGATTAAGCTCAGCTCGAATCGAACTCGGATCGAACTAGTTCGGTGACCTAGTTACTTTGATATTGATGTTGCTCACCAAGTGTTTGATGAAATGACTTAAAGAAGTGTGGCTGGTGGCAAGGAAGGTATATATATGAAACCAACACCCTTTTTTTCTTGATTTTCATGTTGCTTAGAATGTGTTTGATAAAATACCTATAAAATCATTGCTGCTATCTCAAATACTGTGAGATTTTGAAGGTGCAGTTCAGGTGTTTGTGAAAATGCCTCAATGGAGAACTCGGCTCGATCTTGTCTCGAACTCAACTCCAGCTGCTGACCGAACTGAGCCGAGCTGGCCGGTTAAGGTTCGAGGACCGAGCCGAGTCAAGTTCAAGTTGAGGTCAGCTAGTGGCCAAGCCGAGTCGAGCTAAGGCCATCTCAACTCGATGTACACCCCTACATCTATTTGCGGGGGCATATGCTCAGTGGCTTGCCAAGATAATTGGATCTTCCCCATTGAAAACATTAGCTAATCAGCCGTCACATGTTACATCTCATTGTTTTCACCATATCTAATTGGTGGGCATATGCTCCGAGACCTACCGATATAATCATAGCAGGTTCACTAGAAACCTTAACTAGTTGGTCATCGTTTTACCATAAGCATACATATATCATCAAGCATCCTTTGTACCTTACACTTGATCATTTTGAATGTATGATCTGCGACTTGCCGATATAGTTGAACCCTGCCCATTAGAAATTCAAATTGATCAAACACCTATACTACAACACTGCATTTTATTTATTTACACTGAATTACATTTACATCACGTGAGAATTACCCATACTCTTCATAAATTAGTCAGATATTATGAAGTGATAATTTATACATTTATACGGGCATAGTGGGTGCCCAGCACATTCCCTATTTGTAACGGGGGTCCCTTACCCGGAATCTCTGAAACTTAAACTCATGAGTCATCTTAGGGTCCTCAATATTAAGCATTTTTACAGGCTCTAACAGACTGTATAATCATAATAATTGGTTAGTAGCTACTTTGGTCAAATATCACATCTTCAACCCCTTTTACGTGGAATCTACTCTCCTTCCTCACCCAACGTCCACACTGGTTAATTGTGATAGGGAATGCGTGATTAATTTGGTTAAAAACTTAGTTTATCACTCATGTACTAAACATATTGATGTTCGTCATAATTTTATTTGACATGTGCTTGAGAAAAGCGGCATGACTTTAGAGAATATTCACACAAGCGTGAATCTAACTAACATGCTTACCAAGGTGATTCTTACAAAGAAGTTCAAGTTATGTGCAACTTCTTCGAAATTAGAAAAGACTTAATGAAGATGAAGTGTGCACGAGAAGCGACAATGAATATATGCTAGACTGCGATTAGATACGATGATAACATTGAAGTAATGAAGGATGAAGATTGAATCCATGGTGGAGATTGTTGAATGGATGTCTTCAATCCATGCAAAATCAAGGGACATCGATCAATCAAAAACCATGCTCATTCGATCGAGTATCTCCGGAATTAGACTGTTAGCCACTGGACAGTTTTTTACCATGCTCAATTGATCGAACCTTCTGATTGATTGATCAACAATAATTCAAATAAATCCCTTTTACTCAATGGACAATTTTGGACTTGTTCGATCACTTCAACTATGGTATGCTAGATTGATCGAAGGTTGCTCAATCAATGTCGATCAGTCGACACTTAAATTGATAGTGCACATGGAACAACGTAAGTGTGCGACTTGTTTCCAATTTTGGTCTAGATGATACATACATGCATATATATTATATGCATATATAAAGTATAATTGGAATTATGATAAGGAGAAGACATTTATAAGGGTTATAAAGAATAAAGGCTAGGGTTTTGGGAGATTCAAAGGGGTTCTCATTATTATAGGTGCATCATCTCTTGTAACATCGTTCACAGTAGATTGTTAGTCGCTCTGTGTCGTGGCTTTTCCCGCTAGGGTTTTTCCACATAAAATTCATGTGTTTTCTGCGTGTTTGGTTTACGTTTGATTTCGTCTTGTTTGATTTAATTTAGGTATGCTTTTATGTGATGCCCAACAATGACCATCCCAGGCATTTAATTTGTTCCCCGCATGTTCATACTCAATAAGAGATTAAAAAACGTTATAAAACTGTTGTAATAGATGTCTTAAATCAATATTGTTACTGGGTTTTTCGATGACATCAACAGTTTGTTCGATGTCACATTCGATGGCATCGAACAATTCTCGATCCCATTGATATTTTCTTAAGTTGATTGTTGGACTAACTGGGCACTCTTTCGATGCCATCGACGTGAATAGTTCGATGCCATCAACAAGATTAGTTTGATGCCATCAAGAATTCATGGAAAATCATGTTTTGTCTCTAGACAGTTGAGGTGTTAGTTCAATGCCATTGACAGAATTTCAATGCCATCGAAGGGTTAGTTTCGATGCCATTTATGAGTATTCGATGCATCAATGGATTATGCGCATATTTTTTATAAAGTTACGAAATTGCGGGATTTGTTTTTTATTTCATTTGTGATTCTTTCCGAGGCTGTATATATGGGTGTAAACTAGATTATGAGGAATTATAAGGGTTTCAAATTATGTAGCAATGTTGAGATTCGAGGTTGTTTAAATAGGGTAAGTTCTTTCTCTTTGTAATTTCTGTTTTCATATTGATCATCTATCTATTTGTGCTGTGATTTTTTTTCAAAAGGGGTTTTTCCTGTTAAATTATTGTGTTTTCTTTGTATTTGCTTGGTGCTATTGGATTGCTATCCCAGATTCATCTCTACGTGCTTCCACAGTCCCCCAACAAGTGGTATCAGAGCTAATATTGGGGTGCATACTTGAATCTGAAGGATCATTATCAATGGAAAAAACTAAGTATGATATCGAGAAGTACTTGGAAAAAATTAATTTTGAGTATGAAAAGTTAAGATTATTAGCCTATTACCTAAGCAAGGAGAATATAGGGTTCTTAAGGAGCGACGACTGTCTATGAGTGACGATGATTGGGAGACTCTTGATGAGAAGGCGAAATCCTCTATCTACTTGTGTTTAACATATGAGGCTCTCCACAATGTTATGAGGGAGAAAACTACAACGGGTATGTGTGCGAAGTTTTAGGACTTTTATGCTAAAATGTCCATTGGGAATCGCCTACACTTGAAGCTGCAGTTGTTCAACTTTAGGATGACAGGTGATGGAGATGTGGAAGCCCACATCATTAGTTTGAATAAGTTAATTTGCAAGTTGCTAAACATGGATGAAGTGGTTAAAGATGGCATTTGTTTTGTTGAATTATCTTCCAGCGTCGTATGAGTCATTAAAGGATTCACTGTGCATCGGTAAATTGTCTTTGAGTGTGGACATCGTTATCTTATCCCTCAAGGGGAATGCTATGTGAAAGATAAATGATGTCGTAGGGACCTCTTCCGATTCATTGCTTACGATATGAAGGAATACTGAGTGATGTACAAGATCTTCAAGGTCTGGATCTAAATCCAACGGCAAGGGCAAATGCAAGTTAAAGTGCAGGAATTGTGGGATGTCTGGACACATGAAGAAGGATTGTACAAATCATGAGTCAAAGAAAGAAAGTCAGAGGCTTCTTCAAGGGAGGCCAATATTGTCACATCTGATGAAGAGACAAGCACAGGTGATGTGTTGTCAATGTCTATGATCGGAAACTTGTATGATGATCGTAAAGACGAGTGAGTCCTTAACACATGGGCATCATATCATATGACTCCTCATCGGAGTTGGTCTATCAGATACTGAGAATACGATGGTGGACAAGTATTTATGGGCAATAATAATGCTTATAATATTGTGATTATTGGCATGGTGCGCATCAAGATGTTTGATGGGATCGAGTGTACCTTGATTGAGGTTAGGCACGTTCCTATCATGAAGATGAACTTGGTCTCTCTCGATGCACTCGAGGCAATAAGATATCAGTTCACTGGTGTCAATGGTGTCCTTAAAGTATCAAATGGGGCACTCGTGGTCATGAGAGTGTAAAGGCACGAAAATATTTATAGGTTGACAGGAAACACTTCGTTAGGTGGAGTGACAGCTGCTGTTGCGGATTGCATGCTTGTCTGGGCCATATGAGCGAGCGGGGTATGAAGGTATTTTCTAATCGTTGTTTGATACTAGTTTTTAAGAATTTTGATTTAGATATATGCAAGCATTGTATATATGGTAAACAATTTAAATTATCTTTTAAATATGGAAAGCATGTATGTAAGGGAGTGTTTGATTATGTGCACTCTGATGTACGGGGCCGTTACTAGAGGTTTCTATTGGAGGGTCGTCATGGTTTGTCTTATTCATTGACGAATACTCCAAAAAAGTTTGAGTTTACTTCACGAATAATTCAATGTCTTAAATCGAGTTTGTTAATGGGTCTGTCAATGCTATCGATAATCTGTTCGATGTCACCTTTGATCGCATCGAACAATTCTCAATCCCATCGATATTTTATGGAGTTTCTTCAATTGGTTTATGGACTAACTGGGCACTTTTTTTTATGCCATCGATAAATGTTCGATGCCATCAACAAGATTAGTTCGAGGCCATTGATGAGTGTTTGATGTTATTGAGAATTTTCAAAAAATCATGTTTTGTTTCTAAACAGTTGAGGTGTTAGTTCGATACCATCATTAGGGTTTCGATGCCATCGAATGATTAGTTTCGATTACATCTATGAGTGATCGATGACATCAATAGATTCTGCGCAGATTTTTTGCAAAGTTGCAAATTTGCGGGATTTATTTTTTTTTTCGTTTGGAATTCTTTTTAAGGCTATATATACATGTGTAAACGGGATTGAGAAGAATTTTAAGGGTTTCAAAGGGTGTAGCAAAGGTGAGATTCGAGGTTGTTCGAATTGAGTAAGCTCTTTCTCTTTATAATTTATGCTTTCATAGTGATTATTTGTCACTTTGTGCCGGTATTTTTTCTCAAAATGGGTTTTCCATGTAAATCGTTGTGTTTGTTTGGTGCTATTGAATTATTATCCAGATTCAATGTGTGTTTCGTAGATTCTATGTGTGTTTCTACGGTCCCCCAACAAAAACTATGGTGAAAAGGTTTAAATCTTAGCGGCTAGGTTCTTCAAAATATATGAGATTTTTGTGCCAATGTCCATCGGGACACAGATTGGGTAATATCCCATACTGAGCTTAGCACAAGTTGGGACTCTGAGGGGCCGTCGTGATGTGTGGGTTTATCCACACTGTCCATCCATTTTTTCATATCATTTTAAGTTATAAACTTAAAGGGAGGCATATCTAGAACTTAAGTAGACCATACAACAAAAAAAGCAACGGTGGCGATGATTTATACCGTCCAAACTTTCATTGGGCCTATGGTGATGTTTTTTTGCTACTCAACCTGTTTATAAGGTCATATCGACATGATGAAGGGAAAACAATGTGATATTTATTTGTTATTCAACTTGTTTATAATGTCACATTGACGCTGATAAAAAGAAAACAAAATTATTATCTTGATCCAAAACTTTTATACTTTTATAGCACCCAAATGGCGGCAGTTCAATCTTCACGCTCCCACTTGAGCTTTGTATCCACCTTATCTTAAGGCTTCTATTCTAAGATGGGAAAAATGCAGACCCGAGCATGTGCCGGGAGCCCAGCATGTGCCTAGCTCGGGACAAGCGGGGCAGTACTGACCCGCGTCCGGATCACCAAACGATGGGAACACTCGTACAAAGGACCAACCACCAGAATCCGAGAACAGACTTCCGGTCGAGTATAATTTTACATGAGAATGCCAGCTCTAGGGTTGTTCACGAGTCGAGCTAGCTCGAAAAACTCGCTCGACTCGGCTCGAGTCAGCTCGGATTGACTTAGCTTGAATGGCCGATTCAAGCCAAGGCAAGCTAATTATTTGAAGCTCGAGTTGAGTTCAAGCCAAGTTCGACCAGGAGGCATTTCAACTCGACTCGAACTCGAACTCGAACTCGACTCAACTCGAAGCTTGAACTCGAGCTCGACTTGGCTCAATTAATAAATATATTACATATTAAATATTATATATATTATATTAATATAAGTTTTAAGTTTTAACTTAAAAATAAAAAATAAAACAAAACAAATAAACTCTAGAATCTCTACCCGACCGCACGCACCCCCTTTCCCTTTCCCTTTCTTCTCTTTCTCTACCCATTGCCAGCTGCACACCCGCCTAGACTGCCACCACTAGGTTTTCTCATATGATTCAAAGCTTTGTTTGGTTTTTTCTTCGGGTTTTGCTTTGATTCTCTTAAGATTTTTGAATTTTTCATCAATGGAGGAGGATCAAGAACAAAATCCATTATTCTCTCACCCAACAAGCTCGAGCTCGACTCGAGGTAAACTTGACTCGACTCGAACTCGACTCGATAACTTTGGCAAACAAGCCAAGCTTTAATATTGAGCTCGAGGCCAAGCTTGAGCTCGAGCTCGAACTCGAGTACATCATGGACAAGCTGAGCCGAGCTTGGCCCACCGCGACTCGACTCGGCTCGATGCCCACCTCTAGCCAGCGCCACGCGTTCTCAGACATCTGACCGGTACATACAAACAACAGGAAGTGGATTTCCTATGGCCACAGGATAGGCCGGGGCATAGAGATATACATGCTCCCAGGGCTATGTAGGGTCCACATAAATGCCCATGACAAATCCACTCTGTCCATATGTTTTTAAAGGTTACAATAGGATAGAAATATAAAAATAAGGAAGATAAAAAAAGTCAAGTGGACAACACTAAACGAAATAGTGAATAGAAATTTCCATCGTTGAAACTTTTTATGGAGCTGATTATAATATTTATATGCCATCCAAGCCGTTCACAGAGTTATTACCAGTCAGATAAACTTTGGGAACAAATATCATCCTGATACAAAACTTCTTTCACCCCCAAGCGTTCAATCCACACTGTTTTCAGTGTGGTATGCCCCACATGAGTTTTGAATCTATCTAATTTTTGAAATCCTAAGTACTGTGACATTGTAAAACAGGTGCCGAAGTGGATTGGTCAAAGGACATCTCCATGACCATGCCTCACGGAGCTTCGGCACAGGAATAAATCCCCGCCGGGATCATTGGCAATCTACTTCCCAAACATGCTGCCGGGCGGACGCGGCTTTCCTACCAAAGAGGTCTGTGCCTTAGTGGGGCCACCATAATTTTTGTGTGAAATCCACTCCGTGCATCCATTTTGTGAGCTCATTTTAAGATATTAGACCAAAAAGCCAGTAACATCAGAGACTAAGCGGACCGTAATAAAGGAAAGGGTGGTTAGGAAAATTCATAACAACGAAACCTTCCATGGATCAACAGTAATATTTACATGCCATCTGTACCGTTCGTAACCTCATTTGTAAAGAAATGAACTGAAAAAAATACTTATGTGGCTCATGAATCTTTCTACTGTAAACGGTTAATTATCACGTTTTCAGCTCACTTTAGTTTTGGATAAAGCTCCTTTTTATACTCAAGTCCTAAAATAAACTCATAAAACGTACAGACGGAGTGTATTTTTTACAAACATCACAGTAGACCCCACCTTGCTTCAGTGAATCCACGTCCCAGCCCGGCCGCACATATGAGTTGAGGGGTAGGCCGCGTTGGAAACTATATATTAACCGTCGAAACAAGCATTCAGGGTTTGCCAACTGGATGATCCGACGAGCCTGATCTTTTGCATAGGAGCATCCTCATGGTGGGGCCCACCTCGTTCACCGTTCCGAGGTTCTCCATAATTTCCATGTCGGTACTTTTCAAGCTCTTGTCAAGCGTGTGAGAAGTGCGTGTGGAGAGTGGAGTTCGTGTGGCATCCACGTTACACAGATTCGGCTTTTTCAGTCGCATTCGCAGTTTTGTGGTTTGTAAAAAGGGTTTTGGGGTCGAGAGAGAGAGAAGAGAGAGATGGACGACTACACGAGGGAGATGATGGACCTGAAAACCCTTGTTACTCGAACGCTTGAGAAGAAGGGCGTTCTCGCCAAGATCAGGGTATGTTTTTACCACGTTCTCATTTTCCAAGATCTTACTCTTTCTGCAATTTCAGAAAGAAACGAGTTTTTTTTTTTTTTTTTCCCTCTTTTGGTCAGAAATAGGTCCATCCCTCATAATTTCTCTGCAATTTCAGAAAGAAATGAGGTTTTAGAAGCCGAAATTTTGTTGGTTTTCCATAACCGTCGATTAAAATCTGGCTGTCGATTTCTCCTGTGAAAAATGCGGCTACCAGATCGAAAGTAACATGCTGTTCAGATGCAGGAGTGATTTGGATTGCAAACACTATCAGTCTAATCAAGAGGGCTGAGTTGACTGGCCCGCACGATATTATCTGGAGCTCATAGAGTCACATGATAGGATTAATTTCTTGCCCGGGTGGGCCCACTACCTGATTAGGGTTCCAAATGCGCACCCTTATAATTAATTAAAGTTGAACCTTCATAAGAATAAAAACACGACAGAAATTAATGACATTTCCTAGTATTTGAGGGAAAGAGACCTCAACTTCTGGTTATCCTCCTTTAAACTCCAACTTGAAAGCAATATAAGTGCAATTTGGAGCCGAGACCCTTGATATGAATGCCGGGGCCCTGTTTGGCTACGACTTAAAAAAATGAGTTCATCTCAATTTGGTTAAAAGTAATTATGATTTTGGTAACGATTAAAGATTGCTTGATAACCCATAACTTTACATAAACAATGGAGCTTTGCTAAGCGCACACATGTGTGTAATAAAGCCTACGTACACGCTATGCATGTGCCATGCTGGCATATAGGTGCGATCCAATCAATCCATCAGGTTGGTCTGACCTTCTACATGTTTACCCAAAAATAAACCTGTTGCACTTATCATGTAGGCCCTAATATTTGAAATAGGTAGATGAGTTAGAACTTCAGCCAAGTTTTTCAGAGCCGTATGTTTGTTTTGAAAACGGTGGCACTCCTGACCAGCAGATCAACATGATTCATGGGCCAGGGAATCATTATGGTGGTACCTTTCTGATAGATGGGTTGGATTTGGGACCTATAGTGCCATTTTGGCACATGTGTGGCGTGTAGATGAGCTTTATTGCACATGTGTGTGTGCTTAGCAAAAATCTATACTATGATATCTAATACATAATTACTGTTAACTAAAATGAGATGAAAATTTTTAAGCAGCAACCAAACATGACAAGGGAGGAAATCACAAGTTGGTCACTTTCACTTCATTACACAACAATTGAATAGTGCATCCAAAGACATCCTTAATTTTGTGTTATCTATTCACCCACTTTGTGAATGTAATTTGTTCGGTTCACAAAGCTGGTTTAAGTCTACATTTCTCATGATGATGTTTTCTCAAGTCAAACCATTGACCACATCTTTTGAGCTCATGTCATGTGGACTTGAAATTCACGTATTCAAGGACTTCATGGTGGATGGTTTCAATTTTGAAATGGTAATTCAGTCACAACTTTTGATCGTCAAGTCTCATATAGTTTATCTTTTAGGAAGAAACGCATCTTATTGAAAGATACATCATGATAAGAGGTTTTTACTTTAAAAATGGGAAAAATAGGAAAAAGGTACACTAGCATAAAGGTGGTATCCTGCCTTTCAAAAAAAGAAAAGAAAAACAGAAGGAAAAATTCCCCAATATAGGCATTGCATTTTCCTCTCTCCAATATAGCCAAACAAAATGTTTAGCCCAGCTGAGATGAGGTAAGTTCCATCAAACACAGAAAATGTTCGATGGGGTCAAGAGGGGATATTGATCCTAAGAAGATAGGATGATATGTTTGAGCCCCTCTTTACAATGAACATACCTAAAGAGTTCTTTTAACAAAAATATGCAGCCATTATCTTGTTTCAAAAATTATATCAGAGCGAAAAGTTTTGGCCTTAGTCCACTTCCTTCACCTAAGGCACGTCCTTAGGAGGCAGCAGTCTTGCCCTTGCCGTCCCTGATTATGTTGCCAATTCCTCTTGGGCAAGGGTTACTAAGAGAGAAGCCATCAAAATTGAGCTTCCACCAAACCATCAATTAGTGATAATATGCTTAGGAGCTTTGCCATTCACTACCAATGCCAACTTAAGTGAAATTTGAAGTTGAAATCCCACAGAACTCTTCTGGTGAGAGATCAACTTTACAAAATTTTGATGTTTCCTATTGCTTTCATTATAGGAGCTTTCTTCTCCTGAAAAAAATTGCCCGTTTCTTTCTTGCCAGACTTCCCAACATGGGGCCAACAAGAGCATTCTTTATATAGTCATGCCCTCTAGCCTCTAGTAGATTTGTACATGAGTTGAGTTAGCTCGGTCAACTTGCTTGATTCGACTCGGAAAAGCTCGACTCACCTCAGCTCGAAATGGGATTTGGACCGAGTCGAGTTGGTTTTTGGAGCTTAAAAAAATTTTGAGCTGAGTTCGAGCTTGCCTGAGCTCGACTCAGATCGAGCCTCAACTCGAATTGACTCGGATCGAATTAGCTTGGTGACTAAGTTATTTTGATATGGATGCTGCTCGCCGAGTGTTTGATGAAATGACTCAATGAAGTGTTGGTGAGGAAGGAATGGATACGTCGGGTGTTTGATTTTGATGTTGCTCACCCGTGTGTTTGATTTTGATGCCGCTCTCCGGGTATTTGGTGAAATACCTGTAAAATTTTGTTACTATTTGGTATTATGTGAGAAATTGAAGATGGATTTTACGTGTTTGAGAAAATGCCGCTTAGGCTTGAACTGGTCCAAGCCGCTAACCGAACTGAGTCAAGCTAGTTAGATAGGCTCGAGCACCAAGCCGAGCCGATTCGAGTTGGGGTTAGCTACCGGCTGAGCTGATATGAGCCGAGCGGTGCCAAGCTCGACTTAGTTTAACTCGTGTATAGCTCTAGCCTCTAGGCCCTAGCTAGAAAGGGCCATTTCCCGAGCTAACCCTAGATTACCCAAGAGCCAAGATTATGGTGGAAAAATCTAGACCTTGCTGACCAAATTTAAGAAATAACCCCAAATCTTGCAAGTTGCCGAGTAATGAATGGAGAGATGATACACTAATACCTCCTATTTCCATGTAAAGCATATATAGGGAAGGCTAAAATCCTATGCATGATGTGTTCCAGGGTGTGGATTTTGTCTGCAAAAGCTGTCCTAAAGAATGCCTCCACTCTCGGAGGGGCTTGCAAGGACCAAGCTGGAGTTGGAGGGGAAAGCTACCCCTAATATGAGAAAATACAAAAATGGAGCTACCGTAAAGGAAAACGATAGTATCCATTTCAACATATGATCATTCTCCCCTCCACATGTGAGGGAAATGTTGCTAAGAATGCTCGACAAGTGATTGAACTAAACTCGTAATTATTATTATTATTATTTTTTGAAATATATAATTTTTATTAGGCCAAAGGCAAAAAAGAAAACAAAGAAAAGAGAAAACACAAACAAACAAAAGAAAAACAGAAAAAGGATAAAGAAAAAAAAACCTAAACTCCTGATTATATTTTGATAATCTTTTGAAGGGAATGTTCTCATCTATCTTATTGCCCAAAAATTTGTCGAATCTTTTGACAAGGCCCTTTCAAAGAAGCCACCTTACCTTGTAAAGGCTAGGAATATGCATGCAAAAGCTTCATCTTCACCCATGCATCTTCCCAAATCACACCTTCTCCCCTGATTTTGCTAAGAAATGTTTTCCATAACTTCCTGATGTAGGACACATGATTTAATGCCAGCATGCAATGTGGAGATTATGAAAGAGTCTATAAAATAATTTAATTAACAAAAGATGCTAATCCACTAAGTAATTAAGAGTAAACAATAAGAAATAAAATATGATCTAACCTAAATCATATGTCTACATGCTAAGTAATCACATAAATCAATTAAAACTAGGCTCGATGGAAGGATAAAACTTCCAATTTAGCATAGGTACATTTCACACTCAAGGGAATGACTAGTAGGTTTTATGATTAGGGATAGGAAGGGGAAAATCTGAAATTTGAAAAATTATGTGTCATGGGAATTATGGATTTTAGAATTAGGGTTTTTAGAAATTGGAGAAAATAGGATATTGAAGATTTAAGGTTTAGAAAGTTGTAATGGAAGGGGAAAGAGGAAGACAAGAGAAGAAGAATACCTTTCGAAGAAGATAGAGGAAGAATGTAAGGCGAAGAATACCTTTCGAAGAAGAGGAAGATGAAGGATGTACCTTGGAATCCATCACCAAACAAGCTTTTATCCTTCCACAATTTAATTGGAAGGGAGGTTTTTTTTTTTTATATAGAAAATAAGGACAAAAATTCTTTCACACGAGAGCTTCCCACTTTTTCTTTATTCTTACTAACACTACTAACGTTGGAACTCCACTCCCCTTGTGGTTTTATAATTAAAAAATTCGGAATTAAAATTCAGCATAATTACAACTATACCACTCACTTAAGTAAAGTGGCCCATCATAAAAAATAAGAAAAGTAAAACATATATTAACAATCTCAACCATCAAATAACTCTTAAAAATAACAAAAATCATAAAGAAGGCAAGATCAAAGTCCAAAGGACCCAGATCTTTGGTGGCCCGATGGCCTGATCGACAAGATCCAACGGTTGGATTGACACAAAATAGAAATTCTATTACTAAAATGATTTCCTAAGCATCTCACATTCATCATCCCAAGGTGGGGCCTTCCTGATGCATGTCTAATACATGTGGGGTCTTCAAAATGCCCGGCGGGCCCTATCTGGAACTCGTCTCCATCCACAAAGGAAGCTGCATTGATGTGGGTGGTCGTCTCTGTCTCTGGTAAACCTGAGTAGGTCCTCTGATGTCCCCATCACTTCTGTGTCGTTATCTGTCGGTCATGGTCCTTGTGATGTTCTTCCATATATGCTCAAACTGTATCTACATTCCTTCATTCTGCATCTAAACCATGTTCTTTTCTTTGTATTTGTTGGAAATAACTCTCCTCCACAAGGAATTTCACTCTTGTCAAAGTGTTACCACCACATTCCTAGAAGGTTCCATTCCTCCCTGTCACCAGGCATTTTGCTTTTTCAGTTAGTTATTCAGTGATAAGACATGGCTGTCTGCATCATGTGTTATCCGGAGTTGTAGGCCTCAACAAGATACCTGCAATGATCATTAGCCGCACGGAGTTTATAATTCCAAGCATAATTGTTTCTTAATCTTACCTGTTGGTGGAAGAGTGTAGGTTGTCAGCCATCAATTCCTTGCTGATGTGTACAAATGGAATATTTTTCTTTAAACATTCTGGACTTTGACTTGCTTTGAATGATGTGTATATTACAGTGGAGGCTTTTTACCTTAGAGGTTGAATATTTTGGAGAGTATATATCTCACATTTACCTTTACTATGAAAAAACAACTAAACTACGTCTATGATAGCATAAATCATAATTGATGGAAGATTTGAAAGAGGGTTAGAGTTTCACGACTTTTGCTTTGATGCCTGGTGGTGTATTCAAAATGAAATAACAGTTTAGAATTTCAAATTAAGTGTTTCGCTTTCATGCCTGGTGGTGGAAGAGTGTTGGTTGCCACTTATCGTTTGCTTGCAAGTGAGTGGAACCTAAAGCATTTTTCCTCAAACCTTTCAACCTTTTTTTTTTTTTTTTTGAAGGATCAAACCTTGCACCCTTAGGCATGCTTTGGATGTGTATATTTAAAGTGGAGGCCTTTAACCTTAATTGTTGATATTCTGGAGACTCTGCGTTGTTACTATTTTGTCATAATTATGTGAAAAGAGCTCAAATACGAAATATTCTGGGTTAAGTAGTACTAGCCGGAAAATTTGAAAGAGTTTTGTTACTTTAAAATGGATTACCTTAGAAGATTTTGTAAAGAAATACTTGAAAGCATAAGCAAAGAGGAAAGGGTAATGGATTTATTGGAAATATTGAAGAGGTGAAGACACGGGCACATAAGGTATCATATCATTGATGACTAAAACACGATACCCATTGATGATGCTGAAGTTCCGTTAAAAAAGGGTCCCAAAAGCCCACCAATTGCATTAAAAATGCTCATAGACATTTCTAAATATTATCTCCCTCAAATATGAAGTTATAATAGGTAAATTGGGAGGTTTTTGGTTTGACTGACGTGTATCATTGAGCACCTTAGTGATATGAATAAAAGAAGAAAAAATTATAACCGCCTTAGACAACAAATCTAGAATTGTGGTTAACAGGCCCATGGTTTAATTTTATTATGGTAACCCTAAGTCTCTGATGTATAGATGTAGGTCGATATGTATTGGTATTTTGGGTAACCGATATGATGCTTTTTCTTTGGTTATGTATGCATATTGGTCAGGACTATATAGGTCAAAATTCAGACTATTACTGCTTCTAAGGTGTAGTATTGCCTTGAGACATACTAATGCATATTGTTTTTTGGAGTTGGCCAGCATGTGCTTGAATGACAATATTTTCAATGTTGCATCAAATTCAGTGCTGTGTGATTTCTCTGAAGCAATAAGCCAACTGCCAAGGAGGGTTTGATTCCTTCTACATTTGACAAATGGTTGGGTTAGAGTTGTTCACAATCCAAGTGCTTTTTTTATAAAAGGAAATAAGCCGCTAGAGTAAGTGGAAAAGAATACAACCCAAGAACATTACAATCCAAGCAAGGATGACACTACATCATCATTTATATATATATATTTTTAACCTCAGATATCCACTCTAACACCTCTTTTGGATTTCCAAACTACCTCCCCCCGAGATCCTTGCATGCTAGGAAAGCAAGGCTAATTACGTTCACACCATATATTGTATGAGACTGCCATTATGACCGATGCCAAGCCACTGACTCATCCTTAGAGAGATTCCTATTGTGCCAAGCCCTTAATGACTCTTCGATTGCTTGTGGCATGATGACCCATTCCATGCCAAAGTATGCTAAGAAGGTGGACCATACTTGCATCACAAAGGAATAGTGAATGAAAAGGTGATTTATTGATTTTGCATCGCTCCTTACATATAAGGCAAATATTGGATATAGTGTGTGCGCGCGTGCGCGTGGAGGATGTTGGTAGTTAAGATTCTCTCTCTCAACTAAGCAAACAAAAGTGGCCACCTTACGAGGAGGTCCTTGGAACAACAAATTGTGAAAGAATTCCTGCCTAGTAGGGGTTGAAGATTTCCGAATCTACTTGTAGAAGGACCGTACTAAAAATTTCCCTGATGGGCCACATTCCAATTCAAGGAATCCCTTGAAATGGGGGATGGGTGAAGCACAATCCAAATACTTAATGTAGCTAAACCACTAATTGCTAGGTTTCCATGTGTTCATGTGTTCCTTTATTGCGCTAGCTGAGCTTATTGTATAAGTTAAAGCTGTAATCATAATAACTCCATCTACCTCTGTTTATTGATGCAAAAACACCATTGCAATTGTTTTCATCAAATTGATCTCCAACCTACCCCTTTGGGTGTGTTTATCACTTAAGGTTTGTATATGGCCATCCAGTCATCAAGTAATTGATTTATCGAGATAGGGCTAGATTTTGGTGCTGGTTTAGTGCCATTTAAAAAATGGTGGTGACTCTTCAACCATAACCACGACATAGGTGTACTTGTGTGTCAATTCATTCTTCACAAATCATGATAGTTGTATGGCAATCCATGTTGCACAAATCACTGACCCAATTGTGGAGGGGGTGTAACCCAAAAATTAATATTAACCATATGATTTGTCCTTGCGAATTTGTACCACTCACCATTTTACTTTTAACCATCCATTTGATAGCCATAGGATGCTAGCCCGTCGAGATATTTTTGCAGACTCTTTTGAAACACACATGCGCTAATAATTTGATGTAGGACAAAGGGCTCACAACTGCATGTTTAAAGGCTTGCAAGTCTAAAAGTGGCCACGTCTGACATGTCAAGCTTGGGGGCTTCTTTAAGATGACCTCACACATGCGTATTACTATATGTTTGGCCTTTCTGGTGTTGCATCTTCCATGTTAGTAGGATGTAATGTTTTTGAACCGTTGATGCATCATGTATGATGCATGTAAATAAAAGAAAATTTAGGGATTTTTTATTGATCATGTTGTCATCTTATGAGGCCCACATGTTATATGACAAGTATAAAGCCTTTATCATGTGGTTGCTGGTTATGATAAAGGCTCTGTGACTCTGCCTGTTATTTCCAAGGAGTTTAAACAAGCTCGAATGCATGGATTGGAGGTTTAAGTAGCATTGCTGGAAAGCTTGTTTGGTTGACTTGGGTCTTGGGCATTTCAACTTTGAACAGCCATCGGCCGAGCTAACTTCTTGTGCAAATCAAGAATATGCATCGACTCCGTGTGACTCAACCTGTTTTTTGGCGACTTAGCTCGGTCCTGGATAAACTAAAATCCGTTTTGCTCAGCTTTTCTTAATTAATTGGGTCCCAGTCTGGGCACTCATGTCTCTGCCTAGTTTGTTGGTTGATCAGCTGGGTCAAGGGTCTCTCTCCTACTCTTGTGCATATTTGTGGGACCTTTTGTGTGTATTATGTTCATCTAGTGGGCCCCACAAGGCATATGTGTGGATCCTTTCTGGAAGACTGGAACATCAATTTGATGCACACATTGTAGATGAAGAGGAACATAAATCTCTTCATTTGGAAGTTCATCGCCATCCAATCTTTTTATTTTCTTTGTTGTACTATTTATTTAAGTTTTAGGTTCTAGTTTGATAGATTTTGGCTCCTTCACAGTCTACAACAAGTCTCATTAGATTGATGGTCTAAATCACAAAATTATTGGTCCCACATCGAATCCTAAGAGGTTAATGGTTGATCCTTTTCATAAGTGTGTGGTCTGCCATTAATGTTTTCAATATCGTTATCGCGTAATGTATCGCACCCTTGGGATATAGATACATATCGGTTATCACATGAGATATATCGGTTATATCGCATAATGTATTGTTGTTGTTGGGAAACATGGGAACATTGGGAAATTGGTCGAGTTTTTCAATGGAACTTCAGAGATTGTTGAAAAAGACATCAATACACACTTAGAGATCAAAATATTACAAAAAAAATGCACATAATAGGGGTTTCCTTTGTATGGGGTCCTAATATATGCGCCTTCCAAGGTGTTCAAAAATGGAAACAATGGCTATAACGGCCACCACTGTTACCGTTATGATACGGGCCGTAACGGCCGTTTTTTATTTTTTGAAAAATGTTGTTACTGGACCATTTCGGGACCGTTACGACCCGTTTTTCTGTAACGGCCGTTTCGACCTCGTAACGTGTAACGGTTATGACCGTTACCGTTATGTAACGGCCGTTATGGTCGTTACGTAACCGATTTTGAATACCTTGGCGCCTTCCAACTGAACTAATGCAAGTATATTCAAAGTCTATTCATATAATTTATAAGCGTAGGAAGACATGTATGGAAACACAAGCAATACATTCAAAAGCAAAAGAAGAATCACTAGATTAGGTTACATATATGTTTAATTTTGTGTTTGGATACAAAGATTGCAACTAATTTGCGAGAAATTGAGAAGTTTCGATTTTTCTCAATTTTTCGTAACTTGACCTATCTCCTCTAAATCTCGAAATCGAAGTTCCAAATCCATGATTTTTCATGGAAAATATGAATATTCATAGATTTGTAATCGTTTGACATTGGTTTAATGTGATTTACAACAAAAACATGGATAAAAAATTGAAAATACTCACTGGATTGAATAGGTGTGATATATCGGCACTACGCGTGCGTTTCGTATTACGCAGGTGGGATACAAGATATATCGTGGGATATATAAGCTAATATCATCGATATTTAAAACATTACCTGCTGGCTGTCATATTCTTGGATCAACTTGATATTTGGGTTGGAGCTAGTTGACAGTGGGGCCCATCAATGAGTGGCTCAGATCTCACACATGCTTTTCGTGTCACCCCACGAGAACCATTGACAAGGCACATCTATCTCACTCACACTAATTAATGTTGCTGATGCTCTTGCATAATCTTCACTAATGGTGGCACGGGAGATGCACATGAGGAGAAGTGATGCTATCACGTCCCATCCCACACACGTACACTCCAAATGTGTGCACAAGAAAAGGACCCAATTTTTTTTAATTGGTTCTAGTTTCTTTTTCTTATTCTTTTATGTTAGGAAAGACATTATTAGGGTTTTCTATTTATTATTTTAGAAGTCTATGTTATGATGGAGATCTTTGCTAGAAAGGAATTTTATTTTTAGATTTTCTAAATTTGGGCTAGGGATTTTCTCAAGAAGGATACCTTGTCAACCTCTCCTTCTAAATAAGGCATAGGCCATCCATCCATGCATACATATACTCACATACAAACATGCATTTCATCATATAAGCATGTGCCCATAAAAAAATTGGAATTATTTTTGGTGATATTGATACATTAATGATATTATCGAAATATCACCTATGCACTGGCAATACATGTGACACACGAAATTTACACAGTCAAAAATATTAGCAATACAAGAGACACTTGGAATTTACACAATCAAAAATATTGGCGATATCGATACATTAGCGAAATTTAATAATATATCATTGATACGTGGAATTTTTAATACTACCAGTTTTATTGGTGTCGCTACCGGTGTTATCGGTATTGCCGAGCAGGAGATACCGATAATATTGGGGATACTTCGAACAATGGTCAAGATGATACATTGTCAGTACTATAACAAATTTTGGAAAACTTGGCTCGGATGGATGGTGGGATGACCATTCTGGAGGGCAACAGTGAGAAGGATATATTGACTTGTGGGTTAGTGGGACACTTAAGAAGCACCCAACATTGAAAGGATGAATGGAGTTGGGGACTACTGCTCCTCGGCAACAACCCAACCCTAACACTACAGAGAGATGTAATGCCACTTATGGGTATGAGCACAAGGTTGTACATGTAGTTTCTTGAATTGCAGTTTGATTGATTCAATTTTGAATTCATAGTGCACAGTTTGATACTTCCTAAATTTGTTCAGTTCATTTTAGCAGGATCATTTAATTCACTTTGTAATTTGCTTGAATTTTTTGAGAGAACAATTTATTTATTTAGTTATTATTATTATTTTTTTTATAAACAACCCTCAAAGTCGGAAAAGAAAATCTTACACTGCACTAAAAGGCAACAAAAAGTTTGCCGAACACTGGCTTTTACAAACACAGCCCAACTCAACACAAGCCCTTTAATTGCCTGAACTTTAATGCCCAACAACTTAGATTTGGCCACATTAATCTTTAAACCTGACGCAACTACAAAACAAATAATTAATTTCCTAGGGTTATCAATTGAAGTCTCCCCCGCATCACAAAAAAGGAGCGTATCATTGACATACTGAAGATGATTGATCTGGTAACCATTCGCCGAAGTCCTGAACCCACTTGTAACACCCTGAAAATCGGGGGGTCATGTATAAACTCGACTCTCGAGTTCCAGACCATCACTTATGCAACAAATATGATTATGATTCAATGTTGACTGAGTTAAAGCATTCACATGAGTAAGATTATACCAAAACTGCAATTCAAACTCCAGATTCAGTTATAAAACGCAAGCGGAAGACTGAAAAATATATATATCACTGTACAAAAACAAAATAATCTCAAACTGTCTCCAAAGTATGAATACATCACTGAGTCTCATATACATGTCATAAAGCAAGAAATAAATGTCAGGTGATAGTCCAACTGGCATGTCCCGCCGATCCAGGCCACCTACGCAAAACCGTCGGAGAACCGCATATACGAGAACTCATCCTGATCCTCGTAGTAATCCGGCTCTGCGTCCTAAATCGCCTCATCACCTGCAACTAAAACAGGGTCTGGTGGTGTTGCAAACACTGTCCCGCAACGTGGGAGTGAGTGATCAACTCAGTGGAATAATAGAGCAAAGATTAGCTTGTTATCAAATCAATCACGCGATAATAGTAAAACAATCAATCAAACATTCCTAGATACTGTTGTTAATGCATGCATGAAATGACATGATGGATGCCCTCACCGACATACTCCCCCATACGGCACCATCTTACGCCCGCGGCATGCTTGCATTCCTCAGTGCTCCACATCTTTCAGGCACATGCAATGCGATATGGATAATGATTACCGAGTTGTTATTAGTCCTTTCATTCAGCAGTATTGAGAAACGAAGGTACTTCTCTTATATCAATCCCAACACAGATCCTGTCTAGGGTCGTCACTCCTAGAAATCTCATACGATATATATTTGCAGGTCGCTGCAAGGGCTGCCAGGGCTGTTGCTCGCATTCGTTGCACCGCTCCCCCATCACCTTATCAATACAGGCCTAATGTACTCTCGTCGCTACGGAAGGGTCGTCGCCTCCCGTAGACTCAGAATACGCTTGCGATCACTACAAAGGGCTCGTCACCTGATCAGTGTAGGCCGACAGCAAGAATATAGTGTCCTATACCACCATAATCTGCTCACGAGTCATACGTGCTCATTGGTCACTACGGGGAGGTTTGTGGCCCCAGCGTAGGCCGACAGCTCGACTACGGTGTCCCATACCACCATGCCCGGCTCATGAGTCTTTATGGATCAAGGTACCATGGTTAACAGGGTTTTCAATGGTAAGTTCAGTACCCTAGGTTCAAGCAGTTATGACTCATACAGGGTGAACATACAATGGCCAGTCGGGTTATTTGACGGGCTTGACTAGTACGAGCGCATCTCAAGTCGAACGACATGAAGTGCATGAAACACTTCGCGTGGCCTAACCACTGCCGCCAACTCAAAACACGATTCGCGTTCATCGACGCGTCCTTCGTGGCAAATAGAAGCCAACCACGAATTTGATCCATTACTGATTGCCTGGACTAACGTATAGCCCCAAACATTTGAATATCAACATCAGTAATCATATGAGAGTAGCAGAAATGAAATACAATAATGTAAGCATGTTGACACATGTTATAACATGCAACTTAAGCAAATCATCCAACACATGCATTTCATGTATATAATGAAATCAATACATATAGCCAACACGTAGGAAATCATATACAACATCATATGGATTGAGAATTCATTCTCAAAACTAATCTACAATACCATTTACTCAATACATACTAATACAAACATTTATACAAACACTTAGTCTACACACCTTAGTCTATGTAGCGTATGTCGACCCAAAGTGCGCATTAGGGCGAATCTCTTCGCCAAACAGATTATACACGCATACATAATATCATAATACGATGAATTTACATGTCAAACATTTCAGCAAAATACGGACGTATGCGGTATTTCCTATAAATGCCTAAAATACCCTAAATCTCATATTTACCGTACGTTTACAAAACGGAAAACGGACAACATGTTGTACATGTCAAACGGCGTTGCCGTCGATAATCTACTATTAAACGACATTGAAAGCTTTGAAATCAGTCAATCAAAGCGTCTAAAATCCTCACCTTTCGCCGGTAAACGCGTAACGAACTCAGTTTGTTCACTCACGCTTCGTCTACGGCGTAAATGCGACCTAATGCACAAGATACATAAGCTATTTCGATAATGAATCGAAGAAATCCCTAAAACAGCAAGTGGTTAGGGTTTTCTTACCTAAGAGTGCGTTGGAAATCACCAGAAAGTGATTTGAATGCCGGGATTTAGCACGTGTAACAGCCGTAGCAAGTGGCAGGAAAAACTCTCCCACACTCTCTCACAATCTCTCACTTTCTCTCTCTTTCAATCTAGGGTTTCTAGCAAATTCGGATGGGAGAGATATATGAGGGTTTAAGGCCCTTATATAGGCTAAAACCTCACCTTTTTAGACTTAGGAACAAAGTATACTTGGGTTATAACCAAATCGGGGCTGTTTCGATCCAAAAGAGCGTTTCGGGAGGTCTCCCGGCCGAATGCGATCGGACTTAAGCTCATGGTCACTGGATGTTGCTCACACCAAGTTTTCAGTCCGGTAGAGTTCCCAGATTGCATGTGGCGGTCCAGTTTCAGTTCAGCGGTCATCGTACCTAAATCAGGTCTACAAGTCTCATGATATGAAAGAGAAATTTTTCCTGACCCGAGGGTGAAATTTGGCTGAATTCTGACGGTCAGAACGCTTAATAATAACGCGCAAAGACCCGTGCCAGATTTGAATTAAAATATCAAATCTTAACCCATTTCTCACTCTCTTCACTCCAGGCTCAATGAAATAGCCTCTGAACGTCGGTTGGGCTTGATTTTCGAAATGATTGTCGAGTCCAGCTAAGCGGTCATAACGGTCTAAGATTGTAGGTATCGGACTTTCGATGCGCGGTCTAAATCCAATACGAAGTTTCAAAAGGTTCCTGAGAGCAAACGGGTTTAGAGTTTGATCCTACGTTTCAGGGTATTAGAGCGTCATTGATTCTACAAGTTTTGGGTCTTGCAGAACGTATTTAAAGTGTTCAGGGACAATTTCACAGCTACTCTAGCGTAGCGCTAGCTAACTAATGCTTAATTTCTAAAGGAATTAATCCTACGTGATTTCTGGTCGAGTTGGTACTCGAGTCCCTGTACGGATTTTTCCGAGATGTTACACTACTGAAAAGCCCATTTTCCTTGCCCTTTCGAAGCATCATACTAAAAGCTTTCCTAATAATAATGAACAAATATGGGGACATAGAATCCCCCCTGCCAAAGCCCTTTGGACACCTTGAAGAAACCTTTCGACAATCCGTTAACCATATCGGAAAACGACACAGATTGAACACAAGCCTTTATCCATCGTCTCCACTTAGGGTTGCAGCCCAATCTCCTGGACATATAATGTAGGAAATCTCACTCGACGTGATCATACACCTTTTCCACATCCAGCTTGCACAGTAGGCCACTCTTCTTCTTGAATCTTGAATTACTACATTAATGGGCTATGAGAGCATTGCCCAAAATGTGCCTTCCTGCTACTAATGCACCCTGGGAGTTCGAAATGACCTTAGCACGAACTCCTTTAAATCTAAAAGTGAGAATCTTGACTAATAGTTTATAGGGGCCACTTTTAAGGTTATCAGCCTGAAATCATTAAGGTGAGCTGCCCCATCAACTTTTAGAACGAGAGCAATAAATGAGGCTCTGAGCTCTTTGGGTAGATGACTATGATGAAAAAATTCCGCTAAGAAATCCATAACATCCTTTTTCATAATATGCCAAAACTTCTGATAAAATAACACAGGGAAACCATCTGGGCCTAGCACTTTTTCTCTGCACATAGAACCCAAGGCTGCATGGACCTCTTCCTCCAAAAAAAGGCACTTCTAAGAGAGATACATCGATGCTGGGTAGCTGAAAGAAATCAAGATTTTCCAATCTCAGCCGCTTCCAATTCTCCCCTGAGAGAAGGCCAGAATGAAACTGAACAATAGAGTCACAAATCTGACTCTTTATCTTGCAGAAAAAAAATAAAAAATGCTTGATTTACAATTTGGATTAGTCTAGTTCAGTATATCAATACAATGATATACTTCAACATAGGTCAACATTTGGAGTTCAATTAACAGATACCAATTAACCAAAAGATAGGATCACTAAATCAACCTGACTTTTGGATGATGACCATCCACTTTGGATCCAAATTGCGAACCTGTCTACATTGGGTCCAAATTTTGCAATATCGGCAGTTTAACTTGAGTTAATGTACGCTCATTTCCATCACACAACGTGAGCTGGTAAGAGGATCAGTTTTTAGTGGACATGCTGTCATATACTTTGCTGAACGATCAAATACTCGAAGAATAATGTAGTTTTGTAGTGTGGGTTCTGATGCTGCTCATGTACCGAATTTTGAGCGTACGTACTACCACAGGATCAAACACTCTTCTAAGCTCACAATTTTTTAATATATGGCTGCCATGTATACATCATGGGAGCTAGACTATTTTGATAAATCATCACCAACTTGTAAATTGTGGAGGCTTATCTTTCTCACATGGAGTACCCGTGGATGGATATCCATATCATCCAAATTGCAGGGTACATTGTGAATGGAGCATACCTCTAAAATAAGATTGATCCAGCAATCGTGACCATCTAATTGATGGTGATCAAGTGGATTTTTAAAGGTTAAATAATGAGTGGTCTGCATTCGAAGGGCAAAATCAAATGGTTGTTGTCATCTTCTCAGCAAAACTTTTTAGATTTATGGTCCATCCATGATTGAGCCAATAATTTGAATGGTCTATATTTTTGTGCATCTAAACCGTGTGTAATGGTCGAAGAGTCATCACCATTTCTTATGCTGACTGCCATGGATGCATCGCCCATGTACTTTGCTGTGGTATCAAAGTCCGGTGAATGGATACCAACTGAGGATTGAACAATATTCATGTAATTCGAGTGTAACCCCAAAATATTTGCAAATCGAACTGCAATTTAGGTCGGTTGACCCGAATCGCAGTTTGAGAGTATAGTTTAGTTAGCAATGTAGGTAACTATTGTCTGGGATATCATCCTAGACTAGGGCCGCAGGCACTAGTGGCTCCTCACCATGATTATCCAGATTATGTTGCGGCCACCCAACTGAGTCACAAATGAGATTCGAGTAGGCGCATGAAGGTGGAGATTGCAGGCTACAGAGGTAGTGTGGATCCTGAAGTTTTATGTGATTGATTGGAATCATGGAACAATATTTTGAGTTTTTCAACTCTCTGAGGAAGTTACGTTATGATTCCTGGCATTGAAATTTAAGGGGCCAGCTCTGAAATGGTGGAATTCTATGGAAAGACTTGTCATGTAGTGGTCTTCAGCCCATCTTAAGCTGGGAAGAGATAAAGGCTGAGATAAAGCAGAGGTTTCTGCCGGCAGGTTATGGATCCATGCTCATAAAGCTTTTGGATTTGCAATGGGACAATCTTTATTATTGAAGAGTTCAATAAAATATGTCGTGATCGTACATGGAGGTATGCCTTGGCAGTAACAGAAGTGCAGTAAGGAGCTCATAAATCAGGAGTACATAATGAGACGATAACATTATGTTCAATTGGGTGGCAACTAAGCATAATTATTCACATGCTTTGGGATCCTGAGCTATAGCTCTTATGTAATTCTGACCATTGTGATAACAATAGTTTCCAAGGGATACAATCATGGAGTAATGGAGGTAAGTTGCACCCCACATAATTGCAATGGAATTTTGAGAACAAGGGTAAGTCAATTGCCTTGACCAAGGCAAGACCACCAACACATGTTTCAGTTGAGGTGGTTGAGGATGCTTTGCCTTTGCTTGTCCTACACAATACCTAAATTTATGTGAGGAGCAGGATGGATGGTATAATAAGGAAGATGGTGTGGATATGGACTCGGTAGATCAGAGTGAGGAATCAAGTGTAGAAGATGACAATCTAGTGATTGATGGTCTACGATAGAAGACAATGTCATGCATAGTTAGACGCATTCTGATGGCAACCAAATACATGGAGGAAGAAGATTCGTTGTGAACCAACATTTTTCACATTTATGAAGCGGGGAGTCGTAATGGTTGTCATAAATGGTGGGAATAGCATGAATGTAGCTTTGCAAGGAACGATCGACAGGTTGACGCTCATGACGAGAAGCACTCTAAGCCGTATAGAGTTGCTTAGGTTGATGTCGCTTTTATTCCAGTGACCAAGCAATGTTTGGTAAATTTCTCTCTTGGGCTGTATTAAGAGACTGTGGTGTAATGCCATCCTTATGAAAGTCACACATCTTCTCTTGGGTCAACCATGGGTGTATGACAGGAAAGCTTACCATTCAGTTACAATAATTACATATGCCTTTGCCTCTCAGGGGGGGTTTGATTTTTCATTTACCAGTGTAACTAATGGTAAATGAATAATGATTATTTACCCATGTATTTACAGCAGCAGTCCCAAGGTTGATGTTGACATGGAGCATGTTTACAAAGCTTCCGACTTCATAGATTACATTCGTGCAACTTCCACATGTAAAAGTTGTGGGGCCCACTGTCATGTATGTATCTTATCCACACCGTCCATTCGTGCCACCAACTCATTTTAAGGTATGAGTCCAAAATTAGGCAGATCTGAAGTTCAAGTGGACCACACCATAGGAAATGGTGGGAATTGAATGACCAACGTTGAAAACTTCTTGGGGGCCACATAAGTTTTGGATCAAGTTGATATTTGTGTAGATCCTTCATATTTGTCAATGTGATCTTATGAACTGGTTGGATGATTAGATACACATCCCTGTGGGCCCTAGGAAGGTTTTAATTTTGAATGGTGAACATCATTAACCCCACTGTTTCCTGTGGTGGTCCACACGAGCTTCTAATCTGCCTCATTTTTGGGCTCATGCCCCAAAATGAGGTGGTGAAACGGATGGACGGTGTGGATCACACACATACCATCACTGTGGGACCTACAGATTTTAATGGTACTCAATCCCTCTTTGATTTCATGCATTTAATGCTATTTTAAAGGTGTAATTATGTAGTTATTTTCCTCTCAAACAAACACCCCTCAAAAGCCATTATTAGCTATAACTCCCATTTACGAATGTGATTGCAAAAACAAACACCCCCTAAGAAAAAAGAATTACATATAGCTTTGCATGCAGAGGTAAGTGTATCACTTTCAAGCCAAGGAAAGATGATGAGCCCTAGCAAGAAGCTTCAGTTATGGCAATGGTTTTTATGTCATGGTTTATTGAGGAAGCTAGGACGGAGCCATGTACACATTCATGAGGCAAGAATGTGAACCAGAAACAACTTTTGGTGCTACAAGGCTACAACGCCACTACCTGAAGTTCGACACTTACTGCCCCAATTTCAGGATCTAGTTCTAGATGAGTCGTCACTCGTGTAATATCCAACATACAATCGACTTGATACTAGGAACCATGTTGCCCAATTTGCCAGCCTATCTTATGAATGCATCAGCCAACAGGAGCATGCTGAGCTTTGTTAACAGTTGGAAAGATTATTTGCTAAAAGTTTTTAATTCCCGTTTTAGATGATTTGGTGGACATAATGATGAATGCCTTGATCTTCTCGAAGATCAATTTGAGGATAGGCTATCATTAGATTGGGGTTGCCTATGTGACGAGTGGAAGACGACATTCAAGACAAAGGACGGGTTGTACAAGTGGTTGGTCATGCCTTTTGGGCTAAACAATGCGTTGAGCACTTTTATATGTGTTATATCACAAGTCCTTCGGTCTTTCTGATGGGGACATTAGGCGCATGCGCACGCCCTCGACCCAACACACATACGCAAGGAGGAAGGCCCCACCATCAATCTGGATCGACGACGACCTCTATGGAGGACCTCTTAGTTAGGGGGCCGTGCTAGGGAGCATTGGAGTAGACCCGATCATCATAGGGATTCCACCATTGGATCTCATGATTGTGACTTGCTACCCTAGATGATCTAGGATTTTGAGTTTTGGTTATTATCGTTATTAGGAACATGAACGGTTTCGATTGCATTGATTACTTGTTATTTTTGTTACTTCATCTCTAAGTAATAGTGTGCGCACATGACACGTCTTTTGGCGTTTAAGGTTTTTCTTATAAATAGGCAACCCCATGTAGGTTTTTTTCATTGAAGCTTATGAATAAAATTTCACGTATTTTTCTTTTCTATTCCTCTGAGTTGAAGAAGTTAATTGGGTGCAAAACCTTCCCTTCCTCGAAGGACTAACTACTGTGGTGCGAAACCACAACTATCCCAAATCGTGCCCATCTCTTCCACCCCACATCCACCACCTTCCACAATCATCCCTTCTTGAGATTTATCTTTTTTTTTTTGCCCAAGTTTTCCACTACAACAGATTTCCAGATTTTGGCCCTCTAGAGGGGCTGAAACTAAGGCGGAGCATCATGCACACACCGGAAGGCGGATCGTTGCGAAACTTGGTGTGAGAGTGGGCCTCCCTTGGCTGACCACGCCCAAGGAGTCATTTTTCAGTTTCGTAGGCCCCACACACGTGCGGCCAGACAGCCATGCACGTGCGTCCAGGTGGACCCGCTGTCCACACGCAGGATCTTTCTCAAGTTCTTCTCTCTCTTCTATTCCTCTCCTCTCTCGCCTTAAATCCCAAACCCTAACCTTAGAAAATCCTTGATCCTAAGTATTTCCAACTTTTGCAAACCCTAGGTTTTCCCCTATTTGAAACATGGTGAATCTCTTGAATTGGGGAACAATCCTTTATAGGATTGAATGAATCTACACTCCTTTGGGTATTGTTTGGTTTCTAATTCTACTTGATCCAGCCTTAAATGTGTGTAGGCTTGGACCCTCGTAGATTCCCCTTGTTGAATGTTTGAACGTATGTGAGATGTGACTTTTTTGTGATTGTTTAGAAATTGGTATGATCTAAAGCTTGAAATCTTGCACCTTATATTTAATTTCATGTCCTGCATCAAATTTGGTATCAGAGCCTAGGTTTTTCATAGGGGAATGCATTGCATCTTTAGGGTTTAGTTTGTTTATGTCTATTTTGCATCAAGTCACAATATGGGCTGCCGAATTTTTTGTTGTCAGAAAATCCCCAAATTTCTTGGCCGAATTTTCTGTTAACAAACTATTTGGGTAGTTATTTTGCTGAAATTTTAGTAGCGTTGTGTAGTTTCCCTTATATAGAGTCCTATAAGATCATTTAGTCCCATTTAGACGCATATAGTTGTATTAGAAGGTCTTTGAGTTGAGTGAGTGGTTGTATGCCCGCACGTACTGGTCGTGGTTTTGGTTTGCACCCTAAACTAAACATGGAGCAAATGCAAGAGTTAATGAACATAACCCGACAGTTTGAGTCTTTGGGTAGGCGTTTGGAACAACGTCTTGACCAACACTTTGAACAACTTAATGTGCGTGTTTCCAAACTAGAGACCTCCGCCTGGGCAAACCCCACCATTAGGGAAGATGCCCAATCTCAGGCAGGTGGTTAGGAGGATAGACAAAGGAATGAGGGTGGCTAAGGAATGGGTCATGGGTGTGCACCCATGCACCTGCACCGCGAGGGGTATCATGATTATTATGATCTCGATGCGCAACTCCTCAAGGGAGTTAGAGTAGAGGCTCTTATGTTTGATGGCCACTTGGACCATAAAGCTTTTCTAGATTGGTTGGCGGATATGGACCACTATTTTGAGTGGTATGACATGTTGGATGCTCGTCGAGTTCGATTCGCTAAGATGAAGCTTATGGGTCAAGCAAAGAAGCTTTGGGCTACTGTGGAGCGAAAGAAAGAAAGGTCGAGGGAGCCCTCAATAGTCCATTGGGGAGAAATGAAAGAAACTCTTAAGGAAAAGTACTTCCCGTTCTCCTATTACTTGAGGTTGGTTGAAGAATGTCAGTCTCTTTGACAAGGTTCCATGAGTGTGGCTGAATACATTGAGAAGTTCGAAGAGTACTTAACCCGGTGTGAAGTTGATGAGGATCCCGTACTCACTCCTGCTCGATTTAAGACGGGCCTATGTTCCGACATTAGGAGAAAGTTGCTTGCCAAGGACATAGATACTCTTGAACTGATGTATCAAGTAGTGTTAGAGGTCGAGCAATACTTCAAAGCATCTATGGGAAGACAGTTTGAGTTTTATGATTCTGGCGCTAAGGCCAACTCTTCTGGGGCTAAGCCTAGCATTGGATATCAATATAAGCCTTCCAGTAGTTCTCAGTCTAGGCCCAAGGATGATAAGGGTAAATGAGTTGTCAGGCCTAGCTCGCGCAAAAGTGATGCGACTAAGTGTTTTACATGTCAGGGGTTTGGTCACTTTGCCCACCAGTGTGGTAAGAAAGAGGACACCAAAGTGTTCCTTATTGATGGGCAAGTAAAAGTAGTGCCCCCAGAGAGTGATGGTGATGAAGAAGAATATTATTCAGTAGAAACTCCTGGTGATGAGGAAGACGGAGCGCAAGAGTCTGTGACCCTTGCAGTTGTGCGTTGCGCCTTTGCACAAGTTAAGAATACCGACGATTGGTGCCGCAATACGATCTTCTATATTTATGCAAAATGTGGTGATAAGAGTTGTAAGATGATCGTGGATAGTGGTAGTTGTGCCAATGTGGCATCAACTAGCACCATGAGCTGTTTGGGCTTGAAGCTTGAAGCCCATCTTCAACGTTATAGAGTGTCTTGGGTTGATGAAACTTCCATTCCAGTCTCGTACCGTTGTCTTGTTCCTATTTAGTTTGGATTATATAAAGACACACTTTGGTGTGATGTTGTTCCCGAGGATGTTGGCCATATCATTTTGGGTAGGCATTGGCTCTATGACAGGGATGTCACCATATTTGGAGTGTTAGTTAGGAAGGACATTTGGTGGTCTTTTTTTTTTAAAATTTTTTATTTGCAAAAAACTCAATAATGTACGACCAAATAATTCCACCTATGCGTGAGTTCTACGCTATTGTGTTGGCCTTGAAATGTTGGTGCGATTACCTCATTCATCTAGAGTTTGTGTTATAATCTTGTCATGAGGCGTTGCATTATTCTAACTCTTAGAAGCAATGGAGCGCACAACATGCTAATATTTAGGATTTAACATTCAGTTTGTAGCATTGGGCCAATTTAGAAAAGAAGTAGATGCCCTCAGTAGAAAATCACTTCTCTTTTCTACCCTATTGGTCTACGTTGTAGGGTTTGAGGAACTCAAAAGAGACTATGCAATTGATGATGATTTGGCGAGGGCATTTTCAAAATTCTCCATAGGCTCAAGCACTGAGCACTCATGATATAATCTGCATGATGGATACTTGTTATATGGTATGAGGTTGACTCTCCCTAAACACTCCTTGCAGGGAGCTTGTTATATGAGAGCTTCGGTGGCCTTGGTGGTCACTTTGTGATCAACAAAATGACCTCCTTGGGTGAGGATATTTTCTACTGGGCAGTTTTGAAAAAAACAAAAAACATTAGAATCATTGTTCGGCAGTGTCGAGCATGTCAGCTAGGTAAGGGTAACAATCATAATATCAATCTTTCCACTCTACTAGTGCCAGGCTTCATGAGAAGACATCAACATGGATTATGTCCTGGGATTACCTATTTCTCAATGTGGCTATGACTTTATCTACGTTGTGGTTGATGCATTTTTTAAGATGGTCCATTTCATCCCTTTTAATAAGACATTGGACGATCTACATATCATCGATGCTAGGTTTGTCTACATGGTGTTCCCACTACAATTGTTTTTTTATTGTGATGTTAAGTTTATGAATTACTTCTGACGAACCTTTTGGTCTAAAATGGGAACTAACTTTAGTGCTTAATCATCCATAGATAGAGGGATAGATCGGAGTTGGATAGAGGGATAGATCGAAGTTGTCAACCAGAGTCTTGGAAATCTTGTTTAATGTTTTTTTGGTCCCTGCGTTAGTTCATTGTACCTCATGCTATCAGAAGCTTACTTTGCCTATAACGGTTATGTGAACAACAATATGGGACCTTGATAGCCCATCGATTTAGTCCCACTTCCTATTATGACTGGACCGTGCTAGGATCCCAAAGCTTTTGTGCATCATATCAAGGTAATACATGAGGAAGTTAGGCGAAAGATAACACTAGGTAGTGAAATTTACTAGGGGCATGCAAATATTTGACGGCATTACACATAATCTCAAGAAGGGGATGTGGTCATGGTGTCTCAAACCTGAGAAGTTTCTAGGAGGGACTTACATCAAGTTCCACTCTAAAATGGCAAGTCCCTACCATTTTATGAAGAAACCAGGTGATAATGCATACCTGATCTAGTTTTCATCCAAAATGAAGACTAGCCTGATTTTCAATGTAGAAGACCTTATGGTTTATCTTGGACATCCTGAAGAGGAGAGCATGGGAGAATGATCTATTTGTTACCCGAGGTACTATGCTAATTTGAGGAAGTCATTGAAGATTGTTGGATGATTAGGTAGTTTCCACATAGCAAGAAGAGTATTTGAAATTTCTCATCAAGTAAAGGGGTCGATTAAAGTTTGAAAGTACGTGGATTTCAGAGGACAATCCCAAGTGCATTTAGGAACTCTATGAGGAGTACATTGCCATTAACTCGACAAAGCTGAATTCTACCAATTTGGGGGGATATGATACAATCACATTCCGTCCTACATGTGCACGCTTCACAAGTGTACACAAGAATAGGGATCTGTTTCCATTTTACATTGCTTTTATTGTTTTTATGCTAGAAAGAATATGTTATTAGAATTTTTTGTTTCTTATTTTAGAAGTCTAGGTTATATTGGAGATTTTTGCTAGCAAGGAATTCTATTTTATAAGAGTTACCTTTACAATAACAAAGGAATTCTATATTTTAGATTCTCTAGACAATGTTAGGGATTCTCTCCAGAAGGAAACCTAGTTAGGGATTCTCTCCAAAAGGGAACTTAGTAAGCCTTTCATTAAAAATATAGCCCATGCCTTATGAAACAACGCATATAAATGCTATTTTTCTTTTACTAAAAATTTCTCTGTTTCTCTAGAGGGGTTGTTGAGCAATGCTCGCAATATTCTTTTTCTTCCCTCTTTAATTTTATGTTGAATCTAGGAAGAGAACTCATACTTACGATAGGTTCTTTCTTTCAAATCTAGTTGCATGAGAGAGAGAGAGAGGTGTTCTTGTTCCGACTTGTACATGGTGGGGCCGCTTGATGATCAGCCCAAGATGCTGCATAGACATGCCATATAAAGCCATGTATTGTGATAGTAGGATTCAAAATTCTACTCAAATAGCTCCTAGAGTAGGATTTTCATGGTTACTCTCACATGTTCTTACTTTGAATTTTGGTAGGAGAATTGGTTTGAGATGTCTTGTTATAGGTATATTCTCTCCAGTAGTCATTGAGACGCAATAACACTTTGCTTGTGTTGGTTTTTTAAAAAAAAGACCTGTTGGTTTGAAATGTGGGTAGGGCTCTTGGATGCATGTTTGTGAGTGTTATCATCTTAACTTTGTTTGAATATAAAAATGAGCTCAACATTTTCTTTTCCACCATTGCCCTTACAAATATTAAGTACTCAGGCCATATGGTTAAGGGCATATTTGGAAGTAACTTGAGCCCCGTCTCTCTCGTTATAATAACAAAGAGATATGTTGTGATGTCTTTTCCACCATTGCCCTTATAAATATTGAGTATTTAGATTCTTCAAAAAAAAGTATTCAGTCCATATGATCAAGGGCATATTTGGAAATAATTTGAATCTCTGCCATTAGAATGGTAAAGACATGTTATGATTTTTTTTGGTAGCCATTCCATGATGTTTTTAAATAGTTATGATTTTCGCAATAGATTATTCCTTGTACTCCATGCCATAGTAATTGAGTTGGTAATACATTTCTTATTTGAGGCCAAGTTCTCCATTCATTTCGAAAAGGGATGTAGATTGCCTGGTGACCCAGTCATTAAGGATATCCCTGATGACTCGACTATATGGGGCCCACTGTGATGTATGTGTTTTGTGCATGCCGTCCATTTGTTTTGTCAAGGGATTGGTTTTGAAATTGGTAATGGGGAGAGCATGTGGTTTTGGGATGTGTGATTGGTGGCTGCTTCAAGAGCAATTTCTGTGGTTAGCAAGTCTATCTCCGGAATGCAACATCCCAATATCTCAATGTTCCCCCTTTACAGGCAGACCTGTCGTGTGATCTCCTCCTTGCCACATGAATTTGCTTGATGAAGAAATTGAAGGTAAAATGTTGTGGAAGGGGAATAAAGCGGGGAGGTTCTCAGTCTGATCCAGCAGAAGGAAGCCATGAATTAATCCCCCCCTAAAACACACACACACACGTAAAAGGTGTCCCGTATCGGTATCGGTTGGCGTATCGGTGACCTCCAAAACCGATACGGATACGGGGGCGTAACGGCCCGTAACGGCGCAAAATTTTTTTTTTGCCAAAAAAATATGAAAAAATATGGATTAAATCCGGAATATTCTAAGCATTCCAAATATGCATTCATTTATAAAATGGAACATGTTTATGGGGGCGTAACGGTCCACTCTTTGGTGAGAAGTTGTATCGGACTGTCTGATGAATTTATGAACCAGATAACCTGAATTTGACTACAAAATTCATATATTTAATTTTCTATCTATCTACTACCAATGATAGATATATTAGAATGAATGTAATATATAAATATCTTACATTATGTGTGTTTGCAATTATTTTTGAGGAATTTCTCAAACATACCTGTGCAGTGTGTACGTGACTGTGATTCCTGTCTATGACTTGTCATCCTCAAGTCTAGAATATTTTAAAAAATAAAATTAGTAGTGTCTGATATACTCCCCTGCAACTTGATTAAGGATTACTTGATTGGTTGTCAGGGGAGCTATTTTAAAGACAAGTTCGGCAGTGTCAAGTGTGTGCATAATTGCATGGCTTCTTGCAATAATACTGTTGTAAGCTGTCTGCTGCAAAATGCAAATACTTACCTTAATACAAATATATACTCACAATCACAAGTCACCACCAAAATGAAAATCTGCTTTTTTGTGGTTGCTCGACCTCCACATCATCGTCATTGTCACCATCAGGCTGAGGCTGTCCAATAGGTGTAGGTTCTGCATATCCATAATATCCAGTGTCAGAAAGAAATACTAGATCAACGAAACCAGAGGATGACTGATCCTGACTAGGTAATGACTCTGACCCTGAGTAAGGATATCCACCAGTGCCCGTCGAATAGCCATACTGGTAACCATACTCAGGCTGTTGAGAATCTTGAGATTGAGAGTGCGTCTGCTGTGATGAGTAACTTGGATTTGGATCTAGATATCTATAATCATATGGATATTGATCGGGAGGGCTACTCCAACATGAATGTGATGGAACGGGCTCAGTATAACCATCATAATTATAATCCAATTGACCATAAGAATATCCATCATAATAACTAAGACCATGAGCCTGATGATGTTCCGGACCTCCCGGACGCGGTGCATCACTAGATGTACCCTCCTGCTGGCTGTATCGTGACTCGGTACACTCGTAGGTTCGACCTCGTGTACCACCTCGTCGATGTTCATCGGTATCGCGATCTGTAGACGGCTGAATAGGGCGTTGTGCAACACCAGAAGTGCCAGCACCAGAGGCAGGGGAGTCATCGTCACCATCATCCAACACGGACACGCTACCACTACTCGTATTCTTTTGTTGATCTCGAGCCGTTTCCGTACGTGGCATAAACGCTGCCCCTCTTACTGGGTCCAACACATCTGCACGACTCTCTTGTTGTGCTTTGCGTATTTCTGGGTTATCAATTTCCAATTCTTTACTATCCTCTTCAATTTGTTTTTCCCTTGTTTACAACCAAGGTAGAAGTGGGTCATCCTCATCATAAATATTGTCCAAGTTTATTGGACGGTAGTCTTCGTCATCGACAGTTGTAATGCTCCTATGATGTCGTCGCATTCTTAGTTTTATATTGTAGTGCATGAAAACAAGTCTATCTAATGTTCTAGTCTGCAATATATTCCTATTCTTTGAATGAATGAGCGCAAAACAATTCCAATTCCTTTCGCAGCTAGAGGAAGATGTTGTCTGGCTCAAAACTTTTACCGCAATTTTTTGGAGAGCCTTCGTACTCTCTCCGAAATTAATCCACCATTCGGCCGGTTGCAACCTAGATACTGCATGCTGTGCAAGAGCATCTCCAAAACTATCAAGACGATTTCCAAATGTATCTAATTCATTCAACGCCTTTATTTGCAGATCTAAGTCAGGTTCTAATCTCTTTATCACATTTTTTAGCCCGACACGAACTTCATCATCCGCAACAAATGATTGGGCATATCTATACCTAGGATTTAAGTAATAACCTGCTGCATGAAGATCGTGATGGAGTTATTTTGTCCGTCTCTTGTCGATCATCTTCCAATAAGTCTCCCAGCTTTTACAATCACGTTGAATTGCAAGCTTTGCCTTATCCATGACATCATATAGGAAGCCCATGGTAGGTGCTTCATCGGTTTCAACAAGACGGAGTACCCTCATTAGTGGCTCCATCACCTTTAGGATCGCCTTAACCTTCTTCCAATATTTGTTGTCCCGTATGGTGTTCACAACGTCGACCGGTGTCCCTGATGTCTTCTTCCCATGTTTTGTTTTGAGACATTGTCGGGAAGCGAATATTTCACTCAACTCTCCCCTATGCTGGAATAAACTCTCTAATGCTATAAAGTTTGTTGCGAATCTAGTCGCCGCAGGCCTCAATAATTCTCGTCATTTCGTGAACTTTCTCATTATTGCGACTACTTGATTATGGTTGTAAATAAACGTCGTTACTTCCCTTGCCCTTTCGACCATTTCCTTAACATTCTTCTTCTTCCCAATATCTTCCAATATAAGATCAATACAATGGGCAGCACATGGTGACCAAAAAAGATGTTTTCTCTTATTCATCAACATATGTCCTGCGAGCTTATATGATGCTTCATTATCTGTCACAATCTGCACTACGTTCTCCTCTCCAATTTCATCTACAACTTTATCCATTAGTCCAGTAATATAATCAGAATTTTTTGTTACTTCTGAGGCATCAATTGACTTGTGATATATAGTTTCCAAGTGGCAGTACACCATGAAGTTGATCATGCTGCGTCTGGTTGGGCCAGTCCAACCATCGCACATGATCGTGCATCCTCTGGCTTGCCATACAGGTTTAAAGGTATCCATGTATGTTTTCACATCCACATACTCTGCATCTGTCCATTTCCCCCTAATCTCCTTAGCCGTGAGAGCTTTTATTCCTTCACCTGCTTCTGCTGCTGCATCAATTACCACCTACCAATATGGAGAATTGGCCGCGTTAGGAGGTATGTTAGCATGTATAAATAACTTTGCTGCTGCTCTACCTAATTTCTTAACGGAAGTTCTACTCCACATTTGTTTTATCTTTTTTTTGTTTAGTTGATTCTTTCCTAAACAGGATTGGATTAATAGTGGGTCTCCTGGGTTCATTTACTTCTTCATCCAAATGTATATGGGCATCACGTGAAGATGTCTGTCGTCGGCTCCCAAATACACGTCGTAACCCACCAAACCTACCCTCCCTACCCTCGGTCCCAGCTGCAGAAGCAGTTGCACTTCCAGTTGCACTCCCTGTCCCACTCCCACTCCCACTGCCCCCTCCTGTATCACGCACTGACCCATGCGTGCCAAACATGCGGTGACGTTCTTCCTCTTCACGAGCTAGACGCACGCTTTCTCTCCTAGCTATGGTTAATTCCCGATCTGAATCTTCTTCAGAATCAATAATATCTTTATCACGAACGCCCATATATTCAGGACCAAACACCTCCTGTCGAGCTGCTTCTAAAGTATCATCTCTCTTCTTTTGTACAGCAGCACGTTTACCCTTCGACTCATCCAGACTAGCTTGCATTAATAGCATTCTCTCTCTCGGTACTCTGACACATGGCGCAACTTGATCCTTTCGATGTGCCAAATGTTGTTTGAGACGAGTAATTCCACCAGACACTATCCTATCACAATACTTGCACTTTATTTGGTGCCTAGTACCACCAACCCTCTCACAATGTTGCCATCCAATATCCTCACTTGTTGTTGGCCAGACCCAGACATTTCTTTAGGTTTAGGATATGAGTATGAGTGTATGACCTATGTTAATAAAGATAATTTTATGTTCTAACTAAACCCTAAGAAGCTCCAAAACCTGTACAATATAAGCAAATAAAAATATAAAGTCACTAATTCGAAAATACAAAGAAAAATTTATAAAATGACACCCCAAATATGTAAAATGCACATTAACATATTCTACTATGATTAACACATCATATGGCATGATTAAAGCAGCAAAACAACCATTAAAAATTGATTTTTCAAATTTTTAAAAAAGGGGCTAAAATTCATGCGTAAATAGAAAAAAAATCTAAAAAAAATATAAAATGACACCCAAAATATGTAAAATGCACATTAACATGTTCTACTATGATTAACACATCATATGACATCATCAAAACAGCAAAACAACCATTAAAAATTGATTTTTCGAATTTTAAAAAAAGGGGCCAAAATTCATGCGTAAATAGAAAAAAATATAAAAGAAATATAAAATGGCACCCCAAATATGTAAAATGCACATTAAAATGTTCTACTATGATTAACACATCATATGGCATGATTAAAACAGCAAAACAACCATTAAAAATTGTTTTTTCGAATTTTAAAAAAAGGGGCTAAAATTCATGCGTAAATAGAAAAAAATATAAAAAAAATATAAAATGGCACCCCAAATATGTAAAATGCACACTAACATGTTCTACTATGATTAACACATCATATGCAATCATTAAAACAGCAAAACAACCATTAAAAATTGATTTTTTGAATTTTCAAAAAAAAGGCCAAAATAAATGCGTAAATAAAAAAAAATATAAAATGGCACCCCAAATCTGTAAAATGCACATTAAGCTGTTCTACTATGATTAACACATCATATGGCATCATTAAAACAGCAAAACAACTATTAAAAATTGATTTTTCGAATTTTAAAAAAAGGGCCCAAAATTCATGCGTAAATAGAAAAAATTATAAAAAAAATATTAAATGGCACTCCAAATCTGTAAAATGCACATTAACATGTTCTATTATGATTAACATATCATATGGCATCATTAAAACAGCAAAACAACCATTAAAAATTGATTTTTCGAATTTTAAAAAACGGGCCCAAAATTCATGCGTAAATAGAAAAAAATAAAATAAAAATATAAAATGGCACCCCAAATCTGTAAAGTGCACATTAAGCTGTTCTACTATGATTAGCACATCATATGGCATCATTGAAACAGCAAAACAACTATTAAAAATTGATTTTTCGAATTTTAAAAAAAGGGCCCAAAATTCATGCGTAAATAGAAAAAAATATAAAAAAAATATTAAATGGCACCCCAAATCTGTAAAATGCACATTATCATGTTCTACTATGATTAACACATCATATGACATGATTAAAACAGTAAAACATATTAAAGAAAGTAAATACCTATTTTTGAAGAATTTCTGAAAAATGGCCCACCAAGCTTTGATTTAACCAAATCCGTAATATAATGTGCTTTTGTCCCGAATAACCAGCCAAGGTTGGTCGAAATTACTATTAGAAGGAGTGAAAAACAGTTTGGAAGCAAGAAGTTTGGAAAAAACAGCCAAAAAAACGCTTAAAAAGAAAAAAAAGTAGCCGTTATCGGACCGTTACGCCCCCGTAACGGCCCGATACACCCCGTATCGGCCCGTATCGGCCGATACGGCTACAAAAATCGGTAACGGCCGATACGGAGCCGAAACGCGTTTCGGCCCTTACCGATTCCGTTACGTATCGGCCGATACGTAACCGATACGGGACACCTTGCACATGTATGTGATGGGGGTTTGCTCGGCTTGTTGGGCGTAAAAGAGTGCTAAGAGTAGAAAATCTTTAGAAAATGATCCTTGGTGCTGCCGAACATATGCATGATGTTTATGGAAGATGCAGAATCAATTGGTTACCTTTTCATCCCATTGACCTTACCCCCCAAGTATGTGGATGCCAATCATGGGATTATTGAATGTCTCGTGGGTAATGCTGGAATTAATCGGAAGTCTCCTCTATGCTTGGCAAGACGTTGGGCTAAGGAAGGATAGAAGGGCGCATTGGAGATTGGCTTTAGTGCCAGGACTATGGGCTTTATGGGGGGAGAGATGCTTTTGAAACTCGAAATCCCTGGAAAATGAAGTGACAAAAACGGCGAAGCTTTTGGTGGTGGAATGGGCATCCTTTGTAAAAGATTTGGCTGATAGTGCTGTTGCCACTAGCTTAAGGATGTAATTTCTGGTTTTCTTTTCTTTCGTTTTCGCTTTGTATCTTGCGCCGTCTCGGTGCTTCTCTTAATGAAAGTATTGTTAACTAAAAAAAAGGCATGATCCCAAAAATTAGGCAGATCTAAAGCTCAAGTGAACCCCATAAGAAACAGTGGGGATCAAAAACATGCTGTTGAAAACTTCTTGGGGGCCACAAAAGTTTTGGATCAAGCTGATATTTGTGTTTTCCCCTCATTCCGGTCTATGTGACGTTATGAACAGATTGGATGGCAAATAAACATCATAGTGGGGCCCAGGAAGATTTCAATGGTGGGTGTCATTATCCCCACTGTTTTTTGTGGTGTGGTCCACTTGAGCTTTGAATCTGCCTCATTTTTGGGTTCATGCCCTAAACGAGCTGGCAAAATGGATGGATGGTGTGGATAGAACACATACATTACTGTGGCCCCCACAGAGTCGTGTCACCAAGCAATCTGTGCCCCTTGTTTGGACCTTAGTTTGTAGATGTGAGGCCCATGGTCGGTCTATACAAGACATTGACGGCCCCTATCAGGGATGGATTGTTACCCCCAAATCCTCCTAATTGGAAGATGCTAGCCATCAAATCATTGGCCTTTCCTCCTTTGAATATGGTTTGTTTGTGCATTCCTTTTAACCATGTATTTGCATGCCAACAACGGGAAGGTTAGGTTGAGCAATTGAGAGGATTTGGTAATGGTCCATCCATGATGGGGGTTCATCAGATCACTGGCTTGGATAGACCAACCATGGGCCCCACATCTACAAGCTAAGTTCCAAACAGGGAAGTTCCTGTTTGGAATGAATATGGAATTTGACCTCTTCTTATTTTAGTAATTTATATCGGAACAATTTTAAATTTATTAAAAATAATTATATCTATACTACAATTTTCTGAACTATCCTTCAAGATTTTGGTTGTATCTAATTGATATTTTTTCTCTATCTTTTAGTGTATTTATTTGTGTATGTGTCTTCATGTCTAGATTTTTGGAGATAGCCATGTCAAACACTTGAGGACACTTTGACAGTTGCCACCTGTGTGACATGTCTAGTTGAACACTGCTCGTTTCGCTTCTGCATTGCTCCATGTAGATCGCATTGACCTTCATTCTTCACTCGGATTTCATTTTTAAACAGCAAGTGTCACTGGTTTTGGCTGCAGAATTTCCACAAAACCCTGGACTTTATAAGAACTTAAAAGTCATATGCTATTGATTTTCTCATATATTAACCATCTGTTAGGTAAATAAGTAATCAAACTCGAACTGTAAGCTTTGCCAACTCTACGCTCTAGTGGACTTGATGTTATCTGTAATTCCCATACTGATGCATGCGGGTAATCCTGATATATAATGTTGGAGTTCATGAAGAAATCAATGTCATTGGTCCTCATTGTATACTTCTCACAAATCTCAAATTGTGCTCTTGTAATTATCAGTTACGGTCAATGATTCTAATACAAGTCTTATATTTTATTTCCTTATCTTCTAAGCATCTGTGCTATTTGCATTCATATCTTTTGTACAACAAATGTTTAGATTCACTTTACCACAATTTATTAGAAGTTAGAGTTGCTGTGTCATTACACTGTAATTTATAAAAAGATCTTCCACTGGTAGCCTGGTTTCTTGTATCCCCTCCCTTTTTACCAGTATTTTGTGCTCTGCTATTTATTTTTATTTTTATTTTTATTTTTATATTATGTATTATATGTCCTAGCCCAACTAGTTGGGATGACGCTTTGATGATGATGATGTCCTAACCTGCCATTTATGTTTGGCTTTCATATTAGGCTGAGCTTAGGGCAAGTGTGTTTGAAGCTATTGAGGATGAGGATCGGGCAACTGAAAATGAAGATGGTGTACTGCCTGCATTACTAGGAAGTTGCAATGACCGTGCCAAGCAACTACATGCTTCTCCATCAGGTTCCGTCTTAATTCTTTGTTCTTAAAACCTCGCAATATCAGTGATCTTCTCATTCATTTTAGATAGTTAATATTATCTTAGTTTCTCGGTTTTTTTTTTTTTTTTTGAATCTCCCCAATATCCCAACTATTAGAGTATTGGATACTTACTATAGTTAGTTATTTAGATGGATTCATGTATATCTGTGAAGATCTCCACGCCTTAAAAAAATATTAAGATCTCTACAAATCTCTCATAGATCTCTCACCTCTTCTTTTTTCCACCCTAATTCTCATTAGAATAGATAAGTTCCAATTTCCACAATGTAATCTCTCAAGAAAAAATAAAAAAATTCCACAATGTAATCTATTGTGGTTTAATATGGTATCAGAGCCACTACCCTAGCTTGATCCTAGCTGTTGATCTTCCTTCACATCCTAGCCTGATCCTTGCTTTCCATCTCCACATCCATCTGTTTGTTCCGATTGTTGTTGATAGATTTGTATCTTGGTGACATCTGCTAATAATTGTAGCTTCTATTTTGCTACATCGGTCAAACGATTGATGAACTGTGTTCGCTAGATCATTTTAATCAAATCTTACCCGTGAGATCATTATTGTTTGTGCTTGTGAATCCATTGTCTGAATATGTGATGATCGACATAACCATCCCTCTTTTGAGAAAACCTAGCCTCTGTTCATCTTCATGTTTGGCATGCATTATCATCCTTCAGCTCCGAACATATTCTCAAGCTGTGCACCACTAAAAATGCCATTGGCCACCACTGCAGACCGTCTGATTAGATTTGCTTTAAATAGCACCACTACAATCATCCATTAGCCAAATTCAGTGGTTGCGATCTATACCCACGCCATCATCAGCGGTCTTCCATTTCATCGTTCAAACTTGCCGGCCCGTATGAAACCTTCCTAATCTTTGATCGAATTAGCCAGCATCGACTTTGATCAATTGCTACTTGAATCGTTTGGTTTGACCCGCAATAAAATTTGCAAGTTTGCGGTTGGCTTTAGTGGAGCGACTCCATCACTGCGTCTATAGTCCAACACCATCATAAGATCCACAAATTCTTTTTGTTTCTAGTGAACCCATCGCCCCACCATTCACTTAGATTGACCATGATCTCCATTGCATAATCTGTTGATGGAGGATCTATTCAATATCGCAGTCGACACCCTGATCTGCCATCATTTCTGGCACTCCTTGTTGAGTCTCTTTGTAAATGGATCTACTGCACCGCTGAATGGATCCTGATCGCTTGTGCCCATCCTTTCCTTACCGTTGATTCTGATAGTTTTTTGATACACCTCTGTCTTTGGCATCTCTCGGCATCACTCTTTTCCTTGCTTTCATCATCCTGTTAGTATGAGTTTCTACACTATCATCCCTAAATTTGATCTCATCCTGGAAACAATTGACAGCTAGATCTCTAGACCACAAAAACATCTACCCCGAACTTATCGTTGTGTACGGATGTTTCATTCTCGTCGCTGATCCTCCCATCCCTAATGTTTTTATCGGCTCTTTTTCGTCATCTGTTTGCTAGTACCAACAACCCTTTTGGCCATTTATTGTATTCGTATGCAATGCTCTTCGTATGCATTGAATGTAGTACCGATTCATCCTTTTGGGGCTTTAGAGTGCACTGTCCATGTGCATCTCCGTCCAAGTACATCTTGTTTGGTTTTATCTTTTATGTGGTGCACCAAAATATTTTCCGGTAGTTGGATTCTTTTAGCTCTTTGTACCTCTCTAGTGTTGCCTCCTTCATTTTCCAGTGTTGCCAAGATGAAGAGCCTAGATTTGGATTGTTGATCCTAGATCTCCTTAGGCTTATGAGCCTTGATCAATCATCTCGTGTACTTGTTCGATGATGTATCTTTCTCACGTTAAGCCTTTTGACAATATGCGTTTTTCATTTTTGTTGGGCTGTTGGATTGAACCCTTTGACCATGTTGACCCTGTGGTTGAACCTATTTTTTCTTTGTCGACGGAACATTTATAGCCACCAAAAGAGCAATAGTTGAACTCCTAGCCAACAAAAGTGTGTATTCACTAGTAGAGCAATGGTTGAAATCCCGACCATTGGAAGTATAACTAGATCATTTGCTAGTCATTGGTATTGCCAATGGTTCGCATCTCGGAAGTAATTAGAAGTGCCTACTCACCTTATGCTAATAACTGAAATTTATTAAAAAGAGAACGTACAAAAAGAAAGAAGGCCACTGCTGAGATAGCAGAGAACCTAGCAACCTAGAAATGAGAGATCATAACCATTGAGAATATTTACAAACCTTTACCAGTCAAAAATTAGTGTTTTAGCTCTAGAGCTAACAGTCTGAGGCAAAGCGGAAATGTCGTTGAAGCATTTATTGTTTATTTCTTCCTAGACTGCCCAACAAATCGCAAGGATAGACAATCTCCAACGACGTGTTCTTTGCTTGGCTCTTTTCACTCCGTGCCAAACCATTAGAAAATTGCTTGAAGAATTAGGATTGCACCAATTGATTTTAAATCGATAGCAGAAATCTGCCCAAATGTAGGATACAAAGGGGCAGTGAATTAAGAGATGGTCCATAGATTCGTCGTCGTTCATGCAACATAGGCATATGTTCACGAGCTGCATGCCTCTTTTCTTTAGATTATCGACCATTAGAATTCTGATTCCCCCACCAGCCAGCCAAAACAAACGAATTTAGGGGTAGCCAAATATTTCCAAAGGAACGACGTAGAAGGATATGATGGAAGGAGAGAAGAGGCGAGAAGGGTATAAAAAGATCTGACCATGAATTTGCTACTTTATCGCTAGACCAAATGATGCTGTCAGAAGAAGATCTTTCTGGCGCTGCTTTAGAGATGTGCTCAAGGAGGTCCACATATTCTGGGCATTCCCAGTCATGTAGGTTTCTGGAGCATCTCACGTTCCAGACACACTTAGAAGCCATGATAGAGAAGCATCTCACCAAATGATGCTGTTAGAAGATCTTTTCGGAGCATTGTTTTGTCACCGCATTACCATTGATTTTATTTTAGTTTTCCTTCCAAATAAATGTTCGGCATACCTTTCAAACTAAAGTTACTCTTTTCAGAGCGCCATGTGTTTGAGTGGGGTTGTTTGAGTATAGGATATTATAGATGGTTATTTAGGTGGATTCATATATATATATATATATATATATATATATATATATATATATATATATATATATATATATCTGTTAAGATTCCTGCGGATCTTTCACAGATTTCTCACCCCTTCTATAGATTCTCCAAATTCTCAATGGATTAGATAAGTTATAGTTTCCACAATGTGGTCTCTTATAGTTTAACGCCAACAATAAAGCCTTCAGATCATCCCCAAAAGTCTTCGATGCAATTGCCAATGGTTCACATCCCGGAAATAATTAGAAGTGCCTACTCACCTTATGCTACTCATCGTTTTGTCACCGCATTACCATTGATTTTATTTTATTTTTTTGCTACTCATCGTTTTGTCACCACATTACCTCATGCTACTCAAGGGCACCTTGTCCAACCAGCCACGCAAATGCAAGGACAAGAGGTGGGCCTCTATATTTCCATATGAGTTGAATAGCGTCCTTAATATAGTTGCATGAAGTGTGAAGCAAAGCAACAACAAATTCAGATGTGGGAATGGGGAAGTGTCTATTTCAAAATGTTGGCAAGTATAAAAGGCAAGGAAGTGGGAGCAGGAGTCCGATTACAAAGCACAATTGAAAGCGGGAGTGACCCCTAGTTAGAAGGTTTGTGCAACTACATCCTCCATCCTCAATTGGGAGGTCACAAGCACAACTAAATCGAAGGACTTGATTGAGAAGCAACCGCATCTATCTGCATTCCGTGACCCTAACTAGATCTAAGGGCACAATTCTGACAAGCTGATCTTTCAAAGAGAAAAAAAATCTAACAAGCTGGCTTAGGGTAATGAGGCAAGAAAACTCTGCAATTTCAACATTAGAGAAGTTTCTTTGAAATCTCAGGGTCCAATCTACATTTGGGCGCATAGAAGTCACAAACTGAGAAATGGAGCCGCCGCCCCCCCCCCCCCCCCCCAGTTTGTCCATTAGATGTGCCATCAAGGAAACCCCTAAGGCCTAAAAATCATGTCGATCGAAAACTCAGGTGGGCCACCTCATGGGTAACAAGTTGGGAAGAGATAACCCACCCTTGATTTTTATCGAGGCAGGCGTAGAGTGGGCCAAATCACTGGAAAAGGTTGGGATGAATCTCCCACCATTGAAACCACCTCCCTGTGTGCACGTGCGCGTGGGTGTGTGTGCATGCGCGTGCTTGTAGCTGCATTTCCATCTGTTGTTCTCTTCTTCTTCTTCTTCTCTCTCTCTAGGTGTATTGCATGTACCGTATCCCCTAATTGTTCAATTCAAACATTTGCATAGATATCATATTAGATGATGACTTTGTTTTTAAATTATGCAGTTTGTGTATCGTTAGGTTGTCAAGTTATTCATTGTTTTTAATAGTCACCGCTGACTTGGGACTTCCATTAGGTTGGCAATGAGCCGGGCTGCCTTGCCTGGTCTTGTAGGGCCGGGCTTGGGCCCAAAACTTGGCTCAAGGGCTGGGTGTGGGCTTGAAATTTAGGCTTGGTGTCCAGGCCGGGCTGGGCCAAGGCCAATGATGAGTGGTTCGGCTAGGCCCGTTGGCTCGTTGGTCCTGTCCAATGATCAAGCGGGTCATCGTTATACACAAGAATGGGCAATTTGAAGATACTTGTGAGTGGTTCCCATTCAAAGTGCATATGTAGTTTAAAAGCAATTTTGGATTCACGGTCATGTTTCTATGATCAGAGCCATTTATATGATGGGATTCATGATACATGGAGGAGATATGTCAACAAATTTCTTTGATCGTGGACTATTTCAAACTTCTGATGATGTCACTCTTTTACTTACAGGGCCAAGGCCATGGCCAGGCTAGGGCCACAACTTAGGGGACTATAGCCGAGCCAGGGCCAATGCTAGCCTGGCCCTAGCTTGGCCCATTGCCACTTTAACTCTCACTTTCTTTTGTTGCTTATTTTAGACAGCTGGATTAAGTTTATGTTCTGAATGTATCATCTCATAATCTTACACAGAGATCTTTTAAGATTTCCTAGCTTTAATAACGTATGATTTAGGATCCATTTTGGAAGGGAATCCCGCTCAATTGGTATTGTCTAAATGCTGATTTTGGCATGCCCCATACCCCTTTCATGTAGGATTCGCTGCACTAAAGTGACTCTTTCCTCCACAAACTTAAGGAAGTTGTGAAAAAAAGCCGCTGATTCGGTTTGTCCGGATGAAAGTGATGCCTACAAATTTTACGTGGAGGGCATGGGGCCCACCAAAATTGAGATTAAACTTATTTCTGATTATGTGGGATCCCCTACCCATAATGACCCTTAGAATTTGGTTGTTGCCAACTTTTTGTGAACTGGCAATATGAAAAGATAACTTTGAGATTACTCATACACTTACCTTTCAGGAAAGAAAAACTCATAAACGACAATGCTTTGGAGATTGTCCTCTTTTAATACCCGTTGAGACCAAAAACTAGCTTCGATGAATTGATTTTTTGGGTATTGAGTATACTCGCAGTAGAGAGAAGCTGATGGTAATTGTTTTTGTTCCTTTATGTGTGGCTTGAATGCTCGGATTGAGTTCTCTGGTTTGGCCTGACTACCAAGTGTTTAGGCATGGGGAGATTTACAAAAGTAGACTAAGGCCTGTTTGGTAGATGCCTGAAATGAGTTAATCTCACATTAGTTAATCATAATTATCATGGGAGATCATCTATAATACATGATTCCATTTAGTTAATCATAATTATGTATTAGAGATCATGATTTCTAATACATAATTATGATTAATGAAAATGAGATGAACCCATTTTTAGGCGTCTACCAAATAGCCCCCCATAAGAGAAAGTAAACCAGATTTTTTGTTTTAAAAAAAGCCATACTTCAGTTCTCACTTCTCAATTATATAAATTAACTAAGATTTGAACAAACTTATAATCAATGACAGAAAATGAATTCCATGCACCAGCTATTTCAATAAACTGTAGCGTTATGATTATAATGCAATAAATATTAGTTGTAGAGTCCACTACAAGCTGGAGTTGCTTCTTCTATGAGGGACATGCACAAATCATAAACGCCTTTTCCTTTACCATGGGTCCCTTCAATGCTTTTTCCTTGACAACGACCTAGAATTATAAGTTAGCCTATGAGGCATGCAAATACAATGGAGATGTAAGAGGATTCCCTTCATTGCATGTTTTAATTGGCTTTGGAGGAATGCTGCCTTCAGTTTGTATTTGGTTCTAACCATTCAATTTGGTGATAACATATTTGTGCCTCAGTCTAATATCCTTATATATTGATGGAAAAGTACCACCCGTCACATAATTAGGGTTGGCATTCTAGAAGCAAAACAATAAGGGCCTGTTTAGATGCACCCCCACAAGTAGATTTTTTTTATAATATATATATATATATATATATATATATATATATATATATATATATATATATATATATATATATATATATATATATAAGTTAGTTTGGTAACCACCTTTGTAAAGTAGCTTATTAGCTTAAACTTGCTTATAGCCATAAGTAAAAAAATTCATGCCTTAACCTTTTCCCTCTCTCTCATCTCTCCACATGATGGATGGTCCATATGAAAGGTAGCCTCGCATGATGGATGATCTCCATTGAAGGTTTGGTCCACATCAAGGTGGGCCCACATGATGTACAGTCCACATCAAAGGTTGGCCCCTTATGGCCTACATCCAAGGCAGGCTCCGCATGATGGAGGCTCACTTTGAAGTTGGCCCTTGCATCATGGACAATCCACATTAAAGGTGGGCCTTGCATGATGGATGATCCACATCCAATGTCCAACATGATGGGCAACCTACATCCAAGGTGGGCCCACATGATGTACGGTCCATATCAAAGGTTGGCTCCTTATGATGAATGGCCTACGTCCAAGGTAAGCCTCGCATGATGGAGGCTCACTTTGAAGTTGGCCCCTGCATGATGGATAATCCACATTAAAGGTGGGCCCTGCACGATGGATGATCCACATCCAATGTCCAACATGATGGGCAACCTACATCCAAGGTGGCCCTGCATGATGGATAGCCCACACTGAAGGTGGGCCTTTCAAGGTGGATGGTCCCTATCGAAGGCATGTTCCACAAGATGGATGGTTAACAATGAAGACAAGGCCAAGGTGGGTCCAGAATAATGAATGGTCCACATCAAATGTTGGCTCTACATGATGGATGGTGGATGTTAAAGGTGGACCCTACAAGAATAAGTAAAAATTGGAAGAGATTTTAATGCAAGATAGTTATTAAAAAAATTGGAAGAGGAGAGAAAGAGGAGAGATTAATGGAAGTGATGTAAAAATTATGTATGTAATGTTGGAAACCAAACAAACTTTTATACTTTTTGGCTAATACGTATGTTGTTTACCAAACATATTCATCTGTTGGATAAGTAGGCCAATTTTGGATTGGAAGTTACTTTAAATAAGCTACTTATGCCTTGAGTAGCTTATCTACTTTTTTACTTATTCAACAAATAAGTATGTTTGGTAAACAATATACTTATCAGCCAAAAAGTAGAAAAATATGTTTGGTTTCCTTTTAGTACAAGTGGGCACTAACTTGGATGAACCATGCCCCACAATGCCTTGATTGGACAGTTTTGTCCTGTGCTTTCCTGGCCTCAAACAAATGGTTAATAGAGAGATAAAGCAACAATGCCCATTCGGCCAAAATTGTCCTTGGGATCTTCTACCCTATGATATTTTTGGGAATGGTCCATCCATTGCACAATCTGGATCATTGGAGCAAGGCACTAGCTTAGTTTGGATCATTGTATCAACTTCGAAAGCAACAATTCTATCCTGTGCTTTCCTGGCCTCAATCAAACTATATTCACCTTTAAGTACAAGTGGGCATTAGCTTGGATGAACCATGCCCTGCACAGGCACCTTCATCCATTAGCATTACTGTCCACCGCCGTCCCAAACACAACTTCCATTACCGGGCCACTCTCTAATCCATCTTTTTCAACACCATAGTACCCACATCAAACCTTCCATCTCCAAAATCCCTTCCACCACTAAGCGCTCGACATCACCATCTTTTCCATCTCCAAAATCAACAACATCCTCCACCATCATCATCTTAATAAAATAAAATAAGTTCAAATCAACACCCCGTTGCTTGAAGCCCCACCATCTTCTCTGTAGGGCGTGGCTTGGATGTGGCAACGACATCCCCCTGCCTCCCAAAAGAAGAAGAAGAAGAAGAAGAAGAAGAAGGAAAAAACCCTAAAATGAAACCTTACCCTAACCAAAATATTTTAAAAAATAACACTATGAAAGAAAGGATGATTGGGAGCAATGAGGGAGGGAAGGGAGAGTAGGGAGAATCGCCTTGTTGGAAGAGATGGTTGTTTTAGTCCAGTGGGGTCCTTGTTGGAGTGGTCTTCTCTTTAACATCTTTTCCTTCAGTAGAAAAGCAAGTTTTTCTTACTGATTTAGAAAAGTAATGTTACCCTACAAGTTACTTTTACTCCATGCAAGACTCCACATGCACATTGCTTATGCTTGACTCATTGCATTCACATGTTTGGATTAAGGACTCTTCCACTTGAATGCCTTGGCAACCATGGGCTGAGGTCTGACAAGACTTGAAGACATGGTTCTGTAAGGCGAGTCTTGATAGAATGAATCTTGGTGCGCGCATTCCCGGTACAAAAAGTGATGGTACGAAGGTTATTATGGGGAACTAGCGCAAGGTCTCGGTTTTCTTGGATGCAAAACAATTTAAATAAACGGCCCATTAAAAGATTGAAAGACGAGTATTTACTAATTGAATTGATTCATCAAGGCTGGAAGATCTAAAGGATTAAGGAGAAAAATCATATATGAAGATAATAGCAAGCAAAAGAGGTAGTCAGCATTCCTAAGCAAGAGGGAGTGACAGGAGGGTCACTTATCTACTCCATGATGCCTGTTTGATACTGTACAAATGGAACAGAAAAAGCAACAAATTGGGACGATCGAAACTCCTAACCACTCAAGATAGTATCTTCAAATGAGAAAAAAGGTTTAAATAAGCTTATCTTTGATTTATGACCAAGCTTGTATAAACCTTGAACATCAAAGAGAGAGTACAAAGGTTTCATTGTCAGTGACAAAACATAAGAAAAATGAAAATCCTACGTCTCTCCCCTCTTTATGAGATTCTCTCTAACTATATTCGTAGGAAGTTAAAATTACTTGAATACCCCTGCTTATTAGTCCATACCAAAACCCCTCTTAAATATGTGGAAAGGTGAAATAGGGATATTTAATTAGTTTCTAACTTAAAAGCTAAAAGATCGACATGTTATGATGACTCTTGTTGGAATCTGCCATCAAAATTGAGGCATTGATCCGTCCAGAGCAATCCGACAGTCCGATTCACAACATCTTTTCATCGATTCTCTCTCCATGCAAAGAAGACACCATCCAAATCTCACGCCTTTCGGGTATGGGATGATATTCCATCTGTGTACTTGAAGCTCTTGGGCAATGACAATGCACACCAAAATCAAGCTTGCATGGGCTGAAAATGTTTCTCAGTAATTCAACAATTTGCCTAATGAGGATGTGAATCCCCTGGGTTGGACATAACTTGGCTTCATTCAGTTGGCTCCCATATGCCCATAAAACAAAATTTCATCAAGATTATTTAATTTAGCTCCTTCATCCCACAACCAATTTCGTCAGTTGATGATCTTCGCATCACACAAGATCTATAGCTTCCAGGTGCATCTTCACAGCGCATGAAATCGGCAATATCCTTAATTTCAGCCATAATTCAGCATTTTGAAATCCATGGCTTGGTAAAATGGAAATAAACTAAATTACCGCATTATGAGTTTGAGATCTGAACGACAACATCGATTGGACAGTGGTTAGGCATAACAAAGAAAATAGAAGACAGAAATGGCTTACATACATAGGTAAAGGGTTTACCTTTTTCATCTTCAAAATTGATCCTCATGGAGAGCTGATGTATTAGTAGCCTGAATATTTGAAAAGTTTGGGATGATTATAATAACCGTAATATGGAATAATTGAGAGCTAGTGAGTCTAAAGTGATTTCATTTGTTTGGTTTTGGTATGAAGATGAGGCTCAAAGGTGATAAGTATTCTTGATGACTAGAAGGTCAATAGGAGAAGCTGAAGGAAAGCTTTGCAAAAGTGGGTGTGATAGGAAGTGTGTTGGTAAAAACTTTGCAGTAGTGGGTGTGATAGGAAGTCTAAGGACCCATTGTTTTATACTAGTAAGGGGGCTGTTAGAAGGGATGACAAGTGAGAAACAGGTTAAGTGAAGACAAATAATTCAATGGGTGAGGCAATTGACAGCCTAGTATTGGTGGGAGAAATTGGTAAAAGTGGTGCTAAAGCAGGATACTCATATGTAGAGGTGACTTGCGAGGTATTTCAAGAGCTGTAGAGGAGTTTGTCAAGTATCCTCATTTCAAGGGGCTAGAGCTGGGTCTTATCTCTAGATTCTCAATGGGCAACCCGGGGATTATTGGGTCCCATCTATAATTTGCTGATGACACCTTTATCTTGTGCAATGCATCTAGGGATCAAGTTAAAAAAAAGTCAAAGATGTCTTGAGGTGCCATGAAGCGCATCTAGGGATCGAGTTTAAAAAAAGTCAAAGATGTCTTGAGGTGCCATGAAGCTATCTCTATATTGGAAGTTAATCTTGGCAAAAATTGGGTGAATCAGTTGCACTGATGATTATTGCCAGCAAAAGGGGGGTTGAAGTTGTCAGAGAATTAGTGAACGAGTTGGAATGTGAAGTGGTAAAGCTTCCATTCTCCGCCTTGGCCTCCGTTTTTGTAGGCAATTTTCTGGGATCCTTTGAAAGGATCGAAAGAAGTTGGTGGGGTGGAAAGGAAAAGACCTCTCTTTTGTGGCAGAATTACTCATATCATAGCTACATTATCAAATTTGCTAATGTATTTCATGTCTCTTGTCCCTATGTCGTGAAAGGTAAGGATGGTGGGACAACTTCATAGAAATTTCCTTTGGGAAGCATGAGGCACAAAGAAAAAGCTTCATCTTATGAACTGGGAGGGGGTTCAAAAGTAAAAAAGGAAGGCTGATGAGGATCGGGACTATAAAAGAAATGACTTAGGATTTGCTTAGTAATTGGTGGAGATACGATGTAGAGCTGAATTCTCTTTGGGCCAATATTTCTGGAAGTAAATGTGGAAGGGTTGGTTCTTGGGGATGTCATTGAGAAGAGGTGGATCCATGTTCTAGAAAGGGGGAGGGGGGAGGATTTGAGGAGTGTCTTTTTCAAGGTGTGTGTGGGGAACAAGGTGCATTTTTGGGGAAGGTCTCTAAGTGGGGGAGGTCATGGCGTCCTTCTATTGCAAATATGTTTGTAGCGATGGCAATATGCCTCTGTGGTCTAAGTTGTTGGGCAATTTGCTCTCACCTAGGGTGGAAGTTGTTGCTTTGATGGCCATGATTGACAGAATCTTGAATTCCTAATGCAGGAAAACCTGAAGAAATGGAATTTCACCATGGCAATTATATGTTTTATGGGACCATTGCTTGACATGTTCGGTCATTGGTGTGTCCTCGGTGATGCTAAGGGTTGGTAATGGACCTCATTGTTGGGTGGACTGGTTGATGCAGGACAATTAACCACTTGCTTTAAAAGCTCGAACTGATAGAGTATGACGAATTAATCCCTTTATCTCATAGCCCAGGCCCCACATCGCATGGGTTAGGACCTCGGCCGAACCCCCCTCGTGAGCCCCAAATCACATGGATATTGCCTCACACGGGCCACTCACCCCGAGTGTGTCCCCGCATCCCACAAGATACCCCACTTGAGCCCAGTGTGAAATGTGCATTAATCACCCTCGGTGAGGAGTCTCAAACACGAGACCTCCCCCGTGGGCCCCAAATCACATGGGTCACCCACCCCGAGTGTGTCCCCGCATCCCACAGGCTACCCCACTCGAACCCGGTGTGGAAATGCCCCTGCATTACTGGTAAGCCTTTCCCTAGGTGAATTGCTATGGAAAATGTTCCATATGTTGTATGTAGAGTTTGTGGAGAGAGACATGAGAGACTTTCCTGCCAATTTGATTCGGCCATGGTGAGACTAAAATTTCATGGAATTTTAATGGTGTTTTAACACTGGAGGATGTGTGTGCAAAGGTGTGTCTGTTGTGATCTTGTGCTATGCCCTTGGCTTTTGCTTTCCCTGTTTCTCTTGTAGCTGGTGTGTGCTTGTTCATTTTGTTCTTGTGTTGCCATTTGTTGTGACCTATGGAGTGATGAGAGGGGTCACTTAAAAGTGTTTGGTTCCTTGGTGGTCCCTTCTGTATTTTGTTTCGCCCTTTGGCTAATGTAGTTGTGGTACTTTTTAAAAAATAAATAAATAACAGAGCTCTTGATTCAGGCTAATTATCTCCGTGATAAATATAGAGATCAGATACTTTGAAAATGGGGAAATTTGGTGGTTCTCGGGAATGTCAGCAAATTGGCATTATCACCCGATTTCTTTAAAATGTTGGCATGAACCATGGGATTAAATTGTGGTTTCAGAGTATGACTTGCCTGGGTACTGCAACCGGTACAATCTGCCCCAAATTGTCCAAAGCAGTCCCATATTGGTTTGGTGATTTGTTTCTTTATGGACCGAATCCGATAAGTATCACCTGTAACGAGTATCGGATGATACTTGAAACCATGGTGTGAACCCATTTTTGGCTTCAGTTTGTATAACGTGCAAAGCTGAGCATGTTGTCAATGCAGGCTCACAATTACCAAGTCTCCTACAACACAAGTATTGGTCCTATGGATTATATCAACCAACTCAAATTTTCCAGCCTATAATTTCTTTCGAGTATCCTCACTGACTTCTTGAATGTGTTCAATATATGCATTGACAATATCACCACCCTGTCCTCAACCTGGTAAAGGTAACATGCCCCGTGCATGTGTAGTAAATAAGAGTTCTCTCATATACTATCTTGAACGGAAAGTCGCCTGTAGACCAATTTACCATATACACATGTGGCTAAGAAAGTTGGCATCCCTATCTAAAGTGGTGGATTTGTGAACGTCATGAGTTGTACAATCTCCTTAAAGAACAAATTGGCCACATAACCTTCAAAAAGAAAATAAAAATGCCACATCTAAAGTGTTGAAGGTTTTCTTGTATGGGATAAACCGTAGCATTTTTCAAAACTGTTCAGCCACCATAAAAATGAAATTCGAATCCTATTAAGGTCTGGGCATCAGGGTGTCCCAAAACGGTTACGTATCGGCCGTAACGGCCGATACGTAACGGTAACGGTGGTACCCGTTACGCGATACGGGGCCGTATCGGCCGAGTCCTGTTTTTGTACACGTAACGGCCGTTACGGTCCCGTTACGGGCGTAACGGCCGTTACTGACCCGTAACGGCTGCTACGAGCTTGAAAAAAAAAAGAAAAAAAAGAAAAAAAAGGAAAAAAAAAAAACCCTTACCTTTTTTCTTTCTTTTTCTTTTCTTCTCTTTCTTCCTCTTCTTCTTCTTATTCTTCTTCTTCCTCTGCTGCGGCCCTGCTGTGGCCCTGCTGCTGCGGCTGTGGCTGCGGCTGCAGCCTCCTCCTCCTCCTCCTCCTCTCTCTCTCTCTCTCTCTCTCTCTCTCTCTCTGTTCTTTCCCTCTTTCCCTCTTTCCCTCTTTTTTTCTTCTTTTCTTTCCCTCTTTTTTATTTTTGGTTTCCCCCCTCTTTTTTTTTTTTTTTTTTTACGGGCGTAAGCTGCCGTAGGTACGTGTCACGCGCTGAGACGAGCGCTGACACTCCTCGAGCTCCGAGTTGTACAAACGGTTCAAAGGAGATCAAAGTTATACGGGCCCCACAGTGATGTATTTATTATATCTACACCGTTCATCTATTTTTAAATATTATTTTAGAGCATTAGCTAAAAAATGAAGCGTATCCAAAGATCGTCTGGACGACACCAAAAATTGCAGCGATATGATGATTTTCACCGTTAAACAATTCGTAGGCCCACCGTAACATTTATTTTCCATCCCATTTGTTCATAAAGTCAAAAAGACATGAATGAAGAGGAAAAACAAATTTCATATTGATCTAAATTTCTATGATCCCAAAAAAGTTTTCAATGGTAGACGTTCAATCCCCTACTACTTTTTGCAGTGTGGTCCACTTGATAATTAGATCTGTATTATTTTTCGTGTCAAGCCTTAAGACAATCTCGTCAAATGAATGGACGGTTTAGATATAACACATTCATCATGGATGGGGCCCAAAAAACTTTAACATGTGTACTACACTTTCCGATCCAAGTCTCACCTAATTTGGGCCTTTAAAAAATTGTATACGAGACATATATTAATTTAAAATTTACCAATTAAATTATAAACTGCAATTGCTAACTCACAATGCCAAAATCAAATTATTTGAATAATTTTAATTATTATTTTGTATACTTTTATTTTTTAAAATAGGGTCTTTTGATTTTTTTTCATGATTCACTGTCCAATAAATGTCCACCAATACATAAGTGGAATAATGAGAATAAATTGCATGAATTTGAGGCTAATTTGGAGCATGTATTGGTCCTCTAAGTCAGCCCGAAATTGGCAACGCTATCTACCTGAATTTAATTTCATTTTTTTAAAGAACTATTGGGAGAAAGATATTAAATTGTTAAGTATATAAATTAGATATTTAGAAAATTAAATATATAAATTTTATAGTCAAATTCAGGTCACCTGGTTCAAAAATTAATCAGACAGTCCGATACAGCTTTTCACCAAAGAGTGGACCGTTACACCACCATAAAAATGTTCCAATTTATAAATGAATGCATATTTGGAATGCTTGGAATATTTTGGATTTAATCTATATTTTTTCATATTTTTTTAGCAAAAAAAAAAAATTACGCCGTTACGGGCCGTTACGCCCCCGTATAGCCGTTACGCCCCCGTATCCGTATCAGTTTTGGAAGTCACCGTTATGCTAACCGATACCGATACGGGACACCTTGCTGGGCATTCCAAGCACAACATTCAAGTTGTTGCTGACCTGAAGTGCATCAGAAACTGGGAACTGTGCACAACCCAATGTGTTGAGAAACAATTGGCTATTTGGAACACAATGACATTTCACATGTCGATCTTGCTTTATTTTCATCTAATAGTACTTTCTTCCACTGGAAATATTTTTTGCTTGACCATAATGTTGTTCCAATCCTCCATGCAATTCACCAATTCCACAATCTTGCATCAAAGCTTTTGGCATGCGTGGTGGTTACCATGGTGGAGATAACCAGTGTTCGAAGTATCGGTTTTGCTACAAGTTTTACTGGCCAGGGATACAAAAACAATATCGACACCGCTGATGACCGGAAATGTGGGGAAAACATGGGAAAATGGTGAATTTTTTTAGCAAAACTTAAGGAGATGCTAAAATACACATATTTGCATTAAAAAATTGTAGAAAGAATGCATACATATTAAGTTTCCATTTAATGGGGCCTAAATGCATGTGGTGTCGTAAGAAATTAGTCCAACCATCCTAGCCATCCAAATATCCATTGATATTTTAGAATGTCGACAACACACGATATTTCACTGAGAAATCGTTGACAACTGGAAAGGAAACAAAAGGTTGTGATCTTGATGTAGCCCATGTTGCAATAACAATAATATCGCGATATTATTGTTATTATCGTCAACAATTTGAACACTAAATACAACCATGCGCCCATACAAAAAATTGAAATGGATACATTAGTGATATTATCGTAACATCGCCGATACACTGGCAATATAAGCGACACTTGGAATTTACATAGTCGAAAATATTGGCGATACATTGGTGATACTTATTACCTGGAATTTCTGATACTACCAGTGTTATTGGTATCGCCAAGCTGGAGATACATAGTATCGGGGATATTTCAATAATATTGGGGATACTCCGAACAGTGGAGATAATAATCTTGAACATTAATGTAATGAACTGTCCATGCATTCCAAATATTATTCAAGGGTTGCTTGGAAATACAGGACTTCAGTAAAGTGCTCTTTAAGTTTGTCAAATCACAACCTTATACAACAACTGCAGCAGCAGCAGCAGCAACCTCCTCTCATGTTCCAAGCAATATGTGCTGGTATCAACGCATTGGCGACCTTGTTCTACTCACTGAACTTGTATTTTAGCATGAATTCATATTCCTTTAAAACTGCTGTCCATGTCTCATGTCGTGACTTTTCTGCTGCAAGTTAAATATTGAAGAGCCCCACCGTCTGGGTAGAGGACAAACTGTTGTTGAATAAGCTAGTGCTGCCACTTCAATGCTTGCACAATTGCATGGAAATTTATGTCATACGTGGAGCGTTGGGTACTTGGGTTATTGAATCATTGAACTTATGCTGAAATAAGCAACAGGATGCTCCTTGCGACTCACATCACCTATGCTCACTTGAGAAGCAATGCAATCTAACTTGAACATAGTGTCTAAATTTGGCTATCTAAGTCCGGTAAGATAATCTTCTGTTATTAATCGGAAACTAGCATCTGCTTCCTTGGTCCACGGGGATACCCCTTTTCGCATACATTTAGTTAATGGTGTAATCAACGTGTTGAAATTATGGTTGAACTGTGGATGGAAGGTGGCTGGACCATGGAAACTCTGCACATTAGCAAGTCTCTAGGGCCCACCATTTTCTCTGATCACCTTATTTTTATCGGTCAACTTCTACGCTATCCAAAGGACCAACATGACATGGGAATACCCGGTTGTTCATCAAGAAAATGCACCTTTTAAGGTTGACAAAGTTTGATTTCCTTAAAACATGGATAACTCGATGGAGATGAGTGGCAGGATCAGTATTGCAAGAATTACTGACGGCTTTCTAGATCATGACGGATTTAATTACCATCAACATTATCTTAGCCTTTCTCCCAACAATTTGTCTCACTAGAACCAGTCACTGCAGAGCCTCACAAAGTATTTAATTCTTCTAATGTTTGTAGTGAAGTAATGGTTGGAAATTGTGTTGCCAAATGTCACTTTCCTTTTTTTTTTTTCATTGTATTTGTTTTAATGGTCTACAATTTTACCATTTATGATTGACAGTTGTGATTTTCAAGAAATTTATGGCATTAGTTTTCTTGAGGTTAAGATTGTTATTATATTTTCATACATGCGTTTTTGGAGGGATGCTTTGCAAACCTTTTTTTTTTTTTTTTTGGGTTAGCTTGGAAATGCATTTATGTCCATGATGTTGAATAGAGATACGAAGTGTGGAAACACTAGTATTTGACTCCCTTTTTCCTAAACTATAATTATTTGTTTACATTCCATGTTACATGCAGGGAGGCTGCTTACGGCACTAATATGTGAATACTTGGACTGGGCCCAACTAGGCCACACTCTTAAAGTTTATTTGCCCGAGTGTAATTTGGTAATAATGTAATTATTTTGTATTAATTACATCTATTGTTGTCAAATTCAGGATACCAAGAATCAGGTTGTATGGGATTTTCTTTATATTTTCTTATTTTTGGTTTTTCCTTTGCAGCAAAAGGATTTCTGGAAAGCTGAATTGAGAGATTTTAGTGGCAAAAATGGTTATGATCTAAACAGGAATGGGGAAAATGCTCCTCTTCTTTTGGATGTTCTTGAAGGATTTTTAAAATTTGAGGTTTGGTACTTGCTTTTTTCTTCATTAGATGTATTCCTTGCCATTAGTGTTGTGTGTGTGTGTGTGGAAGGATAACCGTCTATTGTTGTGAAATTTAAGCTTGTGGACATCGACATCCTGCAAGCTGGATGCCCATTCCACCACTTCCCTCTTGATCTTCCACACTATTTCCCTCACCGATCCTCTCCTATTTTGAAAGCACCACCTATTCCTCTCCCCTCAAATATTCCATAATACGGCCATCAAAATGAGATGCCATATCGCTTGCTCTGTAGTGCCAAAAGAGGTGAGAGACTCCGGTCCCGTCACAAGTAATGGCTTCCATAGTAGTGAGTGGAATGACCATGCCGAGAAACGGCTAGATGTATGGGTTTTTTAGATCATTGTGTCCTTCTCAATTGGAAGAGGGTGGTAATGATACTGCTGCTCCAGCAACTTGGCAAGGTCTTTAACTTCCTCTTCCAATAGGTCCCTACAACAACTTAGTGGTTTTTTTTATTTTTTTATTTTTTATTTTTTTAATTTTTTGTTGCTCCTGAAAAGTTCAATTTATTGCCGGGAAAAAAAGAAGAAAAAACAAGGGAGAAAAAGAGAAAAAATGATTTGGAATAACCTCAGCTACAAAGACAACCCAACCCCAAAAAGATAAACTTCAACCCAAAAGGATAGGGCTCTACCTGGCAGGAAAACACTCCCAACGAGAAAGCACACACATACATAGAGTTGGGTTACACAAGGCCCAATCCAAGGCCATAAACTAAATCCTATTTAAAGAGTCCAGAAAAGATATTTTATCTTTAAAAGATCCATTGATTCCTCTCTAAATGCCCCATAAAACTACATATGGGAACAAATTCGAAAGAATCTTCCCTTCTAGGGAAAAGGAACCTTTTATCTCATCCAAGGAAGACTATCAGAATGGACTCTACCCCAGAAAGTTGAAAGAAATGATTCTAGATGTCCCTTGCAATCTCTCAATGGAGAAAGATGTGATTAGGAGACTTCCGCCTTTCTGCAAATCACATGTTTGGGTGGATATATTCCTCTTCTTGAGATTGTCAATTGTATGTTTTGGTGAAGGCAATCAAAGTAAAAGCTTACACCCAATGAAGGACCTTGGCAAGTGGGGAAGGATGCTGGCCCCTGGCGACCATAGGCTTGAGAATAGATGTGTAGGCTTGAGAACAGATGTCGAATAGAACTAGAACCTGCCATTTCATGACTAGTTCCACACTGTTTCTTCATTCTCCAGGTTGATCTTCAAGGAATAAAGCATCCCCATGAGACTGCTAAAAGAGCCAATAATCTCTTCTTCTCTCATATTCGCACTTCACAAACACGTTTTGAATTACCATTACTCTGATGAACTTGTAGCAATGAACAAGGCATGCAAATTAGGAAAAGATTCTGTGAGAGGAAATTCGCCTATTCACACATTATCCCAAAAACTCATCCAATCTCCTTTCTCATCACATCAAAATGGAACACCAAGATACTTCACAGGGATGAATCTTAGCACATCCCCTCCTATCTGCCAAAATTTGAACATCTTCCTCACATGCTAGCACACTAGCCATTGTGCTTTTCTTAACATTTAATTCTATAGCCCAGAAACCACTTCAAAACACCCGAGAATACCTCCAACATTCCTAACTTGATCAAGAGAGGAATAACACGTGATGAGTATGTTTTCGGCAAACTGGGGATGAGTTAGAGAGATTTCTGATTAACCAACTGCAAAGCCTTTATTGAAACCGATATCTGAAGCCTTTGCATGCAGCAAGCTAAGGCTTTCTGCAGCAATGGTAAAGAAGAAAAGGGAAATGGATCTTCTGGCTTCAGCCCTCTAGAACTAGAAAAGAAACCCTATGGAGAACCATTGGTAAGGACTGAGAATGAAGCCAAAGAAATACAACCCTTTATTCATTATTCTATCTCTTCAAAGCCATCCTGCATAGAAAATAGTCCCAATCCATGTCACACGCCTTTCCATATCATTCTTGCAATGGTTGCTCGCTTCACCTGATTTCTTCCTTGAATCTGTGCACTTATTGGCTACTACAGTGTCGTCTAAAATTTTTCGCTTACAATAGCACCCTGAAGTAACAAAATGACCTGGTTCGTAGCCCATAGTAATAAGAGAGGGATTTAGGAAGGATTTTGTAAGTTCTTACAACTAAAATACATTGGCCTAAAGTCACGAAAGCTAACTTAAAAATTTTGGAGGGGGGTAGATAAATGTGGCATTGAGACCCTTGCCAAGGATAAGTATATCTTCGGATTTCTTGAAAGCCATGGAATCTTCTTTGATAATGTTCTGGTATAGTTGCACAGAGTGTGAACTTTGCTGCAACAGATTCAGGTGCAGGAGTGGGGGAAGTGTCTGTTTTAAAATGTTAGTGAGTATAAAAGAGCTAGGAAGTTGGAGCTCAAGTACGAATCACGGTTCGAAGTGGGAGTGGCACCTTGATAGAGGGATTGTGCAACTTGCTCGAGCCTTGGAAGAAAGCCATGTAGAAGTCGTCCGGTTCCTGCGTCTAGTCTCTAACCATGCCCATCTGAGCCAATCAAACTTCCTCTTCGTTGACATCTCTCTCCTGCCCATTGTCATCTAAATCAGTTTAGCTATGCCCTTGAACTTTAATTCAGGTTGAGCAACCTAAATCACAGTTTTGATTCATTAAAATTAATGGTCATCTTCAAACTATGTCAGTATAGTCTGGTTGTACGTGTGTTACCTGTAGGATATAATCACTTATAATCACAATCCATATCAAGCTAGTTCAGTGGATATGAACTTTAATCCCATGTTACAGGGCATGGAAGCACATGCAATAAATGATTTGTACATGGTAGAAATGCACTTAAAAATTGAAAATTTGTGTAATGTGACATACTGATATCCAAGCCAGATGATACAGAGGACACATGCACTCAAAAAATTGTGCAATGGAAATACCAGCAATTAGGGGTGGCAATGGGTCTGGTTTGGGCCAGGTTGAAGTTAGGCCAGCCCGACCTATTTACTAAGCAGGCCAAGAATTCTTGCCAGAACCCAGCGACCCATTACCCTCTGACCTGACCCCTTTAATTGTAAATGGGTTGGGCTTGACTGACACGACCCAATCTGCTAAGGCTATGCACGACCGAGGCCAGACAATGGATACGTATGTACATAATTTTTTTTTAAAAATCTGAACTTATCTTTTTTATTTTGTTTCGTGTTTTTGGGTTGGGTCAGGTCAGTTCATTTGGCCCAACCCATTGATAACCTATATGGGCAGTTGGGTTGGGTATGGTTCAACCCAAGCCCGACCTATTTACTTAAACAGACTGCATTTCTAACCCAGGCCTGAGCTGCTACCCATTTAGCTTTGCACTAACCCACCTTAAAAATGGGTGGGTTTGGTTGACCTGCTGGCCAACCTGACCCATTGCCACCCCAAACAGCAATGCATGCACTACAAAAATTGTATTGTTTGGTAGATTATTTGCTCATGTCACTAGTTTGGTGAGTTTGGCTGAGCCCACACATATGTACGGTCTTATTTCCCCACAAGTGCACATTCTAATGCAACTAACATGTGTAATATCTTAGCACTGTATTAAGTTGGCTACCATGTGTAGATTCCCGATCCCAAAATTCTGGCAGGTCTACTAATTGGGTGGGCCATGGCGTATAAAACAAATGAATGGCTAAAAAAACCTGTTATATCCATATATTTGTTTCATACATGGTACCAAGATGAAGACTCAATTTCCCTGCTTATATGAATTGAGCAAAGTGAAAACTGAACAAAAAGAGCATACCTTTTAATGAGGAATTTTGAAGAGTATCAAACTGCAACCATGCAGTTGAGCATGAACCACTTGAATTGTGATTTAGGTCACTATCTCCATCCACTAATACATCTCAGGAGAAATATACGTAAACATCAGCCCATCAACCTTGGGTCTGAGAACACCCTCCTTAGAGTACAAGCTAGCGCAGAAATCCACCATCATGACTTTGATTTGATTTTGATATTCCATAAGAGATCATTTGACTTGAACTTTATGAATGTGATTTTGTCTTTGCCTCCCATTAGCAATTGTGTGCTAAAAGGCCATATTAGAGTCTTTGAGCCACAATGCTCTCACCTTTTGTCTCGAAGCCGCCTCCTCTCCTTTAAGGATCAAATATATTATATTTTCAAAGTTTCCCTCCCTTCCCTTTCAGCCAAGTCTAAAGAACTACCCTCCTTCATGTCCAACCTTTCTGTTATTGTTGGTAGATCCTCCTTTTTTACATTATCCTGCTAGAAAGATAACTTTTTATGGACTGTTAGCTTTAGTTTGAGAATTGGAGCTTTTACTTTTGTCTACGACCTACCCACTCTCCAATTGAGTATTCTCTCCATCACGCTGTAATCATATCTAAGAAACCATTTTGATCGAGCCACCAATTTTGAAGTTAAAATTGGGAAGGACCAATGGTATACCTGATGCTTCCAAGGTGCAATATGCAAGAAGAAAATATGGGACACAGAAGATAAGTCAAAAGACAGAGCTGACAAGGCATCATCAACCTTTTAAAACAATAGACCCTACTTGTCAGTGATCTTATATTTCTTCTTGCTTACACCCATTGAAGGCCCTTAAGCACGTAGCCCACCTGGCAACATACCTCCGAAGCTTTCTGAAGACTGCTTCGGATTCTCCACTTTGCTGCAAAATGTCCTGTTGTTGCTTTCTTTTCAAATTGCTCATAACCTTGTAAACAAGCCTAATCTCATCAAGGTTTTCCTGATACCCATAGGTACCTCATTCCATGCTTCCCCAACATTTATCTATAGCACCCCAATGCCAGAATTGCCACCAATCCTTTGTTTAATCGCAATGCCTGAACAAGAGATCCACTAATTCCACTTTTCCACAAACATGGAATATACCCATTTGTATTATTCATGTCTACTTCTCAGATGCCCTATGGTAAATGCCTTGACCTTACCATTCATTTCTACTTCTCACATTGGGAGGGCCTTCCAATTTCCACTAGAATACACCCATTTGTGTTATTCACGTCTACTTCACAAATGCCCTATAGTAAATGCCTTGACCTTGACCTTACTATTCATGTCTACTTCTCACATTGGGAGGGCCTTGATATAATCAAAATCACTATTGTCTGAGCAACTATCCTCCTAAGATCTTCCCCATGAAATGAATTGTAGAATTTTATTGCTGAGAAATACTACGACTTCTCCCAAATCCAACTCCAACCATCCCTGAAATATCCCGACCTCTCGCAACCCTTTGTCCTACTATTGGTGAAAACCCATGTACCCTACCACCATGCTTATGTACTCTATATGTCAAATTCACTTAGGTTTCTGTGGACTATTACTGTCCACATCATGTGGACCGCAAGTGGAGTTAAATTTTGTGATACTGTAGTGTTTTCTTGGAAACCACCATATCTAGTTGAGCATGTCCTTGGTTTAGAGGTCTATTGCCACACCATGTATCCTCTCAATACTTTGTTCTCGTACAATTGCCAATGTGAAGGTAGTCCCTTTATGCCTGTTTAGGAAGAAAGAGAATTTTTTGGAGGAAACATTTTTTTCCACGAAGATTTTCACCTGCTTGGGAAGTAAGCATTTGACTGGAATATTTTTCCCCAAGAATGTGGTTTTTTTTTTTGGGAAAATGTTAGAAAAACTCATCCCTCCCCTTGTTAATTCATTTTCTTCCCTTGTTTCCTCTTCCTCCACCTCCTCTCCTCTCCTCTCTCCCTTTACTCCAACAGTGGGCCATCAATGGTGAGCGACACCTGATGGACTGTCGAAACTAGTGAACAAACTTTTTCAAGAACTTTGTCAAGTATAGTCAATATAGACTGTCCATTCTCCCAACCACTGTTTATTTGGTTAATATATTCCAATCAAAGTGTTTTTGAGAGAGATGGACCATCAAAGGTGGGCTGCAGATGATTGATGGCCCAAAGCAATGATGTACCTTTTCCTTGTCCATCAATGATGACTCTTGACCTTTTACTAGATTGCTTATTGTCATTCATTTGTGCAGCAGTGATTGGAAGTGTGGAACTTTGATTGGTGCTATTTCTGACAAATGGCTGCCTATGCAATGGTGCCGTATCTCTATCCTTGTGAGCCCCTATACAATCCATATGACCATCAATATGTCCACTATCTAGGTAGATATGGTATTTTCCACAGTTTGCATGCTAGGAACACCATACAAGGTAAAATGTGGGGGGAAAGTATGGGCAGTTGAAGGAACAACATGTTCATAGGATAAGTTTAGCTGAAATGAGGATGTTGAGATGGATGACTCGAAGGATGAGGAAGGACAAATTAGGAATGAATGCCTTCGAGGGAACTTAGGAGTAGCACCAATATATAATAAGATGAAGGTAAGTTGACTTGGATGGTTTGGTCATGTGCAAAGGAGACCAAGAACCATGCCAGCTAGGAGTTGGTGCAAGTTGAAGGCTCTAAATGGGTGAGGAGAACGCTGAAAAGGATGTGAGTGGTGGTAGTAAGAAACAACTTGATGACCTATGGTCTAACTGAAGTTTTGGTCCTTGATAGTAGAATGGCAGAAAAGGATTCTTGTAGCTGAACCCGATATGTTTGGATAAGGCTTAGGTGAGAATGATGGAAGAAAAGGTTAACTCGGGTTTTTCTTTCATGTCTATGCTGTTCATAATGCGTATTAATTCATATGTACGGTGTGTCATACAGAAAATGATGTCTCACTCTTGCACATATTTGCATTAAGCTTCCCCTTACATGATAATTACATGCACAAAGTTGCACTGGGGCGGTTCAGATCGTCTTTTCATGTACATGATAAATTTACCTGGATATTATTGCTCAATTCTGAACCATATGTCTGCAGAATTTATCTCAAACAAGGGGGGCTGGAAGAAGAATGATATCCCCAGAAACCGAGTCTTTATCCAATGTGGACCCTAGGAACATCCGTCGACCATCGTCATCATCTGTTGCTGGTGGTTTGCCACCATTAGGAAGGTAGCTAAGGAGCCACCATGGTCCAGTAAATCTTATTCATGGATTTGATAATATTCCGGATGCACTTATTTTTCTCATTCTTTCTCTAATATAAATGCTTTACCTATGGATATGCTAGGCCTGTTCCTGTTTCCCAGGCATCTGGTAAGTAACCATGGTTGGATCCTTTGTGCATTCAGATATCTTCTTGCATGTTGGTTTTCTTCTTTGATATTTTTGGCATTTCAGATCGGAGAACAGGCTCGTCCGTGCCTGGATTTAGGAAGGATGAATGCAGTTGGAGATATGACAGTGATGAGCTTTCTGAAGATGTGATTCGAGCTTCAAGTGCTTTAGAAAATATTCAGCTGGACAGAAAAGCCCGCAATCTAACCACATCTTGGCGGTATGTTAGAATTATACCTTTCCTTTTGATCAATATATTTCTATTAGGTTGAATTGAAACATATGATGTCTGTGCCACCAAATGTGATTTGAACCTGTGTTTGCATCCTCTAGCTTTTCTCACTTCCATTCCCATCTGAAACTCAATTCCTAGAACTGGTGATCTCTTAAAAGTTCATTTTGCAGAAATAATTCCACTGTAAATTTCCTGCTTTACTACCAGAATCTTCTATTTAGACTAGTGTCTTCTCTCTGGAAACATACTTTTCAACATACTCCAAACTCCAGAATTTCAGTGCCCATATGCTTTTCAGGCATTTCCCCCTACTTCCATTCCCCTCTTGTGACAGTGGTTGTCCACATTTTAAGTTCTGTTGGAAACTCCTCAACACATCTTAGTCTATTTTTATTATATTTATTTTTTCACCTGTTATCCACTTCTTATCTTTGTCATTGTAATTAGTCAAATGCCTCACTCCAGGGATTAACAAATTGTCTAGATCAATGCTCCCTAAATTGCCAATGGCATACTTTTTCTGTTCTGAATCACACTATCTAGATTATGGTTCATTTGCAATCCAGATCATTATTTTTACCAGCAAGAAGTAATGGTTCTATACTCTTAATGTTGATTCATCATCAGTATCATCATTTGTGATACTCTTAATGTTGATTGTAATATAAATATATAGTTAGAATGGAAGGGATTTATGCTTTGTTCTTAGAGTGGCATGAGCATAATATTATACTATGTATGTGGGTCTATAATGCCATTCACATATAAATTACAAAATCAATTTGTAATATAGAACCCTATTGCATATACTTAGCGAATGCACTGAAGCAGCCCACATGATCCTACCCCGTAGCATTCTATGTACTGGAGAAATTTGCATACCAAGTGCTCATTCCCGTAGAGCAACCTGTGAACTAGATTATTCACAAGACTTGGGTTGTCTGGAAGTGCTAGAGAGTAAAACTTGGGCTAATGATCTGGTGATCTGCACAATCATTGTAATGGGTCCCTCTGTGTATGGGGAAAGCTCCGAACATCTTCAAGATTAGGAATATCCAAGCTGTCCAATCTCTCTCTTTTCTGGACCGTTGTTGTTCCAATCTCTCACCTTTCTTCTGGACTGTGGCTGTGGTTTCTTTTCTAACCTTTTCTTTGTAGACAGCCGATCAAACGATTAGGACCTTCCAGCCTTGGAGATTTCTTGTTTTTTTCTTTCTTTCTTTTCTTTTTTTCTTCTTCCGTTTTTTTTTTTTTTTGTTTGTTTTGTTTTGGCATGGATCTCTCAACCATGGGATTGGTGGTGCAGTAAAGCAGGAGAGAGTGAGCTAGTTAATGTTTAGTGTGAGCTAGCAGATGCCTAGTAAGGGGGAGCAGGTGCACAAAGCAGGAGCAGCACATTGATTAAAAGGTCTCTCCAACTAAGGCCATATGCATTTTGCTCGTATAGGTGCATCAGGGAACACATCCTGGTGTGTAAGGAACTGTTTAGATTGATGAACTTCGTACTTGACACTATTATTTGGTCAAAATCAACTGAAGTACCTGTGACTGGAGATTTCTTGATTTTGAGAAACGGTTCTTGTTATGTACCTAAAATGATAGAAATGTCCCTGATTTGACACGGTTGATTAAATGCATCTGATTCTTGAGAAATGAAAATCATGCTTGGGTTCTCTTCCAATTGTGAGGTGACCGGATCATGCATGAAACCTTAACATCTGATATGATCAGCGTTATATTAGAAGCATCCAAAATCTCCAGTCCCTATATCTGCCAAGACTACATTTTGTGTTCACTGCCTTTTTCTAGGTGGTGATATTCATCACCATACATGTGGCATACATGTTTGTCAATCCAGACCTCCAAATTGTATGGTCAATTGTGGATAGGGCAGAGCCTACAAATCACACTGCTGCTTGAATGAACATAATACGGTTGGCTGTGTTGTATGGTCAGATTTACCAAACCCCACGAAATTGTATTTGTGGATTCTACAAAATATTTTAATTAACTTTAAAAATACATGCTTTATAAGTAGAAATAAATAAATAAATAAAAGTTAATTTCCAGGAGAACAAAGCATAATTCCTTGCTAACAAATCTCCCTTTTCAACAAGGAGTTGTGAAATAATTGCGTTGTTCCCCATTTATAGTTGTTCCCCTCCCGATACCCTAATACTCTAAATATTCCCCCCCCTCCCCAATCTCCCCGGCCCTCCTCTTCGACTTCACCCCCCTAAGAACTGGGGAGACGTCTCATCTACGGGGGCTGCTTCCAAAAGCCTGCTATCCCAGAGTCTGCCCTCTAGCCGTGCATCCCCACATGACTCCCCTACCTAGGCCAGAGATTGGACTGATATGAGCCCTCTCACTTTATTTCAAGAAAACTCTTCTAGTGAAGTGTTAGTTGCCGAACCTTTGCAGGTGTGTCCCAATTTCCATCAGCAACAGCAGGATAACAGCTCTTCGCTTCCCCATCCCCAGTAGGAACACCTCTACGATTAATTCCGAAGGGAAGGGTAGAGAGGAAATTTTCGATGAAATTCAAAACAAGAAATGGATTAGAGATGTGGTTGGACACGAGGGCAGATCTCTAGGATTATCGTTCGGGAATAGAACTGAAGACTATACTGGCCTTTTCCAGTTCATCGAAAATCGAGGTAGACCCCTTCCTCCTCCCAGAACTCCATCCAAAGCAGTAGTGCGGTCCTCCAGCAACAGAGAGCTGCTAAGTCTCCAACCAAGTCCAGAACCAGCATCTACATCAACGGCTCGACGCGGTCGAAAGGGAGTCCGGGGCAGCACTGTTCTCCAATGAACATTTTTTCTTGGAACATAAGGGGGATTAACTCCAAACAAAAGCCAGGGCTGATTAAGGAATCCATCAGAAGAAAGAATCCGAACATAGTTTGTCTTCAGGAAACTAAAGTTCCCCATTTCTCTGGTAGTTTGTTGGCGTCGATTTGGAGAGAAAGATATTCGTCGTGTTACCCTGGATGCTGTGGGCTCTTCGGGAGGAATTATCATCGCCTAGAAATCCTCCAATTGGGTCTTGCAGTCCTTTTTCACTGGGATCTTCTCCATATTAGTCATTCTTCAAGATAAGTCGTATAGTTTTTCCTGTAATATTGTTGCTGTGTATGGTCCTAATGACAATTCTCTCAGGTCCTCCTTTTGGAATGAACTGACTATGTCTAGATAGTCATTTCTAGGTCCTTGCTGTATCGTGGGAGACTTCAATGTTATTCGTTTCCTTGAGGAACATTCTCGCCCAAGGAGAACGTCCTCTGCTATGGAAGCTTTCTCCGACTGGATCTAAGCGTAGGAGTTGGTAGATCTACCACTGTCTGGTGCTTCCTTCACTTGGTCTAACTATTGCAGATCGCCCATTCAATCGAGACTGGATAGATTTCTTTTATCGTCTGAGTGGCTGGAGGCGTTCCCTTCGGTATGCCAGATTGCCCTTCTTAGAACAACATCAGATCACTGCCCGATCATGCTCTCTATGGAGGAAGTAGACTGGGGTCCCAAGCCATTTAAATTTAATACTGCTTGGCTCAAAATTGAAGGTTTTTAGGAATTAGTAGTGGAATGGTGGGGCTCGTTCCAGGTGGATGGTTTCGCTGGTCATAGGCTGATGTGCAAGTTCAGACTCCTCAAAGACAAAATAAAAGATTGGAAGGAGAAAGAACTTAGGAAAAGAGAGAAGGAAACAGAGACCCTATTGGCAGATTGCAGCAGATCGATGTGTCCAATGATGGTGAGGAGATTCCATTAGGAATTCTGGCCAGACGGATTCAAATTATCCAGTCTTTATCGTCCAGAGCTTTGGAAGATGAAATCTCTTAGAAGGTTAAATCGAGAGTGAAGTGGCTAGCAGAGGGTGATAGGAATACCAAATATTTTCACAATATTGCAAATATGAGTGCTCGAGTCAAAGCCATCCGAAACATCACAGTCAAAGGAAGACAGATTGAAGACAAAGTCGAGATTGTTGATTGTGCGATCGACCATTTTAGGACCATTCTCTCTTCTGAAGGGTGGGCCAGACCTTGCCTCGACGGGATTGCCTTCTCAGCCATTCAAAGATTGGAGGCTGATCTGCTGGAGGCTCCTTTTTCAGAAGAAGAAACTAAAGCTAATATATACGCTTTGTCGGGAGATAAATCCCCAGGTCTTGATGGATTCATAATGTTATTTTTTCGAGTGTTGTGGGACATGGTTAGATCAGATATTATGGACTTTCTCCTTGAGTTTCATGAGAGGGGGAAGCTGTCAAAAAGCCTGGGAGCCTCCTTTGTTACTTTAATCCCCAAAGTTGCTGGTGCCTCTTCGTTGTTCGATTTTGGGCCTATTAGTCTCATTGGAGCCCCTTATAAAATCCTGGCTAAAATCCTCTCTTCTAGGCTTTCGACAGTCATGGGGAGGCTTATACCCAAATATCAGAACGCTTTCATGAAAGGGAGAGATTATTGACAGTGCGCTGATCGCCAACGAATGCCTTCACTCTTACCACAGATCTGGAAGGAACTCCATATTCTGTAAACTGGTATTGAGAAGGCCTATGACCACGTCGACTGAGAATTTCTGCAATACATGCTGCTTCGTATGGGTTTTGGAGATAGATGGAGAAGATGGATCATGGAGTCCGCTCATTTTTCTATCCTTTTAAATGGTGCTCCCAAAGGCTTCTTTCCTGGTTCGAGAGGATTACGCCAAGGTGATCCCTTATCCCCTCTCCTTTTCCTCCTGATTGGCGAGGCTTTGTCACAAATGATCCTTAGAGGGCAGAGTGCAGGTATGTTCAGAGGTATATCGATATCAGTTGTGGCCATTCCTATCTCCCACATCCAATTCGCTGATGATACTCTCATCATGATTGAAGCTGACGCTGAATCTATCAATAACCTCCACACGACATTAAGATGCTTTAAGGCAATGTTGGGTTTGAAAATCAACATGGCTAAATCCAAAGTTTATGGGGTGAATGTCTCGGATCAGGATCTCTCAGTTTTTGCTAATATTCTTGGATGTTCTGCGGCTGCTTTTCCTACGTCTTTTGTTGGTCTCCCCCTTATTGTAGGACCTCTTCCATTAGCGATGTGGGAAAAAATTGTGGACAAAATTCAAAAGAAACTTGCTACAAGGCAATGCCGATATCTTTCGATCGGAGGCAGGATCACCCTCATTATAGCTACGCTGTCGAACCCTCTAGTTTACTTCATGTCCCTCTACAGATGCCCAGCCTCAATCTTGAAACGCATTGATCATCTCAGACGTAATTTCCTCTGGTGTGGTAAGGAGTATCATAAGAAACTTCATCTTATGGATTGGAAGGAAGTGTGCAGTCATTTTCGGAATGGGGGTGCTAATATAAAAAAATCTTAAGATAATGAATTCGGCTCTATTGGGCAAGTGGTCCTAGAGGCTGGGTAAGGAATTAGAGGCGCTGTGGAGCATCATCGTCAAAGGCAAATATGGATCGTCTCCTGGTGGCTGGTTGACTAAGGACAATTCTTCATATAGGGCCTCTTATGTTTGGAAAGGCATCCTCCATTACAAAACGTCTGTGATTAGCAATATAGGCTTCGAACCGGGAAATGGAATGAGAATTAGATTCTGGGAAGATCAGTGGATGGGTGATTACACTATGAGAGAGAGATTTCCTAGTATTTATCGAATCGCAGTTGATAAAGAGAGTATGATAGCAAGCTACTTCTCCCAAACACGAACCGACAGGGTTTGGGAAATCAATTGTGTCAGAAACCTGCATGATCGGGAGGTGGAGGAATATGTGGATCTGCTTCATTGCCTATCTACTGTGTCTCTGGATCAGTCTTCCCCAGATAATATGATCTGGAAACGAGATAAGTCCTGCACATTTTCGGTTAAATCATTTTACTTTGTTCTTGCCCCCAATTCTACCTCTTCGATGCAGGTTTTCCCTTTTATCTGGAAATATGCTGCTCCCCCAAAATACATCTGTTTTGGATGGTTGGCAGCTATTAACTGGATCCTTACGATCGATAATCTCAGGAAGAGAGGGATGCAGCTTGTAAACATCTGTTTCTGTTGTATGCGAAGTGAGGAGACTGTCGACCATCTGTTGGTCCACTGCCCCCTTTATCACTCAGATTGGTGGGATTTCTTGTCTATATTCAATATCGTCGGCTGCCTCCCAAACTCTGCATCGGCTTTGCTAGCAGCTTGGCATGGTCTTAAATTGGGTAAAGTTAAAACCCGCATTTGGAGAATGGTGATTATCGCCATTTGGTGGGTGGTTTGGAAGGAAAGGAATGAAAGATGTTTCAACGACGCTCAGTCTACGGCTAAATCAGTGGGAGCCTTTGCTAAAAAATTGATTTTTGAATGGGTGACAAATGTATTGGGATTAAAACATTATAATCTTGCTTTCTTAGGTTTCTAGGTTGTTCGGTTCTGCTATCTCAGCAGTCCTGCGTTGTATGCTTCTTTTCTCCGTAATATATCATCGTTACTTAAAAAAAAAGAAGACTTCAGTCAATTATACAGAGCCAGTTCTTTATGCTTGGCATCTGCGTGTTTGGATTCTGAAGGATTTAACCAGGAGAAGAATCTTGTGTCGGTATGGATTCTTCTTACATATAATGCCCCCCACTTAAAAGAATCCATGTAAGATAGCTGTCACATGGAGAAAAAGTAGAGACAAACAAGTCTAATAATTGACCAAACGGCAAGACCTGCCCTATGAGCTAGCTGCCTTAGGCGTATGTTAATTGTCTTTCACTAATGTAGTGACCATGGTCGTGAGCTTGATTACCTGAAGATGATTATGCACTCCCTCCCCCCTCTTAAAAGAATCCATGTAAGATAGCCTGTCACATGGAGAAAAAAGAGAGACAAACGAGTCTAATAATTTTGTCTTTTGTATGAGCGAGTTTTACCTTTTTAAGAATATTTGTAAAAGGTAAAGTGGTTTTATGTTGTAAAGTGTTTTACTTTTTCTTATCTTTCTTTATTAGAGTTAAAAAGTATGCAGAGATGATTGTTTGTGTTTAGGTGCGTACATGTTTGGATTCCAAAGGATTTAACTAGCAGGTGAATCTTGATGTGTCAGTATGATTCTTCTGACTTGTAATGCTTCCAATGCAAAAGACTCCATGTAATACAGCCTCTTGGTGGCCATCACTGGGTGGTTAAAAATATTGGCCGTTAATCCAAATTCAGCTGGCAAAGTCCAATGGTTAAGATTTTTCAATCGGTGTTTTCTTGGAATTGCATCCCCGCACTCCCACCGGGTGACTTCTATGATTTGGATTGTTTTGATTGTTCTACATGCGTACCATGTATATGGTGGATGAGTCATCACCATTCTGAAAATGTTGGTGAGAGCACACCATAGTCTAGCCTCATTTCAAACCATTTCTATCATCATGGAATTTGCTAATCTGACAATTTTTGCGGGTCTATATGTGATCTTATCTGTCTTAGTTGGGTTTAGATTGAAGTAGGAGTTTTCATGGTGAATTGTATTCGAATCAAAGCATGCCTATTTGCCAGGCATCCATAATCGTCATCATTGCAAATATCCATATTGTATCGGCCAATTGGCTGATACATCTGTATTGTTTGTGTTGCCAATACCAATACCTGAAACAGGGGTGAAATGCTCTGTCCTGAAAATTGGTGGCCTAGGCCTGTATTTGTACATGGTGGCCCTCCCCTTTTTTTTTTCTCTCATTTTTTTCTTTTCTTTTCTTTTTTCTTTTCTTTTCTTTTTTCTTTTTGTGCTTTATTCGGTTCATTTGAATCTTAGAGGAAGCTTACAAGCCCATTCCCGGTATCTGGGCCTTTATTAGAGATCAATACAGAATATTTGAGTGGGATTCGACAAATCGTAGCAAAGTGGATCATTTTGGGAAACGTTTTCGTAGTGAAGTAATTGTATTTTGTGAACCTATGTGCATATGTATTAAGTTTAATAGACTCTAAATCCCAAGTAGTGAGCATGTAGCTAAAATTCCAAATACTGCATGAAGATGCTAATTGTCTCATGATATCTTGATATTACTCTGCCTACTTGGTATAAATGACCATCTAGTCATTATAATCTGTACTCTATGCTCTGTATTCTATAGTTTATGCATGAAATGATATTTGATATATCTTTTGAATTAATAATAATCATTAAAAACTTAAGAGGTCCAAATCAGCAACTCAAGCTTTCAACAGGTCATCCGGACATGTATCATTCTTTCCAAAGAATGATCAATAAACCATTGAATACATGAATAAATTGCAGAAAATGAATAAAAAAGGAAAAGAAAATTATAGATTCTTTTGTTTCCTCATTTTTATTTATTATTTATCATTTTTTCAGAACTCTTTTGTGAACCGAATAAGGCCCAATAAGGCCCGAATGGCTCACATCGTATCGATTTTGTGCTTGGCTGATATGCCCCCACAAAACCGATATTCAGAAGTCAGAAACATGACAGTTCTGAATGGGTTTTCAGTTTACAAGTGGGCAAACATGGGAACTTGACATAACATGGCACTTCTGCTTTTAATATTTGCCATGGCACTTCAAAATCTGTACAGGATTTAAGTGAAGCATTCATGCCTATTCTTCACAAAGGTTTCATTTCATCATTTCTATTGTCTCTTTTGGTATATAAATTTCTCTTGTCATACCTAAGATTTCTTGTGCCTGGCTTGCCCTCAAGCTTGCCTCTATTATCTTGGTGTCGAAGAAATTATTGATAAAGGATTCCCTCTCACACTAGTTTTAGTTCATTTTTTTTTAAAAAAATTATAGGTACCATGGCCCACAGAGCAAAAATTCCGAAGTCTTGTTCTTTTTGCCCCTTTTTTTGTTCTTTTTTCTGGGATTAATTTTCATAAGCGACGAATTGATGTTTGTTGTTCATACAATACTATTGTTGAGATGATTATTGTTTGATTTGGATGTTTTCTCATTGATCACCTGTCAGTTGAGGTACTAATAAATTGGTTTGGTTTAGAAGTATATATGTGCCCCTTTTTTAAATGTTCTTTGATTTAGATGTTTTCCACAAGAGCGTGCGCGCACACGACAAAATTTTTTTGTGTTGTCTTAATTGATTTATTTATTTATTAAAAATATTAATTTTTGTATGGCTCGTGTCAGAAACTTTGGGACATTTTAACACTAGACTACCATACCACGTGTCTAGGTAACACTGCAATTAGGGCCAGTGAGTCAGTGACCAAACATTTGGTATGATAGGGTTCACCATGGATGGCCCCCACACCAAAATTTCCACAGATTGGAAGATCTTATCTATTATAGCATGGGGCCCTCTTCTTGGTTGAATGGGAAGTGTAGCTGTATATCTCTTTAACTGTCTATTGGTGGACTGCATATCGAATTGTAAAGATTCTTTTACACTTGTACACATTGAAAAACCTGAATGGTACCATACAACCTTTTGGCCTGACCATTGTTTCCTTGAAGGGCACGGGTTCCAAATCGCAGTTATCTATTAGCAGTGATTGCAGCATCGGCCAAAACCATCGATATCACACAATGCCTATATGAAACTGGGCTATAGTTGGGAACTTCCCAGTATCGGTCTATCTATCACGATATGTCGTTATGTATCCATGATATATCAATACATTGCGATACCCTGAAAATATTGCAATACATATTGCACATGTATTGATGAGATTGCACTTGTGTCGGTCCCCTTCCGAAAAATTTAAGAAATTTTGCCAAAAAATTATTAAAAAAATAAAACAATTTTCTCTGGGTTTTTTTTTTTTTTTGCTGGGATTGCGTTGCTAGGGGGATTTGACCATTCATTTTCATTTATTTGGGGGAGAAAAGAGGATTTGGGTGTGGAAATCAAGATTGGAGAATGTGTGGTCCCAAAAACCCAATTGGTGAATTTTTGTTAATTGAACATATTTTCTCTTGTTTAAATTGCTTTGAATATATGGAATGAAGTTAATAATCCATAATTTTGCATGTTTTGCATGTTCAATCATGGATTTTGACTCCAATGTTCTAATTTGGAAAAAAAATGGGAGAATTTAGGGAAAATCCAATATTATTCTGATTTCACCCATTTGACTTGCTCTTAAGCTTGTGGAAAAATCATGTTAAAGTGCTTGAAGGTAGATCTATAAATTGATGGAAGTATTTGGATTTTTTCAAAGTACTTTTTAATTAAAAATATTGACCCCTTCAAAATAAAAATAAAAACATTGATAAATAAAAAAAATAATTTAAAAATAATATTGACTAGATGTTATGCATGCCTTATATATTTATGAGTGTATGCTGATCTTAACATCAACCACACCCATTTATTTAAAAAATATATATATAAATAAATGCATTGTACATTATAGGACATATTTGGCTTTTGAATATATGGCTGTGTTTCCATACATGTCTTCTATGAATTAAATTATATGGACTGATTTTGAATATAGTTGCACCACTTCAATTAGACAACGCATGGTTTAGGACCTTATATAAAGGAAACTTACCATGTGGACTTGGTTTTTTTGTGATATTTTGAGTTCTGAATCTGTATTATTGTCTTTTTTTAACATCCCCTGAAGTTTCAATAAAAAATTCAACTAATTTCCAGATGTTAAAAAAAAAAAACGGCAATATAGCTATACACGCAATATTTCCCATATGATGCCCGATATGTTTCCATATCCCAAGGGTGGGATACATGGGTCGATGTTGATACTGGAAACACTGCCTATTATCCTCTTAGCAAGTACTAGGAAACGTTGTTCAACTTAAACTGAATCTTTACAAATCACTACACTTGATAATCCAAACTAGTCCTAAGCATAGTGTTGGGGGTTGTTCCAAGTGCAGGCATGCTGGAGATGGAATCGTGGAGGATGATGGCATGGCAGACCATCGCTAGTGGCATCTTCTTTACTGTATCTGTATTCTTGTCTAACAGTTTTTGTTTTGGCTTTCCATGTTTTTTTTTTAATTTTTTTTTTTTTTTTAATGGTTCATGATTCTTGATATGTGAAAACAGGGTAATGTAAGATTGCATTGTTATTTGCTAATGTTGGGTTCTTTTCTTCCTTACTGAGTTCTCATAGCTGTTCAAATAACTTCACAGGTCATAATACTATTAACTGCCAGATCTGACTGCTCTACTATGCATCTGCCATGCGAGGCATGGTGTTGATTATCTAGATTTGATTGCACTATGTACTGGCGTCTAGTCTGTTGATGTGCAAGCTCCCAGCTGGGGCCTGTTTGGCCTAAATGGAAACCACGGCAAGGGTGATAGTGTTTTTGTGGGTTTCTTCCTCTCCAAATTTACAAGTGAATTAAGAGCTTGTTTCCATCTTAGTAATTCAGGCATTGTGGAGGATGTTGATGGCCCTCATTGGTCCTGTGGGAATAATTGCATTTCTCTGCATGGTTTCCATCTCTTGAAGATTTTATCAGAGATCTGAGGCTTGCAATAGTATCAGTGCACCCTATGATGCTATGAGGGTGCAATAATGGCCTGTGTCATCTTGACTGTTATGTGTGGATGACAGCTGAGATAACAGCGAAAGGTATTGGGTTTGTAACAGCCGAGATTTTCAGTTCCTGCAAGCGTTCATCTTGACTAGGACCTTGGGTAATGCCAACAAATATGGCCAAGGGATCAGGCCATATTAATTTGGTCGCCACACACTGGATGCCTGATCATCAGAGACATTGGATCTCGGTGAGGATTCCATATATTGGCAATGCATCACAGGGGGTTGCAATGGGCCATGCTGCCTAGCCCTGCCTTGGTGACCTGGCACTGAAGGACCGTGGCTTCGGCCACTAAACTAGGCCTGACGTCTAGGCCCGGTATTTGGGCCTATTCCCCTAGCGTATGTTCTGTAGTACATAAATTTTAGTAATCTAGGCCCTAGATTCTTGTAGGATAGTGTGTATATAAAGTAATATAAAGAACTTTGATAGTACGTTAGTATGGTGGACGATACAGAAACACTTGTAAAATCACAGTTTAGATTGGTGGATTGTACATTGATGTACTTTAGTTCATGCATATGGTGGATAATTTGGTGGGCCATATGGGCATATGTTCTGGCAATGAATGATCTTCTTTGACATAGGTGTGCGGTAGAAAACCCATGATATGTTGGAAAAGCACGATGATTCATTAATGTTCACTTGTCAATTGCAAACCAAAGCGAAGTGTACAATAACATGCAAGTAGTCTTTCTCCCGTAAGGCTGGCCCTTGCTGAGCCTGGCCCTCTAGAGGGAGGGCAAGGGGCGGGGCCTCTTAGGATTGTTAGGGCTTGGGCTGGCTCTAGTCTGATTTATTTCCACCCTTACCACTATTAATTGCTCTCAAAGAAGGTTCCTCTAAATTGACATAGTAGAGTTAGAACGTCTAAATTGACAAAAAGAGGTTTGTCTTGAGAATATGCCCTACTGGCATAGGAAACTATGGGAATATAGGTGCTGGATCTAGCGATCTGATGAGAGGCAGAAGATGGCTGCCTTAAAAATAATCTTTAAGATTGGATGATCATAAATTTCAATCAATGGCCCATGAAACAAGGGTTAATGAGCTAGTGCATAAATTTTGATCGATGGCCCACAAAACAATGGTTGAGTACATAAATTTCGATCAATGCCCCCACAAAACAATGGTTAAGTAAATAAATTTTGATCAATGGCTCACAAAACAATGGTTAATGAGCTGGTACATGAGAGAGAGAGAGAGAGAGAGAGAGAGAGAGAGAGAGAGAGAGAGAGGTTCCCGTTTTATACCACCATATAGTGGTTGGATGCTAGAACTTATCCCATGTACCATAACAGAAGCCAAGCCAACCCCATAGGTAAATCAAGAGAAAAAGAAGGATTTCCTAAGATGCCTACATGTGACTTTTGCGCACAATCCCCATATATAAACGGCACCAAGTCCAAACTCTCATATGGCCTTTGAGCTGTGTGGGCCCCACCCTGATGTTTGTTGGACATCAATGCCGTGCATTTGATGGGTCCCCTTTAGATCATGGGATATTCCAAAAATCACTCATATATGGAAATCAGGTGGGCCATACCATCTAAAACCATGTGAATACATGCCTAATTCATATAAAAGCATTTTGTGTGGCACACCTGAATTTTGGATGCGGCTGAAATTTGGTCTGACCCCTCATCTAAGTGGGACACACACAATAGATGGGCTGGAGTTGAAAACCACAGCTTGGCGGGCCTAATGAACGATCATGAAAGTTTTAAAGGGCAGGTAATCCCTCTCAACTGTTGTGTGTGGTGTGGCCCACCTAATTCATCTGTTGAACTGATTTTTAAGCCCGTGTCCCACCATGGAATGATTCATCTGACTGATGGCGTAAATGTTCGTCATACATCATGGTGGAGCCCACACAGCTCGACCTCATGCGAAGTTCCCGTGAGGTCTATCTCATGGTACCATCCCCCAACGTGAGGTCGAGCTGTTTGGGCCCTGCCGTGATGTGTATTGAACATCAACACCGTATATCTGATAGGTCTCCTTTAGTTTATGGTGATATCTAAAAATTCAGCTGTATATGGAACTCAGGTGGGCCATACCATCTAAAACCATGTGAATACATGCCGAAAATATATAAAAGTATTTGGTGGGCCACATGTATTTTGGATGCAGCTGAAACTTTTTCTAACCTCTCATCCAAGTGGGACACACACAATAGATGGTCTGGATTTGTGAATGTTTTAATAGGAGGGTAACCCCTCTCAACTGTATATGGCGGCCAACCCAATTTATAGATTGACTTAATTTTTAAGTCTGTGGCCTACCATGGAACGGTGCAACTGACTGAGGGGTACATGTTAGACACACATCAAGGTGGGGCCCATACAGCTTGACCTCATGGGAACTTTCCTAAGTTGGATGTGTGAACTGGGTCCTAACTCTTGCCCGGGTGGTAGACTCTCAGGAGTTTCAACTCCCGGTCAAGGGTTCGAGGACCCATAGATGGTGAAATTCCACCAGCGTGAGTGTGTGGGGTGGGTGTGCGTGTGTTAAAAATAATAATAATAATAATAATAATAATAAGTTGGATGTGTGAACTTGCTTAAAAAATTGCATCCGCCACTTTTTACATGTCATCGTAAAAAAACTTCTAAATGAAAATTACCATAATGGGTTGTATATGGACACGTGTGCATGGATGCAAGGGATGTACGTAGGTCCTACTTAACCCCGTGGAATCGGCATATGTGGACTCTAAATTTCTCTCAAATGTAGATCATATCCAATTTCAAGAACAAGAGAAGGGTATCTACCCTATTCTTTTTCCTTTTTCTCAAAGAGAAAACTTTAATTTATTATTTCAAAAACCACCCAATTACATTGAAATGAGATTATTTATACTAACTCATTACCAAATCAATTAGAACAATTGTTCTACCTCCTAACTTCGAATCGCAACCTTCTATTCAACATGTATTAAAATGCAATACACGACTTCAGAAAATTGGCCAAAACTTTCTCATATAATGTTGGAATTGCATGATCTTAGGCTAATTAGAAATCTAACTTCATTTGCTTTCATATAAAACTAATTTCATTTTGTTTTGATACCTTCATCCCCCAAGAGTTGCCTGCAAATTATTGTATGAGATCTGGATAATTGGGTTGTGGGTTCCATCGATCTAGTATGGCGTCCATTGAAACTGAAAATTAATCCAAGTTTTTGTTGTAAATCAATGGTTTTTGAAAAAATAAAAAATGAAAATTTGAATTTTTTAAAGTTTCAAGATTTTCCCGCTGAAATGCTTTTTGAAATATTTTGAATTAAAAGTGCGGTGTGTGTGCTTTGTCCCACATTGGAAATGGTTGAGAAACTTTTGTGGTTTATATGAGATATTATATAGAGTATTCTTACTTGGAGCTTTTGGAGAAGGAGATACACGGGTACGCACTGGAACACACGCACGCACGCGCGCTCGGGCTCGGGCATGGGCACAGGAGAGCGCGCGCGAGGGTGAGGGCGTGGGCTGTAGTGGCACTAGATGACGCACTTTGCACTTCGCACGTGTCGTAGAGTGGTCGCTCCTTCGTGAACCAGCGCGAGAAGGTGCGATGGGTCTGGTCAGTGCCTTAGGGCGGTGGGAATCTAAAATGAGCCTGGGTTTTATAGGTGACTGAGAACGGTCGGATCTTAAATCCGAAACGTTCAGCGGTTTCAGAAAACGGCTCTAAGCCTTGAAAGCCAAACGGTTCGAAAACGGACGGCTCATGATGATCCAACGGTCAGATCCTTTGATTCGACGACCAGAAATGTTTGTGATTAATGGACAATGGACAGAAACGTTTTTCAAATGTTTTGGACCTTTGATTGCAGCTTAGCAACGGTCCACTACCTGATGCCTATATAAACTGGACCATTCCGGTCCGAAAATATCATCTCAACACACCATCTCTCCCATTCTAAAAAATATAGTCTATAAGCTCTATTTTAGAATATTGTGATCATCTCTACCGTTTAAATCTGTCAGAAGAAATTTGCTGCGTTAAACTGTTCCGTAAGTGGACCTATCGTGATTGTTGCACGCTAGATCCAGAAAAGGCTTGTCTTATCCTGAAAGCAATTCGCCTGTAACTCATCAGCAGTTTATAAGGGGGCGAATCACGCTTTAAGGACAGCGTATTGTATACGTGATTCAGCCTAGTGAAATCGTTATTTTTGATTATTTATTTTTATATCTTCGGTGTATTCAAATTCAGATTTCTAACAATCTTAAAGCGTGAATCAATGGACACCGAAAGTGTTGCATCAATCAAATTGATGAACCAGGATCTGATCCGATTGGATCGATTAGATGGTTCAAATTTCACTAGATGGCAGGACAAGCTAAAATTTCTGCTGACCGCGCTGAAGATCTTCTACATCCTGGACCCGACTCTCCAGCCTTTGCCTGAAGCAAAGGACACAGACACTCCAGAACAGATCGCTGTTAGGATCAAGCGACAAGAAAATGAACTGCTGTGTCGTGACCACATCCTCAATGCCCTCTCTGATCGGTTGTACGATTTGTACACGGGGACCACATCAGCTAAAGAAATTTGGAGTGCGCTGGAATACAAATACAAGGCTGAAGAGGAAGGTACACAGAAATTTCTAATTGTCAGGTACTTCGACTTCACGATGGTAGACAATCTACCGCTGCTGGCCCAAATCCAAGAATTGCAGCTTATTGTAAATAAAATAAAAGCTATAAAAATTGAGCTTCCTGAATCCTTTCAAGTTGGAGCTATAATCGCAAAATTGCCTCCGAGCTGAAAAGATTACAGAAAAAAACTACTACATAAATCTGAAGAGTTCACACTAAAACAAATCCATAAGCATCTTCGTATTGAAGAAGAATCTCGTAACCAATACAAAAAGGATGACACTAATGATGCATCCTCATCCAAAGTGAACGCAGTAAAAAGGACATCCCAAAATAATACCTATAAGAAAGCTGATTCCCTTAAACCTAACAAAGATCAAGGAAAATTCAAGAAAACCCAAAAGAAGAAAAACGGCAAACCTAAGGGAGCCTGTTATGTCTGCGGTAAGACCGGATATTTCGCCCGAGTCTGTAGGGACCGAAAAAAGCCTAAGAAAGAGGCTAATGCAGTAGACGATGAAATCGTAGCCATGGTAACAGAAGTGAACCTAGTTCAAGAGAAAATTTCTGGTTGGTGGTATGATACAGGTGCCACTGTCCATGTATGCAATGATCGATCTGTCTTTAAAACCTATGAAGGTCAGGAGGTTCAAATGGAAAATGAAGGACGATCAAAAGTTGTAGGCAGAGGAACCGTGGAATTACTCTTTACCTCTGGAAAGAAGGTAATTCTGACTAACGTACTACATGTCCCATACATAAGAAGGAATCTTGTCTCAGGGGATCTCTTAAGCAAGCTTGGGATTAGGGTTGTGTTTGAATCAGGAAAGCTGATCTTGTCTAAGAATGAGAACTTTTTGGGTAAGGGATACGCTTGTAATGGGATGATCAAATTATCTTTGAATGAAAATAATTCTTCTGCTTACATGATTGAGTCTATAACACTATGGCATGGTAGACTAGCCCATATTGGCTACAGTACCATAAAACTCATGGGTAAGAATGGCCTAATATCATACAATGATAGTAACAAAGATAAATGTGAAGTATGCATGCGGTCTAAAATAATAAAGAAACCATTCCCTAGTGTTGAGAGATCATTTTAAATATTAGACCTAGTGTATACTGACATATGTGAGCTAAATGATGTTCTTACCCGTGGAGGTAAAAGGTGCTTTATAACATTTATAAATGATTGTTTAAGATATGTATATGTATATCTGTTAAAATTGAAAGATGAAACATTTAATGCATTCAAGATCTATAAATCTGAAGTAGAAAATCAGTTAGATAAACGTATTAAAATCCTTCGGAGTGACCGAGGAGGAGAATATTTTTCTAATGAATTTTCTAACTATTGCGAAGAACATGACATAGTACATCAGTGCACAACACCTTATACACCACAACAAAATGGTGTAGCAGAGAGAAAAAATAGGACATTAATAGAAATGGTCAACTCAATGCTAATACAAGCACAATTGCCATTAAACATATGAGGAGAAACATTATTAGTTGCATGTCATGTTTTAAACCGAGTTCCATCTAAGAAAACAAAGACCTCTCCATACGAAATATGAAAAGGAAGAAAATCAAGCATAGGGTATCTTAGAGTGTGGGGGTGTCTTGCATACTGCAGAACACCAGAACCTAAAAGAACTAAGTTAGGTCCAAGGGCTATCAAGTGCGTCCTTGTAGGATATGCACAACATAGTAAGGCCTATAGATTTCTAGACTTAGACTCCAATGTAATCATAGAGTCTAGAGATGTAGAGTTCTTTGAGAATTCCGTATTCACAGAGAAAAAGAATGTTGAGATTCAATCTCCTAATGAAACGATAAAAGAAACACATATAGAAGAGAATACACCAAGTGAACTTCGTAGGTGTCACAGAATAAGAGTAGAAAAGAGTCTTGATCCTGATCAAATAGACTCTCAGCGTCTCTCCTTTCATCTGGTTAAAGGTGATAGAGAGAAGGTGATTAGGAAAATACCTATGGTTTTAACCATAAAAGATGAACTTAAAACCTTTAGTGAAACTATGACTTCAAGAGACTTTGCTTTCTAGAAAGAAGCCGTTAATGATGAAATGGATTCTGTAATGTCTAACCAAACATGGGAATTGGTAGATCTACCTCCAGGTTCTAAACCAATAGGTTATAAATGAGTATTTAAGAAGAAATATCACACAGATGGTACAATTCAAACCTTTAAGGCAAGATTAGTTGCTAAAAGTTTCAGACAGAAAGAAGGAATCGATTATTTTGACACTTATTCACCAGTAGCTCGAATAACATCGGTTAGGATCTTATTCACTCTGGCATCCATACATCAACTTCATATCCATTAAATGGATGTGAAGACAGTATTCCTGAATGGTGATCTCGATGAGGAGGTCTACATGGAACAACCAGAAGGGTTTGTTCTACCAGAAAATGAACGAAAAGTGTGTAGACTTGTTAAGTCTTTGTATGGATTAAAACAAGCACCAAAACAGTGGCATGATAAATTTGATTCTAAAGTTCTGTCTTATGGTTTTGAACATAATATTGCTGATAAATGCATATATTCAAAAGTATGTAATAATTATATTGTAATCATATGCTTGTATGTAGATGATATGTTAATAATCAGTAACAAAATGGAAGGTGTAACTGAAACCAAAAAGTTTCTCTCTTCAGTTTTCAAAATAAAGGAGCTTGGACAAGTGGATACCATATTAGGTATCAAAGTTAAAAAATATAGTGGGAGTTTTGTATTATGTCAGTCTCATTATATTGAGAAAGTAATAAACAAGTTTAATCACTTGAAAATTAAAGAGGCAAAAACCCCGTTTGATCCAAGTATCAAGTTAAAAGAAAATAGTGGAAGAGCAGTTGCACAACTAAAGTATGCTAGTGCTATAGGCAGTCTTATGTATGCAATGCAATGCGCAAGACCGGATATAACATACGATGTGAGTAAACTAAGCAGGCTTACGAGTAATCCAAGTGTTGAACACTGGAAAACAATAAATAGAGTTCTAAGTTATCTTAAAGAAACCAAAGAACTAGGGCTATTTTACTCAGAATTTTCAGCAGTATTGGAAGGATATACCGATGCAAGTTTGATATCGAGTGCAGGGGACAACAAGTCCACTATAGGGTGGATATTCACCCTAGGAGGTGCAGCTGTATCTTGGGGATCTAAGAAATAAACTTGCATAACGCACTCAACTATGGAATCTGAGTTCATAGCTCTAGCTGCTACAGGCAAAGAGGCTGAGTGGTTAAGGGATCTTCTATTAGAAATCTCATTCTATGCGAAGCCTATACCGGTTGTTTCACTTCATTGTGATAGTGGAGCCACTCTAGCGAGAGCCTATAGCGGTACCTATAATGGAAAGTCCAGACACATAAGTTTGCGACATGACTATATAAGGCAATTGATTCAAGATGGAATCATTGCGATCTCATATGTGAAGTCAAGTAATAACTTGGCTGATCCTTTTAATAAACCTCTAACGAGAGAGGTAGTAAGGACAACATCTAGAGGGATGGGGTTGAAACTCTTTACTTAAGTTTCACCAGTGAAAGAAACTCAACCCTAAATTAGAAAATCTCTAAATATTAGGTTTAATAAGTAATAACAATTTACTAATAAGTGAAAAGTTTCAGCACTAAAGAAAATAATGACCTCATCCAGGATGATAGTGTTGGCCGTTATAAAAGAGGGATGAGTATTAAACTCTTAATGAAGTCCAGTCAAATAGGACAAGTGTTTTAATGAAAACACTGGAAGAATTTCACCTATGTGAACGTAGAAGTGGTGCCGCTTCTCATGAGAGTTAGAGTTATCTCGGGATCGTTCATGAAACAGGATAAGCACATGACCATTAAAAGTGCTAAGCGAGATTATAAAGAAACATCTAACGCAGAAGCTATTATGTGTGTGGTATTTTCGGTTATATCATATATGAATAACTGTTCAATGCTACGGCAACCAGAAATTTTGAAATAACTTTAAAATACTTACACTAAGGAAAGATTCAAATCGCAAGATATCTTTCTTTATGCATAATAAATGTTATTCTGGAAGAATTTTTAATGTTTTAAAAAACCAGTGGGGGATTGTTGTAAATCAATGGTTTTTGAAAAAATAAAAAATGAAAATTCAAATTTTTTAAAATTTTGAGATTTTCCCACCAAAACGCTTTTTGAAATATTTTGAATTAAAAGTGCGGTGTGTGTGCTTTGTCCCACATCGGAAATGGTTGAGAAACTTTTGTGGTTTATATGAGATGTTGTGTAGAGTATTCTTACTTGGAGTTTTTGGAGAAGGAGATACACGGGTTGCGTGTTCCAGTGCGTAGCACTGAAACACACGCACGCACGCGTGCGCGCGCTCGGGCTCGGGCGTGGGTGAGGGCGTGGGTTGTAGTAACTGTAGTGGCTCTAGATGGCGCACTTTGCACTTCGCATGTGTAGCAGAGTGGTCGCTCCTTCGCGAACCGGCGCGAGACAGTGCGATGGGTCTGGTCAGTGCCTTAGGGTGGTGGGAATCTGAAATGAGCCTGGGTTTTATAGGTGACTGAGAACGGTCGGATCTTAAATCCGAAACATTCAGCGGTTTCAGAAAATGACTCTAAGCCTTGAAAGCCAAACGGTCCGAAAACAGACGGCTCATGATGATCCAACGGTCAGATCCTTTGATCCGACGATCAGAAACGTCTGTGATTAATGGACAACGAACAGAAATATTTTTCAAACGTTCTGGACCTTTGATTACAGCCTAGCAACGGTCCACTACCTGATGCCTATATAAACTGGACCATTCCAGTCCGAAAATATCATCTCAACACACCATCTCTCCCATTCTAAAAAATACAGTCTATAAGCTCCATTTTAGAATATTGTGATCATCTCTACCGTTTAAATCTGTCAGAAGAAATCTGCTGCGTTAAACTGTTCCGTAAGTGGACCTATCGTGATTGCTGCACGCTGGATCCAGAAAAGGCTTGTCTTATCCTGGAAGCAATTCGCCTGTAACGCATCAACAGTTTATAAGGGGGCGAATCACGCTTTAAGGACAGCGTATTGTATACGTGATTCAGACTAGTGAAATCGTTATTTTTGATTATTTATTTTTATATCTTCGGTGTATTCAAATTCAGATTTCTAACAGTTTTGTGGGATTGTGATCCACCGCATGATGATATTTGTTGTCATGTTCAATGGTTCCAGGGCTAAAATGGATGTTGACTTGCCCCACATGATGCCTGCATCATCAGACTTTATTGAGAGACTCTTCATCAAGTTCTGTTTCTGACAAGCAATTTGCTTCAAGCGTTGGATCCATTCCACGTATTATTAATTGAATGAATGAATATCAACACTTTTTGGTGGCTCCATCGTGAGCTTGATGATGGATCAAGCATTGTTCAAAGTATTCCTGATATTACAATAATATTCTGTATCTTTAGCTCGGGAATATCGATAAAATTGGTAGCATCAAAAATATTACGTATCTGTAATATATCATTAAGTATCGCTGATGCATCTATATCATCAATGTATCACCAATATTTTCAATTATGTAAATTTCAATTGTCGTTTGTATCGCGCCAATGTATTGATATTGCCTATGTATTGTTAATATTTTTACTGTGTATATTTCAGGTATCACTTGTATTGCTAGTGTATCAAAGATATTTCGATAATATCACTAATGTATCAATATTGTCAAAAATTTATTTGTTATTATTATTATTTTTTGGATGGATGGATGGGATGGTTAGATGGATAGTCGGATGGGAGGATTGATAGGATGGTTGGATGAGTGGATGGATATGATATGGTTGGATGGTTGGATCATTATGCATGTGTATTGAATTTATATTCTTATTTATTCATAAGTATACAATGTATAAATGCATTATGCATGTTTCTTTGTTAATTGGTTTAATGAGATTAAAATGATTGTTTTGTTATTATTAGATTGATTTTTTATTACAACAAATATTTTTAGGCCCACTAAATGAAAACTTATTATATGTGCATTCTTTTTTTCAAATTATTTTATTTTATTTTTAAATATACAAATATACAAAAAATGTAGACAATGAATTTGTTGTGAAAGCAATTAAATCAATTTCAATTACAAAGGGAAAGAAGAATTCATATATAGCTGATATCCAAAATAAACATCACGTGCTACCATATCACATAGGTGCAATAAAGCTCGTGTACATACCATACACTTGCTACCATATCACATGGGTGCAAGATCTAATCCATCCATCAGCATGTGGGCCCAATATAAAAAATCAGCTAATGGGTTAGAAAACTTTAGCCTAGCTTTTCGGAGCAACATTTTTTTTTTTTCCAAACTATGGCCCAACTTATCACTGGACTAACCTAATTTTTGGGCTAGGGCATCAATATAGTGGTGCTGTTCAGTTGGATGGTTTGGATCTCAGGCCTACTGTGCCATACTGGCACATGTGTGGCATTTTCATGAGCTTTTTGCAAGCACGTGCGGGCTTAGCAAAGCTTTTGATAATGTTACTTCATCATCCAAACACTCCAAATTTAATGAATTTTGCATATATATATATATATATATATATATATGCTCACCTGTGCACTTTTTTAGGTGAGAATTTTTGCACACCTTTACACAGATGCCATCGTATTAAATTTAAACAGTTCAGTGACGTGGCATTCTATATAACCTTGGTAGCCTAACTTTTAGCTTGATACAAAACTCTGGTGCACCATAGCACAAAAAACAATTTTCTCCCTTGATTTGCCTCTCCCTTCTGAGTGGGCCAGTAGAGTTTGGGATGAGACTATATGTATACATACACGGAACTCGTGTGAACTTTTTGAGAACTCATCATACATGATGTGAGCCTAAAATATGAATTGTCCATGTAATGAGGCACCGCATGAAACCCTCAAGGCTCAACTTTTACTTTGATTCAAAACTTTAGTGGGCCACAAAAAAAAAAGAGAATAGTTTTGTCCCTTGTTTTGCATATTTCTTTGCTATGGCTCACTAGAGTTTTAGATCATGGTGAAAATTGGTCCCTTGGGGTTTCATGGGATGCCGCATCACATGGACTGTTTGTATTAGACACCCATGACACGTTGTGCAGGTGTGCAGGTGAGCATGCCTCTCTCTCTCTCTCTCTCTCTCTTTCTATCTCACTCTCTCTCTCTATATACACACACACACACACATAGAGAGAGAGAGAGACACTTAGCTATGCACCGGTTCGCATGTCATTACGTGTGAACCTTGCTATCAATCGTTGGATAAAGCAGACGGTTTGGATGAAAGCGCTATTAATGTGAGTTTGAAAGAGCGAGTTTTCTTCTTTGGCACGCCTCCTTACCTTATTCTCTAACTCTCCGAAGGATGTGGTGAAAACCTCCCTGGGGTTGACAGTTCAGTATCTAGTCACGTTGCTCAATCTATCAGTAGCTAATTCGTCGTCCGGTAACTTCTCGCGATATCCGTGTGGATCGCGTCCTACGCCGCCTGTCTCCAGCTATGAATGGGTTGGAGCTTTGAGTGGTCAGGTGATGTATGGGTTTTATCTACACCGTTCATCCATTTTTCCTTATCATTTCAGGGCATTATCCCAAAATTAAGGCAGATCCAAATCTCAAGTGGACCATACCACAAGAAGCAGCGGTGATAATGATTCTTATCGTTAAATTTTTTTTAGGGCCCACCATGATGTTTATTTTACTTCCAACTAGTAGATTAGGTCATACAGACCTGGATGATGGCAAAAAATAAATATCAGTTTGATCCAGAAATTTGGTAGCCCCAGAAAGTTTTTAATGGTGAGAGTTCAATCAACAATGTGTGGCCCACTTGAGATTTTGATCTACCTTAGTTTTGGGTTCATACCATAAAATTATTTTAAAACATGTATGGACGGTGTGGATTTATCACTAAAATCTTGGTGGGACTCACCTAGCATCCCAACGGAAGAACTTCATGTGAAAGGCTTCCGCCGTATCCTTCGGAGATTTAGAGAATAGGGTGAAGAGGCATGCCAGAGAAGGAAACTCGCTCTTTCAAACCCGTGTATAAGACCACCTTCATTTAAACCGTCTGCTTTGTGTGTGTGTGTGTGTGTGTGTGTGTGTGTGTGTGTGTGTGTGTGTGTATTGGCATGCTCACCTACGCACCTACGCACGTGCGCACCTTTGCACACGTGTCATGGGTGTCGAATCCGAATGGTCCATAAGATGTGGAATCCCATGAAACCTTAGGGGATGAATTTTCACCCTGATCTAAGATTCTGGTGGGCCATAGCAAAGAGAAATTCAAATCAAGGGAAGAATCTGTTTGCATTTTTCATGGCCCACCGAAGTTTTGGATCAAAGTAAAATTTTGTACCAGGGGGTTTCACGAGGTTCTGCTTCATGTGGACCGTTTAGATTTTCAAAACTCATCAGATATGATGAGTTCTCAAAAAAGTTCGTATGTAGTACGTACGAACTGGTTCGCAGGTGAGCGTTTCCGTATATATATATATATGGAAATGGTACTATTAGGTCGACCTCATGAGAACTTCCCATGAGGTCGAGCTGTGTGGGCACCACCGTGATGTGTGTTGAACATCAACACCGTGCATTCGATGGGTCCCCTTTAGGTTATGGGATATCCCAAAAATCAGTAGTATACAAGACTTAGGTGGGCCATACCATCTAAAACTATGTGAAGACATGCTTAAAACATATAAAAGCACTTGGTGGGGCCCACCTAAGTTTTGGATGCTGATGAAACTTGGTCTGATCCCTCATCCAATTGGGACACACAATGGATGGGTTGGATTTGTGTACCACATCTTGGCATGCCCAATAAATTATTATGAATGTTTTAATAGAGCGTAACCCCTCTCAACTTTTGTATGTGGTGTGGCCCACCCAAGTCATGGATTGACTTGATTTTTAAGCCCGTGGCTCACCATGGAATGACGTATCTAACTGATGGGGTAGATGTTTGACAGGCATCATGGTGGGGCCACATAGCTTGACCTCATGGGAAGTTCCCATGAGGTTGACCGCATAGAACCATTTCCACACACACATTATATATATATATATATATATATATATATATATATATATATATATATATATATATAAATATAATGAGTTAAAATTTAATATATAACATTAAAATTTTGCAGGGTTATTGTAACAATAACTTAACGTAGCCTTAAGGTGTGCTTGGTTGAGCCAGTTTCATACCAAAATAGTTTTCTTTTGTTTTGTGCGTGAAAAACCAGTTTTCTTATCAAACTTGATAAAATCTTGTGAAACTAAAAATTTTCAGTAAGATCAGAAAGTATATTTAGCGTTTGTTTTCTTTTTCTTCCAAAATTTATGCAACTAGACTACTAGAGCCGCTTCTATCATGATCAATTTGAACTTCTTATTTTATTCAGATGGTCTCAAGTCCAATATGTTGGATTATAAGTTAAGGACGAACCAGTGGATAACTTCCAAGCTTCCATGTGTATATAAAATCTAACCTGTCCAATAGGTTGGCACAATCACATAGATCATCTTTGAAAGCCTTAGCAACAACCATTCATTGAACAGACCACACTTCTGTTTTGTTATTTACCCATGGTCATAAATTATTTTATATGGTGTCACTTGCATTAGTAAATAAGGTTGACCTTTGCATCAGGCGATCCTCTTGGTGGGGCCAACCTGTTGAAAGGGTTAAATGTCATATGCACTTCACTTAATAGTTGAAAGTTATCATCTGGTGGACTATAAAGTGTAGTCCAACCAGTAGGAATTGAGACCTCTATTTTATTACACCACTGTTACAAAGAAGTGGCTCATAAAATTTTCATTTAAAATGAAAAGTGATTGCAGAGATGGTCAGGTAGGATTGTCCAGGTTTACCAGATTCGTGATAGATTAAGCATCCAACCCAATGTCCTTTCACATAACTTAGTTTTCAAAAGTAGAGAAACTTTGATACTCTTACATACTGTGATGTATAATATACAGGCATTTGGAAATTGCACACATAGTATATAAGTAGTCAAATTAAATCCTTCAAATTGTGGTACCTAATTTAGATGTATCATCAACCAATAAAACTAAGCTTATTTGCATTGGTATATAATTTGAATACGTAGCTACATGTATAGTAAAATAGCCCGATTTTGGTTATGGGTGTGCGAGCATGTATGTGCCCGGCGTGCTAGAGTCGTATTCGACTCAAATTGAAGCAAGCGCCTTATCGCGTATTTGAACCAAGCGCCTTATGACCCTAGGCACTGAAATGATTAGATTAAGACTAGATTTGTGATATTGTCTTGACTACTTAACCACCAATTGAGAAGGATACGGGCGATTTATGAAAGAAAATGTTTATTCTTTGGATGAGTTTTTTTCCCCCCTTAAAGATAACGACTTTTTATCACAACAATGATAGTTTGGTAACATCCATTGACAAAAATAATGTAAAGAAAGAAAATATAAAATAAAAGAATAAAAGTGTTGGTTTTATTGATATGAATGTGGATGTAATACAATTTACAGAAAAAAGTAAAAGAAAGCGGAATAAATACTGATGAAGGTTTAAGCGGGCAAGGCAATCATTGACTGGATAGTCTCATGAACGTAGATGATTGTGAGAAGGTCATGAAAACCTAGATGGTCATAAGAAAAAGACTAAATCGATCAAATTAGACTCGGGGAGCCTCTTTAAGACCACATATAACCCTCTTTAAGTGACATACATGATTATAAAGTTATATATATATATATATATATATATATATATATATATATATATATATATATATATATATATATAAATAGGTGGTTATTCCAAATACATAGTTTTGTGAAGAAAACCAAGGAAGAAATCATTCTTAACGTCAAATTGATGAATGGTTAGTGCCAAATGACAGCAAGATTAAAAATTGTTTGAGTAGTATTGGGTTTAATGGAAGAGCTAAAGGTTTCATCAACGTCAACATCTTTCGTTTGATTGTATTCTTTGACAACTAGATGAGCTTTAAATCTGTTAATAGACCGATTAACTTGAGCTGTCTTGAATACCAATCTCAAGCTTACCACATGTTGTATTTGATGTCTTAAATCTAGTCGGATATAGGGCCTATTGATGCCATTGGTAGATTGTTCGATTTCACATTCGATGGCATCGAACATTGCTCGATCCCATCGAGATTTTTCAGATTTTCTCCAGTTGGTCATTGGACTATCATGACATTTTTTTCGATGTCATTGGAGGGTGTTTGATGACGTCGAAGGTAAGGTTCGATGCTATCAAACATATCTCAATACAATCGAGAATTTTTGAAAAATCATCTTTTGTCTCTGGATAGTTGAAGTGTTATTTCGATGCCATCGAAGGATTAGTTTTGATGGCATCGAAGACTGTTCAATGCCATCGACAGTTTCAGCGCAATTTTGCGCAGAGTCACAATTTTACGGGATTTGTTTTCGATTTTGCTTGGGATCCTTCTATAGGCTGTATATATGGGTGTAAGTGGGATTGAGAGGTAGAACTAGGATTTCTACTTTGTCTAAGGGTTTTAAAAGGGTGAGATTCGATGTTGTTTGAATCGGGCAACCTCTCTCTCTTTGTAATTTCTACTTTCATAGTGATCATTTGTAACTTTGTGCTATGATTTTTTCCTGTAAGAGTTTTTTCACGTTAAAATCATTGTGCTATCTTTGTATTTCATTGGATTACTCCTCTTAATTCTACTCTGTGTGCTTCCACGGCCCCCCCAACACCACATTCATCCTAGCAGTGCGAAGAATAAGTTCCCAAGTTTAATTTCGATCAAAGGTGTCTAGCTCTTCTTGTATTGTAGTAGTCCTCTTCGATTAGCCTAAGGCGTGTTGAATAGTAAACAGCTAAGTATCATCATTAATAGCCATAGTTTAAACATTAGAGGAATTTATAGCTAATTTAGATATGGTTATCATGAGATAAATAACATCGATATCATTAGATGAAAAATACTTTCGATTGGTCTTTATGATACTGGCTAAGCATGTGTGATCATTGGAGAATTTAATAAGAGTGATAGAGACAATGATCTTGGGTCTCATTTCATCTAATTTGGACCAATGCTTGTTTTGGTAGCAATTTAAAATCAAGAGATTTTTTGAGCATGGCATATTCATCACCCATGATTCGATCTGTGTTCAAAGGCTTTCAAATTCACTTAAGTAAGGGTCATCCTTAATACTACACTACCATCCATTTATGGGCCCTTCTTACGGCTTATAGTTTAAATATGATTACGGAGATGAATGCCCTTCTTGATGCTGCGCCGGTACTTGAAGTTAACCGGTGGAGGCCACAATTTGAAACTTTACCCCAAACCGATGTAGGGCCTCTACCGTCTAGCCTCAAAGCACCAAAGCTTGACATAAAACCTTTGCCCGCTAATCTTAAATATGTCTCCTTAGGTCAAGATGAGACATACTAGGTGGTAATTTCTTCCCTCCTTGAGAAAGAACAAGAGAGTATGCCTATTTCTAATCTTAAGCATAAAGGAGCCCTTGGATGGTTGATTGCGTACCTCAAGGGAATTAATCCTTTTGATTTGTACTCACCACATTTATCTCGAGGATAATGCGAAATCCTCCTGATGACAACCACAACGTAGGCTAAATCCAAATATGAAGGAAGTGGTTAAAGGAGAGGCCCTTAAGTAGTTGGATGTGGGTATCATTTACCCTATATTTGACAATTAATGGGCGAGCCAACTCAGGTGGTTCCTAAGAAGTCTGGAATCACCATTGTTGCCAATGCCGACAATGAACTCGTGCCAACTAGAGTTATTACTGGTTAGAGAATGTGTATTAACTGCAGAAAATTGAATACCGTCATAAGGAACGACCACTTTTCTTTGCCCTTCATTGACCAAATTTTAGAAAGGCTAGCTGGTCACTCTTAATATTACTTCCTTGACGGATATTCATACTATAATTAGATAGAGATAGTCCTTGAAGATCAAGAAAAGACAACATTCACATGCCTCTTTGACACATTTGCTTACTGAAGAATGCCATTCAGACTGTGTAATTAATGCCCCTGCCACATTTCAGCGATGCATGTTGAGCATATTTTCTGACATGGTGGGGTAATATTTAGAGGACTTCATGGACAACTTCTTTGTCTTTGGTCCATCCTTCAGCGAGTGTTTAAAAAATCTTTAAAAAGTGCTGAAGCGATGTGAGGAGAAGAATTTAGTTTTGAAGTGGGAGAAATGTCATTCCATGGTTTCCAAGAGAATAGTTCTTGGACATATAATTTCATTTAAAGGAATTGAGGTGGACAAAACTAAAATTGACCTTATCTCTAACCTGCCTCTACGTAAGAGCATACGTGGCGTACGATCCTTCTTAGGACATACTGGATTTTATAGACGATTTATAAAGGACTTTAGTCACCTCTTTCGTCCTTTATATAATCTTCTTCAAAAGGATACCTCATTTGAGTGGAGTGAAGAATGCCAGAAAGCTTTTTCTAAGCTTAAAGGCATGTTGACAACCACTCTTATGATGCAACCACCCGACTGGATCATACCTTTTGAGATTATGTGCGATGCGTCTGACTATGCTATTGGGGTGGTGTTAGGCTAGAGAAAAGAGAAGAAGCCCTATGTGATTCACTATGTGAGTAGAACCTTAAATTCTGCCCAAGTGAACTATTCTACTACGGAGAAGGAACTTTTAGCCGTAATGTTCGCTTTAGACAAATTTAAGTCCTACTTGATCAGATTCAAAATCATCATTTACACTGATCATGTGGCACTAAAGTACCTTCTTTTTAAGAGTGATACCAAGCTTGCCTGATAAGATGGATCGTTCTACTCCAGGAATTCGACATAGAAATATGAGATGAAAGGGTATAGAAAATGTAGTGGCTGACCATCTCTCTAGAGTTGATCACCTCGATTCCCTTGAGCAGACACCAATAAATGATATGTTCCCTAACGAACGATTGTTTAAACTCTCTCAATTACCTTAGTTTGCTAACATTATGAATTATTTTGCCACAGGTTTCACGCCGATACATTGGACTGCGCAAGATAAGAAAAGATATTTGCCGAGGTATGCAAGTTTTTCTATGATGATCCTTATCTTTTTAAATATTGCCCAGACTACATTCTAAGGAGATGTGTGCTAGATAATGACCATTAGAGTGTTATCTCATTTTGTCATTCTCAGGCCTATGGTGGTCATTTTTCTGCTAAAAATACCATGATCAAAATTCTGCAGTGTGGCTTTTACTGCCCCACTATGTTTCGAGATACTCATGAGTTTTGTAAAACTTATGAGTGTTGTTAGAAATTGGGAGGTTTGTCTCGTCGAAATATGATACCTTTAAACCCAATTCTTATCATTGAAGCACTCGATTGCTGGAGAATCGATTTCATGGGACCATTCCCCCAATCCTTTATATATATATTTATATTTTGTTAGTAGTAAACTATGTCACTAAGTGGAAGAAAGTGATCCCGTGCCAGAGCAGTGATCATCAAATGGTCATTAGTTTCTTAAAAGAAAATATCCTTTCCTAATTCGGAACGCCTCGAGCCATCATTAGTGAAGGAGGGTTACACTTTTGCAATAGGCTATTCAAGAACTTAATGAAGAAATATAGCATCTCTCATAAATTGAGCACTCCATTCCACCCACAGACAAGCAGATAAGCTGAGATTTCTAAGAAGAAAATTAAACAAATTATATAAAAAATGGTTAACCTTGACTGTAAGGATTTGTCAATTTTCTTGACCAATGCTTTATGAGCTTACCGTACAGCTTTTAAGACCCCCATTGAAATGTCTCCCTTTAAAATCTTCTATGAAAAAGCTTGCTACTTACCTGTGGAGTTGGAACATAGGACATACTGAGCTATAAAAAATCTGAACTTTAACTTGGACAACGTTGTCTCGCTACACAAGCTTTAATTGAACGAACTCTAAGAAATCTGGAACAACACATACGAGAACTCGAGAATTTACAAGGATAGGATGAAGGTGTTCCATAATCAGAACATCCTTCGAAAATCATTCATAACTAGTTTAAAAGTCTATCTGTACAATTCTCGGTTACATCTTTTTCTGGATAAACTTCATTCTCGTTGGACCACCCCTTTCATTGTTATGAACGTGTACCCTCATGGGGCAGTCGAGATAAAAAATCTGACGAATGATAATATTTTCAAAGTAAATGGTTATCGTCTCAAGCCATTTGTTGAGAAGTTTGACTTAGAGAATATGTTCATACCTCTGATTAATACTGTGCATCAGGATTGACCTCCTAGTCTAACGGAGGTGTAGTTAGGTTTGTTGCTTTCATAGTATTTAGGATTATGATAGTTTGTTTTCAGTTAGTTTAGTCTTTATACTAACTCATTTACATGTTGAGAACTTTAGAAAAGCTTCAATTCTCCTTCTTCAGGTACTACCTTCCCACTCGGCAACTTCACCAAGGGACCTAGCTCGAAGGTCGAGCCATTGCCCTTTGCCTCGTGGGCTGAATCCCTACACCAGTGGCAGACTGGGCTCCCTCCTCTGCCCCACGGACTGGAGCTCTAGTGTCGAGAGCAGATCGAGCTCCCTTCTCAGGGGCAACCGGGACGTCCCCTCAGGCCTTTGAGTAGGGGCTTCCTCCACCAACAACACTGCAATTATAGAGCAGCAACAGAGGCAAGTTCCTCCTCAGGCCGATCAACCAGTAGAGGGATGTTGGGCGGAGGCTGAATTACTGCCGAGGCTGGCCCCTTGGTCTTGCGAGGGGCTACTCCCTCTTTCATCCTCTTCCTACGTCGATCTACCTTGGTAGGAGGAGGAAGCTTCATCTTCTTAGAAGGACAAGGATTAGTTGAATGCCTACAAAGATGAAAGTGTCAATAAATAAATAAACTAGAGCTCGACACAAAAAAGGGGTAAAGGTGTAACTACATACCTTGCGGCTTAGGAGCTACTTGAGTAATCCCGTCCTGAAACAAATTCAAAGGAGTGATCAACACCTTCCAACTCCGATTAGGAGAGTTCACTAGCCATGCTCGAGCAATGCGTTGAAGCTGAGAAGAGGAGAGCTCATGTTGAACACGAGAAGAACCTATTGCATAAGGGAAAAAGATCAACAACAAATCCAAACTCTACTTAATTACAACTCGACGATTCCCGACCTGGAGTCATGAACTCAGTGAGAACTTCGATCGCTGGGTTTGCCCACTTCCCGGATACAAAGAACCACTTGCGTTTCCACCTTTTGTTAGACGAATGGTTGCTGGTGATGAGCGCCTTACCTTGATTGGCCCGGATGAAAAAATAGTACCATCCTAGGTTCACATGGTTGACCTTAACTTTATACAAATACAAGAATTCAGCTACAGATAGCTCAGAAAAGCTAAGTTGTTGCTAAAGGACACAAGTCCTGACTAAGGCCCTCTTAGCGTTAGGGATCAACTGACCAGGGCCAGCCTCACATGAGCAAGGACCCTCTGGATCGTGAGGTGCAGGGGTAAACGAAGCTCACACTACAAAGCCATGACATAGACGGCTAACTCGCTCGCGCAAGGCTGGTCAGGCATCTTCCCCAACTCTAGAGCTCGGAGTATGATCGACTCAGGGATTTGATAATCCCCTCGAACCTGAATTAGGTCAGCCTCAGTCATAATGGAGCTAAAAATACCGAAGTCCATAACTTTGGCATCAGGACCCCCTAGTCCTGGCCGGACTCCCTCGTCGCTCAAACCCTGAAATCCGACCTCTTCATCCCCCATGTCCGAAGAAGAGGGGATGACTCTATTTGGGCGAGTGTCTTCTAGGGAGTAGTACGAGTTGTTATGGAAGGCCCCTGACACTGACCTAACTCTAGACCAGTTCAACATCTTGGCTGAACAAGAAAAGAAAGAAAAAGCTAGCCAGAAAGAGGAAAAAAAGAAGACGCTGGAGAAAGGAAAACTTTCAGAAATAGGGCAATAGAGAAGATTTTTGACTTATTAGAAATCGCCTGGTCTAGTGAAGAGCAAAGAGAAAGGAGGAGAAGTGAGGAGCTCTTAGCGTCCCACTCCTTATACACACCAGCCCAGCGCATTAATGGGACTTAATCAATGCCTGAGGAGCTGTAACGTCGCACGAGAATGCCCTCTTTATAAGGCACATGACATGTAGCGACCTAGGGCACTGAGCCATAAAAATTTGGCACTTGACCGTATGTCGAAAGACCAAGCGACGTCGTCATTCGAAGATACGCCATCATAATTACCCTCACCTCATGCTCCATATCCACTGCTCCCAATCATCCATGGTGGCAAACATGCATCTTGTCCTCCTTGACTTCCTGAATTACTCAGTAGTATAGCTCGGTTCGATTTCAAGGTTGATTTAAGATTGTCTGACCTGGACAAACTCATACTTATCAAGTCCACTAAGCGAACTAGTATGTAGGTGGGGACTTACCATTATGGGAAGAATAGAATGACCAACTATCGACAGGTTAGGTCAACAATTCAAACAAGTGACTAGTATGATCCTGTGGCTAGACCTTCGTCACCTAGACCAAGTATGGAGAAAGGCTGAGCTCCACCTCCTCGACCAAGTATGGAGAAAGGCCGAGCTCGACCTCCTCGACTAAGTACGGGGAAAGGTCGAGCTCGACCTTTAAGCACAAGGTCGAGACATTTACTAATCAACTGCAGTGTGAAGCAAGTTAACTCATCTCAGGTCGGCAAGACCCACCCTCAGACAAACACAGCGCTGACTTTGGCTGTGACCTAGGTTGGACTACTTCGGGATAGCTGAAGCCACCCTCTGTGGGATCTGACCTGACCTCAATCAGGTCTGTCTTTGTTCTCAACCGAAGATTGCGGAAACTGACTCCCACACGGATCATCCCGAGATTCTAACTAAGGATCTAGAAAGATCTTTTGCTCAAAGAGTCTAAATCCTACTATAATAAGTTCTTGCCAACCAGGGATAAGTGCCCTCTACGACATCGTGTCTCCTCACCTATAAATAAGAAAGCCCCCAAAAGTGAAAGGTAAGCACAATCTCTAGTCCCAAACCTCTAATATTCAACTAGACATAGATTCCATTATTGACTTAGGCATCGGAGGGTCCCCTGTACAAGCGAGGGTCTTTCTTGTCTGTCTTTTGTGTAGGTTTGTGAGTCCAGGGAGGGCTAACCAAATTTCTGCATCAAAGTATACCAATCAAACTTGAGATGTCGTGAATACCTATCTTGAGCTTACTACATTCATCCTAGCACTACGAAGAATAAGTTTCCAAGTTTAATTTCGATCAAAGGTGTCTAGTTAAACTTTTTGATTGTTGTAGTCCTCTTTAGTCGAGCTAAGGCTTTTTGAATAGTACGTAGCTAAGCATCATCTTTAATAGCCATAGTTAAAACATTAGAGAAATTTATAGCCAATTTAGATATGGTGATCATGAGATGAACAACATCGATATCATTAGATAAAAAATACTTCGAATTGGGCTTTATGATATTGGCTTGAGCACGTGTGATCATTGGAGAATTCGAAAGGAGATGATCTTGGGTCTTATTTCAGCTAATCTGGACCATTGCTTGTCTTGACAACAATCTAAAATTAAGAGGTTTTTTTAGCAAGGAATATTCATTACCCATGATTCGATCCATGTTCAAAGGCCTTTGAATTCACTCAAGTAAGAGCCATCCTAAGTACTACACTCCCATCCATTTATGTGCCCTTCTTTTATAGCTTATGGTTTAAATAATGATGGGTATATCTTCCAATCAAGAAGATTATCGGAGCATCACATATATATAGTGGGTCCCAATGTATCTACTGTTTATATCATAAAATAATGGACCCTACATCTTTGGAATACAAGATATATGCTCTTTCTATCATCAAATTATGAGCAGGACCCACCATGCTCTATTAGCTGTTGGTTGTTGACTTTGTAAACTTTTGAAATCTAACAACTTTAAGAGATATGTCACCCTCTCCACTATACACGTTGAATGGGATTTGGACCATTTATCCACTGGGCCATTCCATCCAAACCAAACCATTGGTTCTCCATTAAATCCAATTATATGGCCCACCTGATCAGCGACTGACCTAATTAATTTTTGCCGGGTAGTATTCATGATGGAGATAAATATCTACATGGTGAGTACGTACGTCCAACATGTGGTATTATTTTAGAGGATAGTTGAGAGAGAGGGAGTGTTTTTGGGGTCCATCCAGGCCAAGCATGTACTCGGTGCATAAGCAACCAGTCTGAGATGGGCCAAAGTTGTATGTTGTGTTGGATGTTCCCTCATTGATTTTATGGTATGACCCTTTCAATGCATGTGCTAGCCTGATTTATGTCCCATGTTGATGGAGAAAACTGGTTAGTGTTCCCTGGTCCTTTGAACGCTTGCACAAGTAAGGGACAAAGGAGACCCTAGCTCGAGCAGGGACCCTCTGATGCCAAAGTCAGGCTAAGGAATCTGGGTCTAGTCAAGAGTAGGGTTTGTAGGCTTAGAATTGTGCTTACTTTTCACCATGAGAGGTGTTTCTATTTATAGGTGAGAAGAGGTAGTGGCGTAAAAGAGATCTTTCTGTTTAACAGGAATGTGTTGTAGTAGGATTGAGATCCTCCCTATATTCTTGGCTAGGATCTCAAATAGATCCGTGTTGCGGTTGACTTCCTAGATTTTCGGCTATGATCTCGGGTAGATATGGTTGGGATTAGGTCGAGACTGGCAGAAGGTGAATTATGTTGACCTGGGTTGTACCGACCTAACTCTTTCGATGAGTGATCGAGCTTCTTTCGGTGTCAGGCAGATCAGTAGATGTGCCAACTTAAGATTAAATTGACCTGCTGATGAGATACTGAGCCCGACTTCGTTTCTTGCTCGGTCTGGAATCAGAAGTTGGATTTCTTAGGTCGCATCCATTGTTGTTCATTCTGGTGAAATGCATAGTCCCGACCTAGCCTTTTCTCTTTAGTCGGTTCATTTTTCCCACAACAGTAAGCCCCTCTACTTTTGAGTTCGCATAGCCAGCTCGGGAAGTAGGTCAGATTATCTTGTGCTTGGGGTGTCGAATCAGTTCATCATCAATCCTTAAGTTAGGCAACGTACACATGAATTGGGGTGTATCTGTGATCATGGTACGTTGTGCTGGAGGTAGCATGTTGTGGCTCGAGGTCACTTACGCTGGCGGTACGCCTGCTTGACTTCTGGCCTATGGGGCATCAACGCGTGGTGCTTTATAGAGAGATATGACAGTTGGCTGGTGGGGACTTTCCACATGTCTGAGTACGGACGAGTAGGAACGCTCCACGTGTTCGTGCATGGGTGTCGAGGAAATGCTTGGGCTGCGTAATAAATGCTTGCATTAAATGCTGTACAGGCGGGCTTGCTATAAAAGGGGATGCCCTAACATTGTGTAAGGTTCTTTGCCTCTTTGCTTTTGCTGCACCTGCATTTATTTGGCATCAAGTGATCCCGACAAAGCTTCGAACATCTAGTTAGCTGGAGAAGATATCTTGTCGTGATGGTGGGGCAGATGATCTTCATCCCATGTCGAACCCACAATCACCATTGATGATGATGAACAACAGATGTTTTCAAGCATCCCATGAGTCGCGGATGGCGAAACGATCCTCGGCCGAACAACCAAAGGATGCAGAGGGAGCTACCATAGTTGTATAAGAGGTTAGCGGGTCTTCGTTAGAAGAAGAGCAGAAGGGGTTGGTAGGGTCCTCGCTGACGGAGGCCGACCTGGTACGGATCAAGTCGGGGTATGACATTCCCAATTCTGTGGAACTCCGAGCTCCCCAATGAACCTCGGGAGGGCGAGGTGACCATCTACTAGGTCGCCCTCCAGTGTGGGTTGAGGCTTCCTCTACAGAGGATAGTGAGGAAAGTCCTTGTGTACTTAGGGTTAGCCCCTACGCAGTTGATCCTTAATGCTTGGAGAGCACTAGCGGGGACATTCATTGTCTGGTTTGAGCTCGATCATCCTGAGTTGACAGTGAATGAGTTTCTCCACTTATACCAAGTAAAGTACAATCCTTTTCATGAGGGTTGGTGCCACTATGCTGCCTAGAAGAAGATTGGTAGGGATATAATCACCGACGTCTCGACCTCGAATAAGAATTTGAAGACCAAGTGGTTTTGGGTGTTGGGGGATTAGTAGACAGTAGTGATTTTTGGGTTGTATTCTTGGGTTTCGACTTCCTTTGTCACACTAGGTTGGTATATTCGAACTACTTTTCCTTAATTTAATTTGCTTTATTTGTTTCTAACTGAGGTCGTTCAAGGCAGTTCTGCCTAAGTACCCTACAGGAGTGGGCGGAGAAGAGCGGGGTAGGATCGTTGAAGCGATGTTGGTGGACGTCGAGCTGAGGTTTTGGAGGTGCCTGATCACCCCCAACTGTTACTCAAATCAGGTCTTGATTTATTCTTGATAGGTATACATTTTTAGGGGTTTAATTGTAGGTTCTCCTTTCATTTATGTGTTTGTTGATCTCCATTTTGTGTCTCGTAGAGATGCCTAAGCAGAATTGGTCAAAGCGGAGGGCTCCCTTTGTGGTCGAGTTGGCCCAGAAGAAGTAGAGGCATGCCTCGAAGAAGAAAGTAGCTGCTAACTCTACCACTGCCACTGTTGTTGCTCCTTCAGACTAGAGCATGGTCTCTGGAGGTGTTGAAGCTAACATGGGGACGACTATAGCGATTAAGGTTCAACCCCTTGAGGTGTGGGTGACCCCTAGCTGTGAGGTTCAGCCCTCTTCGCCCCAACTTACTAGCTTGGCCGAGGTTTAAGGTGGAGAAGCTCAAGCTTCCCTGAAGTCGGTCATTGTCGCGACGGAGGGCGTCATGCCCTAGATTGCTCGGCATGTGATTGATGTTGGGTTTACTGAGGTGATGGATATGCCTCTGGAGGCTGTCACGGGCCATATGGCAGCTCTCTTTTATAGGGTAAGTCATCTTTTTTATGATGGTCGCTTCTCTTAATTAAGTAGTTTCTTTCTCTTTTAATTGTGAGTTTGTCTTCAGTTTGCCTCCTCTCTTGTAAATGTCTGCTGAGATATATTGCGCCTTAAGACGGAGTGCAAGGAGGATGGGGCGACCTTGTTACAAAAGAGCATTGAGTCCAAATAGCTTCGCTTTGAGAAAGTCATTTTGTCAGCTCAGGCAGAAGGGTTGAAGTTCGAGTTGGAGGCTGTGAGGACCGAGCTGGAGGTGGCAAAGGATCTCCTCAATGAGGCTTTAGAAAAGGGTGCTCGGTGGAAGTTCAAGTTGGGGGATTTGCTTCATAGCCATACTGTGAAGATGAAGGAGGCTGAAGTGGCCATCATGAAGGCTAGGGAGCCAGGTGCGGAGGAATTGAAGGCCTCTAAAGAGTGGGAGGAAGAGAGAGACGCTCTTTATAGTGTTAGGTACAACAAGTGCCTGAAAGATATTAGGGAGGCGCACCCTGAGCTCGACATGTCTTCCTTCGAGGTCGGCCCTTCCAAAGATTGAGCCCCGGCCTCGAGCTGAGGTCTCCCCTTTCGAGAAACCTTATCTACCAGTGCTCTGAGCTTCTCATGTTTCCCTTTGTATCTCTTTTTGTTTCTCTGTAATTTTCTCTATTATGTTTAATGAAAAAAAGAGTTTTTTTTTTTTTAATGACTATTTATGTGGATTCTCCATATGAGCTAGTTGGATCTTTTTATCGTTAGTAGGTAGATTGACCCTTTTAGGTCATGTTTGGGGCTAGCCCTTAAGTCATTTATTTCTCAAAGTAGGTTTGATAAATTGCGTTATTTGGTTGAACAATTTTACTTTTAGAAGCATTTTCCCCCTCCCCCATTGTAGGTCGTGACATTCAAGTTGTAGGGATAGTTGGTCGTCTGGCCTCTTCTTTAAGGGTCAGATGACTGGTCGGGGGACATTCCTCCCTTGCACTAAAGGAAGTCCCTGATGGGCCATATAAGAAATTCAATCGTTGGTTGGACTTCTTCTCTAAAGAGTCGGACCATTGGTGAGGGCTATTCTTCCCTTGTATTAAGGGAAGCCCTCAATATTGTAAGTCTAATGTTTTTAGATGAAAAAATAGAGAATAAGATTTTTCAAAGCTCAAGATTTTTAGAGTAGCTTCTGGAGAAGATATGTAGATTCTGATATTGTAGATTAAAAATAGTAGGAAAATAGACCTCGCGCTTAAGCTTGGCCAGCTCCTATATATAGTAGATCTTTAGGTGCTCGGCGTTACAAGGATGTGGTAGGTGTCGCCCCTTCGTGTCTTCGAGTCGATATGTCCTTGGTCAACTCGTGTTCATCACTCTGTAGGGTCCCTCCCAGTTCGGTTTTGGGGTCCCTGAGCAAGGCTCCTTAGTATTCTAGAAAGTTCTATGAATGACTTGATCTTCAGCTCGAAACCTCCTCATCTTTACTTTAGAATTATATAAATGGAAAACCTTCTGTTGCTGAGCTGCGACTTTGAGTTGGGCTTGTTCCCTTCTTTCTTCAATCAAGTCGAGGTCCAGTGTCATCTGCTTAGTATTTTTGCGTTCATCATAAGAGCGGGTGCGAGCAGTCGGGAGTCTGATTTCGACTGGGGCCACGGATTCGGCACTGAAGGCTAGAGAACAAGGAGTTTCTCCCGTGGTTGTCCGGACAATATTCTGATACGCCCAGAGAACATGGGGAAGTTCTTCTTCACAGGCTCTTTTAGCCTTCTCGAGCTTGGTTCAGAGGTAATTCTTAATAATTTTGTTGATCTCTTCGACCTGTACGTTAACATGGGGGTGCCAGGGTCATGAATAGACGTTCTGGATTCTGAAGCTCCCATACATGCTTCGGAATTAGTCAATTTCGAACTGCTTCCCATTATTCGAGACGATGGTGTGGGGGATTCCGTACCGACATATAATGCTCTTCCAAATGAAGTCGGTAATCTTCTACTTGGTGATCTTGGCTAGGGGCTCAGCCTCGACCATTTAGTGAAGTAGTCAATTGCAACAATTGCAAACTTGTTCTATCCCTTACCAGTTGGTAGAGGGCCGATGATGTTAATCCCCCATTATGCGAAGGGCCATGGTCTAGTCATGGGGGTTAGTTGCCCAAGCGGTTGATGGGGTACAACTACGAATCACTGACATTTGTCACATTTCTGAGTGTATTGTTTGGACGCTTGGCAAAAAATATTCATGCTTGATGACTTTGTGAGGGAGAGCGCGACGGCTGAAGTGGTTTTCGCAAATACCTTCATGAATTTCTCTTAGCATGTACTCAACTTCCTCAAGTCAGAGACTCTTGAGGTATGGGAGAGAGAATCCCTTTTTGTATGAGGGGTCTCCGATCATGACATGATGAGCCGACCTAGAATGAAGTCTACGTGCTTGCAGTTGATCTTCGGGTAGCTTTCCTTCTTGAAGGTAGTTGACTATTGGGTCCATCCAGCTTGACTTTGAATCTATTAGAAGGACTGTGCTCAAATTGAACTCGTTGAAGCATGGCTCAGTTAAGAACTTGATCGAGGTTGATTTTGAGATATCATGTTGAATTCACATGGACTTATATGTATGTCTTTCTAAAATAAAATAGAACTAGAACTAGGACTAGATTAAACTAATAATCTAAAGAATTGAAAGATCAATAGTGATTAACAATTAATAATAAAAGGAAAACTAAAGCGTTAAGGATCCACATGTAGCTATTAAGATGTTACCTTACTTGATTCAAAGAGCTACAACTGGAATTAGAGTCCTATCATATCCAGTTGAATGATAGAGCAGTAAAAACCTAAAAATCTGAATTTTCTATTAACATTGTTCTCTCATTAATCATTCGTGTAATAATCTCAGGGAATCCAACCATCCACCATACCATAGACTATGATGAATCACGGATTTTATAGATCACATACTTCTTAAAACAGATTAAGAAATTCAAAGCTATCACAACATCTATTGTAATTTAATGTAACACCCTGAAATTCGGGGGTCGAGCATAACTCAGCTCCCGAGTTCCAAAACAACACTTATGCAACATAATGGATGATGATTGTATGTTGTCTGTATTAGTGCATAAAACATGAAATAGATCAAGCCAGATCAACAGACATAATTCAGGGATATTGAGGAAATGCAAGCGGAAGACTTAAATACATATATAATTCAAAAATAATTTCCAAAATATGCATGCTCTGCCCAGGGTAAAATATACAACTGTGTCTCAGGTACATGTATCAAACTAAGCAAAATCATCATATGCATATCCCAGAAATCTCCACTGGTCAGGACGAGGCTCACATGAACCCACCTGAGAACTGCATATATGAGAACGCCTCCTCGTCCTCATCAAAGTCTGGCTCCGCCTCGCCAGCATCGCCGTCACCTGCAACTATATCAGAGTCTGGTTGGTGTTTAAGCACCATCCCAGAACGTGGGAGTGAGTGATCAACTCAGTGGTACTATATAACAAGGTTAACATGTTATCAATCCAATCAAGCAGTAATGATAAGGCAGTAAAATCAAACAAGTCATAAATACTCTTGTTAATGTAAGGATGATATGAAGGAATGATGCATGCCCTTACCACAAACTCCCTCTGCGATCTTCATCTTATTATCAGGCATGTCAGTCACTTCCTCAGTGCTCTTACACCAACACCGATAGCACATGCAATACGATGATATGAGCATGCTTACCAAGTTCTTATTAGTCCTTTTCATACAGCAGGATTGGAAAGCTAAGATACCTCCCTTTATCAATTCTTAAACATTGATCCATTCTAGGATCGTCACTCTTAGAAAATTCTCATATGATATTATGGTTCTAGGTCGCTGCAAGGGCTGCTAGGGCTGTTGCGCGTAATCGTTACACCACTCCCCTATCACCAAATCAATACAGGCCTAATTATATCCTCAATACTGCAACAAGACTCGTCGCCCTTATTCAGTGTCAGGATATACTCGAGGTCACTACAGAGGGCTCGTCACCAATCAATGTAGGCCGACAACAAGAATATAGTGTCCCATACCACCATAATCTGCTCATTAGAATAAAGTGCTCACTGGTCACTACGGGGAGATTTGTAGCCCCAACGTAGGCGGATAGCTCGACTACGGTGTCTCATACCACCATGTATGGCTCATGAGTCTTAGGGGATCACGGTACCACGGTTAACGGGAGTTTCACTGGAAAGCTCGATGTCCTAGATTCAAACTGTAGTGACCAAATATGGTGAATAAACATCGGTCAATCAGGTTAGTTGATAAGCTCAACTAGTCCAAGCGCACGTTGAGTTGAACGATATGGAATGCATAAGCACTTCGTGTGGCCTAACCACTGTCGAACATCCCAAGCACGACTCAGATTCGTTAAACTCATCCTACGTGGTGAAAACAACCTCAACAATCATTTGGAGTACGATTACCGATTACTTGGAATATAGCACAACCCCACTCACATACAAGCTCAATAACTAGTATGATTCATATCCTACATTCAAATGAACATTCATGACATATAACTGAAACTTAAATACTGTGCATGGAGGAAATTATACACACATGTAATATGGATAATCTAAGTTACATGATTCATGGAAGAAATCATACACACAAGTGTTGTGATTGAGATTCATATCTCAACAACCTTAACAATCACACTATACTAACTTCTAACTCATTTAGGCATTTATACAAACACTTAGATTACACTATTCAACATACATCACATATGTCGACTCCATTGCATATTAGAGAAAGTCCTTTCGCCAAGGAGTTGCCGCATTCATATCAAGCGTATAACAACGACAATTAATCATGGCAATCAAAACAGTAGATTCCATACGCAAACATGTATTCTACCATATACATGAAATACGTTATTTACAATATAAAGTATACGTATACGAAAATCGAAATGGATAATGCATTTGACATATGTAATGACAATCATAACATGAATAAATCATTATCTAACATTAAAAGTCTTGAAAACCATAACCTAAACGTATATAGTCCGCACCTTAAACCAGAAAATACATATTCGATATGATTCAGACGATATGTCTTCGTCAACGGTGGATACGCTACCTAAGGCAAGAAACAGGTTAGCTATAACGTCATTTAAACTATTCTAGGTTTAAAAATAGGTTAGGGTTAGCTCAACTTACCCAAAAACAGAATCAGAATCGCTGAAAGAACGATTCAGATATGCAGGTTCGATGTATAGATGGACTAGGAAGAATCCTACGGAGATTCGACAGATTCTCCCACACTTTCTCTCTTTTCTCTCTCTTAGGTAACTAGGGTTTAGGAAATTCGTATGGGATTTGGAACTAAGGGTTTAAGGCCTTTTTATAAGCCTAAACACGATGAAAACAGACTTAAGACCAAGGTATACTTAGGTTATAATCAAATCGTGTCTGTTTCGATCCAACGGAGCACTTCAGGAGGTCCTCTTATCAAATGCAGTTGGACTTAAGCTCACTAGTATTAGATCTTTAGTAAGTTAAGTTTTCAGTCCGATCGAATTTTCAGATCGTCCGTGGTGGACCCGCTTCAATTCAACGGTTATCGAACTTCGATCAAGGCCATAAGTACGTTGACATGTAAGGGCCACTTATCCTGATTCGAGGGTAAATTTTGATCAAAATCTAACGGTCAGAACGCTTAAAAATAACGCGCAAGTGAAACGTTCTAGATTACTTAAAAATATATTTTATTTTCTAAAAATCTTCATTTTCTTACTCTCTTTATTCCGGACTCAATAAAATGGTCCCAGGACATCTTTTGAGCTTAATTTTTGAAATGATTATCAAGTCCAACTAAGCGGTCATAATGGTCTAAGATCATAGATATCAGACTTTCGACGCGCGGTCTAGATCCAATACAAAATTACAAAGCATTCCCGAGAGCAACTGGGTTTAGAGTTAGATCCTAGATTTCAGGGTAAGATAATGTCAATGATTCTATAGGTTTTTGGTTTTACAGATCGTATTGAAAGTTATCGGTACTAATTTCTCATGCAATCTAGTTTAGCGCTAGCTAAAATACATTAAAATTCTAAGGGATTAAGGCCAAAATGATTTCTACTGAAGGAGGTACTCGAGTCTAAGTACGAATTTTTCTAGGTCGTTACATTTGAGTCACAATAAACCATAGAAAATTGAAAATATTCATTTTATTCAAACTATAAATCAATAGAAATTCAATAAATACTTGAATCAAAGCAAAGGAAGTATCAAAATAAACTACATCTTCACCTCTTAGCCCTAGCTAAGAGATTAACTAGTCATAGATAACTCAAAAATTAAAAAAACTAAAATATCTACAAGAACCGTAAAGAAATCGAAGTGGAAGAATGTTGTCGGCGCTCTACCTAGGCCTTCTCTCCCTTTTCAAACCCTAGAATATGATTTGGAATAGTCTAGGGACTCCTTTAAATAGTTTTTCAACTCAAATTTTTACACTGCCTCAGAAAAGTTCGCAAACCACCTCAAATTAACTCACTCCGCGCATCTTCGATGGTGTAAATTTCGATGCCATCAAACAGTCTTCGATTGTACCTTTGATGGCATCAAACTGTCTTCGATCCATCGAAATATGTCCAGAACTGTCCAACGAGTTGAACCCAAAATTTATAATTTGTTGATGTCATTAAAGTCTATTTTGAGAATTATTTCTGGACTTTCTCTTTTAGACTCGGAGTTTCAGAATATCTTTTTTCTGGCTAATTTTCAGGATTCTTTTTCTTCACTTTAAACTTTCGATTCTCTTCATTTCTCACTTGGTTTCCTTGGATATTTGGCATGTGAATTTTTCATTAATGACTTCCAAATCTTCAATTCTTCATTATCTTCTTTTGAGCTCTTAATCCATCTTTTTAAGCACATATTTATCATAAGCTTTCGAATCATCTCGTATGACAAAAACGTATATACTTAAATCAAATTATCAATTAAATGATTGAAAAACTAATGTAATTGAAGAGTTAAATATGCAATATTTGAGTCTTGATACCTTTACTGATAATTTTGATTGGTGAGTAGGTGAAGGGATCATTTTCCTTCTTGTAGCCTCGTTCTTTTCTTGGACCTTGCAACCCTTACATCGTATTTGAAGTAGGTTGATAGCCTAGTTTGGTCTTGCCTAGATTTTTTCGAACATTGAGAAGTCAGGTCGAGTCTTGGTGTTTAAGCTGATAATAGAAAATTTTGTTCTCTACAGGAGAGGAGAGTTTGATCTGATAAGACATGCAACGGAATGCACTCTTTAGTATCAGGTTTGAAATTATGTATAGTGTGTCCTTTTTGAAGTGTTGTACATTTAGGACTAGGGGTTGAGATACTAAGGGTTGAGGACCATAAGAGATGGAGGCCAATGAATTACAGTGACTTACCAGACTCTTTTCTTAGAGGACCACTACTCGGTGCATGTCGAGGGACCTGGGGAGGGAGTTGGACTTTGAGCCTGAAAGAAAACTATCTGGCTAGTGGGGCATTCCAACTTTGACAAGGTATGTAGCATGAAATTCAACTCGGATGCCTTAGTTGGAAGGACGAGGGGTTGACTGGATCACTTTGGATTGTAGATGTTGTTGTGGTGAATACTAGCTGGGGAGTCTTCCTTTGGTGCACCAATGGCTGATGGGCCCATGTCTGAGTGGCACTGGAAGATAGGGAACATGGAGGCTCTGGGGTCTTCCCGTGGAGGACTAATGGTTGACTGGTCCACTAAGGGATGGAGATTAGATTATAGGTTGGTATATGGGCTCTCCTTTGGAGGACTAAGATTGGAGGGGGCACTAAGTATGATAATGACCCTTGCCAAATGAGCAGTGTGAACTTTAGGAAGGAGTTGATGGTATGGATGGATTAGGTTAGATGAGGAGGAGATTTTTCTTGGACAACATTGACGATGGGGGTGGTTGAAGTGTTGGGGCTCACTTGATGTTATGGCAAGAGATTTTGGAATATGTTGTTAGCAACTGAGTCTAGGGTTGTGATCGAAATTTTCTTTTGGTCAATCAAATTTTGGATTGCATGTTTCAATGTAAAATAATGCTCTGTTGTATTCTCCTTGGACTGATAGGACAACAATACTCATTTTCATTATAATTTGGTGGTAAAGGGTTCGGTGCAGGTCTAGGTCATAACTGGGTAAGAAGTTGCTCTAAACTCGGATGGATAGTATTTCACTGTAAGATTGAGTTAGTGGAGTGAAGTTCCTAGGTTCTTGAAACATACCCATTTGCTTATTCTGATTGGAGTATTGCAAGTTTCATTCCTGTGGTTGTGGCTGTTGTTATATCGTCCTTGTTAAGGTGCGAATGGTGCGCCTTGGATAAAGGCATAAGATTGTCATGCTTTGTTGGACAAGGGAAGGAGACATCATCATCACTATTCCAATATTTAGTAGGCTCTTCATCCACTTGATTCCATTTTTCTAAGGTGGCTTAATGTGGCCAAGGGGAGATTGTTCTAACCCTTATTATGGCTTCGACTTGTTCCTTGGCATGAATGTGTTGAGTGAAGTTAACATACGGATACAAGACGAGGTATCTAGTGATACTCATGCTTGTAGAGTGGACAATCATAGAGATTTGCTCTTCTTCATTGATTGGTGTTTTAATTTTGGCGGACATGGCTTGCCACTGTCCAAAGTAAGTTGAAAATGACTTATCATTCTTTTATCCTAAGGTAATAAGATCCGCTCTTTTAGGTGTCACATTCAGATTATACTCGAAGTGTTCTATAAATGCTTGGGAAAGTTATTCCCAAGTCTCGATCCAAGGATAATCAAGCAATTTGTACCAATTTAGCACATCAACCTTTAGGAATTTTTGAAATAAATGGATTAATGCTCAATCATCACCTGCCACAGGATTAAGTTCCCCATATAATGCTTTAAGGTGGGCTACGGGGCATCTTGCATCATTGTATCATTTGAATTTTGGTACCTCGAAGTTTTGAGGCACCTTGGTGTCCAGGAAGGTACAAAGATACTTGAATGTGGTGGACAAAAGATCTATCCCATGTTGCTTTTGGAGTTCATTTTCATGGCATGAGTTGTTCCTCGAAATGTTTCTTGAGCCGATCAATTTCAGAAGGCTCTAGTTGGAGGGGGTTTGTCCCTTATGGTGTGTGTATTGCCTCCTCATAGCGGTCGACCTTGTCGACACCCATATGACTCTCACTCGGAGGAGGTTGGATCTAGTTATTGTTCCTATTAGGGGGAGTCTGTTGGACTAGAATTGGGAGGGTAAATTGTAAATGAAAAGAAATTCCAGTTGTAGGAGGATGTTGTTTATTAGAATGTACATGCTATGGTTGGCTGGAATGAGGCTGGCTCTCATTAGGGGAAGGATGTTGGAATTGACTGGAGCATAGTTGATTGGGATATGAATGTTGAGATTGACTGGAGAGTGACTTCCTATAATGTAAAGGTATGAATTGAGACTGACTCCTGTTAGGGGGAGGGTGTTGAACTTGACTAAAATGTAAATGTTAGAAATGAGACCAACTCCTGTCAGGGGGATATGAATGTTGAGATTGACTGGAGAGTGACTTCTTATAATGTAAAGGTATGAATTGAGACTGACTCCTGTTAGGGGGAGGGTATTGAACTTGACTAAAATGTAAATGTTAGAAATGAGACCAACTCTTGTTAGGGGGAGGGTGTTGGATTTGATTGGTGCATAAGGGTTGAACGTGAGACTTGTTCCCATCAGGGGGAGTTGGTTGGAATTGGTTGGTTGTATACAAAGCCAAGCTTTGGACTGATAGATTGATTGTAGTGATCAATAGTTGTATCAACATGCTTTCGATTGAGGGGGTGGCTCTGGTTTAGAGAAAGCATGTCAGGAGTTCCTTTACCCTTTTTAGGCCGAGGAATACTTCAGATGTGGATGGAGAAGTTGCAAGTACTGTGATTGGGCGCCTGGGTAATTCTGAGGAAGTGGATAACTTGCTCTAGATAAACATGATAGCATGGATTGAGATGGCATTATGGTGGGTGGAAGCAAACTTTCGGCGGATGGAAAAATCATAGATGATTTTTAGGCTTGATGATGTTAGAGGGGCCTTTTACTTTCTTTTTGCTTGATCATGTTTTCCTCTTTTCTTTCTCTTCCTTTTTTTCTTATATATATATTTTGTTTTTTTCTTGTTAATGTTTTGATAACAGGTAAAAGGAGAACTCAAAAAGTAAAATACATGATGAACATTTTTTACCTGTGTGCAATAGAGTAGAAAGTAAAGAGTGGGTTTTTTTTTTTTTATGCTTTCTATGCAATAGTTTGCTTCTACTTTTCCTTGCTCCTTTTTTTCTTTTTTGCTTTTTTTTTTTTTCCACTTATTTTTTACTAATTACAACATAAAACAAAATGTACAAGCAAAAAAGTAAATGTGATCTGTATATACTGGAATAATTGAATATAAAGGCAGGAAAGTAAATGAACTAGTGTATACTGGAATGCATTAAAGTAAATAGACCAGCAAAAACTGGAATACAGGATACTCATGAGAAATTAAAGGGACCAATTTACACTGGAATGCAAAATGAAGGTAGGAAAGTAAATGAACTAATGTATACTGGAATATTGGTAAGTTTATTAGCAAGTGTTCGGTGTTCACTGGAATGTTAGTCAATTTGATGGGAAAGTAAAATGGACTAGTATTCACTAGAATGCACGAAAGTAAAATGACCAATATCTACTCAAGAATTGGAAAGTAAATATGATAAAATTATGGAATCTCTTAAAAAATTGTAAAATCTCGTGTTTTGAGTCAGGTCTTGGCTAGTGGCTACCAAGTTCCCAGCATATTTTCCATTATGTGAACGCCATCCCACGTGAGCGTAAAAATGCGGAAATGCTCTCACTTCTTCTCTTATCTGTTTTGCTCTAGTTTTGGTTTGAGTGTGGGGTTGACTTAAATGTGAAAACCTATTTAACTTAAAGTTGCGACTAGCCTAATGAAGCTTTAAAGTCTATGGTCAGCTAGAAATCGTCGAATCGTTCAATGGTAAAGAAATCATATCATTCCTTAACTTAAGTGACTCTTGCAGTTAGTATGCGACCGTAGATTCTGAGTAAGGGCCTCAACCATGGAAAAGAAAGGGGTTATGTACTCTTTTATGCCCGTGCAATGCAGGGTCTCTACTTTACAGGATTTTGCAATTTTTAAGGGGACTAAGAGGAATTTCAATATTAATACATCTAGCCGCATTTCGCAGAGTTTAAGACTCCAAGCAGGTGAAAAATAAAGTAAACAACACCTAGACTTATTTTGCAAAATTTAAGAACCCATGTAAGCAAACAAATTGAAAAAGAAGGTATATAGGGGAAGAGTTCACAGAAATAAAATAGAAAGGTGAGTGTATATGCTGCTAATGTGTTTGGAATTTGTGTATTGGAATGCAAGTGGATTTGAGATGTAAGAAGGAAAATGGGAGACCCGACACTTTCTTTCTACGAAAGGGATGTCGGATGTCCTCGATTCCAACCATACTCTTTGACTTCAATAGTTGTTTCGACTTGAAATATTTCTACTTTTAGTGAGTAGAGTAACGGTGCAGTCGGGCCTTTTTTGGAGATGGCATGGTAACAAACCTGATATTGACGTATATAACTTCAAGTTGGCGTTGGCGCATCAGCTTTGGATTGATTGGGTGTGTTCTTCAGCGGGTGATGGTTGCTCCAGTAGCTTTTCCCCTCTCAACTCATGACATAGGGATGAACGTGATGAGGTCGATCACCGTCTTCCTCAAGGATAACTACTCCGAATTCACGGAGCTTCTGTGGACTCCTCACAGAGACTTCTCGAATCCACGAGGAAAGAAAGCAAGAGAATAGAAATATATTCTAATAAAATTTGAAATTACTTGATGAATATTTGATAATTGTCTAATGTGTCTCCTTACACCATTAATATAGAAAAAAAAAAAACTAAAATTCGTAATTATCAAAAATAGAAAACTTCTAACTCTAATAAAAATCCTAATTCTAGTAAAACTCTTATAAGGCCTAATTTTTAAAATTAAAAATTGTAAATAAACTTTATCTAGAAGAGTCCTACTATAACTAAAAGTTATTTCTAAAAGGAAAGAAAATCTAAAACTCTAAAATATTAAAAAATCAGAATTACTAAAAATAGTAAATTTTTTCTAAAAATTCATTTTTGAGCTGAAAGCGCACGTTTTCTGACGAAACGGACAGATGTGACCCGTATTGTGGGTCGATTCACCTCGGATGGCCCGTTTCAGTAAAGATTGATAGGTTGTGCGCCGCGTAACAATACTCGGATCAAAAGTTACGACCAATTTATGGCCCACCTTCTTTTGGCTCAACCATGCATGGAATGTATCTGTGACATGTTCTACATCAGACCCCTCCACTTGAAAAAAACTCGTCCTCGACTTACGCAGGAGACTTGACACATGAGTATGAGATAACTTCTGACGCAGATGTTCATTAGCCCCTTTTTTGTACTTAGCATTAAGCTCTTGAGCTGACTCAATACATTTACTCATGTTTTCCTTGACTTGATTAATATTGATTAGTTCCTTCACATGTCTTCAAGATCTCATATTTTTTCTGATAATGTGGGCAATTAGGTAGACTTGCCCCTGAAACGAGATTAACGTGATTTTATATATCTCGTATGAGAGGCAATTTATTGGGGGGTTCATCGGGCACAATCTTCTTGAACTCCTGCAGCATCGGCTTCAAATCTTTTGGAATATTCACAGGCTCCATATATTCTTTCTTTTCAACTAATGGATATATATCTCTTATTTCCTCAGATTGTTTAACAAAAACCTGTTCAGTTGTGAGAGACTGTTCCTCAACTTTAGAAGTCTTGGGCTGGTTCTCCCTTCCCATAGGGGCAAGGATAATCTTTTTGCCATCTTTAATAAAGAAGATAAATAGGTTATCCCGATCCTTATATGTAGTATTAATATTATTTTACCAGGGTTGACCAAGTAATATGTGACAAGCTTCCATATCTACCACATCACACATTACTTTATCCTTATAATATTTACCAATGGAAAAAGATATACGACATTGTTCAGTTACCTCTGTTTTATTGATCTCCTTGATCCATCCAATCGTGTATGGAGATGTGTGTCTTTCTGTTTTCAGTTGTAGCTTTTCCACCATTATTTTTGACACGAAATTCTTATCGGTCCTAACATCGATGATTACATTGCAGACTTTTTTATATGCAGTGCATCTTGTTCGAAAGATGTTGTTTCTCTGTAATTCTATTTCTAGCTTTGGTATGTATAACGGCTTCCTCATAATCGAAGTGGTGGCCTGTGATTTACCATCATCTGATGGTGCTTGGTAAAAATTAGGGTTGTGTCGTACAACAGCCATAGGCGGTTGAGCATCACTTTGAGTTCGGGGCAGATTTAGCGCATTCGCAATACGGTTGAGGGTTGCCTGCAGCCCTTGCATGGTCAACTGACTCTTCCGGTGGAAAGCTTCCATTCTTTCCAAAAGATAACGAATCCCTGGATCACTGTCCACAGGATTTTGATTCATACCTTCGTTATTTGTCATCGGCCCGAGGGGAAACCTCGCGCTGATACCAAATTGACGCAGGGATGAACGTGATGAGGTCGATCACCGTCTTCCTCAAGGATAACTACTCCGAATCCATGGAGCTTCTGTGGACTCCTCATAGAGACTTCTCGAATCCACGAGGAAAGAAAGCAAGAGCATAGAAATATATTCTAATAAAATTTGAAATTACTTGATGAATATTTGATAATTGTTTAATGTGTCTCCTTACACCATTAATATTGAAAAAAAAAAACTAAAATTCGTAATTATCAAAAATAGAAAAATTCTAACTCTTATAAAAATCCTAATTTTAGTAAAACTCTTCTAAGGCCTAATTTTTAAAATTAAAAATTGTAAATAAACTTTCTCTAAAAGAGTCCTACTATAACTAAAAGTTATTTCTAAAAGGAAAGAAAATCTAAAACTCTAAAATATTAAAAAATCGGAATTACTAAAAATAGTAATTTTTTTAAAAAAATTCATTTTTGAGTTGAAAGCGCACGTTTTCTGATCAAACGGATAGATGCGAATTCACCTCGGATGGCTCGTTTCAGTAAAGATTGATAGGTTATGCGCTACCTAACAATACCCGGATCAAAAGTTACGGCCAATTTATGGCCCACCTTCTTTTGGCTCAACCATTCTGGGAACGTATCTGTGACATGTTCTACATCAACTCACAACCCTCCATGGCTCCCTTTGTTGCCTCAGTTAATTTTTCTTTTTCATCTCCATCTCATTTGTAGTAAATCTTTCGGGTGGAAAATCCTATTCAGCGGGCATAAAAGGACTATTTTGGACATATAAACATTCTCTGCAGCTTGCCAGCCGCACAACAAAATGAATCAAGAGCCTGGAGGCGGTGCAATTAAGGCCACACATAAAAACAAGTCTTGGTGGGTTGTTATTACTCGGAAATGGTCTTTCACGGGTTGTTTATGAGAAAACCACTTTTCTTAAAAGGTAATCCCTTTGGTGGTCCATGGGTATTTTGGAGGACGATACTCCTCCTTTTGCCCTGCTACACGCCTGCTTTAGTGACGACCAATTTGATCCTATGATTGTGTCTGTAACTTGCCCTGAGTCATACCCCTCTAAATTTGTAGGGCGTGTAGTGAGTGTCTAACAATACGAATTCTTTGATTAAAGTTTGCTTATATAACTAAGTTTTGTGGGCCACCTCGATGTATGTGTTATATATCCATGCTTTCCATTCATTTTGTGAGCTCACTTTATGCCTAAGGGCTAAAAAATGAAGCAGGTTCAAATTTCAGGTGGACCATACCAGCGGAAACAATGGTTATTAACCATTAACAAGTTTTTGGGGCCATGGAAAAGGTCCCGAACTCACGTCCATATTGACTGCGCCTTAAAATGAGCTGGAAAACTGGATGCAGTGTGAATATACACAACAAATATATAACAAGAGTAAATTTCAATTAAATTGTTCATATTATGAATTGGAGGTTTAGAAGTATGACCTAAAAATTATATTTATTTGATCATCTGTCTCTCCTTTCTTTCCATTTAGGCGCAGAAATTAGAAAACAGACGTCATATTAAATCTATAATAATAATTACCCCATTAGAATTGGTAAAAATTGAAAATAGATCCATCCTAAGGAAGGTTATAGTAAGCAATGGATTTCATTTGTAGTGTCAAAAAATGAGTGTCCACGGATCATTAGATCATGCCAATCTTATCATTTTTGGATGCCCCAATATAGTCCACAATTTAATCAATTTAATTTGAATTTAAGTACGGCCTATATGTAGAATTTTTGAGTGCTTGTATGTCAAGTAGCCACAGCATCAAATACCTCCCTTTTTGTTTTATTCGACATTTCCAAGGTTCCTATGTTAGCAAGAGAGTGTCCACATGTCATATCAGAGGTTATGGTTGTTCAATCAATTTGATTTGTGATACATCTTGGTATATTTCACAATTTAATTGATTTAATTTAAGTTAATCTATATCATTTGTAAAATTTCAAAGTGCCACATCAGGGGCGCGGTTGGTGGCCAGAGACGAGCGGGGCAGGACGCGATCCACGTCCGTCACAAACAGGGGCGCGGTTTGGGTGCATCTCCGGATCCACCGAGGTCGGTCGATCCCTAACTACGGACCCACTGTGATTTGTGTTCCTTAAATCCACACCGTCCATCCATTTTGAAAGCTCATTTTAGGGCATGATCTAAAAAATAAAGCATATACAAATATTAAGTGGACGAAACAGTCTTAATCATTAAAAAGGACCATTGGAATGTTTATTTTCCATCTAACATCTTTATAAATTCACAAAAACATGCACGAATAGACCAGACAAATATTAGTTTCATCCAAAATTTTTGTGACCTAGAATAAGTTTTTAATAGGCAATTACCACCGTTTCCTGTGTTACGATCGTGTTGAGATTTAGATATATTTGATTTTTTGGATGATGTCCTAAGATTAAGACCAGACAAATATTGATTTATTTTTTTTTTACTTTTTTTTTTCAATTATTATGTGGGATAGACTCACCGGTCAAGGATTCGAGCAGTCATGGTGGTGAAATCCCACTGTGTGCGTGTGGCGTGAGTGTGTGGGGGTGTATGTGTGCGTGTGAAAAAAAAATGTGGAATAGCCGATCCAAGCATGCAAAAGAACAGTGGATAAAAATCTAACGAAAGATTCCGTACGATCTAACTTACAGCAACAAGAGCCCATAGTTGTAACTGTTAATGCTGAGCTGGACAAATGTCTGGGCCGCTATTTGCTTCGGATACGGATTCGGTGGATCCAATCCTAATGGCGTTTGACCCAATCATGAAAAATATAAATAAAAAAACCATGGTGCTGGGCGGTTCCTCGGATCCACTGAATCCCCATCCATTTGTTTCACCGTATGAGCAGATATGGTGCGCTGGTTTTGAAAGGACATGGCCTACTTGCAACCTCAACGGCATCAACTTCCTGCAGTTGGAACCTAGTGGGGTCCTGGGTGGTGTCTGCGAGCTGTCAAGTCTAACTATTTATTTTACTGGCTGATGTTAAGCTATAAGCCCATAAATAAGGCAAATTTGAAACATAGTTTTTTTCTACTTACTCCTCACTTTTAAGCCACCTAACTTATTATGCCCGTCCAAACTTATCTTACCAGACTACTCCCTTCCCGGGAGGCGACTTTTGACCGGACCAAAATGCGCCTGCTATAGCTGAAACGCAACTTTGAAACTTGCGTTTCCCCTCACGCCATTTCACCCTAGCAGTAAAAGACTTTCATTTTCTGATTCTCCTCTCCTTTGTATGATTGTCCACCTCAGCCAAAAAACTCTCATTTTCTGATTTCTTTTCTTCTTTTTGTGAATGTCTACCTTAGTAGTAAAACTCCAATTTATTTTTTAAAAAAATTTTCCTCTCCCTTCATGATTGTCCATCATAACAATAAAACTCTTGTTTTCGGTATATTTTTCTTTGTCGAAAATGCACTTGTTATATACGTCATTTTTTAGTTTTGTCAACCCAAGATAAGACGAAAATGATGCCCCCATCAAAGAAGCTAAGAATGACAAGATATTTTAACTCATTGACTTCATTATGTGGACCCCACTTTATTTTATATGATATATCCGCACAATCCACAATTCAGTTAATTTATTTAAACATTTTATGGTATATCCCAAAAATAAGGCAAATTCAATGCTCAAATGGCCCACATTGAGGTTTTTTAAACAAAGAACGAAGACCTAAATGAAATTAAACGAAGACTGAGTGAAATAGACCGAGGACCAACTGAAGTTGATCGCGAGTTGAATTAAATTGACTGCGAACTAAGCTTTGATGACAGTGAACTGACTTAAATTGACGGCGAACTAAGTTAAATTGACTGCGAACCAAATTAAATTGACCGCGAACTAAATTAAATTGACATCCTTACTGAGAACTATGTGAAATTGATTAATAACCGCTTGAAATTGACCAATAATTGTGTGAAATTGACCAATAATTGCTTAAGCGAGTTCTCGGTCAATTTAACTCAGTTCGGGGTTAATTTCACTCAGTTTGTGGTCAATTTAACTCAGTTCGCTGTCAATTTAACTCAGTTCACGATCAATTTCACTAACTTAAGCTAATTTGTAGTCAATTTAACTAAGTTTGCAATCAATTTCACTGACTTAGGCTAGTTCATGGTCAATTTCATGATTTTCGCAATAAATTTCACAATGTTCGTGATCATTGTAACTGAGTTCTCAGTTAATTTCACGATGTTCATAGTCAATTTAAATCAGTTCAATATGTCAATTTCAAGCAGTTATCGGTTAATTTCACTGTCCCCGACCAATTTCACCTAGTCTGCAGTTAATTTTGTTCAGTTCACAGTCATTTTAACTTTGTTCGTGGTCAATTTAACATGGTTTACGGTGAATTTAACTTAGTTCGTGGTCAATTTAACTTGGTTCGTGGTCAATTTAACTTAGTTCGTGGTCAATTTAAGTAAATTCATAGTCATTTTAACTTGGTTCGTGGTCAATTTAACTTAGTTTACGGTCAATCTAACTTAGTTCGGGGCCAATTTTACTCACTTAGTGGTCAATTTCACGATGTTCTCGGGCAAAAATGAAAGACTGATAACTAAGTGAAATTGGCCGCGAACTTGTTGAATTTCACCTATAAGTCGGGCACTTGAACTTGGAAGAGTTGAATTAGAAGGAAAAGCACATCCGCGAGAGGGAACTCGCACTAAAAGAGCGAGAAGAATTGATGGAGAAGGAGAAAGAACCGACATTCAAGGAGAGGGAACAAATGCTGAAAGAGAAGGAAGCCTTGAGATTAGAGAGGGAATATTTAAATGAGAGAGCGCTGATGGAGAGGGAAATGTTATTGATGGAGAAGGAAGAATTGATGATGAAGAATGAGGTATTAAAGAAGGAGAAAGAAGAGTTAGACGAGTAGAAGATGGAGTTGAAGAAGCAGATGGATGCATTTCTGATAGAGAAGAGGCAGTTTTGGAAGGATAAGGAAGAATTAGAGGAGGAAAAGTTAAAATTCATGGTGAATGAAGACCTTCTTGTGAATTGTTAATTAATTTATTTATGAATAGTGATTTCACTGTGAATGATGATTTGTTTGTATACTAGTATCGGTCAAATTCACTAACTTCGCAGTGAATTTCATTCACTTCTCACTTTTTCCTTCACTTCTCACCTTTTCATTCACTTCACTCAATTTGTGATGAAGTTCATTTACTTTTCGGTGAATTTCATTCACTTAGCAGTGAATTTCATTCACTTCGCGATGAATTTTCTTCACTTCACTCAATTTGCGATGAAGTTCATTTACATGGCGGTGAATTTCATTCACTTTGTGGTGAATTGCATTCACTTGGCAGTGAATTTCTCTCACTTCGCGGTGAATTTCATTTACTTCTTGGTGATTTTCATTCAATTTGCGGTCAATTTCAATCAGTTCGTTATGAATTTCATCAACTATAATGATGAATTTGACTCACTTTGTGAATTTAGAAAGACTCTACGACTTTTTCAAGCGACATTTAGGAGACTTTTGAGAGGAGAGGAAGCAAAGAGGGGATAAGGGAAGGCCATTAGGCGAATTGACCAATCTCCTATTAAGCTTCTCAATCATAATTGTTCTCTTAACCTTTATATGCAGAATGTCCTTTATGACTACAATGACAAAAGAATTCTGCTCATAATGCTCTTTGCTATTGAGAAGATCCCACCCTTGCAGGAATTAACGTATGACTACAACTATACAATTGGACAAGTTCAAGATACGGATGACAATGTAAAGGAGAAGATTTGCTATTGTGGTTCTAATGAATGCAGTGGGAGGTTGTATTGAGAAGATTGTACATGAGCACATGATATCCATGTAAAAATAGAAAATATTTGGGTTTTGGGGAAACAGGAGTCGAATTCGGAAAGAGGGGGAGGAATGGAATAGAATAAAACTAACTTCACGGTGAATTTCCTTCACTTCGCGGTGAATTTCATCCACTTCTCACTTTTTCATTCATTACAGGGTGAATTTCATTCACTTTGCGGTGAATTTCATTCATTTCTCACGTTTTAGTTCACTTCGCGGTGAATTCCGTTCACTTCGCGGTCAATTTCATTCACTTCGTAGTCAAGTTCACTCACTTCACGGTGAATTTAACTCACTTCGTGGTGAATTTAACGTACTTCGAGGTCAAGTTCAATCACTTTGAAGTGAATTTAACTCACTTCGCGGTCAAGTTCACTCCATGGTAAATTTCATTCACTTCGCGGTCAAGTTCACTCACTTCGTGATGAATTTCACTCATTTCGTGGTAAATTTCACTCACTTCGCGGTCAAGTTCACTCACTTCATGGTGAATTTTATTTACTTTGCGGTGAATTTCATTCAATTCACGGTGAAGTTCACTCACGTCGCGGTAAATTTCATTTACTTCGTAGTCAAGTTCACTCATTTCGCAGTGAATTTCAATCACTTCGCGGTGAAGTTCACTTTGCGGTGAATTTCATTCACTTCGCGTTGAATTTCACTCACTTCGCGTAAAGTTCATGCACTTCGCGGTGAAGTTCACTCACTTCGCGGTAAATTTCATTCACTTCGCGGTCAAGTTCAATCACTTCACGGTCAATTTCTTTTTGAAACTAAGCCTAACGTTGGATTATGCATCTAATGTTGAAGATCTTATATAAACACTATATCACGTCTAATAAATTCACTTTAAATCTCTATTCACCATTTGAAGGAGACACCACCCTATTTTTTTTAGGGGCACATTTGGTAGATTGAAAAATATGCATTGCCTTTATTTCAACCAACAAGTGTCTTGATTTTGGAACTTTGACTTAATGGTGCTTGAACTACAAACTAGTTAATTTAAGTTAATCCTCTGGTTTTATAACTTAATGTAGTTAGAATTTTTTCAGTTCCAGTATATCAACATTATATTTTCATCAGATTATGAAATAACTTTGTATTGTTCAATCAAATCAACGCTTCATGTCCAATCAAATCAACAGCCTCATTAGCTTCCCTTACCTAAGCTGGGAGAATCTTCATATTATGCTTCACAGTTGCATATGATATTACATATTTCCCGGTGTATTATCTACTTACATGAGTCAAAATAACAATCTGGATCGTCCAAATAGTGTGGCCCATTTTTAGTGGGGTCAGGAAGAAAATTAGTTTACATTTTGACTACAATAAATGGTATCTCATTGTCCCCCGGATGGACGGCTAAAAAACGGTCAGCGTCTTTTCAATCACATTAAATGGTTACATCATTTAACTATTGGTTTTTACCAAAAAAAAAAATGCATCAATCCAAAGCAGGGCCCATAGTTTGATAGTTTTGAATTGATGTACAGAGCGCCACGTGTACGTTGTTAGTGAGTTACAATGGCTTTATTAATCGTGAGAATTGGATCTGCCTAATTTTTGGAATCCATACATAAAATAGTCCGAAAAAATGGATGAAGGGCGTGGATAAGGGATATACATCATGTTCGTCCACATCGCACTGTCAGTAGTCACCAGTAGGCAATCGGCCTCCATGTTAGATGCGTTACTTCAAGTGATGGGCCCACAGAACTTGCTGATGTCAATGGGACCCACAGATGACCCATCGCTGACGTCAATACACCAGCTATCCAAACACCAGCCAATCCGCTTCTGCACACAGCAGATTGGGCGGCACTACTGGCGGACTGGCCATAGTGCTGCCGTCAAATGAATGCAAAATATGAAGCAGCGGCATTTTGGTCGGGTAAAAGTGCACAGTACATATCAGACTTAGTTTGGGAAAGTAAGTTTGGAGGTACCTATGAAGGTAAATGGCTTAAAAGTGAAGTGTACAGCAAGAAAAAACTCTACAATACATGTCACCTGTACACTCACAAAAATTTCAAGACGTAGTCATTGATGTTGGTCTTAAAATAGAGATATATTAAAAATTTTAAAATATTAAATTAGAAATAATAAGAAAAGAATATGAAGAACCGTACCATGTTATTATCACTGTCTTAAAGATAAATTTGTCCCTTAGGAAGATGATCCCTGATGCACTAAGTCCCAACAAGTTTACCCATAGGATACAACAAAGCTCATCCAAAATGAATAGCTTAGATCGGGTGCACTCATGATCTCAGCCACTTAAAAAAGTTCGAACTAACTTGCCCAAAGAGAACTCAAAGAAAAATCAGAAAGAAGATAGATTTTTGAATAGATTTTGCAATGGACATGAGATATTCTTATAAAAGAAAAGTTGGTAGCCGTTGGGGCTAAAGGCACATGCGAATGGCTTTTTTTCTTCTCGTAGTTGAGTAAGCCAAATTGTAGGTTGAGAAAACCAAAAATATCCAATCAAAGACATGTTGTATTATGCCTCACCTCACCACGTACACAGCCGCTGTGCTCGCGGGCATTCGAGGTTACTCTCATGGCATGCCATTGTTTTCCAATTCAAAATATAAGTGAAAAGTTTTAATATAAATTATGCTTAATTTTATTTATTTATTTATTTATTTCAATCGTGAGATAAAACTAAACATAATTAAGACAAATTTGGGTATGAATGCATGAGTGTGTGGGCGTGTGAGTGCCATCCAAACCTTCTAAGAGTTTAGTATGATGTTTATATACCATCCAAACCGTTCATAAGGTCAGTCGCCCTGGGATGAACTAAAAACACAAAATAGAAAGCACAGTCCCAAGCATCTATGACCTTGTGAATGTTTGAATGGTGAGTGTTTTTTTCTTAATTATTATTATTAATGCACACACACCCACACACTCACGCGGTAGTGTATGGTGAGTGTTCATTCCCCAATATTCCATGTTATATGCCTCTCTCTCTTTTTTGGCTCATGTACCGACATGAGCTGTTTGGAAAAACAGATGGTTTGGGTGATTTCTCACAAACATCACATTGTGATGGGCCCCGCCTCGGTTGTAACAACAAGACATTACTTCGGGCATCCTTTTTACAATTTTAGTTAAATGTGGACTGTTATTGCATTTCAAGTTAACCATCTATCTACAAGCTACGGATCTATAAGTTTGAATTTGTGTAATCCATCTAAGATTGTATGAACAGACCAATGATTAGGATTATTGAATCAAGTGTTGAGGGTCAAATATTACATATTAGACCCCAGTTATTACCTAGATTTACAAACATGATACTGTTTAACGGCCCATTTTAATCGTGTTTTCAATGCAGGATGTATTCAGGAGCTTGAACTGAAAATGGGTATTAAAAGCATGGTTTTAGCACTCAAGATTCACCAAGGCAAGGGACGGACCCCAGGAGACCAACATCAGTGGATTTACACGCCAGAGATCCGAGGAAATCGAGAAATTGAAGCTCAAGTGGCCCAAAAATCATCCAGAATGCAAGATCATGGGGTTCGCACTATACGTTCAGCTCGAGACTTTATATGTAGCCTGAGGACTCTAAATTGACCGTACACGTCGAATTTCAGCTAGTGGATCCCTCTGTAAGTGGCCCAACGGACATATCAGCCCTAAAATCATGATTTGCGGCCCACCTGATATACGGATATACTTCAAAGTTGGCCTCAACCCCTTAATTGAGGTTATAAAATGAATGGACGGAGCGAATTTTGGATTAGCATCACAGTGGACTCCACCTTGTGTGGAGTGTGCATAATGTGCAAGTGAACCAGCTGTGCACTACATCCCCAAGACAATCCTAAACAGCCTTGGACCCGCATCTCTTTCAAAAATGAAAAGTTTCGTTTTTCAACCAGCGTCCACACGGCCAGAAGCTGGGACGTGTTGTGGGCCCCATCCATTATCCATATGGACAATCCAAACCGTCCATGAGATTCACGAGGTCCCTTTAACATAGTCCTAGATGGAGAAATTTCAAAAGGTACCGGATATCTGTTTTTGATCATCCAAAAGCAAGACGAGCGATGAGAGGATCTGGTACAATCAGCCACGAAAAACTTGAAACAAATCCACCTTTCCTACATGGTTTCTCGAGTAGAATGCAATTAACGGAGTGGATTTTGCAATATGGCAGTGAAGTGGGACTCACCGTCAGCACAGTGTTCGGTTACGTGGGTTCTGTTACGCGATCCGGAGAAACTCAGATTTTTCGGGTTGTTGTGGATCCATAGCATGGGTCGGACAGCTAATCTGGACCGTCCATCGTATAGGCCTGTCCAAAATGCCTCAATGGACGTTATTCTTATGGACAGAATCAAAGGAAGAAAGGTGTTGGGAGGCTCCGTTTCGGTCTGCGTAAGGAGCTGCGCGGCCAGCTGCGTAAAGATTTCGCACCAGCTGTTCTCCACCGCCTCTAACAACGTTGGCTTTCCAAAAGCAGTTCTTCACCGCACCAGCCGACCCCCAGCACCTATTAAAAAAGAGAGAGCATGAGGAATCGGGGGGCTGGGCTTGAACGTGTAGGAGAGAGAGACAGATAGTTTTTTTTTCTTTTCTTTTTCTTTTTATTTTTGTATTTGTTAAGGGATCCAGACCATTCATGTTGGGCTGAACCTCTTAGCTAGCGCTAAGAGGTGAAGCTTGTGGCGTGATGGGAAGACTCTATAGCTTTGACTCATGCTAGTTGAACTGATTTTGATTTAGTTTTGATTTTAAGGAATGCTTTAGTTTTTAATGGTTTATTGTGACTTACATTACAGTAGATCTGCGATTGCTTGAGTATTTCCTTTTCTTTTCTTGTGATTATGAAGCTAGGACACCCTGTTGTTCACCATCATCCCTTGGACATGGTGGAATGACGGAACTCTTCTTGACATTCATACATCACTCAGATTGGCTGTGAATTAGTTTAATTCTGTTGTTTACTTTGTCTCATGGGTATGGTTTTGTGATGGAATCCATTCTATTTTACACCTGTCTGATCTCTTGAGAACTAGATTAAATGAAGTTCAGAATTGATTTACAGGTTATATTTTCTAACTGGATGAAGATGGGACTCGAAGTCCAGTTGTGTTCTTGAATCAAGCGTACAATCGCCCTGATCTCTACAAGTGGATCCTTGGCACCCTAGTTCCCTACCTTTAATTTTCACAAGTTTTAGTTCAGATTTCACCATTAATTCCTTAAAATCCATCTGATTTAGATTACATCTTATTTTAGTTCTAGTTCTGGTTAGTTTCAAATTACGTACAGGTTTCAATCCCTGTGGATTCGACCTCGGTCTCACCGAGTTTATTACTACATCACAACCCTATACTTGGGGAGTGAACAAGTTTTTGGCACCGTTGCCGGGGACTGATGGTTGCGTTTTTGAAATTAACTAGTTTTAGGATTAGTTTAAGATTAAGATTTTTCTAATTATACGTTTAAGTTTTCCTGATTTCTAGAAACTAACCTATTTTTCCTGTTTTGTAGGATTCTGATATATACTTTCTCATTTGGTTTATAGTTTAGAGACTCCAATCTGGTAACTTCTCTCCAACCCTCTCTTCTTTTTCTAGATTTTTTTTCCTCTCTTAGGATTAGGTTTAGAATTTGAGGGCTGCGAGTGTTTCATGCCCAAGTGGGCCCGTGATAACACTCGTCGTCTCTTAATCGAAGGAGGATTAGTTGAGGGACTGACTGTCCATCGTAGGACTAGACACCACTTGAATTCCCCTGAGTTAGTTGAGGTTATGGCTAAAAATCAACCTCAAGCACTACCCCAACCTAGGGTTGAGGAGGTACAAGCTGAGAATGAGGTGCATCAAGCACTCCCGCCTCATACTTTATGAGATTATTTACAACCGGTGGGGGTGAGTACGTCCTCATGCATGATTTTTCTTGAAAATACAGGACATATGAATATCAAGCCATGGGTTATCCAACTCCTTCCTAAATTTCATGGGCTAGAATCAGAAAGTTCATACTTACATTTGAAAGAGTTCGATGAGATCATAGCCACTTTATACTTTCCTAATGTATCTGAGGATATAGTTAGGCTGAAACTCTTTCCCTTTTCCTTGAAGGAGAAGGCTAAGACGTGGTTATATTCACTGCGTCCCAGATCTATTGGCACATGGAATGATATGCAGAGGGAATTCATAAAGAAATTTTTTTCACATCATAAAATGATTACCCTTAGAAAAACAATCATGAACTTCGCCCAAAAGGAGGATGAAATATTCTTCCAATGTTGGGAAAGGTTCAAGGATCTTGTCAGTTCATGCCCACAACACGGCTTTGAAACATGACACATTGTTAATTTTTTCTATGATGGATTGACATTTTCTATGCACCAATTGGTCGAGACAATGTGTAATGGAGAATTTATGAATAAAGATGTCGATGAGGTATGGGATTACATCGATAGACTGGCTGAAAAAACACAATTATGGGACCATTATCCAAATTTGAACACCACGTCTACGCTAAATCAATCTAAGGAGAAAGGTGAATTGTATCTCCTGAAAGAAGAGGATGATCTCAATTATAAAGTGATGACTCTCATAACAAAATTCGAGGCTATGGAAGGAAAGAAGGATAATGTTAATGAAATTGTTTGCGGCATCTGTGATTGCAACATTCACACAACTGAAAATTATCCCACAATACCTGCCTTTCGAGGAGTGTTGAATGAACAAGCCAATGTCGTAAATAACTATCAAAGACCTTTCAAGGGACCTACCTCTAATACATACAATCTTGATTGGAAAAATCATCTAAAAACTGCTATCCCTCAAGGTTTCTTTAATCAAACTTCACAACAACAACAAGAGAAACCTCAAGAGGATCTGATTTTAAAACATTTTAAAAAGCAAGATCATTTCAATCAGGGTATGCTACAAGCCTTGCAAGACCTTAACAAAACACTAGAAGAACTTAAGGCTGAAAACACGATTGTGAATAAGGAGAGCCTCCCAGCTCAACCTCTTCTCAATCCAAAGCTGTAATATGAAGTTGGCAACCTAAGCTCTTCAAATCAGATGGAGCACGCTAAATCCATCACCACTCTTAGGAGTGGGAAGATTATTGATAAAACCCTTCCGGTTAGGCCCGAAAAGCCTCAAGAATTAGAAGAGGACAACAATGATAGATCTAGTGATGCCCCACAAAAATTAGAACCGAAACTTCTAAAGAAGCCAGTTGCTCCATTTTCCCAACGATTGGTTGCACTAAAACCTCTCTCTAACTCTCAGGATATTCTAGAGGTGTTGAAACAAGTGAAAGTCAACATTCCTCTACTTGATGCTGTAAAACAAATACCTTTATATGCCAAATTCCTGAAAGACTTATGCATGACTAAAAGATGACAAAGTATTCAAAAGAAAATCTTCTTGACTGAGAAAGTGAGTGCCATCCTGAAGCAAGATATGCCGGAGAAATTCAAAGATCCCGGTAGCCCAACCATATCATGTGTAATCGGGGACTATCGAATTGATCACGCGCTTCTTGACTTAGGAGCGAGCGTCAATTTGATTCCCTACTCGGTATACAAACAGTTAGGTTTGGGTGAATTAAAACCCACCCTAACCAAAATACAACTTGTTGATCGCTCCGTTCGTGTACCAAGAGGGATAATTGAGGATGTATTGGTCCAGGTCGATAGATTTTACTATTCTGTAGATTTTATCATCCTGGACACCGAACCCATCAATAACATGAGCACTCAGATTCCCTTCATTCTTGGTCACCCATTCCTTTCCACTTCAAACACACTTATCAATTGCAGAAATGGTGTCATGACTATGTCTTTCGGGAATATGACATTGGAGTCAAACATCTTTTTCAATAACGGTAGAAACTCAGAAGTTGGTGACGATTTTCACGATATTAACATGATTGATTCTTTCGTGGAAGATATAAAACCTCTGATCTTATCCTCTGACTCTCTCGAGACATGCCTGAAACACTCTCATGACTTGGATGATGACATGATTAGGGAGATGTGTGTCTTGCTTAATACTGCGCCGGTACTTGAAGTTAACCAGTGGAGGCCACAATTTGAAGAATTATCCCAAACTGATGTCGTGCCTCTATTGTCTAACCTCAAGCTATCGAAGCTTGACCTAAAACCTTTACTCTTTGATTTAGAAGATGTCCATTTAAGTCAAGAAGAAACATACCCGGTGGTGATTTCATCTCACCTGGAGAATAAACAGGAGAGTATGCTCATTTCTACTCTCGAAGAAGATAAAGGAGTCATTGCACATATCATCATAGATCTCGATAGGATGAATGAACTTCTTTCAACTGAATGTTCCAACTCTTTGAATGATTGCTTGACACACTTTGCAGATTCAAACGATCCTATGATAAGAGACATAGTGAATGCCTTCCAAGACAACATCTTGGTAGTCATCACTGACCGAAAGGACCCTTACTCTGAAGCCCCTTCTTCCACAGATCCTGAATGTTTACCATTAAGGGAGAAGGAGCTGAAAATTGAATAGAAGTTTGATACTTCGAAATGTGTTGAGACTACACCACTTCTGAAATTTTTTTCTCAATTTGATCTGCCTGTAGTCTCTCATTCACCATGGGATACTAACTTTGAAACTTCTTCTGACACAGGTGAATCATATATACTTTAGATACCTCAGGCGAATCAATGGTAAATTTTTAATGAGGTATATCAGTTTCTCTGGAAAGTCATGCTCCAAGGTATCCAAGCCTATTACAAAAAGGGCTTTTGGATGATCCTGTTGAGGAACTTACTAAGAAACTTATCACGATATTGGCCGGAAGAGGAACCTTACGACATCATCGAGTAGTTTTTCCCTGCTTTCATAGGACTAGGGTAGTTTATTTTATGCTGTTCTAGGATAGACGGTTTTATGCCATTAGGTTAGTTTGCTTGATGCGTTATTTTAGGATAGTTTGCTTTCGTGTTTTTACTCTCGTACTGACCGACTTTCATGCTGCGATCTCTTGGAAAGTCTCTCTCTCGATACGTTATCCAGGTACTATCTTCCCATCACTTCTCATTTACTTTTGTTGTCCCATGTGCATTGCATGCTCATATCTTTTACATTGAGGACAATGTAGATTTTAGGTTGGAGGTGGGAGATTAGGTTTCCTAATCAGTATTTTCTTGGTCTTGAACAAAAATTGTGAAAAATTTTAAATTTTTTTAGAATTTCTTGTGAATTCAAAGCAATTTTGACATCCATTTATGACTTAGAATTTTAAAACACGTGATGTTGGTAATTTATGACTCTTGGATTTAGTTGTCTATTAGACTTCCTAGTTAAGTTCAAGTTATTAATCCAAAATTAGAAGTTGAACATTGATTGAATCATGATTTTAAATTTCACATCTCGTTTTCACATTAAGGTTTTAGTTTGATATTGAAGGGTTAACTTGGTAATCACTAAGCATGTAAGGAACCAGCCTGAAAAATTTGTCTGTCATGATCAATTAAAAAAAAAAACAGACACACTTGGAAAGGTTTGGGTATACGGTCTTCACCATAGGTTTGCTCCCTGTAGGTGAGGATTTGATTCCCCTTCTTAGTGTTACTTTTAATAGAAAAATCAAAAGCTAGAAAGTTGAAAGACTGATCTGTGAGGCAAGTTTTGGTTATCATCAAGGGACCCAGCTCGTCAATATTGAAAGCATGCATCATAGACACTTTCTACCCTCAAGTATTCCAAAAGTACGCATAGGTGTCATTTATTATTTTTTTTTTTTGAAAAACCAGATTGCATACAGAGTTGCTCGGTGGGCTTTTATTGAATAGAGTAAACTCTGTTGGGCCCACCTTGAATGTATGGGGTTTATCCACTCCCTCAATCCATTTTTCAATCTCATTTTAGGGGTTGAGCAAAAAATTAAAGCACATCGAAAAGCTCGAGTGGACCACACTGGAGGAAACATGGAGTAATGGCTTCTAATGTTGAAACCTTGTTAGGGCCCACAGTGATGTTTATTTGTCATCTAACCTATTCATAATATCACAATGACATGGATGACGGGAAAAGATAAATATTAACTTGATAAAAAAACTTCTGCAGCCTTGAGAAATTTTCAATGGTAGGTGTTCAATTCACACTGTTTCATGTGGTGTGGTCCACTTAAGCTTTGAATATATTTCATTTTATGATGTAGAGTGGGTTGCGGATAGTTACATGGTTAAGATGAAAGAAACAATCCGCATATGGCAGCAGATAAAGCAGCTATTACGTGCCCGATTCCTCCCTAATGACTATGATTAGGTATTATTCCAACAATACTAAAATTGTCGATAGGGTAGTCAGTTGGTGAGAGAATACGTATAAGAATTTTACCGCCTGACGACGCGTAACGATTTGGTCGAGATTAAATCACAGCAAGTCGCCCGATTCAACGGTGGATTGTGTATGGCAATCTAGGATCGGGTCCAGATGCAATTCGTCTGGATGATGAATGATGCGATCAAGTTGGTTACTCAGGCGGAAGTACAACTTGAATGTCCTAATACACGGACCTATCCTACCGTAAGGGTCGCTGTAGTAAGTTCGCCTCAAGGTGCTTTACAGCCCAACGAGAAAGAGCCTATAGGAGCACGCACTCAACATCCTACGTTTGCGAGCCGAAATTAGGGAAGCGGGTAAGCTAAACCCCAAAGGGGCGTATCGATTACGGCTGGTCTAAGTAGAATCTCGAACCCTTATACTCGACAAGGCCCAACAACTGTTATCATTGTGGCCAATCGGACCATCTATCAAATACTTGTCCTCAACGAAAAGGCGAACATTGCCATCAATGATGGTAGTGTTGATAATGTATATGAAGATCCAGATGTTGAAGAACAAAAGCATACTACTGAGGATGAGGCAGATGAGTCAAGTTGGGTTCAGCAAGATTGCGGTGAGTCACTCGTCGTGAGGCAGCTATTATATGTGCCAAGAAAAGAAGTGCATCTACAACGACATAACATCTTTCGAACTAGGTATATGGTGAATCGAAAGTTTTGTGACGTGATCATTGACAGTAGAAGCAGTGAGAACATCGTCTCCAAGGTCATGGTGGAAAAATTGTAATTGAAAATGGAGCGTCATCCCTCCCCATATACAATCAGATGGATCAAGAAGGTCGGTGAAATAAAGGTAACTAAATGGTACACCATCTCCTTTTTAATTGACAAACATTATAAGGATAAAGTAGTATGTGATGTGGTTGACATGGAAGCATGTCACATACTACTCGATCGACCTTGACAATTTGACCGTGATGCCACTCATAAAGGGTGAGATAATATATATTTTTTAATAAAAGATGGCCGAAAGACCATATTGGCCCCTATGGATTCAGAGGGACCACCTGAAACTTCTAAAGTAGAGGATCATTTTCTCTTAACCATAAGAGACTTTGTGAAAGAATCCAAAAAAACAGGACAGGCTTATGCATTAATTGTAAAAGGAGAAGAACTCGAGCCTACCACCTTCCCTTAAAGACTAAGACTCTTGTTACATGAATTCAAAGAAATTTGGCCAAATGATCTTCTCGATGGATTACCCCCCTTACAGGATATCTGACACCATATAGACTTTGTCCCTAAGTCCAGTTTACCCAATCGCCCTCTCTATTGGATGAGTCCAAATGAGCGTGAGATTCTGCGAGGGCAAGTGGATGAACTGATCCGTGAGGGTCTTATTTGAGAAAGCATGAGCCCATGTATCATACCAGTTCTATTAACTCCAAAGAAAGATGGAAGTTGGCACATGTGTGTCGACAGCCGGGCCATCAACAAAATCACCATAAAATATAGGTTTTTTATACCGCGGTAGGACGATATACTAGACATGTTGGACGACGCAAAAATATTCTCTAAATTGGACCTAAGGAGCGGCTACCATCAGATTCGAATACGACCGGGTGATGAGTGGAAAACAGCTTTTAAGACTAAGGAAGGATTGTGTACGAATGGATGGTCATGCCTTTCGGTCTTTCGAATGCTCCTAACACATTCATGAGATTGATGAACCAAGTTCTGAAACCTTTCATTGAGCAGTTCATTGTGGTTTATTTCGATGATATTTTGATATATGGTGAAGATGAAACCACCCATATGGAACACCTCAAGAAGGTCCTTCAAGTACTCATTAAAAATAAATTGTATCTCAATTAAAAAAAGTGCAGCTTCATGACTGATAGTTTGTTGTTTCTGGGTTTTGTCGTAACATCCACAAGTATTCGGGTGGATGAAGAAAATGTGAAGGCAATCAGAGAATGACCAGTTCCCACAAATAGTCACAAGTGCAAAGTTTTCATGGACTGGCAATATTCTATCGTCGGTTCGTGAAAATTTTCAATACCATTGTGTCACCTATCATAGATTGCATAAAGAAATGACAGTTTTAGTGAACTGATGAAGCCGACGGGAACTTTGTCGAAATTAAGCATAGGTTATCCATGACTTCGATTCTTATACTTCCCAACTTTGACAAACTATTTGAAGTCGAATGAGATGCCTCATATGTTGGGATTGATGAGTTTTATCTCAAGAAGGTAGACCGGTAGCCTTCTATAGTAAGAAACTTAGCGATGTACGCAAGAAGTGGTCTACATATGACATCAAGTTATATGCGGTGGTACAGATACTGCGACACTGGAGACATTATTTGATTCAAAGAGAATTCATACCTTACACGGACCATCGAGCTCTCAAATTCATTAATAGTCAAGCTGACATTAACCGTGTGCATGTTAGATGGATCTTGTTTTTACAGAAATTCACGTTGGTGTTAAACATAAGTTTGGGCAACAGAACAAGGTAGTCGATGCCCTGAGTCGCTATGAAACTTTGTTAGTCACTATGAGCAATAAGGTTGTCGGGTTCGAGCGTCTCAAGGACATATATGCTGACAACGACGACTTCAAGGACATATGTGTTATATGCCAAGAAGGTCACCCCGACGACTTACATATGCAAGACGGGTTCCTTTTTAAGGAGAATCGACTGTGTATCTCCAAAAGTTCGTTAATGGAACAGATAATCCAAGAATTACATGAAGGTGGCCTTAGTGGACACCTTAGGCGAGACAATATGCAAGCTCTTGTGGAAGAGCGGTATTACCGGCCGTAATTGGTACGTGATGTGGGAAAGACAATCCAACATTATTATATTTGTTAGACCTCTAAGGGCCAATCTCATAATATGGGCCTCTACACACCATTACCCATGCCTGACGGCCCTTGGGAGGATTTATTTATAAACTTTGTGCTTAGTCTCCCACGAACGCAATGTGGCATAGATTTGGTGTTCGTGGTAATATATAGTTTCTCCAAGATGACACACTTTATTCTATGCAAAAAGACTCTCGATATAACACAAGTGACGAATATATTCATCAGAGAAGTTGTGCGGTTACACGGGATTATCAAGACTATTACTTCTAACTGTGACACGAAGTTTATAAGCCACTTTTGGCGGACTTTGTGAACTCGATTTGATATACGACTTCAGTTCAATAGTGCTTACCACCCACTGACTGACGGGAAAACCGGGATTGTGAATTAATCGCATATTGGGAAACCTCTTTCGATGTATTTCAGGAGAAAAATCGAAGTAGTGGGATTTGATTTTGTCTTAAGCGGAGTTTGCATTCAACAACATGGTAGACCACTTGATAGAGAAATCCCCATTCCGGGTTATTTATGTACGAGTACCATGCTACATACTAGACTTGGTCCCTTTGACCAAGCTCCTAGGCATGAGCATTATAGCAGAACATATGGCAGCTAGGTCATGAGCATTCATGCAGCGGTACAAACTAAGTTACATGCCTCGAACGAAAAGTAAAAGGAGTAAGCGAACAAGTATCGGCGATAAAAAGTGTTCGAAGTGGGTGACCAAGTAATGGTCCATTTGCACAAAGAAAGATTTTCGACTGAAATGTACAACAAGTTGAAGAATAAAAAAAATTGGACCGATACCAATCATTCGAAAGATCAATGCTTATGTTGTTAATCTTCCAGATGACATGACGATCTCACGGACTTTCAACGTCACGGACCTGACCAAGTATCATGAACCAGAGCAAGACGAGAACTCGAGGAAGAATTCTTTTGAAGTGAAGAAGACTGATGTAGAGTAGGTCGTGGACAGTTACATGGTCAAGATGGATCAGAAAAAGCCCGGTCGACGACAAAAGTGATCCAGACCATCGGACCTTAAATCGGGCGTATCTCGCAATCTGGAATGAGTTATCAGACGTAAAATATATGATTTTGGAGTAGAACGAGCTACTTTAGCCAACCAACCTCGCTATGCCGGGTTACGCAAATCGAATTTACGAAATACCCCTGGATCGATGGTCGTTTCCCTATTTTAATCCTATTTTTATTATAAATAGTAAGTTTTTGTTTGATTATAACTTTTCATCCGTTGGGCTTTATGAGTTGTGCCCAACATGAAAAGAGCTTAGAATAATTAGGAGAACGGTTTGGTGAAGCCAAATAAGACACTTACTATTTTTGGCCGAAAACCTTGCGCACTAGTAAACATCATGACCATATATAAATAGTAAGTTTGCTATTTGTAGTTATAAGTTGCAAATTTTAAGATTTTTATTTGTAGTTTGATTCTAATTTCTTTCTCATTGCTTGGTACTCCTATTTAAAAAGGTTATGAACTCGTTTGTATTCATTCATCAATTAATTTCGAATTTATTAGAATTTATTTCTATTTTCTTGCTTTCTTTCCTCGTAGATTCGAAAAGTCTCTGTGAGGAGTCTAAAGAAATTCCGTGGATTTGGAATAGTTATCCTCTCGAGGAATATGGTGCTCGACCTCACATCCTTCTCTGCATCATTTTAGGATCAAGCCCTAAACTTATTTGGTAAAATGCATGAACGGATAGGATTAAATACATAGATTATGGTGGATTCCATAGAGTTTACTAAGTATGCAATGGCTTCTTTTTTTAACGTGCAAGGGAGCAAATACAAAAAAGACAAGATGAAGTGACTCAGCTTCGGTAGTGAACACTGCAGTGCCTAGCTCCGTACTGGAAAATCTATGCAGGCCCACCATGATGTATGTATCTTATCTACGCTGTCCATCCATTTTTCAAGCTCATTTTAGGATACAAGCCTAAAAATGAGGTAGATCCAAATCTCAGGTGGACCACACAACAAGAAATAATGGTGATTGAACACCCACCGTTAAAAAATTCCTAGGGCCCACAGCAATGCTTATTTTCTATCCAAACTGTTGGTTAGGTCACACATTCCTGAATGAAGGGAAAACATAAAAATCGCCTTGATCCAAAACTTTTATGCCCTTGATAAGTTTTTAATGATGAGCATTCAATTACCACTGTTTCCATTGATGTGGTCCACCTGAGATTTAGATTTATCTTATTTAATTTTGAGCTTCCGCACTAAAATAATCTAGAAAAATAGATAGAAAACTGAATGAAGAGTGTGGATAAAATACATGCATTATGATGAAGCCGATGGTGCTTTCTTCAGCACTGACTAGTACCAAATTGGGTACTGGAACGGTTACTATGGAATCCGAACTGTACAAAAGAGAAAAAGCGTGATGTGGGCGCACTCGGGGAGATGTGGGCGCACTCATGCAGCAGTTGGTGCTAGAACCCATGACCTCCCGTAGAAACTCTCATGAGTCTACCACTGGGATGCTAGGTGAGGCCACTATGATGTTTGTGAGAAATCCAATCCATCCATCCGTTTTGTGAGATCATTTAGGGCCCATTTGACCGGTCGTATTGGATGGTATTGGAAGGGATTGGGAGTTGAATCCCGGGAATGATCAAGCGACCCAAACAGAGTCGGTGATCGGATCTCTATCCCATGGATCTCAAGACAATCCACTGACAATAACATCATTACCTTTAAATCCCATCCAATCCACCCTAATCTGTTCAAATTTGTCCTGGATGTATTTGGTTCGTGGGATTGGAAGGGATGAGAAGGTTTAACCCCCAGATTGGCCGGGCATGCCAAACAGCCCCAAGGATCTGAAGACAATTCACTGACAACACCATTATTACCTAGAAAACCATGCCATCCACCGTAATACTATTCAATCCCTTCGAATCCACCTGGCCAAACAGGCCCTTAAGAACATGTGACCAAAAATGAGATGAGTCCAAAACCCAATCAAGTGTGCCACACGAGAAGAAATAATGGAGATTCATTGACCACCGCTGAAACATTCATGTGGCCACAAAAGCTTCTTATCGGGTGAAGTTTTATTTTGATTTCACTTCATCCTTATAAACTGTTTGGAAGGCATATAAACATTAAGGTAGAGCGTAGGAAGGTTTCATGGATAGGAAACTCTTTCATTGGTTTTCCTCTCATATGGCTAACTTGAGTTTTAGATCCGTCTCATTTTTGATTGCCTGTCTTAAAATGATCTTACAAAATGGATGACCACGGTGGATTTCTCCCAGATATCATGATGAGTCCACGTAGCTTCAAAGTGGAGGAATTTTATGCAAAAGGCATACGGAGGACACCTGGTAAAGTATTTTGCAAAAAGTTCATGCGAGGGGAAGTTAGGTGGGCCCGATTGGTGAGAAATCCACTTTATTCATCCATTTTGAGAGATAATTTTAAGGGAAAAAAAAAAAACACGAATTCAAGGTTAAAGCTGGAAAACCGGGAAAGAAATGCTTACCATTGAAATCTTCCCCAGCTCCACCTTAATGTTTCTATGCCATCCAAACTGTTTATAAAGTCAATCCCACAGGCATGAACTGAAAATACAAAAAACTAAGCTTGATACAAAACTTTTGTAGCCATATGGATAGATTAACGGGTGGTCGTTGAATACCCATTGTCTCCTCTCATGAAGCCCCCTTTAGTCTTAGATCTGGCTCATTTTTTGTCCTTAAAATAAGCACAGAAAACGGATAAACTGATGGATTTCTCACAAACATTATGGCGGCCCACCTAGCTTCCTAGTGCAGGAACTTCCTGCCAAAGGCTTTAGCAGGAAATCTGCGTGGGAAAAAGAGAAAAGGTAACAATCTCGCATCAGAACCCCGTAAAATGGTGAATATACGACAGATTGAAAGCCATGAAAAATAAAGCAGGAAAGATGGAGGGAGAAGCAAATAAAGGCCACATATAGATAAAGTGATGCAAAGGTGCCAGAACCCAAAGCCATGGCCTTTGGCCACAATCACACCCACCAAAAAGCAAAGTTGTCCACATCCATAGTTAGGAATCACATGATGTGGACGTCTGCCTCCTGCCTACTTTTTCCTAACACCTTCCTATTTATCACCCAACAACGTGATTGATCCTATGGAAATGATTGATCGTTCATAAATTGGCCCAAACACCTGCCCACATCTATCAAACTCTGCTAATGCAATTTTGGTTTTTGCTAATGTGTCCATTTCAACTTCCACGTGGAATGAAGGAGCTGGATGACAGCCTAGTTTTTTTTTTTCGACTGGGAGTTATTTGATACTCTGGTAGAGCATGATGCTTGATACATAGGCCTTAAGAAGTTGTACACCAGGCACACATTAATTCAAATTAAATTGGCTAAATTGTGAAACCCATTATTGCTAGGTCACAATCAAAATAAGACACTTAAAGATAAACTTTGAATTGTTAACACTTATTTGTTGTTATAGGTGTACACGAGTCGAACTAAGTCGAGCTTGACACAGCTTGACTTGGCTTGGCCACTAGCTGACCTCAGCTCGAACTCGGCTCGACTCGGTTCTTGAGCCTCACTGACCAGCTTGGCTCAATTCAGTCAGTAACTCGGGCCAGTTCAAGTCAAGTTCAAGCCTGTGCAACATTTTCATGAACACATGGAGTACACTTTCAATTTCTCACTGTACGTAAAACAACAGCAGCTGTTTATACCTATTTCATCAAACACCTTGTAAGCAACATTAAAATCAAGAAAAAATTATATTTGTTTCATATACATACCTTCCTTGCTACCAACCGACACTTCGTTGAATCATTTCGTCAAACACTTGGTGAACAACATCAATATCAAAGTAACCGAGTCACTGAACTGGTTCGATCCGAGTTCGATTCGAGTTGGGGTTCAATCCAAGTCAAGTTGAGCTTGGGCAAGCTCGAACTCAGTTCAAAATTTTTTCAAACTCAAAAAAACAGCTCGACTTGGCTCGAACTCAGTTTCAAACCGAGTCGAATGGAGCTTTTTTTATTCAAGCCGAGTGAGCTAACTGAGCTAACTCGGTTGGTGTATAGCCTTATTTGTTGTAATGGGGCCATTAGTTTTTTTTTTTCCTTATTTTTTATTATTTATGTTTAACAGTCCAATTAATATCTACCAATCCAATAGTCAGATATTTCAGCAAGTACAATTTTGAATTATGATCCATCTAAACTACGGCCCATAAGTTTGATTATTTTGACTTATATGCCAGATGTATTCATTACCTATGCCACTTTTAAGTGCCTGTCTTTTGTTCATCACTTGCTGTTAGAATATTAAAGTTTTTCTCGTAGTTGATATGCTCCTTGCATGAGCATTTCTGGCTGATATGTGGTGTACATTAACATTAAAATTAAACGGTCCAAATTAGATAATTTAAATGATCCAATTCATACGAATATCAATTTTAGAGGGGCCATGGCCTCTTAAATCATATTCCTGATTTATTTATTTTTTACTGCTATTGATTATTTCTTAATGCAACTATCGATTGGATGGCCACTGGTCTGACAATAAAGTTTGGGGGATGATTTGATTGGTTTGGATTGCAGGTGTACAACATGTGAAAGATTTTATTTATGGAAAAAGTAAATAAATAAAATAAGATGTATTTCTACACACACATTAATTAACAAAAATGTAAAAACACATATTAATGAAGATCATAAGAGGATGACATTCAACTTGGCATGTTAGCACCTTTTTCCGTCGTTGTAGTAGGCGCTTCTCAGAATTTCTACTATATGTGCGATAAAAGCTTTCCTATGATGTTGAATTTTCTAAGGCTTTGTACATTAATTGGCTATATTTATAAACTTGTATCTTATATTATCCAACTTTCATTATCATAAAGGGATCTATCTCAAATAGTCTTTATAAATGATTTCATTTAACCGAGTCAAAGGATCAAAGTTTAGGTGGTTCTTCATATGAATTACACATGAATGTATGCATTGGTCTGTCTTATTTTATGCAATTATACACATATTTTTTACGTAGTATCTTAAGGCCCATTGTTTAAGAGCCTACCATATCCCATGACCATGATTTATCAATTAAAAAATAAATTAATACCATTATTTTACAGAACAATACATATGATTATTTGGAAATCAAAATAATTAACTGAAGTAAGTTTAACCAACCATGTTGATCAATCATTCTAGTTCCTGATATAAAAACAAACCTATACTGGCCATAGATAATTTGTTAAAAATCTACAGCACACACAAAAAATCTATCACACCTAACCATGATATACCTAAAAGGCTCTCATGTTAGTAAATCAAAATAATCAATCAAATCCCATATAAGAACCAAGGTTCAGACAATTCTTAGGATAAGTGTCATAAGAAGGACAGGCGAGAATTAATACCAAAAAAAATCAAGATTGACTTCTTACATTCAATTAACATGTACACATGCATACACCCATGCATGTGGGGACAATGTCCATGGATTTATCATGCACATAACAATCAAATGATGTGGAGTAGCTTTAGATTAAGCAATCTCAACTTATTCGCTGACCATGGCATTATTAAGTCTATAAAAAAAAAACTAGACAAGTTAAGCCTAGCAATGTATCACGTGAACTTAATTTCCAAGAGCATACACACTTAATTTCCAAGAACATACACGATCTCGATGAAGTCTACCACTAAGTCTATCCCAATTATATTAATCTCATGTATGCAAAATAGTAAAATATGGTATATAAACATATATTTCTTTAGGCTAAAGGGACATATTTTAACATAGTCCCAATCCTCTACTTGTCACTAAGCAGGGATTTCTTGCTTATTGTAGTGTGATTGGTCCATGTCATTACATGTGTTTTATGTAATGATGTGGACCAATCACATTGCAACAAACAGGAAATCCTTATACTGAATTTCCAGTGGAAGCCTTTTTTAAGAAGTTCCTGTGAAAGGATGCTGGGTAGGGTTCACATAGATGTTTGTGAGAAATTCACCTGTTCATTCATTTTGAGTGCTCATCTTAGAAAATGTGACAAAAAATGAAGTGGATCCAAAACTAAAGTAGGTCACACGAGAGGAAAAATTGGAGAAAAAATTCTCACGGTTGAAACTTTCCTTGGCTCCACCTTGATATTTATATGCCATCCAAACCATTTATAAAATTATTACCACTAAGATGAAGTGAAAATATCAAAAATAAATAAATAAATAAATAAATTCCAGATACAAATATTTTATGGTCCCAAAAATGTTTCAACAATTTACATTGAATTCCCATTGTTTCCTCTTGTGTGACTCATTGAAGTTTTGAATATACATCATTTTTGGTCGCATGTCCTACAATGAGCTCTTAAAGTAGAAGAACATGGTAGATTTCTCACAAACATTTCTATAAACCCCACCCAGCATCCTTGCGCAGAAACTTACTTTGTGGGAGAAGGATTCCTTGCTTGTGGCGAGCAGAAGTGCGAATTCTTCAGCATAGTACTGTTTACGCTCTTTTTCTCCTGGTCGTATGTGATGGGATACCACGGCACAAGTGGGGGGGATATCTGACAGGTTTGACTGCCCTGGGCTCGTATGTGGATCATCTTACTCGTCAGCAGTACCTTTTCTTATTTTGTCCTAGTGCTATATGATGCTCCACCAAGCAAAAAGGCTGTTTTTTGCAGTGCAGGCTAGCCACAACCTAGGTGGGGTCCACCTTCGGATGATCCAGGATATTGCTCCTATGAGCTTTTTGTTCCCATTGTATTGCATGGTAGCATTCCTGGGTGTCTGCATCAGATAAGGGAGCGGCTAATTGCATCCTTTTTCTTGCAACGAGTGATATGAATAATGCCTGTTCTTATAGCTATCAACTGTACAACTGTTTATATATAGTTTAACCAAGCCAAAATGCTTCGATACTCTGTCAGAGTGGAACTGTTCATACTCAGGCACATAGAAATTACTTAGAAGTAAGTAATTCAAATTCATCAGATCAAAGTATAGGCCTCAGTTCCAATGTATCACTAAGAAAATTTTAATTACACGTGCCTGATTACCTGGCTATTGGATTGGGAGCAGATTAGATGAAGGTCGGGTAATAGCTTAGTGGGTGAGTGTGTGTAGGGAGTGAGTGTGTGGTAGACTCCTCGGAGTTTCAACACCCCGTCCAGGGTTTCGAGTATCCATAGGGGGTGAATTCCTAGGTATAGGGAGTGAGTGTGTCGGGGTGTGTGTGCGTGTGTTTGTGGGTGTGTGTGTGCGTGCATGTGTTTTAAAAAAAAAAATTAAAAAAATAGCTTAGTGGGTGAGGCCCTGGCCGTGGGGCCCCACCTTGATGTATGTGTTGTATATCCATGTCATCCATATGTTTTTCTGGCTCATCCATGGGCATGGTCCAAAAAATGAAGCAGATCCAATCTCAAGTGGACCACACCATAGGAAACAATGGTCATTTGATGCCCACCATTAAAACATTCATAGGACCCACCGTAATTACTGGCCATCCAACCTGTTGATAAAGTACTAGATGAAGGGAAAACACAAATACAGCTTGATCCCAAAATTTCGTGGCCTCCAGGAATTTTTTAACATCGTGCATTCAATCCCTATTGTATGGCCCGCTAGAGATTTGGACCTACTTTATTTTTGGGACGACCATGCGTAAAACTAGCTGAAAATGTGATGGACGGAGTGGACATAAAACACATATATCAAGGTGGGCCCCATAGTCAGGCCTCACCCACTAAGATGTTACTCAGGCCTCACCTAATTCCTATTGGATTGGTGGATATTTATTGGATGGTTAAAAATGAATTATTGGTTCCTGATAGCTTCAATAATCATTTCCAAATAGCCAGAGTTAGGATCCCTCGAACATTTGATTCGATGACTGTGACTTAGAGACTGTAGGTTCCACAATCGTGAACACCCCATATGTATAATTTTGTAATGCCTGCATATCAAGTGCCATAGTCTGTTGGAGTATTAACTCCCCATTAACATATGTGTTGGTTCTGATAACGGAGAGATACAGTAGAAAAATAAATTTTAAAGAAAAGAAATTAATAAAAATGATACTTGGAGAGCTAACGTGTGTTGTAGTTATTATTTGAAATTTTGGTTTTAAAAATAAAAGTCAAATATTTTTTAAAATTTTCATTTTCCTGCCAAAAAATGATGTGAAATTTTCAAATGAAAAATTGTGGTTTTTTTAATCAAAGGTTGAAAGAAATTATATGCTTTATAAGTGGATGTGTGTATAGTATTCTTACTTGGAGAATTGGAGGTTGGGATGCTCGGATTGCATGTTCACGCTTGGGCTCAAGTGTGGGCGTGAGCAGTGTGGCTATAGCAGCACTAGACGACGCACTTTGCACATGCGTTTCGCTCCTCCTCGCAAGGAAGTGTGTAACATCCTGGATTTTCACTGTTTTAGATTCCCAAAAATCCTTGAATTTATTTTTTATTTTATTTTTATAAATTAACGTATAATATCACTTAAATGACCATTAGAACTCAATGTTAGTCTATACAGGGGTGGTACCAGTAAAGAACCATACAAGTCCGATTAATCAACCGTAGAAAACCACCGAATCCGTCTGATCACTTGAACATCAGGTGTAGCCCTATAATTTACTCACATAGGACCCAAATCTAACTGACCCGTTGCTAACTAATCAAGACGAGCATAACTAAATTAAAAATCTAACCGAATCCGAGTCAGATAAGGCCCGGATCTTAACTAATAAACCAAATCAATCCTTGTAACGTCCCATCCAACCAACAGTATCCTGGGTCGTCCACGTAGGATTTGCCGCAGGACCATTAGTTTAAATTGCTCGTGGTGGGGATCACAAGTTAATTAACTCATGATTAGCCCATTAGAGTAGACTAGACAGGCCATGATAGGACCTGGTGTGGGCCTCTAAGCCAGATTACAGTTTGCACCTGACAACAGCCCATGCGGGCCCTATAACGGCATGGGAATGTCAGAAAATTATAAAACTTTAGGAAACCATAAATCTCACTGGGCTTGTGGTCCATCGCGGACCACGGACTCATTGGGCGCCTAGAAGTTAGTTGTCCGAGCCGTTCCATCAACACTTAACAACCCACCCAAGGCCATAGTTGGAATCTGGCATGGGATAATGAAACTAAGACACCGGGCCTTCCAGCCATCGAATTTCTTCAAAATTCATGGTGAAGGTCTAATGTGGTGTCCTTCACCTGTACACAGAATCTGGAACCCGATCATGGCACGGTAACCGTTGATCACAAATCGGACCCGTACGATTAAACCAAATATCCGATCGTCTCTAAAATTTGCATGGTCTTTCATCGGGCCATGGTCCACCTATCCTATAAGTTTCATGACCAGGGGACCACCAGAACCTCTCCAATCACTGGAATAGACCCCATAGGGTCACTTAAGGATCGGGACCATATGGTCAAACCCCATATCCGATCGTTTTCAAATTTTGCATGGCCCTTCATCGGGCCATGTGTAATGCCCGTGAAAAATTCATACTTTGGCTCGAGTACCAACTCGACCCGAAATTGCGTAGAATTAATTCTTTTAGAAAATATGACTAAGTTAGCTAGCGCAACGCTGGAGTAGCTGGAAAATAGTCCCTGATCACTTTAAATACGTTCTACAAGACCCAAATCGAGTAGAACCAACGACTCTATAACACTCTATAACCTCGGACCAAACTCTAAGCAGGTTTGTTCTCTGGACCACTTTGAATCTTTGTATTGGATCTAGACCGCGCGTCGAAAGTCCGATACCTCCTATCTTAGACCGTTAGAACCGCCTAGCTGGACTTGACACTCATTTCGAAAATCAAGTCAAATCGATAATCACAAGCTATTTCATTGAGCCCGGACCGAAGAGAGTGCGAATAGGGACAGAATTGAAATTTCAAATTCAAATCTGGCACATGACTTGACGCGTTAGTATTGAGCGTTCTGACCGTCAGAATTCAGCCAGATTACACCCTCGGATCAGGAGAAATTTTTATTTTATATCATGAGACTTTCAGCCCTGATCTACGTGCGGTGACCGCTAAACTGAAACTGGTCCGCCACGTGCGATCTGCGAACCCTGCCGGACTGAAAACTTAGTACGTGCTAGATCTGGTACGCATGAGCTTAAGTCCGATCGCATTCGACCAGGGGACTATCAGAAAGCATCTTTTGGACCGAAACAGCCCCGAATTGGATATGCACTAAGTAAACTTTGTACCGGAGCCTGTTTTCGACGTTTTTAAGCTTATAAAAGGGGTTGAAACCCTCACTCCTCTCTCCCATCCGAAATTGCAAGAAACCCTAGATTGGGAGAGAGAAAAGGTGAGAGTTTGTGAGAGAGAGTGGGATAGATTTCTCCAGCCTTCGAGTCGCCTGTTGCTAGTGCCTAAGCAACCCTTCCTGATCACCAAGCCGGTGATTCTTCCGCTTTTTCAGGTATGAAACAACCCTAGAAGTTGCTGATTTGGAGATCACTAAGATCCATAGCTTTTTAACCAATAGATCTTGTAAAACAGGTTCTCTTATCGCCGTAGACGAAGCGTATACGCTCCGTTCGAAATCACAAGTCTACAAGAGACTAGGTGAGGATTTTAGACGCTTTGATTGATGGTTTCCAACACTTTCAATGTCGTTTAATAGTAGATTATCAACGGCATCGCCGTTTGACATGTACAACATGCTTTCCGTTTCCTGTTTCGTAAATCAACGAAGAATATGAGATTTAGGGCATTTTAGTCATTTGTAGGAAGTACAGTTTACATTCATATATTTGCTGATGTGATTGACATGGTTTGTTGTCACATTAGGAAGTTAGGAATGCGTGCATAATTATTTTAGCGAAGAGATTCGCCTAGTTGCGCACTTCGGGTCGACATACTATATGTAGACTTAAGTGTGTAGTGTATGTGTTTGTATAAATGTTTGTATTAGTATGTATTGAATTAAATGATGTTATGAATTAGTTTGAGATTGATTTCTCAATTAATATGCTGATCTAAACGATTTCCTACATGTTGACTATATGCCTGATTTCATTACATGCATGAAATATATGTGCTTGAAGATTTACTTAAGTAGTATGTTATAACATGTGTTAACGTGCTCACATGATTGTATTTCAATTCCAATACTCCTACATAAATTGCTGATGTGATTCCATAATTGTTTGGGACTAGACTTAGTCCAGGCAGTCGGTAACTGAGCGAATTCGTGGCTGGCTGGTCTTGGCCACGAACGACGCGTCGATGAACGCGAGTTGTGTTTGGAGTTGACGGCAGTGGTTAGGCCACGCGAAGTGTTTTATGCACTTCGTGTCGTTCGACTTGAGATGCGATCGCACTAGTCGAGCCCGTTAAATAACCCGACTGGCTGATGTATGTTCACCTTGTATGAGTCATAACTGTATGAACCTAGGGTACTGAACTTACCACTGTAAACCCTGTTAACCATGGTACCTTGATCCACGAAGACTCATGAGCCAGGCATGGTGGTATGGGACACCGTGGTCGAGCTGTCGGCCCACGCTGGGGCCACAAACCTCCCCGTAGTGACCAGTGAGCACCTAGTGTCGTGAGCAGATTATGGTGGTATGAGACACTATATTCTAGCTGTTGGCCTACACTGATCAGGCGACGAGTCCTTTGTAGTGACCGCGAGCATATTCTGAGTCTACGGGAGGCAACGACCCTTCAGTAGCAGTAGAGTACAGTAGGCCTGTATTGATAAGGTGATGGGGGAGTGGTGCAACGAGTGCGAGCAACAGCCCTGGCAGCCCTTGTAGCGACCTACAAAATATACATCGTATGAGATTACTAGGAGTGACGACCCTAGACAGGATCTGTGTTGGGATTGATACAAGGGAAGTACCTTAGTTTCCCAATCCTGCTGTTTGAATGGACTAATAACAACTCAAAAATCATATCACCATAGCATTACATGTGCCTGGAAGATGTGGAGCACTCTAGGGAGTGTGGCATGCCGCGGTCGTAAGATGTTGCCGTATGAGGGAGTTCGTCGGTGAGGGCATACATCACGTCATGTCATCTTGCATTAACAACAGTATTAGGATTGTCTGATTTACTGCTTTACTATTATCGCATGATTGATTTGTGAACATGCTAATCTTTGCTCTACGATTCCACTGAGTTGATCACTCACTCCCATGTTACGGGATGGTGTTTGCAACACCCACCAGACCCTGTTGTAGATGCAGGTGAGGCTGAGATCCAGGAGGCAGAGCCAGACTTCGACGAGGACCAGGACGAGTTCTCGTATATGCAGTATCATGATGGCTTTGCGTAGGCGACATGGATTGATGGGACTTCAGTGGGACTATTTTGAACATTTTGATTTGTTCATGTATATGTTTATGAGACTCAGAGATGTATTCATACTTTAGAGACAGATGAGATTTACTTTGTTTTTCCATACAGTGATTTATATATTGTTTAGTCTTCCGCTTGCTTTTATCACTGGATCTGAAGTATGAATTGCAGTTTTGGTATACTTTTACTCATGTGAATGCTTTAAATCAGACAACATTGAATCATAATCATTTTTGTTGCATAAGTGACGGTCTGGAACTCGGGAGTTGAGTTTATACACGACCCCCGATTTTCAGGGTGTTACACCATGGAGCGCCTATCCTGCGGTGTATATCGATATATACACCCCACAGTGGGCCCTAGATCTTAGAAAGACCCTCCCATAAGTCTAGTATAGTAAAAACTTAGGCCTTAGGGCCATTTATACTAATTTTGATATTATAAAAAGGCCTTCTTTTGGGCACCCCTCCCATACGATTTTTGCCCTACGGAAAGAAAGAAAGAAAAAAAGAGAGAAAGAGAGAAAGAGAAAGAGAGGAAGAAAGAGTAAAAGAGAGAGTGAATGAGAGCTAAGGTGGACCTTAGATCGAGGTGGGGCCCAAAGGAATCAACCGTTTCAACTCTCTATCCTTTCTCCAAAGGAAACCCTCCTCCATAACCTCAACAATCGTTCATGGGTTGTCTAGGTAAGATCTTTCACCACTTCTTCTTGAAAATCCATGTATTAAGAAGAGATTGGCTTGGAATTCTAACATGCAAGAGCTTGCTCTAGGGATTCCGGCCGATCGATCGTAAGCCCTCAATCTTAGGTCATTTTTTGAATCTCCAACGATCCATAGGTGCAGACTATTGTTCTTAGGTGGCCTAGCACCAATTTTACTACGAGTTTAATGATTTTGATTGCTTGGATGTTATGATTGGAAAACGAGAGAAACCCTAGGGATTGTATGATTGTTGAAATTCGTATGAGAATGTATATCGGTTCTCATTGGATGTTGATTTTGCCTTTCACATGATTTGATATATGGTGGATTATATGCTCATGCTTATTTGATTTTTTCATACATTGTTGCTTCATAGTATGTATGATCGCCTTACTCTTGAGCATGTGATTCCTTGAGATGGAGGAAGTGCTTAACTTCCTCATACACACACACACACACCTCACATGTAATTGTTTCATGATATGGTTGGCCTTGGTTGTTATGAGAATTGAAATTGTATGTTGGGATGCATGAGAATATGGAATTGCTTAGGCTAAATGATACTTGGTAGACGGCATGCTATGAATCATTATCCGTACCCTTGGGTCGGTCAGGAACATGAGGAGAGCGAAGGTGGTTTCATCAGTAAGACCGCCTTGAGGCTAACCCATGAATTTGGGCGAGCGTGTGTGGGCGGTAGTAGTTAGACTACATGGGTTGCTTGCACTCGATGTCGATCCGTCACGTACTTGCCTAGATTCGTGCGGCCTAGCCTATTGTCTGACCGACTCTGTTTGTTAACCCTATATGCTCACATATGTATGAAACCTGAACCACCCTACAACCGTTATAGCTCATTAATAACTCACTTGAAATTGGTCCACAGCCTCGTGAGCCGGGTATGGTGGAATGAGACACTGTGTCTGAGCTGTCGGCTTACGCTGGGGTGCCACGCCTCCCCATAGTGACCACGAGCGATTCCTTTCTATTGGCACTCCTCATGTGCTTGTTATCAGGGATAAGGAACCCGATGGGATCACGAACCGCGAGGTCTTGGCCTCACGCATTGGAGGGTCTTGGCCTCGCAACCTATTTAGGGCATTGATACGTGGGGTGTATCAGTTTCCCAAACCTACTGGATGAATGGACTTAATTAATAACTCGGCTAATACGATCATATTGCATCGCATTAGTTAGGGTGGCGACTCGAAAGTCGAAGTTGCTCTAAAGGAGTGCAGACATATGCGATTGTTAGATGGAGTCGCTCAAGGGAGTGTTGTGGCCAGGGCATGCATCATATCATTCTGCATACATACATTTTAAATAAGAGTTGCTAGGTATTGTTGATTATCTATTTTTCATTAAGTTCATATTATAATTGATGCATGTTAAAATTTAAGACTAATAGCACCTACTGAGTTGATCACTCACTCCCACTCTGGGACGATGTTTTAAAACACCAACTAGACTCTTCAGTAATTGCAGGTGACGTAGGGTGCGAGGGCACTGGTGGCACGAGCCTCGAGGAGGAGGACGAGTTCTCCTACTTTCAGTTGATGGGCGATTCTCCATCGGCTTAGGAGACGGGATTCTGGGATGTTGAGTCGTGGGCTCAGCGCACCATTCTTTTGGATATAGGATTCTTTTGTGAATTTTGTTGGGCAACGCCTTGGGCGACCCTTTTTTGTTCTTTTAGACTTGTACATATATATATCTCTTTCACTTCAATAGACTAGTTGTGGTTGCATTTCATGCCCCAAGTAATTCCAGTCTGCGCGTTTAAACTTAATTAATCATAAAATCATAAAATTGATGATAAGCGACACTCGGGAACTCGGGAGTCGAGGGTATGCACGACCCCCGATTTTAAGGGCGTTACAAAGTGCGAGGGGTGTGAGATGAGCCTAGATTTTATAGGCTACCGAGAACGGTCGAATCTATGGATCCGAAACCATCAGCTGTTTTGAGAACGGCTAGTAGACTTAAAAGCCACAACGATTTGAACACAAACGGGCTTTGATGATTCAACGATCTAAAACACCCTAAATTAAGTATCAATAGTCAGAAATATTCTACAAACGTTCTGAACCATTAATGACCACCTAGCAACAATCCACTTCTTTGGTACCTATATAAACTGGACCATTCCGGTCCAGAATCAGTCAACTCCAACAAATTTCATCCAAATTCATTAGATCTCACCAAAACCTTTCTTATGTTAAACAATCACTAATCTAGTTTGACAGACAATCAGCGGCGTTCGAAGAGTTCCTAAGTAGACCCTTAGTGATTGATGTAAGCAAGATCTATAAAAAAAGGATTGTGTTATCGTAGAAGTAATTCACCTATAACTCACTAACAATTGATAAGAGGGCGAATCAAGCTTTAAGGATAACGTATTTATACGTGATTCTTCTTGGTGCTAAAAATAAATAATTTTATTTTTTCGATTTTTTCAATATGTTTTCTAACATCTTAAAGATAGATTTGCCTCCACAAGGAAGGTCCTTCGTGCATTGGGTCTCAACAACTTTGCCCCCAAAATACAACAATTCTCTTCCAAAATGGACAACTCTTATCAGATGTACATGTGATCTTGGCCATACGAACTCAAGCCTGCTTATACTAATTTCCTTTAGGAAAGACAGAGAAACCTATAAGAAAACTTTAAAGAAGTAGAGAAGAAAATTTTTTCAAATAGTTGTATAAAGGAGGTGACAAGCCTTTATAAAGAAAAATGAGATGGTGGTTGGGACTCAAGGTGCATGTGGGTTTTTGAGTATAAAATATTGCATAATTTCTCCTCATTATTCATTATTTTTATATACATGATAATACTTAATCCATCTATTTCTACATGTTTTGTTTTACGAGGTGATTTTGAGAGCTTAAGATGAAAAAGATGCTAAAAATATGTATTTGATGCCCATGAATTATCCAAGAAAGGAATGGATCTTTGAAGGTTAAGATTGAAGATTTCAAGAGTCCAACATCCAAGAAAACTAAGTGAAGAAGGAAAAAAAATTAAGATTACAAAGTGCATAAATCTAGAATTGCCGAACTTGATAGTTCAGTGCCATCGAAGTAAGTGTTCAACGCCGTGAAAGGAGGCTCGATCCTAGTGGAAAAATAAGAGAAATCAATTTTGGTTGCTAGACATAAGGGTGCAATTCTCGATCCCATCGAAGACCCCATTCAGAGAAAAATTGATTTACTTAGTGGACAGTTCTTGACATTTTTTTATCACATCGAGAACATGTTCGATGCCATTGAAGCCAATTCGATACAATCGAAGGTTATGACGATCTCATCGAAAGACTTACACAGACAGTTATGCACAGTTTCCAAATTCGAATTGAACTCGACAATGGAACTTCAATGCCATTAAAGTCCCATCGAAGTTGGGTAAACTACGTAAATTAAAGTCGGTTTTGAAGTTGGTCTAAGAAAAGCCTATATAAAGGGATTTTCTTAGTTATTCTAAGCACAGATTAAGATAGAAAAAGTAGAGCAAGGAGTGTTGCTGTCTCGAGAAGTTCTTCATTTCTTTTCTAGTTAAATTTTATGTTTTTCTTTAAGAGTTTTAGTTCAATCATGTTTTTAGTTGACTAATCTCTTAGCTGGAGCTAAGAGGTGAAGCTTGTAGTTTTTTTTAATGTTTATCTTACTTTGATTCAAGTTTATTAGTTTATATATTGAACTATTCATTAATTTTTTATTTGAATGAAGTAATATTTTTTATTTACTTTAATCTATTGTCGACCCCGAGCACAGTAGATGCTTAGGAAGCTTTTCATATGTTCGTACATGTTTTGAAATTATATGATCTATAAAATTCATTGATCTACTGTAGACTTCGGGCATGGTAGATACTTTGAATTCCCTGTGATCATTAAATTGATGCTTTATAAGGGAACTAATGCAATGAACATTCAGAATCTGTTTTGGGAAGTTTACGATGTTTTAACCGATCTATCATCCGACTGAATAGGATGAGACTTTGATTCCGGTTATTTTATTATTGAATCAAGTAAGGTAGCATTAAAGTGGATCATTGGTGCTCTGATTTTTATTATGTTGATAGATTCAATTCACAGCAATATCTCTCTAAATTTTTAGATTTTAGATTCTAGTTCTAATTTGTTTTAGAATACATATAAAGTAAGTCCCTGTGGATTTAACCTCGGTGTTACTGAGATTATTAAATAGCTATTAAATGGAGGGTCAGATGTGATGATAGAGAAATGGATCCAATCAGCTGTCATTTTTTATAGGTCCAGCATTGGCTGTTTATGGTTCTAACCAGGAAGGCAATATGCACCATTCCCATTGTGGCTTAGGAAGTAGATGACTACATATAAAAAGGCTAACTTATGGATGGATT